>JARJEE010000002.1:3752500-5002500 GCA_030180105.1 Hyles lineata | reverse complement strand
GCCTATCCACATATCGAGTACAAATTGATGAGTCCAGATATAAAAAATCAATATCAATTTGACCGACACTAATTCGAACCCATACCACAGCTCTGTAATCGTACCTTAGTACTACTGCGCAACCGAGGCTTGTAAGAACAGTGCAATTTAAATAGAGTATTCTGTGATATTTATATTTCTCGTCGATCGACATAGTTCATGTTGATCGTTATGCTGGCAGACATTCTACTATAAACGCCAATCGATGTCCCGATGAGCCACTTGTTGGGAAGTACTCTGCCTATTTCCACTTAAAAAATACCCGTCATAAAAACAAAAAATAAGATTATTTAACGTAAATTAACTTAAATCGAAAAATCGTCTATTTGTAAAATGGAAAAAAAATCAGCCTTCATAATATTCGAAGTACTTAAATATTTCAAGATGAAATTTTACGGACGCATCAAGTTTATTGGCAGAGGGAAATTGAAATAGATACGCGGTCCGGAGGCAGGTAATATCACGCGGTATCAACGAATGGGCTGGGCTATCTCCGCTCGGGGTCAACAGAAAAATCGGAGAGATGCCAAAAATATCCGGTTTGTTAGTTTTTACTATTCGATAGGCGTGGCCAATTTTATACAGCCTTTTAAATAACTATTTGCAGGAAACATCTGTAATTTAAAAAGGTAAAGAAAATTTTACTAAGGTAGGTTTTATGTAATGCTTTGATGCAGAATTTATACGTAGATTTTGGAATCCTAGTGTTTTTAACATTCTAAATAATAAAAATAAACAACATTGTAATTATTTATGTATTTACAATGAAATTGCGATGTAATAATGAATATAGTTGGAGATGTAATAAACACACATTAAGTGTAATTTGTTTTTTCCACACTACATGCACATATATTTTGTCATCGTAGGTCCTTAATTTTCGTCTTCAAATCAATAAAAAGGGCTATCTTAGTATGCTGGTCGTTTATTTTTCCTTATCATTTCACACTAAAAGGTAGAAAGGTCAGACTTGGAAAAGTTTTATCGCAATAAATTTCTATACTTTGTAGCCATTTGTAAACATTTTATCGTGCATGATGTTACAAATATCAAAAAAGAGCCATATTATTCGTGATCTATTTCGGAATTATTTATTTCGTCTGATTTATTTATATTCTTTATTGTATACCAAGAAAAAAATACATACATATACAAACTCACACGTTTTTCCCAGAAGGGTTAGGCAGAGGTGCTAACAGAACACCCAACGTGGGTGACCTGATAGTACTTTAATTAGCCTTGAGTGTACTGTCCCACGATTTGATAGAGGGCGAGCCTATCTTCATATCGGACACAACATCCTAACTCTGGGCTGATAATGAATAGAAAATCAATTATCACTTTGCCCGACTCGGGATTCGAACCCAAGATCTCAGCTTAGTAATCATACTGTGGTACAACTGCGCCACCGAGGCAGTTAAAAAAATATAACTAGGTAAATTTAAAATAAGAACAATCGACGGCTTTATTCCACAAGGCAAACTCTACCAGACAACATTGGAATTATGTTGAATTGTTAAATGTTTAAACTATACATCTCAGACTAAGAGAGTATTAAGTCTGAGATACATAGAGTAACAATAGTATATTAGATAGTGTTATTATTTATTTTAATAACAAATCTATGATATATAGGGTGTAATTGACAGTTTTTTAAACACTGAAAGTGGATACTCATTCAATAAAACTGAACAACTTTTCCTAAAAAATCCTTTTCGGAAGTAAAAAATAATTGGCCTTACCTAAACAAATTGTCTGATCGAAGTGTTAATTTTATATAGTTAACTCGTCATATCAAAACGTGTACGCATGCATTTGCGTCCACCTCTACTACTAACGTGATTCGGTTTTTTGTGCTGTATTTTAAATACAAATGAAAACCACAATATCATTTGTTTTTAATCAGGTGTTAGCGTACCTACAAATATTGCCGAATTTTATTTTAATACACACACCTTAACCCTTACACACTTACTCACTTAGTTCACCTTGACACGTCTATATGAATGATAGTAAAATAATGTGTTCTTTTATAGCTATGCAATATCATTCCAATTTTATACATAAAGTTAGAAATGTTATACAAAATCGGTACTACATTCTGTTATTATAGTATTAAAATACTCTGATTTCTGAATCATTGGAAATTCAATTTATTTTTCGTCTTTTTTTTTAACCTTTCCCTCTTTCTAATTCGTGGTCACGATTTTTTGCGGCCTTGCGTATTCAAATGAAAGGGACATCATTAGAGGGGAAAAAGTGACTAAAATTCAGTTTTTTTTTTCATATCTACAACTCAACGAAGTGTTCATTGTAATTTCATTAATATTATTAAAATTAATTCACCTTACGAATATACTTCTTTATCCTACAGATTTTAATTTTATAATCACGTTGCCCTGTTTACCTAAAAAAACATAAGTACTTTGAATATAAATTTACTGCCTAAGTGGCGAAGTTGTACTATGTCATAGGCCGCCTGATTACCCCTACAATATCTATTTCTTCAAACAGTAATGTAAATGCACTGTTATGTTTCGTTTTGAAGGACATTGTAGCCAGAATAATTACTGAACATACTGATCTTATGACTCAGGAAGGCGAGCGCAGTGGAATGCCAAGTATTGTTTTGAAGTCCGCCAACCCGCACTAGGCCAGCACGGTGTACTTTAATATGGCCTAACCATTCTCAATTGTATTCTGGATTGTGGAGGAGGCCCGTGCTCTGGAGTGGGACGCATATGGGCTGATACAGATACAGTGTTATTTTATATATCTAATAATAATTTAAAGCAAAATGATAACTACAGGTTAAATTACGGTAGCCAGAATGACGCAACACGTATTGTATCTTAGCAGCATTAAGTCGAGTTATTGGTTCAAATAATGTGAAGTTAGTTCAAGACATGCACAGCACGAGTACAAACATTGTTAACTTGAAGTTGACAAGATAAATCCTTCTACTTTGTCTTATCCCACACTTACAAGTGTCTCCGACCAGCATTATTTATCTACGTGATGAAGAATCAGGATTTTAATCTCATCTCATCCCGGACAATCTTATAACGATTTATCCTTGATCAATATCATCTATAGTAACAGAAAGTACAATATACCCCAACATCGTATACATATTCCTGACTCCACACTAAGATGCAGTCTTGTGTTGTGGGTATCAGGAACTTTATAAGATTCTTGCCCGATCTCACGCCCGATATTTTATTTAATAGTGAATAATTTGTATCTAATATAATAATTATTTCATTTTTCTTTATATGATGAGTCTTTTTTTTCTCTTAATTATTTATTAATCATTGATGGTATATTGTTGCAGCCATTTAGATTTTTTTGGTCTTTTGTTATAGGCTTTTTTAAATTATATTTTTAACTTATTTTTTCTGAAGGGGGAGTTAATTTTTGTTGTGTGTTTTTATTTCTTTTTTTTAATGTTCAAATTTATGTCTTCCCCTTACTGTATTTTGTATTTTTTTAAGCTGTGGTTAACGATGTTGGTTTCACGTTTATTATATCTGTTTATTTATCACTTGTAATTATTTTTTTATGTGATGCTGTTTGTTGACCCAAATAAATGAAAAAAAAATATATTCTACGAGGGACTTTTCGCCCTCGCGAAACCCAGACCAGAAACAAATACTAGTGCTTCCTACAATTATATGTTTCGGTGCAAGGATCGAACCTGCCGTCTTTCGTTTTAAAGCCTGCAAAGCGTGTAACTAAGAATGCCACGGAGGCTGTAAATTCATAGGCCGCACCAACAAATCCATAGCCTTTCTAAATCCACCTACAACCAACATCATGCAAGATAAATAGTCTTACTGACTGCCTCGGTGGCGTAGTTGTACTAGGGTACGATTACAAAGCTGAGGTCTTGGGTTCGAATCCCGAGTTGGGCGGAGTGATATTGGATTTTTCTATTCATTGTCAGCCCAGAGTCAGGAATTTGTACCCGATATGGCGATAGGCTCGCCACCTATCACATCGTGGGACGGAACATACAAAGCGAAATGTGGGTGTCCTGGCACCTCTGCCTACCCCTTCTAGGAAAAAGGCGTGAGTTTATGTATGTATGTATGTATGTAATAGTCTTACGAAATCTGAATCTACGACAGTAGAAGCTAAACAAGTCTGCTGTGTATTTGTTTGCACCAATATACGGTTCGTTAGTCATTTTGTGTTGTATTCAACAGCATATAAAGGTGTTGTAAGTCCCAATAAGGCGAGGAGAGTTGATTGTGTGTTTGTCTTATATGCTTCGTTGAATTTATCATATTTTGTGTAGTTCTTATAAACTTTCTGTTGTTTAGAATAAAAAACCAGGCGTATCAGATGAATTACCGTATTGTTTTCTAAATGCGGTTGCAATTATTGATTATATTTTGATGCTATGTTTTAGAGATAATTAAATTGTTTTTAGTGGGAAGTTTCCACATTTGTTGAAAAGCGAGGAGTTTTTATATGGAACAGTAGTTTATGATTATATTTTTGTTTAAAACTAATAAACGGAGTCGTTGGCCAATTTTTAATTCAGACACAGGAACTATTACTCTCTGGTCGGCATTATGATCAGTGGTATATATTAGATCGAAGATCAGTGAAGTCAATGTATAGTGTTTTTCGAAAAAATATAAGTACCGGGGTAGCGGGTACAGTAGTACCCGCTACCTTCTTAAGTACTTATATTTTTATAGCTAGTAAGCTATAAATATCATCATCATCATATCAGCCCACGTTAATCCACTGCTGGACATAGGCCTCTTCTCTATTACACCACTTCTCCCGGTCTTGTGCTTGTCCCTTCCACCGTTTCCCTTGAAACCTAAAGATGTCATCCATCCATGTGGCGGGTGGTTTACCTACCTTCCTCTTGGCCCCACTAGGCCACCACTCCATAACTGCCTTAGTCCACCGACTATCGCTTCGTCTGACCAAGTGTCTCCACTTGAGTCCAGCAATTCGTTGACCGACGGCAAACAGTCTTGTGTGATGTTGGATTTTTTCATTGCGCACTCTATCTTTAAGCGATATACGTAATATAAATCGCTCTATGGCACGTTGAGCTTGCGTGAGCGTCCATGTTTCGGCTGTATAAGTGAGGGTCGGCAGGACACATTGGTTAAAAACTTTAGTCTTCAGACTTTGGGGTATTTTGCGAGAATGGAAGACATCCCTAAGTTTCTTGAAAGCAACCCAACCTAACTGTATACGTACGTGCTACTAATGTAAAACTACAAATTTTGTTCTGGAAAATAGCAAATATAACGAAAAACCTTATTTATATATTCTGGTCCGGGCACTAATAAACTGTGTACAGCAGTGTACATGTTAAAGAATTATTAATATGTTAATTTTGTACCGGTTTTACGAAGGTTTCGTGATTTGTTTAACAATGTTTTGCAGATTTAAAATTATGATAAATTCAACGAAGTAGAGGTTACAAAATATGTTCATGATGTTCTTACAAAGCACGGGTAGAAATAATAAGAAGGAATTTCACTTATATGTATAAGTATAGCTATAATATACATACATACATTAATTAGCGCCTTTTTCCGAGATGGGGTAGGTAGAGGTGCCAGGACTCGCAGGTTTCGCCTTGTATGCCGAGCCTATCGTCGCCATATCGGGCATAAATTCCTGACTACGTAAAGTCCAATATCACTTTGCCCGACCCGAGATTTGAACCCGAAAACTCAGCCTTGTAATCATACAGTAGTAGATCTACACCACCGAAGTGAAACGTAGTAACATTTGGGAAATAATTGTATTATTTTTCAAACTGATCGTGAGTCATATAGTATGGAGTGCATAAAACCAAAAATTGTCTTGCTGCCAAATAAAAAATCACCACAAATAAAAAATAAAATTATTTATTTCGTGTATTTGCACTTTCCATTTAAACAAGTCGCAATTACCTAAAATCCAAGTAAAAAGTAACATTACTCATTTCCAATGAAATAAAGCGTTGAACATTTCTGTGCCAAAAAGGTTCTCCAATTCCATCAATATTGAGAGTGGTGGGCATTGGAAATATTTGTGAATTTCCCGCCGGCCGGCCGGACGAGTACACATTCCATCTATATCAATGCCGTTCGCATTATTCCTGCATTTACTTGTATTGAACGCTGAGAGATAGATTCAAAGTGTGCTCTTTTCTAAGCTTTGTTTTTTTTAAAGGAATATATTTATTGGTTTTTAGATTTACGCGAATGTCACACATTCAAATAAAACAATTTTTTATCGGTCCGCCCCGCGACTACGAAACCTGTAAAGTTGAAAGTAACCAAAACATCGCGTCGGGAAGCTATAAACGTAAAATTTAAACCAAATCTGTGACAAAATCCGTAAAAAATAGTTTTTTTATATAGGTATATACATAATTGTAAATCGTAGAATTTTTAAAGCATATTTGTAACACTACAATAGTGACACAAAAAAAATACACTATATGTGTATCTACTAGTCATGCGAATAGGCTTTTTATAGTAATTTAGTTAAACCTACGAATACAATGCAAATACATTAAATATTCGTAGGTGCAGACATAGTAATATAATATGTTTTATGTTTGTAGTAGTTGCGAAAATATTAACAAGTTTTTGGTTCTAGACTCACACACCAAAGTAAATGTTTCGTATAGGCAATCCAAATTGTGTGGGTTTGACATAACATGTGTTTTTACTGTGAAAATGACAAAATATATAATTTAAAATGTTAAAATTAATTTTATATCAATTTCCGTGACACAGCTTGTTCGCTGGCAGATAATAAAATGGCGATACCCTTTCATAAGCAGTGAAGCAATAAGGCACCGTGCGTCCGACAGCTGTCCCCGCCATTACAGAATCTTTGAGATTGCGGATATACCCGGGCTCATGTTTTATTTCATAATAATCCAGCCCATATATTACCGTGGCATACAGTCCATTTACTCCAGGACACGGGCCTCCTCAAGAAGGAAGAGTTCGATCGAAACAGGTTAGGCCACCACGCTCGCCTAGGTGGATTCGCTGACTTCATAGAAAATCTTGTTAAACTATCTATACTATGGGTAAGCAGGATTCGTCATTTTATTTTGTTTTATTTATCTGCATTTGATCGCACTTGAACTATTTCTGCAACTGCATATCGATTTGAGCAACAGCTGCAGTATTTTCATTATTTTATGCTAATGCGGAGGAAGCCGGCGTTCCTTTAAACGCAGATGTTTGAACTAATTTCAATTATTAAAATTCCGAGATCTGCTAGTGATAGTTTTTAAACGCAAAAATAGTTTCTTCATTTGAATTATGTGTGTAAGGTGAAATTATTTTAATTATTATTTTTTATTATCCGAATTAAACATGGAGGAAGATTTTTGGAAATATGAAAGTTTATCAACGTATAATGAAAAAAATTTGTGTTCAAAACTTTCTTAATGATAGTCTATGCCTGCAGTCTATATCAAAAACTAATAAAAATAATTATATACGTAGCAGATATGTTTGTCAATATGTCAGTAAAACAAAAGCACTGGTATGCAAATTGGATGAAGTAAATCAAAGTTTCGGCAAAGTTTAATAATAGAAGTGCAGGCAAACTCAAGCAAGCAATAAACATTCGTTTCAGTTCGAGACGAGTTCTATTCAATATTTATGTACAATAAAGGAATAAAATTTTCATCTCTATACCGAACGTTACTGCACCCTGTTTTATGAGATGCATATACTGCAGACACTTATAATTTACTTCAAAAAGTAGTTGTATTTCTTCATTTCATGAGAAGGAAAGTAATTCCGATCAGTGGCGAAAGGTGTACTTACCGTTTCTTGCACGATTACTTGTGATATATTTTATCGATAACATCAATTAAGCATGAATTTGCCGCACTATCAATTTATTAAATAGGTTGTTTGTACAAATGTTTGTCCTTGCTATATTTCTTAAGACACTTTAATAGGTCTTGGTGAAACAAATATATACATATGTACAAAGACTTACGCCTTATTCACAGAAGTGGTATGCAGAGGTGCTACCAGGACACCCACGTTTCGCTTTGTATATTTCGTCCTACGATGTGATAGATTACGAGTCTTTCGGCAAGCAATTAAATAAGCCTGCTTAGCGAAGAATGCGAGGTGATTATTTTGTAATAGTTGACAATCGAAAAAAAAAACACGAATAAGTTTTCTCAGTAAGGAGTAGGGCACAAGAAATTTTAAATTTCTTAAATTTAATTTTTACTAGTAGTAGGTCTCTCATATGCGAGAGGCTGCCTGGGTAGGTATCGCCGCAATGTCTATTTCTCCCACCAAACAGCAGTGTAAGCATTTACTGTTGTGTTTCGGTTTGAAGGACACTGTAGTTATAGTAAGTACTGGACATATTGAGACTTAACACCGTATGTCTCAGGATGGCTGCGCAGTGGAATGTCAAGCATTGGTTTGTAATTCATTGTGTACTGTGATTTTGATACCGTTCATGAGCGGACTTAACTTGTATCGCTTACCTTCAGGTGAAGGGCATTCTCGTCTCGACATTAATTGTTATAAACAAAATCTATTTTTACTAACCCAAGTTCAGAAACAGCTCCTAAAAGTAACTTAGTACAAATTTTCTTTCATATTACACTTTATCGGATAAAACAGTGTCTGTCTTGTACTGAACAAGCGACGCGTGCCGTGTCCCCGCATAACGACATCCGATGGAAATTTCAAATTGTCCATACATTATTCATACCTTCACACATTGTTAAGATGCAGTATAATTTCATTCGATGGATATAGAGGACAAGCTAGTGCCATGATTGCCTATACATAACAATGAATTGTTTACACTATGACCTTCGGGATGAGTCGGGAAGCCTTCTATGAAATTAATCGGCTTTAGTGAACTACATACTGTTGTCGCTTATGAATACAATAATAAGTATAATATAATAATAAGTATACAATATTAGATGATTTGTCCATCTTGGGGAAGAATTATAGCCCTCCAAAAATTGTGGTGTTTGAAACGGGACTTAGCTGTTTTACATCGATTTATAGTTTACAAAAAGTACTAATCAGATCAATATTTTATTATACACGGGAATATGAGATGTTGCGACCGGTAGAATTAGGACAGCCTTCGACAGCAGTAGGCTAAAAACCGATTGTGAAACAACAAACATTTGTTTTCATGTCACCCACAAATATTTATTTTGGGTGAGCGCCTATCAAGGGCACTTACAACAAAAAACTTTGTATCTTATTGTAGGGTCAGGACTATGTAGGGCACTGAAGGGTTTATCTTACTATTTATTCACGTTATTTAAATAAAATACGTGACTGGCGCTCATACTTGTAATCTCAAGTGCCTTCCTGTCAATCCTTTTGATATCAACGTCACACAATGGCATATTAATAATTCCATATCATTTCAACTTTCCCATTGTGATGTGCGTCTAGTTTGATTTATTCGAAGTTTGAATTATTCATGACGTCACCGTGACGCGCTGCCTACGTCACAATCGGCGCACGCTCCTAGTAGTAATTCAATTTGCAAGTCGAGTATGTTTCACATACTATTTTGAGTATTAAAAAGTGCTTAGCTTATGCGATTATGTTTGTTCATAAGACCTTTTGAATTGGAATAGGTATTGCTCTGAGTATGGATATCTCAACAAGATTTTCTATTTCTACGTCCGCCAACACACACTAGGCCAGCACGAACTATGGCCTAACCCCAATCAATTGAATTATTCGTGGTAGATGAGTCCCGTTCTCAGTATTGGGAGTTATAGGCAAATACAATACGTAACACTATTTGCTTTGAGTAAATTTCTGCCAAGTAAAATGTGCTTCCATCTCTCGTTCTTTGTGTAAGGTTGGCACAAGGTTTTTTATTACACGTCACCGAAGGATTTGTGTTATCTGTTTGCGGTCAGCCCCCAGCCCAAAGTCACCCTTCACAGGAAATAATCCGACCTCGACAGAATAATTTTGAATAGAAATCTTGCAAGTTGAGTGCTCGGCTTAACAATACAAAATGTGTTGATGTTTTGGCGAAATCCGTAAAAAATATTGTGCTAAACATTTCAGGGAATATAATAATATATATTTATATACTTTACTGTACACCAAAATTTATAAATAGGAACAATAAACAGATAAAATTTTTAAAACTAAAGTCATGGTAACTATTGACGGTTTTATCGCTAGCTGCGATCTCTTCCAGGTATTCTTTGGATGGACTGGATTATTATAATATAGAATAAATAGGACAGTACTGAGGATGAAGAAAAACGAAAAAAAATTGAAATAATATGGTATTGTTAACATGACCACGACCGCTCTGTCAAGAGTGAACGACTACAAATAATTACATTATAGATATTTAAAAAAACACGTAAATATATCACGACTAATATTATTATTTATTTAGAGTAAAATGAAAAAGATGAATATACAAAGCGATTTGTTTCCTTTTTTGAGAAAATTAAATTAACATGAAAAAATATGTGTAATGGCGTTATAAATCATTTACTATTCCATAAAACAAACTACAAATTGAATGTACAAAAAAGGCCTAGCATTGACGGAAAAAAATATAGGATATTTTGTACGTGCCGTTGTCCGTCACATCACACAGCACTGATTGAGTTTTTAGCCAGAGTACGTACTCCGTATATATCGGATATATTCGACCTCCGCCTTCACCCCCACTTTCCATTAGAAGCTACATTGGATTCCACTCAGAACTATCGACGAAAAGGACTTTTTTCGTTGAAGAAATTCAATTTATTTCAATCACATAATGTACCTATTGATCACGGCAGCCCTTTTCCGTTTATACGTCCCCACGCTATTTTAGTGAATGTATAGCCGTCAGTATACACACTGGGTTACTGTTTTTCTATCAAACTCAGTGGGTCACGATTGATGTCGGATTGAAGGTTGGGATTTTTTAGTTTACCTACGCATGCTTATTTTTCACAACATTTGCTTGTAACTGCGTATATTTAAATAAGGGAAATAGTAAAATGCTCTGCGCTTCTATTCTTCTTTTTAATTCGTATTTTATTTGTCTTTGAAATATTAATTTGTCACACTATTTAAAATAAGTTTCAAGGCTGTTTTTAGGCAAAAGATATTGCTTAAAGGTTGTTTTAGTAATATAAAAAAACATAATTATATGTCCTACCGAATAGTAATACATCTTTGAAGAAGCCGAACAACTTCATAAATTAAGAGGGTATATATAAAAAGAGCAAGACGGCGAAATGAGAAATTTCCGCTCTAAGCGCGTTCTACCAAACAAGAAAAGCTTTTGTGCATGCTTGTACAGCCGGCGCAGCGCCGAGAACCTTTTAAAGTTTGCTCGAGGTCACGGTTTAAAATGGCGATTATATACTAGAGATTGGTTACATTGTCACATTATATACGTAATGCAGTAGTGGTGCGTTTTCTACAGACTAATTTAAGCTGTCTGCTCTGATAAAGGTGTGAAATACCACTTAACCTAGTGGTATGTGTCTTGGAATTCATTAATTATTACATATTTTGCTGTGGTTATTACAATTCTCTGAATACATATTAAATGTAGTGAATCAAGACACAATAAAGAAATTAGACGGTTAGGAATTCTGAATCTTAAATTAATCTGCGTTAAGTATTTACGCACTCAGTCAAAATATTTAACATACTGAAAGCGACGATAATAAAATTAAAAATTTGGCACCCGTATATAAAGTAAATGCACACATGGACGCATTTGCATTCCCTCTCAAAGCCCTTAAAAACGCACGCATGCACAATTATTTGATACCATTACATTGATACATTCAAACATTTTTCAATATGTACTAAAATATTACAAAGCTGAAGAGTTTGTTACCTTTTATGTCAGGAACAACTGTTTCGAAATTAAAAAAAAAATTGTGTTGGATAGGTCATTTATCGAGAAATGCTATAGGCTATGTATCATCACGCTATGACCTATAGGAGGGAAGCAGTCATGAAAAATCTAGCAAATTACGAGGAAATTTTATTCGTTTTCGTGGTTCGATTAGTCTATATTCTAAATTGATAGTCGAAATTGAACATTTTAGCTGCCATTGTGAATAGTGTATCTGCACCCGGGCGCAGCCAGGCCGGACCGCTAGTATATAAAGATTATGAAAATCTCGCAGATGTGTGAAAGGATCTCTGATCATTTCCCTGCAACATAAGCACGTTCCGTTCGCAATTTTATTTTAAACATAGCTCCATTTACCGCCTTAAACCAATTCCGCTGTAGCTGAATAAAATGCCGCTTCGCTGAAAAATAACCGAGACGTGCTCTAAAAGGCTCAACTTTTGTTTTTATTGAGCCAAGCACTTTGTCGGCCGGTGTGTTCGCACCTTAACGCTTATATTGCATTATGCTGTGCAATAACTAAACGCAATGTAGGTGACGGTGGAGCACTTTGTGGAAACTTGTTATAACAGCGTTTTGTTTTGCGTAGTGCATTGGAAATTTAAAATAGTTATTGAGGATTTTTTTTAATTTATCTGGTACCAGTTTTGCAAAATCAAAATGCTTACGCCATGTTGGTCTTAAAAGATAAAAAATATTTATATAAAATAATTGTAATTGATCGATGTCTGTACATGGAAGATAAATGAGAAAAACGAATATGGGGGGATTGTATTATTGTAATGGAACGTTAGAATTTTTTCTGTTTGTTCGTTCGTGCTCAGAAACGCCTGAACCAATTTCGCTTAAATTTGGTGCAGGTAGCTAAAATAGGTAGATTAATTCAAGGTGTTGTTTGGTTTTGCTAATGTCCATAAGCTGTCGTAACGCTTACCATTAGGCGAGCGGCATGCTCTTCTCATTATTCATAGCAATAAAAAAAGTTCAAATTAGTTACTTTTTTTAACTCGAAAGGGATTGAATGGCACTGAAGAGTGAGAATGAGACGGGACGGGACGGGAAAAGCAGTACAGGGGACGACATTGAATTAAATATAAATAAAATAATATATTATATAAAACATTAGCATTTATACTTCCAAATTATCAAAAAAATTCGTGAGCCAATATTATAAATAATTAAGATTATTTATTACGAGATTGAAAATAACTATGATTATTTATATTATAGACTTACGATTTTTTTCGATAATTTCTTATTTTTTTTTATTTGGAAAAAATATAATAACAATAAATATATGCTTATAGTGAACATCTCAAAAATATAAGTTAAGGTAATAACCACAGTAATAACCACGACATTTTCCACGTATTAAGTAATGAGTATTTACATTGCTGTGTCTGGGACATGTCATATGGCTTGGTACTTCAATCTATATAATAAAAATATCTTATTTGATTTTATTGCAAACATGATGAAAAAAGGCTCGCCACCTATCACATTGTGGGACGGAACATACTGGCGAAATGTGGGTGCCCTGGCACCTCTGCCTACCCCTTCTGGGAAAAAGGCGTGAGTTTATGTATGTATGTATGATGAAAAAAAATCGAAAGCTTAAGTGAATTTACAATTTTATGAACAAGATTATTAAACATGACGGGTGCTTGAAAAATTGTAAATAAAATAACATGTGCAATATTTTATCTTCATGAGTTATTTACAATGATTGAATTATTTTGCTCGTCTAGACTATGATAGCTTGCGACATTTATAGCGTCACAAGAGTCAATTGTAGTGCCGATCATAAATAAGGTAATTCTATTATCAAAAATTCTATAAAAACATATTCCAGTCGTCCAGGCTGAATTTGCCCATGTTGTAGATTGCTATTTATATTTATTTATACCATGATTTTATTAGTTGTAACTATTTTTTTATTGCGATGGATAGCGAGACGAGCATGCCGTTCGCCTGATGGTAAGCGATACGACCACTCATAAACAGTAGCAAAACCAAACAACACCTTGAATTACAAAGCAATGCTTGGCATTCCACTGCGCTCACCATCCTGAGACATAAGATGTTAAGTCTAAATATGTCCAGTAGTTACTCTGGCTACAATGCCCTTCAATACGAAACACAACAGTGCATTTACACTGCTGTTTGACGGGAGAAATAGACACGGTGCGACATTTGCGGTGGTACCCACCCAGATGGCCTCTCACATATGAGAGACCTACCACTAGTGAAACCACTAGATAGTATTTTTATTCGAAATTCAATTTTTGCTTGCCAAATCATCTTGTGCCGATATCACTCACATAACTGTAAGATGAAAATAGATATAAGATTTTTATAATTAAAGTCGTTAAAAAGAGTTAGTGAAAAAAACTTACATGTTTGAATAAAACAAAATCCTGCATTTAAGCTAAGAAAAAAAAAACTCATTAAACCTCAGCTTCTAAACCAACGTCACTTAATTAGCGTTATTTTAATGTGAAACTTCATACAAACTGATTCATATTACGCTTGGGATTAAGCCCGAAAAGCTTTTAATTCCCCGTAGCTTAATGCTACGTGTAGTACGCTGGCAGGGTTTTTGTTTTGTGTCGTAGTACGCCCGTAGTCGTGCTACGTGTGTAGTACGCCGGCAGCTCTACGCTCGTAGCATCTCAAAGTTTTAACAGTTTAAAAACTCGTAGCCAAACACTCGTTGCGTGTTCATAGCTCTTTACTTTGACGTATGTATATTGTTCTGAATACATTATTCATGTTGCACATTTACATGTCAAGCTGGCGAATTATGAAACGTCGTGTTAGTTAGCGAAATGAATGTAGGTAACGGCTTCGTCACATGTACATATTAATATCCGCTGTGTAATATTACAACTCATTCTGTTATTTGTGGTCTGAAACTTAAAATAGTAGGTGCTATGGAAACACACCTTTGACTCTGTAACCCTATATAAACAACTTGAATGTAATGTACAACTACAATCGGTTAGTAATTTCACATACATTGAAATCCTAGAATCAGTAGTTAATTCCTGTATTTGAACCCCATTAGACTACTTTCAAAATACATTTTAATTTTTTCAATATTTCGCAAATCAATTTGAATGTATTCTATCTTTAAGCATACATCACAAGTAGTAAGTTACCACATATTTACATGTATCACAAAACAAGGCTAAAACAAACCAATATGAGATGAAGACTTGATCCTGTAATACAGAGCTCGTTGTAAATGCGTGTAATGTTTCTTACACGCGGCATACTACGGGACAAAGCGAGGGTCTCACATTCCTGAATATTTATTTGCGTACTTTCAGTATACGAGAGTGAAAACATTATTATTGATGTAATGTACTGAGTAAATTATGATGTACAGGGTATATCAAGATAGGTACCGTATATGATGCCGGGTGGTAGTTTTAATTACTTTAGACATAATGGTTTCTTAGATTTACGCGAATGTTACACATTGAAATAAAACTATTATTTACGGATTTTATCGCGGATTCAATCCTGATGCGTAATCCTATTTAGACCTTAATTCACACTGTGTATCGGAAAAAGATCCATACAGATAAATATCTGAACGGTGATTCTCATCACCATCCAAAACAGTTAGCTATCGTGGGTAAATCTTTGTTTTAGAGAGCACGAGGGATCTGTGACGAGAACCACCTGGCGACTGAGCTGCAGCACGTCAAGCAAGTACTGCGAGACAACAAGCTCCAAATTCCAAGCCGCCGTCACAAACCGAGTGAAACCAGCCACAGTTGAACGGGTCCCGGTTGTATTGCCATACATAAAAAGAGTCACAGACAAGATTGGATATATCCTGAAGCGTGCTTCAATTAAAACCTACTTCAAGTCGCCGAAGAAAATAAGTCAATTTCTACCACCTCTCAAGTGTCATATTCCTTTGCATTTTCTGATAGCATCAGACATAACACCAAAATAAAGTATGTTATAGTTTTAAGAAGCCGCGTAGTTCAAGTGATGATGTAAGCCCACTGAGTTTACTTCGCCGGTTCTTCTCAGGCAGGACCGCGTTAGATCCGATAGCAATATTCATGTTTTTTGTAAATAGAGATTGAGTATTATGTATTGACTTGTAAGAGCTATTTAATTATTTACATGACCAATAAGCGAATTTCATGTAATAAGAATAGTTTTTATGTTCTAAATGTCAATTTATAGTTCAATTTAACAACATTTTTACACGATTTTTCTTTCAAGTCATATTGTAATTTCGTTTTTGAAAAGCGCCTCTTATAATACACTCCAATGTCTATGTATATACAAAGCATTTTAAATGATTCACAGAAAAGGCGCGAAAGGAAATTCGAGCGAGCACCATATATTCCGATCCGAGGCAAGATTTACGCGAGTTTTGTTCGAAAACAATGCTAATAAAACCGGCTGTAGTCTGGCGCCGAATCACAGCGGAATAATGTTCCAATACTATTGTACATCTGCGGAATTATTTATATACAATTTCACAGTTAATTCTCGTGGTTTACGCGCTGTATGTCTGAATTTCTAAATAGATTTTGTTTGTGCTCTAGATGAAGTGACTTTTGCTTTGATTGAAGGAAGATGGGGAAGAAATAATAGTTCCGATAATTCAGCGGTGACTATCTCAAAATAAAACTAAAAACAAATAAAAACGTAACTGATTCTTAATTACTATTCTATTAAAATTGTTATGACAATTTTATCTAATGTAAAAATATCTGAACCATATCATACCAGTGCCTGCAATATTTTAAATAACACAATCTTCATAACATTTGGCATGAATTATGAACCCCATAAAATATTTGCATATTTATGAACATGTCATAGAAACAAAGATTTTATTCAGTAATAGAGCTTACACGGTCAGCATTAATTAAAATGTTGACCCAAATAGACAAAGCGGGCGTGGTGGGTCAAGAGACCCTCTGTTACCGAGGTGTCACGGCTCGAGGTTGTTCTCCACGCAAAAATTTTGATTTCACAATGGCCTAACCCTTCCCAATTTCTCTCTCTGCTGTAGAGTCTAATAATGTGATATATTATCGCCGTATGGGCCACAAATTCCTGACTCTGAGCTGATAATGAATAGAAAATTCCAATATCATTTTGGTTGACCCGGGATTACAACCTAAGACCTTAGCTTTGTAATAGCAACGGAGTACAACTGCGTCACTCGGGCAGTAATTATTCCTATTAAATATTATTTATTCAATAAAATACAGTCACCTTAACATGTTTTGTATTTTCTCTGTTATTATTACTCGATACAGATTTTAATAAAATCCAGAGGCTATTATTTTCAATCAGATCTTCAGTTGATTGCTCTTTGTGTTCCAATTTAATTTGTCGTCAATCGAATATTTCCAATTGATTAAAATTGGCAAATTGAATCGTCGACGTGGTACAAAAAGTGTATGAACATTCGGGTCGTGGCGCAGATGTCGTGATGTTTAGTATTGTTTTTCAAATAAATATTTATTTGGAGAGTTTGATAAAGCTATTCGATGTTTTTTTCTTAATTACTAGTAGATGCGTGCAACAATTAAACAGTAATATTCATGTTGCTTACAGATAACTTTATTAACATTAACGACTTGAAGTGACAGTTTTGTTGTCGGTTAATTCGGTGAGATAGATTTCGGGATGCCCAATATCGCTTTCCTCTTTCATTTTTTTCCTTCCGCCTTCTCTCCCGCTTTGATGGACCGGCAACACATCTATGGTCCAAGGGTTGTGGATGTTCATGGGCGGCAGTGATCACTTACCATCAGGTGACCTGTTTATACAATATAATGTTTATACAATATAATAATATAATGTTTAGATATGACGATTTCCTTATATCCAGATTATAAGAATATAACGTTTTTGGAAAGCCAATGCAAATGAGCGTATAGTAAAGCGTGAATTTGAACTTTCTTTCTATGTTAATCAAATGAATATTCACAGCGATAATATACATCAACAAACATGAAACACGCACAGAATCATAGGCCAATACGAATCATTTACGAATCAAAAGACAATAGTTACCAATCAGTACCAAATTACCTGCATAATTTACAAAGGCGTCTATCTAATATATGGTAATCTGAATTCAATTGGCATGCAAGTCCCGACGGGTGTGCATCCAAGGGTATCGACCTGGAGCAATCTGCATCCGGGATATGCGGCAAATTATCTCATATTACGTAAGTTCCGCCTTTGATATCGTGTATGCAGATGGAAGAAATCCGATGAGATATTAATATTAGATGAAATGTTGGAATTAATTCTAGCTCATAATATTATGTGGGTTTATGAATTTAAATACAAAGCTTTTGACTGTAATATACGCGTTATTAGAAATTATATTAATATATGAAGATTTTTATAACGTCTGTTAATTTGATTACTAAAATAATGAATTAAAGTTATTAATATATTTCTTAAATTTTACGTAATTTGATCACTTTTGTAAAATCATCGCAATAAGATAGAAAAAGCTAAACATAAAAACAAAGATGTCACTTCAATTTTCAATTCACTCTACCTATATTATCTTCAAGTGAAGATGTAAAATGTATTGTTTTGTCTTAAATAGTAGAGTGGTCACAGTATAAGGAACTATCCTGCTACTTTTTTAACATCCACTGGATAATAATGTCCGTTTTTTGTCAATTATTTTTATATAGCTAGATAGGAATTCCTCAAAGGTTCTCAACTGTAGTTTCATAGAGCGACCTGTTTTTTCCTGCCCGAACCTGTTCTACTACAATAAATAAATAAATAAATAAATAACACCCAACAGTCACATACATAGTCCTGACCCCACACTAAGATCGAGTTTTATGTCGTGGGTATCAGGAACTACGAGAGACTTTTTCGGTCTCACAAACACCCAGACCCGGAAGAAATATTTGTGGGCCACACAAACATTTCTCTCGGTGCGGGGATCGAACCCGCGGCCTCTCGTTTCACAGGCGGCGTCTAACCAACTGCGCCACGGAGGTTGTCATTATACAATGACACAGAGAATCGACATATTCTGTCATTTACATAGAGCTATACGTTTCCGAAAAATTATAAGTATTAACATACCGGGTATATCTAGACTGCGACCGAAAACGAAGCCAAGTAGTTTTAGTGAGTTCAGACACAATGCAACTAAAAATGTTGCAAAAACTATGACGGCATCTTTTTCATTTTTAACCCATCATCATGTATGTGTGGTAAATACGAATGTACACACTTGTGTTTTTAAATACGCAATAGGTTGCAAAAAAAAAAAAAAAAGAACACGATGCTAAAAATTACAATTATATGTCACATTTTTTTGCGAAATATTTTAGTTACACCGTATCTGAAGTCACTAAAACTGCCACATGGTTTTGTTTTCGATTTCAGTCTGAATATATTCTGTATTGATCCATTCTTATTGTATGCAGAGAAAAATATTAAATTGCACACAGCTGACTGTAGCGAATATTTTCCCCTCAACCGACGCCATATCTTTTATTCAAATATTCTATCGAATTCAAAAATGCTAATAAGATGTATTTGTTACGCATCTAGTTGGAAAACAATTTAACGGATTTATCTGAAAAGGTTTTCAATTAATATAATGTAAGCAGAAGCCTCGGTGTCTGTAGTTAGAATTGTAAATTAGACACAATCTTACGGACCGGCTTTTAACCGAATTCCAAATCTGTTAATTGAAAACGTGGTGTGAAGGAAACTTTATCAGACAAAGGGATTTAGACGTTAAAATATATTTATAATCAGAAAAAAAAAAATAAAATTATGAAATATGGTTTTTGAAATGCAAACTATGTGTTCTACCTATATAGCACGCACGCACGCACGCACGCACGCACGCACGCACGCACGCACGCACGTGCAGACTATGCTAAACAAAAAATAAATAAATATATAAATAAAATAAAAACCGCAATTACTAGTCTCGATCACCGCTCGAAGATTTCTGCGATACAGGCTAATGCCTAGTGCGAAAATCGTTGGTAATCTCTCCTTTTGTGCAAGAAAATATTTAAGTTAAAAGTAGATTTAATATTATTTTTAGTTACTTTCGATCTCAGCTTTGTTTTAGATAATTACAATTGATGTACAAATTTATTGGAAATAAATACTTATTATAAAATACTTAAATTAGGCTCACACGTTGGTGTTATTTATGTCTTTTGTACACACAAACTTAGTACTTCTTAGATTAATGTAGATGATGGTAAATTTACGCTTTTATATATTCTCTATAATATAGGCATGTCGAGTTCACATGTAGAAGGTTACGAATACATTTTGTAATTTTAATATAAGTCTAGTATTTTAAGAATGTCAAATATTTGTAACCAGTTTTGTGAACCTAAATAAATGAACAAAAAAATCTAAGTAATATTAGGCCAATGTGATACATTGTCGTAAATATGAAAATTGTGATCCATCAAAACACATTGAAATTGCCAACAATACCCTATTGCACATTATAAACATGACAATACGTAGGCTCACAAAATAAGTATCAGAGTGCAATTAAAATCGTGTCAGTATTTAAATTACAAACATTATAATGTTTGTGTAGTACGAGTATACTCATACTACATAAAAAAGACGAATTAAAAAGTAGATTCTTTGTAATTTACAGGGGAAATAAGATGGTATTAATTATTCAGATCTACTTGCACAATGTTAGCACCGAAGGAACGCTGTTTTTTCCATTTTACATATAAATGAAGAGGCAAGGGACACGGAAGTACCTTTCCGCCTCGTTTTGTGAAATATTTTACGCAGGAAGTGGTATTTTATAACAGGGTTAAATTTAATTAATAACTTTAGCTCTTTGTTCGGCATTATTTAGGGTGTGAGAATTTAAATTTTACCTACAAATGGATGTCTACAAAGCAATCAATATTAAAGTTAAATTGGTTTTTATACCTTTTTATATGATGGTCAGGCAAACGAACAAACAGGAGGCCCGAAGGTAAGTGATTCCTACTGCCCATCAACAATGCTTATGGACATGCCGGCCCATGATATCAGGAGAGGAGTAGGAAGGAAAAGGATGAAAAGAGGGAAGGGGTATTGAGCATTCGGCAATCTCACTCAACGAACGAAACGCGACTGCAAGCTGTCCCTTCATGTCGAGCTCCTGTGAGCATCTAAACATAAATGTTAATATTACCGAATAAAATAGTTTAAAAACTAATGTATTTCATAGAGGTATATATATATCTTTAAAATATTCCTCAATAGATTTAATGTCAAACTAACATGAGAACTATATCAAATATTCAGTACATGCTTTGGTAAATATTTGCTTTTAAAATGAGAAGCGAGTGCATTGAACAGCTCAGTCCTCACTATGAATTGAAGCCCACCTTTGAGACTATCAAAGTATTTAGCGTCAATTTATACATTTTACATTTCGTTGGTGCACTTAATAATTCCTTTTGAGCTGATGTCACATACGTTTGAACCCGATTGAGCTCTCCTCACCCGATGAGAATTAATGCTCTTAACTTCAAAGGCACCTGGGTTGTGAATCAATATGTCACACGATATAAAAAGTGAGTGTCTGTACCTATGAGCGCACGTAAGAAGTTAAACTTTTTTTTTATTTATTGCGATGAATAGCGAGACGAGCATGCAGTTCGCCTGATGGTAAGCGATACGACCGCTCATGAACAGTAGCAAAACCAAACAACACCTCAAATTACAAAGCAATTCCTGGCATTCCACTGCGCTCGCCATCCTGAGACATAAGATGTTAGGTCCCAATATGTCCAGTAGTTACTCTGGCTACAATGCCCTTCAATCCGAAACACAACAGTGCATTTACACTGCTGTTTGACGGGAGAAATAGACACCGCGGTGATACCCACCCAGATGGCCTCTCACATATGAGAGACCTACCACCAGTAAGTACACCAGTAGTTGTACTTCTTTTTATTAAGATAAAAGTATTTTTTATCACGAGTTTTTACAATAGCCTATCATTCTCCACCATAAATAATTTAAAACCGCATACGTCCATGTATATTTATGAATAAATATATCTTTTATCTCCACTGATACATGTTATAAATTAGTTTCTTTAATATTTAAGAAACTACTTTGAATAGAATTATGACCTGTCACGGAAATTTACAGATAGTTTTAACTTTCTAACTAACTTTATCATGTCGCTTGTTGGATGTCAGTGTTCGCGCGCATCATAATAATTTTATCATCATAATTTTTCCAAAAGTATATCTTCAAAAAATATTATTACTTTTTAAACTGCTGCGCTGTTGTACGGTACGATTACAGCGTTGAGGTCTTGGGTTCAAATCCCGGGCCGACGTATTGAATATTGGATTTTATTATTATATAATATTACATATGATGATAGGCTAACACCCTACACCCCCTCTTACATAGTGAACGGAACACGCAAGGCAAAACATGAGAGTCCTGGCAGTACCTCTGCCTATCCTTCTGAGAAAAGGCGTGATAATTTATGTACGTAATGTATTCTTAAAAACTTGCTAGATCTATTTTATTGTATTTTTCAGTTCCCTTTGCATATGTAATTGCCCGGTTCCTTTAATACTGAAAACTGTGATTCAACAAGTCTCTTTAAGAACAAAATCTTAATATTATCACGGTTGAAATTAAAAATACGGCAATAAGTTTATGAAACGTTACTGATGTGAAATCCCAGCGCACAAGGCTTCATTAATTATAAAACTGAAAACCCTAGGGAGAGTTCGCTACCCACATAATTAACCGGTTATTGCAACGGAGCGGGATCGAATGGCTGTTTATGTAAGCCGTCTAATCAGCTTGGTAGAAGGCTGCTATGAATACCATTAGCCTTTGAGCTAGGTACTCCACAAACATTCAGTTAACTGAGTAGCGATTGGCAAGGAGGTTATTTGATTTTCAGTTTTATGTTGACGTTTTTGAAATTCAGCGATAAAGAGTTAATTTATGAAAGATCATTGAAAATACCAAGTAATATAATATTATGATGGCATGGGAAAGTTATTACACCAGTGTTTAGAGATGAATGCGACAAAAAGTTAATTTAGGAAACCAAACTAAAATATGAAATTATGATGGCCTAGTGATTACAAAAGCCAAAAAGAAGGTAAATTCGACCAATTGCTAGAAATGGTTGTCACCGTTCTGATTCATTATGTGGAAATGCGAGATTCACCATTTCTTTTCTCGTACCTTTTCTGTTCATCTTAAATTCAAACTTGGTTATAAATATCAATCATTTTGTTTTGACAGTTTGCATTCAAAACACCTCAGCGATTTTATCTGAGAATGCATGGCAAACAAAACTCCGCTCTTAAAGTAAATTTCAATCAGTTGAATAAGATCAAAGTCTTGAATTTAAAGTTTGTCTTTTTGTCCTAACTTCAATAGTATGACTAGACATCGTATATCAGCTTTGTTATTGTTCAGTATGGTGTATACTTCGTTTTAACTCCTGCATTGGCAGTTTAAAAGACGTTATAAATTTTAATGTCATACGGCTTAGGACATAAATTACAAGGGATATAACTAACGGGGACATGAGCTCCTACTAGACACAATACGTAGCTGTGCATCGTATATTTATTTAACTTTATTATTCTTTGTGGTTGGAAAATGTTTGTTTATATTCTTTTAATATTAAAATAAAGGCTAGAAAATATTTTTTCCTCATCTAAATTTCTTAGTGACTCGTTTTAAAATTTGATAATTAGCCTGGGAAGGGGTGTGCTACTTTTCATAATAAAAGTGAATATATACTCGTAAAAGTATAAAGCTTGAAAGTAACATTAAAATATATTTATGCTATGCTTATTGGAGTTCAGTGAATTTTAAATGAAATGGACAAAACAACTGCAACCGTGTGAAACGAAACCGGACTGCTAGTTAATTGAAAAGACTATTTATAATTAAAAAAAAAGACGCAGTCATGACTCAGCATAAATGGTCCGGCTCCTACGGGGCGGTACCACTGTCTCACAAGAAATAAATTTGAAGCGACAACTTTGCCGTCGTGTTTCGTTCGGTGAGTGAAATTGTCGGATGCCCAATACCCTTCTTCGCATCCTTTTTCCTTTTCGTTCCCCTTCCGATTTGATGGATTGATAACACATCCGAGACCCAAGTGTTATAGATTGGATGGATGCATGGGCGGCATTGATCACTTACCACCTGTGATCTTTCGCCAAACCTATGTAATTAAAAAAACAGGAAAATATTTATTCCACGGAATTCATTGTGAAAATATATTTATCATATACTGGGTGGAATCGCTTATCGTCCGGAAAATTTAATAGTGTATTGTGTATGTGACATTAACGTTATATACTAGATTTATCATTAAAAACTACAAACTACCCCATAAACAACATCAGTACAAGATGTCCCCAAAACACATATTATCTAAATCACCCTACACTTAAAAGTGCAACGACATGTCAATACTCAGGCGCGCGAGTGTATGGGTCACGCCACACAACAGCTGATTGTCGCGCATCGACCTTGAACTTACTTTGCGCCTATTTATCGGTATTATTACTCTAAATATTACCATATAACATTTTGATTTATTTGGAATTTTAGTGTGTTAGGATCATTTAAGTAAATGTAGTTGTTGCTAAGTTGTTAAGATTTACATTATTATTTTCATAACGTACCTACTACCTTAGAAAAAGCTGCATATGTTTTTATTTAAACGTTTTAATAAAGTCGAGAATGGACGACTTCGCTGTCGAAGGTCACGGATTCTTGCATGATTAGGAAGTCTGAACTTACCATTATCGAGTAGCCCCGGGTAAGTCGTTAAAATAGTTCTTGTGCTGGGAACTCGTGGATTCATCATTCATGATACCATTCCTACGCAAAGACTGCAGATGTTCTGGATCTGCATATGTATGCAGAAGGATGTCCTTCTTGCATGACCCAAGTTTTCATTGGATCGAACATAGCATGTCATTATTGTCACATACTCACTGTTCGTGTAATCACTCATTTTGACCGCAAGAAACTAACCAATAACCAAAATAATTTCATACAACGTCACTCGGTACAGAATTTCGCACGACTGAGGAAGTAAGTGGTAAGATCCCTGGAAGGTGTCGGCGGTGCGGGAGCGGGCGGCGCGGCGCGGCGGCACGCTTTGTACTTGCGCTTGCGGCGGCGCGGCGGTGAGGGCGGCGCGATCAAAGGATTTTATTACTAAGATTTAGAAGTTTCTACTCGAATTAATATTGTATAAAGTAGGGTAACAATAATGTGTATTTATGAAGATTTTTTTCATTTATGTCATCTTTCTCTAAACAACGTTGTTTTATGAATAACTTTATTCTAAATTAGTAACTAGTAGTGGTAAATTAATTTTACACTACATAAACAAAAACATAAAAAAATTAAAATAAGTATGCCAAAGTGTTCTAAATCATGTACTTGCCATGCACAATTTTTTTCGTGACGATAAGCGATTCCACCCAGTATTTTCACAAATATATCAAAAACAGCATATTCCTTCGTTACCACAATTTATTTTAATGAACTTACAACCATGATACCATTTTATTTTCTAAGTATCATTAAAACTGAAATGAATACGATTTCTTTCTTGAAAACCTCATTTGGTTTGTTGTTATTATTATAGACTTCCAATATTAATTTAATCTACATGCAAATGAGGTCGGTTGGAACTACGTAAAGTAATATCTGGAAAACGGAATTATTTATTGGAAGTTAGCTTCACATACATACACATCGTGCCTGTATACCATAGGGGTAGGCAGCGACTATAGATCGGCACTTAACTCGATCTTGACGTATTACTTTCGTTTCATCCACTTTTTCATGCTTTCTCGTGGATTCGGGGTACTTTAATCTGGCCCTTATTGAGGGTATCACCGATTTGGACGGTGTAGGTTCGGTGTGTTATGTACTTTACTCAAGGCTCTACGTACCATTCCATTCATACATATCCTGTTGAAGTGTATGTATGCTCCCTTTTTTTTTATGTTTTTTTATGTGTAAATTTATTATGTGCACTCCTTTATAACGTTTATTGCTAACTAGGTACTTTTATTTCAATGCGCATTGTTTTATGTTTTATATTTTAATAGGTATTTAGTGTACTCTATGGGCGGTTGTCTCATTTGAAAAACTTTGTAGGACTCAAACATTTCACTGTCTATTGGCGGCACTTAAGGCTACAGTTTTAAATCTAACCAATTCTTAAGGATATTCCTAACCAATGACAATCATTTTCCACACAATGCCTTTGCTCGACTACCGCTCCAATTCTAAAAATATTTCCAACGCTAACAAGTTACGTCCGTCGCAGCCTGCAGAGCGGATGCAGGCTTCGATAAAGGAGCACGTATCGTCCCATCGCTTTTTAAATCATCCTGTTTGCTAACAAAGATATACGGCGTCATTTGTTAACTCCGTAGCGGTTATCTCCTTTTCTTTGGTGATAAGTCAGGGTCTACGTACCGAAGTAACGCTGTTTCGATTAATTGCCTTGGTTTTGGGTGGGGAGCGTTATCTTTCTTGTATAAGACGGTTATAGGTTAATTAAGAACAGGTGTTTGATGGTCTAATTAGAATTGACTAATTATAAAGTGAGTTGGTAGATTTGAAACATTCGACCTCCATATTTAGTTGTAGCCTACAAATTCATCTGAGGGTGAAGTTAATTATTACTGTCAAAATTTTTTCTTCGGCATATGGGTTGTTAGTGGCGAAAATAAGTCATTAAATTTGTGGCTAGTATGAAAGTATAAATTAATACAAAATAGTTAAACTAGGAATAGTGTATTTCATGCAGCTTAAAAACCAATAATTTTACATTTTTTGTTTTAACCACTCTTTACATTTGTATTGTATTTGCTCGTATATTTCAACGCTCATGTAGCACGAATAGGTATGCTTCTTCCCTAATGAACTCCGAGTCCCTATTTGCTTCCCAAATGGTTTAGAGCATATATGAAGCAGTGTAAAGCATAATATTTGATTCACAAACACGCAGCCCGGCTAAGTGGCTTTACAGGGCAAACATAGAGCATCCATATAAGCTCAGACAACATAAGGCACATTGATTAGATTCCACCACCTTACTTGTCAACTTGTAAACAATAATTAGGACAATTCACGCCTCTTGTTTGCCTACTGTATACAGAGTTTAGCCTGTCAGTCAAATTATGTTTTAGATGATAATAATTGGTAATTTAATTATTTTGTACCTTGTTAAAGTTTATTTCGTCGATGTTATTAATTGCTTAGTTGATATTTACTAAGTTCATTAGTGAAGGTAATTTGTTAAGTTACTCTTTAAGTGACAATTTAAGTATTGAATAATCTAAATATATATAACTCAAAAGTGACTGACTGACTGAGATCATTCATCGTGGGACTGAATGAGACGGGACATAAACCGGATATAACGGGACGGGAAATATAGTCGACAGCACACGGGAAATATAGTAAGTACACGATATAATATATTGTTGCCACACCAACACTGGACTCAAAAGCTATATGCACCCGGACGAAGCTGGGCCCGACCGCTAGTACGAGTATAATACTTTAGGCTTTAGGCTTGGATAAGCATTGTTATAAGTACGATAAGCCATTTAAATTGTTTCATTGGCAAATGGCAATAGAAATAGTTTACTTTTTGGTGCTTCCAAGAACAAGCAATATTAGTTTCAGATTCGAGAGCTTTCGAGCTAAAACAATTTTGTTTAATTATAAACCAGGCGAGATAAATATCTTGTTAAGATACCAAATCCATGATTGACAGTTGGGTATATTAGAAGGAGATAAAATCCAATATCATTTTACAAATTTGCTTTTTGTAGTGAAAACACAATATTTTGATTGGTCAGTTCTAGGCAATGTGACTTTACGGTGGAAATCAAACTATATTTATGAATGCTGGGTTAACTATGAAATCAGGTCTCATTTGACAAATTACCTTTTTTTTACATTCTGCAGGGCCCTGTATCAGCCCATATGCGTCCCACTGCAGGGCACGGGCCTACTCTACAATCGACAGTACGATTGAGAGTGGTTAGGCCATATAGTCCGCTGGCCTAGTGCGGGTTGGCGAACTTACATACCATAGAAATTCTTATAAACCGCTATGGTATGCAGGTTTCCTCACGGTGTTTTCCTTCATCGTTTTAGTGCGTGGTGATTGACTATCAATACACACATGACTCCGAAAAGTCAGAGGTGTG
Source organism: Hyles lineata (assembly GCA_030180105.1). NCBI lineage: Eukaryota > Metazoa > Arthropoda > Insecta > Lepidoptera > Sphingidae > Hyles > Hyles lineata. The sequence goes on along the minus strand of JARJEE010000002.1, from coordinate 4,974,292 downwards.
CCCTGGGATTTGAACCCGCGACCACCATGAACATGTTGGCGGCCGCGTCTAGTCCGTTTACCAACAGGCCACCACGCACTTCTTTTTTTACATTAGCACGGTATAATGACTGAACGGCATCTGATGGTAAGGGCAAATACCGTCCAGGCAGAGTATACACTGGCATCAGACAACCATGCCATTCGATAGAACAATGCCGGTCTGCTAAGATGCTTCTCTAAATTCGCTTTAATGAATATTTGATATTTAATTTTCAGCTATCAGTGCTATACACAAAATCACCAAAATAACAGGCATTCCAAGAGTAATACCTTTGTAACAATCAAGGAATAAAATTGACAATAAGTATTTAATGAAACTACTGATTTATCGTATTTGGGACGCAATAAAATCTTCTGAGTCGAGCTTAATTGGATATAGACGCATTTTGACCTGATTTATGACTTTCAATTATCTCAATTCCTTTGTTCTGGTGTCTTTCTGGGAGCTCCTTGGTTGCTAAATTGTATTGGTTATCTCTGATGAAATTTGAACTACGCTATTAAGAGGTATTGCTATCTTTGAACTTGCTAATGGTAAAATATTCCTTCTATCTAGCGAATTAAAGTTCAATGTGAAAGATGGTGGGCAATAATGGCCTTTTTCATAGAAATTTTGACAAAATACTTTGGTTATTTAATGTTTATTTATTTATTGATTTATTTTTTTTATAGCGAGGGCAGTCTAAGTGGTAAATAATTAGCTGGAAATAATAAAAACAAACCTTATAAATTAGATGATAACACTATATGAATGCAAACACCTGCAAACATACATACATAATATATAAAATACACATAAAGAAATATACTTATAAATACTGTAATTTACCACAAGATGCGAATGGAAAAATAATAATATCTATATTTCTCGTTTAAATATTTTTGTGTCGGATAGGTCATTTAACAAGAAATGCTATAGGCTACATATCATCACGCTATGACCTATAAGAGGGAAGCAGTAGTGAAAAATCTAGCAAATACGAGGAAACTGTATTCGTGTTTCGTCATCTGATTGGTCGATATTCTAAATTGATTTTTTTTTTTTTTATTGCTATGAATGGCGAGACGAGCATGCCGTTCGCCTGATGGTAAGCGATACGACCGCTCATGAACAGTAGCAAAACCAAACAACACCTTGAATTACAAAGCAATGCTTGGCATTCCACTGCGCTCGCCATCCTGAGACATAAGATGTTAAGTCTCAATATGTCCAGTAGTTACTCTGGCTGCAATGCCCTTCAACCCGAAACACAACAGTGCGTTTACACTGCTGTTTGACGGGAGAAATAGATACTGCGGTGGTACCCACCCAGATGGCCTCTCACATATGAGAGACCTACCACCAGTGATTATCGAAATTGAACATTTTGGACGCCATTTTGTAAAGTATATCTGCACCCAGGCGGAACGGGGCTGTACCGCTAGTCTACAATAAAAAAAAATATAAAAAGTCAACATTATAAAAGTTATTCAAAAAGAGTAAATTTTGAAATTAAGTTTTATTGGAAACAAACTAAAAATGCACTTAAATGTGCAGTTGTTAGAGTATATTTTTGATCGCAGAAGCTTCGCATACCTGTATCATCGGTCCAGGTACGGCCCGCCGTAAATTATTAAAAACATCCAAAGAGCGCTTTATTTGAACTCTAATGTTCGCATCGCCGTGCTTTATTAAAATTTCATAAATCATGAACACGCAGCAACCGCCGTAAATATTCGCTGATTCACTTCTCTCGCAAACCACCAGTAGTACGTTAATATAATAACGGTGTTTTTATTACATCAGCTGCATGATAAATTATACAAATTGAATATTGGATGTTGAGGCATCTGGAGAGAAAAATGAAGGCTTTATATTTTTAGGCCATCTTGAAGAGGTATGTGACTTTTTATTTTTTAAATTTAAGATGAATTTTTTGAGGTAAGGAATCTTACTACGTTTTTACGGAGGCTCATCCCGCGTCGATTGGACGTTAAAAATCGTCCGAAGACCGCAATTGGTTTTTCTTTAATTAAATAATGTTTTTTTATTAAATTATGATTGAAGATTGATTGATTTCATTGTGATGAAGGGATAGCAAACACTCTTATCTCTTAGTTATAATTGGTTCAGAAGCGATAGTAATGATCTTTTTTGTCGACTTTTGCAGTATTCTCAGCTGTAAATTTCAACGTAAAATGTAAAGTGTATTAGTATTTACCTCAAGGCTATTATAACTTTACCGTATAAACAAACTACAATATTATAAAAGTTCGCAAAAGCAACCCCGGCATTATTATGAAAATTACAACTCTTGGGGCAATATGATGAATCTTGATTTAAATGGCGCATTTTATGTTAGCATCAGAGGGAATGCAATGAGCATTTCGCGAACTGACCTCACTTTTTTATTTTTCACAAGTAGTAGTTTTGAATAGTAAAGTATTTTTGATACACTGCGTTGCTTTGCGTCGCTGAGAGTCTCTGAAGTTTTTTATTTAGTTGTAACATGGTTCAGAATTCAGATTACTTTTTGTGCAAACAAAATTTCGTCTTCTATTAGATTTTTGATTATTTTGTTTTTTGTCACGTTTATAAAATTTATGCTCTACGCGATAATACCCAGTATGCATTTTTTTTTCTTCGCATAGTACAGTTATTCATCCTTGAATACCAGTAATAAGTCTTAATAAATCGTAGTTTCTCATAGGCGCTGTGCTCTTTTTAAGTTTCATAATCAGTACACAAGGCAGACTTAATCTTGGAGGCGTTACCTAACTTATTGTTTGGGTAATTGCTTGTTTCTTACTGTACCAACGTTAAAAAAGTGACCACACTTGAATTAAAATATACAGAATATTTCAATTTTAAAGAGCATTAGAGCCGCAAATTAAACGATGTGGCTGTGAACAAAAGAGCGGGAGCAATCAAGAATAATGACTGTGGCCGGAAGGGGAACAGAAAAACAGCAATTTGTCATTGTTTTGTAGACAACTAGCGTGTATATTTTATACCTTTTTTCATTTTTCTCGAGTTAATGGCCTCCAGCCTCTTGTATCATTTATCATAGTTTATGAGGGCACGTTGGGCTCTTTACTGTGAAGTTTCATGCCTTTGGTCGTTGAAGTTGATAGGAGTTTTTGGGTTCCTCCTTCTCATTTCTAATAATGACTTTTAAATCACTTAAGCACAAGCATCTTCAACGATTGAGAGGTCTAACACGCTGGTCTCAAACGGGTTTGTATAGATTTTTGTTAAATCCTTGTGCAAATCTCTGAAGTACGCTTCAAGTCTTCCATGCCTAAAGATTCACGTAATTTTCTTTCACCGTCAATTTAAGCGTTATTTAACTAACTTAAGAACACACGAGTAACTTCTGAACATCAATAAAGTGTGTTTTGAGTTTTAAACGGTATGATTTATTTGTGTTATTAAAGTATAATACTTAAACCGTAATCATTGTAAAAATACCATCTCAGCCTGTTATTATAACCTCGTGCATCCAATTTCCAGCTGCTAGGCACAGATAAACAACATGTTTAAACACTAAAGAATTTAGCGTCTTTGCCTATTCATTAGATCAATCAATATTTTATCAAGCGGAAGCGAAGCTGAACAGCAGGGCTGTGTCTCAAGTAGAATATTAAACATCTTAGGGAATTTATCAATTCAGAGGATAGTAATGACATTAGCTGGATGAAAACTTTCTTAGTCCATAAATTAATTAAAATATTTAATTTAATTTATTTAATTGTATTAATCATCTAGGCCAGCGTGGTGGACTATATGGCCTAACCACTCTCAATCGTACTTTCAATTGTAGAGTAGGCCCATGCCCTGCAGTGGGACGTATATGGGCTGATACAGATTAATCATCAGTTGAACTAGCAATTAACCATTATATAACAATCATTATTTATAATCATATTTCAATCATCTTGTTCTTCTTTTCTAGTTACATATTCTATTGCTTTTAGAAATATCTCTAACAACCTTTTTAGAAATATATGTAGATGTTTATAAATAGCGCCTAACCATTCTTTGTAATATACCACATGGTTGGCTATAAAACATTTGAAAGCAACCAATTTCATTCCACACGTGCCGGTGGCAACCCGACGCGTGTTGGGCACAATGAAAAATGATGATTTATTATGGTAGGCCGCGGTGGGCTAATGGTGTTGCCCAAATTATAAATAGTGTTTGAACACAATACACTACCAAGGGATAAAGCCTTGCGCACACTGCGCCAGGTGTTTTTAGTTTCGTTGCCAAGCCATACTCTTTCGTTTACTTTTGTTGTAATAATTTCTATAGATATTTAATTTAATATGGTTTGACAACAATGAAATTTATTTGCGATAGTTATTTGTAACTTTATAGTATTTGGTATAGAAAAAATCAGTTCAAAAGACTTGTTTTATTACCGGTGTTGTTATTTACAGCTACGTTAGATTATGATTTTCGAAAATCAGTCGTTTGTAAAATTATTAGCAGTTATTAAAAAGTAATTCTCAGTGTCATATGTGTATTGATAGTCAATTACCACGTTCTATATAGGGAGAAGAAAACTGGAAAACATTGTGAGGAAACCTGCATACCATAGCAATTTGCAAGAATTTTCTATGATATGTTAAGTCCGCTAACTCACAGCGTGCCAGCGTGGTGGTTTATATGGCCTAATTCTTTTCAGTCGTACTCTCGATTATAAAAGAGGCCCGTACCTTGCAGTAGGATGTATATGGGCTGATACAGATACAAAATTCTCAATTGGTTTTGTCATAAAACAATTTTAAGGGATTTTTTAGATTTTCAGATTTGTAAACATTTCCTTTCCATCCCAGAGACAAAACCTGATACTAAGCAGACATGGTTTATATGAAAAAGTTGTAGAGAATATTCTACAGCTACACATTGAAATAAAACATTCGAACATAGAAATTCGCGTATATCTAAGAAATCATTATGCAAACTAGTACGGACTGAACATTGCAAAAAAAATATGCCGGTTGGAGAATTTTAAGAAAGCGCACTAGATGTGGATCATCCTTGAATTTCTTGAAGGGATGCCATGATCATAATCTCATCACTCGAGAAGTTAAAATTTTAAAATAAACAATATCCTTGATGTTCACGGTGGTCGCGGGTTCAAATCCCAGGGCACACCTCTGACTTTTCGGAGCCATGTGTGTATTGATAGTCAATCACCACGCACTAAAACGGCGAAGGAAAACATCGTGAGGAAACCTGCATACCATAACGGTTTATAAGAATTTCTATGGTATGTAAGTTCGCCAACCCGCACTAGGCCAGCGTGGTGGACTATATGGCCTAACCACTCTCAATCGTACTGTCGATTGTAGAGTAGGCCCGTACCCTGCAGTGGGAACTATATGGGCTGATACAGATCCTTGATAAAATCCGTAAATAATTAGTTTTATTTCAAAGTTCTAGAGAAATTTTGGAAGCGATACTATACTAGGTGGGTGTCTTTTATGTGTTTACCTTAAAACCGGGCAAAACGATTAATATCTGGTCATTTCCGAAACTGTTACACGAAGCATACGTAATAATGTTAAAGGTAAATGGTTTTTGTCATTGTTATTGATAAAGATAAGTATTTTTATACTTTAGATCTATTAAATGATTGAACGTATTACCTGATGGTATGTGTATTAGCGACATCTATTCTATTAACTTTTACAATACATCAATATATTGTATTCATCGGCTTTTGAAATTGTATATAGAAGAATGGGGACATGGATATAAATGACTAAATATAACGCCATAGAATTGAAGTAAATAAAAAAAAACTACTTGTATTATATAAGTGCGTGGTGGCCTGTTGGTAAACGAACCGGATGCGGCTGCCACTGTTCACGGTGGTCGCGGGTTCAAATCCCAGGGCACACCTCTGACTTTTCGAAGTCATGTGTGTATTGATAGTAAATCACCACGCACTAAAAACGGTGAAGGAAAGCATCGTGAGGAAACCTGCGTACCATAGCGATTTATAAGTATTTCTATGGTATGTAAGTCCGCCAACCCGCACTAGGCCAGTATGGTGGACTATATGGCCTAACCATTCTCAGTCGTACCCTCGATTGTAGAGTAGGCCCGTGTCCTGCAGTGGGACGTATATGGGCTGATACAGACTTGTATTATGTTTAGTTATATACGAACCAATAAAGACTTAATTTGTAACTCACGCCCGTAGTTGCCGAGGTAGGCAAATATAATATTAGTGCAATCCATTAATCAGTTCCTAAAATATTAATATTTGATATTTTTTTATCTATTAACTCCCTTATTAAGATTATGTTCGTAATCTATTGTTGTAAAATAATATACTCACATAGTTTTCAAGGCTTTAAAATCCTTCCTTTGAACAGAAAGCCGATCCAATGATCGTTTAGGGACGTACGAATATATACCCTTATTGCGAACACGAAGGCCTTTTTGTCGTTGACATGAATGTTTCAGTTTTGCTATCGGTTCCTAGTGATACATGTGGGCCTGACCCAAAAAGGCGAGGAATTTCACAAAAATAACGGTCTATTTGGTTAAGTAAACCATTACTTTTGTAAGTTATTTTACATCTTTTGACTTTTTTGTAGCTGAGAAGGATTTTAATGTAGATTTTGTTTGATAATTTTTTTCATTGCATCAGGCAAACGAGCAAACAGGTCATCTGATGAGTAATGGTAAGCAATTACTGCTGCCCATGACCATTAACGACGCTTGTCAGGATGTATTGCCGGCTTATCAAATTCAGAGGAGAGCGAGTAGGAAAAAGGACGTTATTCATATCGATCTCCTGAGAGACAATTAAACTGCCCCGGACGAGCCTGCGTCTAATCATGCTGAGTCATGATAGACAGCAGCGTGACTCTACTACTTCCAATATATAGGATACTAGCGGCCCGGCCCAGCTTCGCCCGGGTGCATATAGATTTTTCTACAATAATATGCACGTATTATACACGCAAACCTTTCTTTTGAATCACTCTATCTATTAAAGAAAACCGCATCAAAATCCGTTGAGTAGTTTTAAATATTTAAGCATACAAAGGGACGTAGGGACAGAGAAAGCGACTTTATTTATACTATGTAGTGATATGTACGTAAATATGGTTAAGTAAACCCATCTTACAAACCCTGAAATACAAGGACCACTTTGAATATTTGTCCATAAATCTATTTAATTTTAGTTTCACCTTAGCATACAACTCTTCCCCTTTTTTTGTCCATTTAAAGGAATATCCCTACTCTAAAGTAGTGAAGTAAAGCTGTCATTGGGAAGTTAAAATTTTTTTTGGGTCACTAAGCCATTGGAGTAAGAGGGAATTAATATAATTTAATATAATATATAAATAAATAAATAACACCCAACAGTCACATACATAGTCTTGACCCCACACTAAGATCGAGTCTTGTGTCGTGGGTATCAGGAACTACGAGAGACTTTCATCATCATCATCATCATATCAGCCACAGGAAGTCCACTGCTGAACATAGGCCTCCCCCAATGATCTCCACAATGACCTGTTGGAAGCGGCCTGCATCCAGCGACTTCCTGCGACCTTAGTCAGATCGTCCGTCCACCTTGTAGGCGGGCGTCCGACACTTCGCTTGCCTGTACGTGGCCTCCACTCGAGAACCTTTCGGCCCCAACGGCCATCGGTTCTACGAGCTATGTGCCCGGCCCACTGCCACTTCAACTTGCCAATCCTATGGGCTATGTCGGTAACCTTGGTTCTCCTACGGATCTCCTCATTCCTGATTCGATCACGTAGGGAAACACCGAGCATAGCCCGCTCCATGGCTCGTTGAGTGACTTTGAGCCTTTTAATGAGGCCCACAGTGAGAGGCCACGTCTCGGTGCCGTATGTCATCACTGGTAACACACAACTATCGAAGACTTTCGATTTTAGGCACTGAGGTATTTTGGACGAGAAGACGTCGCGAAGTTTCCCGAACGCTGCCCAACCGAGTTGGATTCGCCGATTGACCTCTCTCTCGAAGTTGGACCTGCCTAACCGGACCACTTGTCCTAAATAGACATATTCGTCTACAACTTCGAGAGTCGAGCCCCCAACTCCAATGGGGGTGGGCACAACATGGATATTCGACATGATCTTCGTTTTATCCATGTTCATTTTAAGACCCACCTGTTGGGAAACTCGATTAAGGTCTTCGAGCATAGTGCTAAGGTCTTCCAGCGATTCTGCCAAGACTACAATATCGTCGGCAAACCGAAGGTGAGTGATATACTCGCCGTTGATGTTGATGCCGAATCCTTTCCACTGCAAGAGCTTGAAGGCATTTTCCAGCGCGGCAGTGAACAGTTTCGGAGATATGACATCTCCCTGTCTCACGCCTCTCTGTAGTGGAATAGCCTTCGTGCTCTGATCCTGTACTCGGACCGACATGGTGGCGTTGTTGTATATACACCTCAACACTTCGATGTACCGATAGTCTATGTGGCACCGCTGAAGAGACTGTAGCACAGCCCAGGTCTCGATCGAATCAAAGGCTTTCTCATAGTCCACAAACGCTAAACAAAGCGGCAAGTTATACTCCTCGGTTTTTTGTATAACCTGCCGTAGCGTATGAATATGGTCTATGGTACTAAAGCCTTTTCGGAAACCGGCTTGTTCGGGAGGCTGGAAGTCATCAAACCTGCCTTCGAGACGATTTGTGATGACCCTTGAAAACAACTTATAGACATGGCTCAGGAGCGAGATGGGCCTGTAGTTCTTCAGCAAAGTGTTATCACCTTTTTTGAAGAACAGTACCACCACGCTCCTGCTCCATGCCTCCGGCGTTGAGCCCTCGAGGAGAACGGAATTGAAGAGCCTCTGAAGGACTTTCAGTACCGGCGTTCCGCCCGCTTTCAGAAGCTCTGAAGTGATTCCGTCCTCACCCGGCGCCTTGTTGTTTTTAAGTTGTTTGAGGGCCATCTCAATCTCAAACAGGCTGATGTCCGGGATATCATCGCTAAAGTGTCGGATTACGAGAGACTTTACGGTCTCATAAACACCCAGACCCGGAAGAAATTTTTGTGGGCCGCACAAACATTTCTCTCGGTGCGGGGATCGAACCCGCGACCTCTCGTTTCACAGGCGGCGTCTAACCAACTGCGCCACGGAGGCTGTCTAACCAATTGCTTATATATATGTAGCTATTTTACTAAAGTATTGTTTAAAAATTCAAAAGATCTTGCCAATATTTACTGCGAAAGAAGAGAACATGCCTGATTTCAAAATGAATTAACGACGATATTCCATAAAAGATAAACATTAATATTATAAGCTAATATATTTAAGTTCCATTTTATTTATTTGTATGCGCATAAGTTCACGAGAGAAGATTTAATTAAATTACTTTGGCAATAAGAGAGTTTGCTTCGCTACAAATGCAATTCCAAGGGAATAAGTTTTGCATCTTGTTTATTTCATTATTATTGTAACCACACGTTTAGCTTATAAATAAACTAAATTAATTTGCTTGCTTATTAAATTGTGCTATGTTGCAATTATATCTTGGTGAATCTTTTGATAAAAATATCAGATAATTGAATATTGTATTTACTTTTTTTTATAAAATAGTTGTTCGGAATTCAACTGGTCCTAAGCATATTAATATTTTCGTACGTTACTTTTATACATTGGTAGTTCAGTACTTGTATGTTAAAAGTGTTTTTAATGACTATTCAATCAACAGATTTAATATTTATGCGAGAATAAGTTAATCTGGTCCAATTATTATCTAACTCTTACGGCCATATTCATAGACAGTTGCAAAATCTATTTTAGTAATTGTTCATTTCGAAAGACTTTTGAATTCAATTTGAGCGGACAAGACAAAATATTCTATAGCTAAAATATGTTTTAAAACTAGCCATGACAAATATAATATGGCCTTCATCTACCACAAAACAAAAAACAGATGGGCGAACTAAATAGTCAACTTTGTGTCGTGCATAGAGTACACACAATGTGCGCTGCTACTAATTCCAGCGAGATATTTTCTATTATCCCGAATAAATAGAAAAAAATCTCATCTAACATTTACGTCAAGTTTTTTTAAACAAGGGACTGCGCTCGAGGGCCCTCGTTGCGTAAAGGACTATAGAAGAGGGTGTATGATTTTTACATCTCCCATATTTACGAAGCAAATACTGAAAGCCCGTCGCCTCGCTGAAAGGGAAATGAGAATTTTTTCGGTTCACCAACACAACTTGTAGGCGAGGAAGTTTACTTTTTGATATTTTGTTTTTATCATTGACATAGCATTTTTTTAATTTTTAATTGAGTAATATTTGTTTTTTTTTGTATCTTTATTAAATTTGGGATTTTTATCCTGACAGGATATGGCAACACTATCGTATCTTCTTAACATTAGTAATTTTAAAAAGTGAAATAGCAAATTGACTTATCTTAAACTAAGACATACATAGATAAACTCAAGCCTTTTTTCCCAGGGGTACCGGGTAGGCAGAAATGCTAGGATACCCACACACATTTCGCTTTGTATGTTCCGAGTCAAGATGTGATAGGGCGAGTCTTTCGCCATGTTGGGCACAGATTCATGACTCCGGGCTGATAATTAATAGAAAAATCTAATATCACTTTTCCGACCCGATATTGAAACTAGAGAACTCAGCTTTGTAACCGTACCATAATTCAACTATGCCACCGACCTAGGGTTAACTAAAAAGTGTCTAAATGTTATTAATAAAAAACTTGAGAGGTGTCAGCAGACACCCAGATGGAACGAAGTTCCTTTCGATTAATTAGTGAAGGAATTGTAATAAAATTTTATTTCTCAAGTTATAAAAATAATATTTTTTTTTTATTATTAACAAATATAATGTAATATAAACTTAATCAGTAGGGTCAATTTTAGTAGTAATTGGTAAATATACATAGTCAAATCTAGGGTTGATGATTGACAGCAGGATAACAAACTAAAATTGTAAATAATAAAAGTTATAAAAATAATACCTTTCATTATTAACAAATATAATGTTATATAAACTTAGTCAGTAAGCTAAATTTTGGTAATAATTGGCGAAGATACATAGTCAAATGAAGGGTTGATGATTGACAGCAGGATAACAAACTAAAATTGTAAATAATAACAAATTTATTAAGGAGGATCAAAAATCAATGTATTACGGTTTTATTATGTAATTTTAATTATATGTAACCATCAAAAGAATCATTTGAATCATATTTTTTTTCACATATTTATGCAATTTATGTTTCATTTGTATCAATTTGATTTATGACATTTGATGGAAATTAGAAATTGTCGCAACGTTTCCCACTTAATTTTGAGCTTCAGCGTATTCTTAGTTTTTACTATAGCCTTTAACATATTAATATCTACCTATTTGTATATTTTATTGCCTCTATTAGAGTTAAATAAAATGTATGACATCATTTTCAAATAAAGAAATAAAAAACGATTGTCAAATGTTTTCGTGCCTATTTTTCGTGAGATTTTTTTCCGTCTAGCCCCCTTTCACACCGCGCGATAAGGAAATTCGTTCCAAAAACGTTACTTTAGTAGAATTTTATATAAGGGTACACATTTTTGGCAATGATTGAAGTTTGATTGGCCAATGTACTTAGAATTAACCCCACGTCCAGAGCGTTTTAATTAATTCTTTCTGAAAACAATCCTCGTTCTCTCTAATATTTATTTGTAATTAGGAGTTTGTTAACTTTGTTGTTATACGCCGTGGTTATTAAAAGCTACAAATGATTTTTGTATTCAAGTAAATAATAAAATTACTCCCAAAAATATTCGACCTTAACGACCATTTCCGTTCTTTGCGCAGTACGTTCAACTGAGAAAACTACGCAAATTGATATTTGTTTGTGCATAAGCTGCATGTAAAGATATTTTAGAGCAATAAATTTTAACCATACTATTGTACACCGATTAACTGATAACTAACTTGAACTGATAAACCACTCGGAGAAATGGTCTTATCACTACAAACATTCAGGATATATTAGTTACATACATAATCTCACACTTTCCCAGAAGGGATAGGCAGAGGTCCTACTAGGACACCCAATTCTTGCCTTGTATGTTCCGTCCCACAATGTGATATCTTAGTTAGGTAGGATTTTAACGGCGCGATTTGTACAAACGCGGTCGCCGCGCAAAAACAAAAGCATATTTCACGAAGCGATTTATGCCCGCACCGTTTGTCATATATACATATATCTGCATTCTGTGGGACCGCTACCGCGGCGGCCGCGAGTGCAAACCGCGTCATGAGAATCCTCTCTTAAAGTTAATAAATACAATAGAAACAGAAAGTAAAATAAATCAGTCAATTTAAACCGCAATGAAATGTAAAGTCGGTCTGCTGCTGGCTGATAGGTGTATACTAAAGCTTTTCAATATTTGCCGGTCAAAGCAGCCAATTGGAGTTGCGGTTAGACTTGCTGCTCATGTTGGTTGAAACCTGTACGAGAGAACCTAGACATACGCGCAACGTATTTTAGTAGGCAACCTGAAATTTGACCGATCGTGTTACGCTCTAGGTCTCTCTAAAGGGAACTAAGAAAATATTGGGAAACTGGAATTTTTGCATAGGATTTCGTGTGTGTCACTTCTCAGCATACAGGCTAACTCTGCACATGTTTCGTTCAGATTCATTTTAGGTATACATTGTACTATATCCGAAAGTCGAAAAATCACTGTTATATTATCATCTAGGTGATGTTGTGAGACATGTGTTTAAACATAATCATTAAAAAGTATTACAGATAAACAACGTTTGTTCAAAAATACATAACAATACTTTTCTCTGTTGATGAGTTTTTTTTTTATTGCTATGAATGGCGAGACGAGCATGCCGTTCGCGTGATGGTAAGCGATACGACCGCTCATGAACAGTAGCAAAACCAAACAACACCTTGAATTACAAAGCAATGCTTGGCATTCCACTGCGCTCGCCATCCTGAGACATAAGATGTTAAGTCTCAATATGTCCAGTAATTACTCTGGCTACAATGCCCTTCAACCCGAAACACAACAGTGCGTTTAGACTGTTGTTTGACGGGAGAAATAGACACTGCGGTGGTACCCACCCAGATGGCCTCTCACATATGAGAGACCTACCACCAGAGTGTAAGAAAGACAAAGCAACCAATGAGCTTTCTTATTTTTAAGCCATAGGAACTATTTATTTATTTATTTATTTATTTATTCTTAACTGCACAAAAAAAGGATAAACACTTAAATATATTACAAATGAAAAAAAGTACAGATGGCGGTCTTATCGCTCTAGGCGATTTCTTACAGACAACCTTTGGATGGATAGAAAGAAAAAGGAAAAGATGAGAGGGCAGTCTAGAAAAAAAAAATGGATATAAGCTCCAATAAAATAATAATAGACGAATTATTTGTAATTAGTATTTACACAGTATATGATACATAATTATATACATACATACATTATATACATTATAAATAAATATATATATATATATATTTCTACAGATATATATACATACATAAATAAATATACTATAAATTACTTTTAGGTTCAAATGCAAGGAATAATACTTTTCATTTTGGCTGTTCAGAGAGAAAGGTAGTGATCTTTGACCATTTTTTGAATGCAGTTAGTGTTTGAGCCTGTCTCACTTTAACAGGTAGTGCATTCCACAGTCGAACAGCTTGGACAGTAAACGACTGATCCATGAACTTCGTGGTATGCACTGGCATTCTCAACTTCAGGTTCTCCGACGACCTCAAGGACTTCGAATGTGTCTCATGGAGAAATAGAAAACGTTCTTTAAGATATGTAGGAGTGAGAGGATTAAACAAGATATTGTAAAGAAAATGAAGAATATGAGCATTCCGACGAAGTCGTATGGGTAACCACTTGAGCTTAACACGAAACTCGGAAACATGATCATATTTGCGTAGACCAAATATAAATCTAATACAGAAATTTTGAAGACGCTCAAGTTTATTAAGTTGGTCCTCGGTGAGATCAAGATAGCTGACATCGGCATAATCAAGGATGGGGAGTAGGAGAGTTTGTGCAAGCGAAATCTTCGTTGTAGTGGGAAGAAAATTGTGTAACCTTCGCAAAGACCCAGCGGAGGCAAAAATCTTACGGCTAAGTTCCCGAAGTTGTGGACCCCAGGTGAAACACTTGTCCATATAAAGGCCAAGGTTCTTAACCGTGTCACTGTATGGTACAATGATACCATCACAGTAAACAGACGGTAGCTTGTCCCAAGCAAGTTTTGATATCATCCTGGGGCTGCCGACAACAATGGCTTGGGTTTTGGAAGGATTTACTTTCAATCCATAGGCATTACTCCAGCGACAAATATGTTGGATATCGTTGTTGATTGATCTTATTGCGTCGACCATCTCGTCCAAGGATGCCCGAGTATAAATTTGCAGATCGTCGGCATAAAGGTGGTAGGATGAGCGAAGATTAATAGTAATGGAATTAATAAAAACAGCGAAAAGTAAAGGAGATAGTACGCCGCCCTGAGGTACGCCAGCAGAAACAGAGCACCAAGAAGAAAAGCTTTCCTCAAAAGTGATACGTTGCTGGCGACCATACAGGTAACTACGAAACCAATCAACTGCCGTTGGAGATATGTTGAGAGAACCCATTACGCCAAGTAATAAATCGTAATCGACGGTGTTGAAGGCATTGCTGAAGTCCAGCAATGCTAAGACACTCAGCTTGCCCTCCTCCATGCCCGACCTGATGCCATCCGTAATATGAGTCAGTGTGGTCGTCGTGCTATGTCCAGGACGAAATCCTGATTGTAAAGGATTTAGGAGATTGTTTTTGGAAAGGAAATCATTCAGCTGGGTATGGATTAGACGTTCAAGGACTTTGGACAGGAAAGGAAGAATGGAGATGGGACGGAAATCTGTAAGATTGGTTGCATTGGATTTTTTAGGGATTGGAATGATATGTGCTTGTTTCCAAGCAGCAGGAAAGACACCAGAGGAAATAGAATAATTGAAGATATGGGAGATGATAGGAAGGATTTCGTCTAGGATAGGGAGAATCATATTACGGCTGACACAGTCGTTTCCCGTCGCATTAGACGAAATGAGCGCAATGGTCTTTCTAACATCACAAGCAGCAAGTTGTTTAATGACGAAAGGAGAACAATCAGGAGTCTTGAGGGTCGAAAGGAACTTAATAGTGTTATCTTTCATCGCCTTATCAAGAAAAGACGATGAAGAAAAATGATTATTTAAGGAGTTTAAATCAATGGACTTACAAAAGGAGTCTTGTTTAGACTTACCCACTAACTATGTGAATTTCTTTCTAAAAGCTATGATTACTATACTTGCGCAATATAATTTAAATACAAATACAAATTAGTAGTAGAGACACGCTGTACTCAGTCATGATTCAGCATGAATGGGCAGGATTGCCGAGGCAGTAAAACTGTCTCTCAGGAGATTGACGTAAAGTGACAGTTTTACTTTGTTCACTTAGCATCACTTGACCTGTTTTCCGGACCTATTGAATTTAAAAATATGTGTACAACTTAAACAGTGCAAATTATTCATTACCCACTCACAGATATTATAACATATTTTGGTCGCAAGATCAAGATTTATCTATCAATGGTCAAACCGAATATCGAATCTCTTTCTCATCATTCCCTTACTAGTGAAGATTGCGATCACAATGATGTTCCATTTTGTTTTATCATGGGTGGCATGGACTGCTTGATGTAGGCTACTCGATGCATCCCAACATTACGAGCTCTAATTGATATCTGAGAGACGTCATGATGACATGTCCAAGGAACACGTTCCTGAAAAATGACAGATGGTCTGTTTTGGCTATTTAGCTCCATCATAGTGGACTAGTTGGTTCTCATGTCAGTCCAAGGTATTTTGAGCATCCTCCGCCACACTCACATCTCGAAGGTATCGAAACTATCGAATACCATTATTGAAATGAGATCGATAAATTTAAAGTTACGCGTGGCCACTTCCGTCTCGATCTCAGTTGAACAGTCCATTCGCATTCTAATACACGTAGCTTCGTTATTCGCCATGGAAATGCGGAAATCAATTTCCCTCTAACGGATATTGGCTTCACGTTGAATTTTTTTATCTGTTCCTTTATGCGGTTGTCGTGAGCCTTTTCATTTGATCCAGCATTGTATTAATGGGATATCTAAGTATAACTGATATTGAATTTGGGGTTGTGGTTTATGTTGGCCGAATTCAATTTGCATACTTTTACAGCTCCCTTTGTGTTTGTTTGTGGATTGTAATTTTGTTAGGGAATGTTTTTTAAAGTTACAAATGGAATTAATTTGTGTGGTTCTATATAGTGGTACAGTGGTAACATTTTAATTAACTAAAAATAACAAAAGGGACGTACATTTTCAAATATATATTTTTTTAATAAATGTTGTTTAAGGTAACATGAGGCGTAATTTACTGCAAGAGCACATACTCTTAAATCCTGCAGTAAATAAGATTTTTGTTTTTTTTTAACCCTATCTATGAATATAAACTCTAAAATTTATGGGGTTTTGCATAATCTGTAAAATTTTGAAATCTGCTACTGAGTCTTGGCAGGACAAGGTCATAGATAAATCACTATCATTAATCAGTTAATTGATGCCTACATTGCCTACAAAACATTAAAAGCCATATACTCACTAACTGCCCCATTTGCCAACGTTTAGTAGCATTTAATTCCCCATTATTGCATTTAGATAGACAATGGAAGTAGGGTAAAGTTTAAATGGAAAAGCCGTGTTGGCTCGCTCGGTGTCATATTTCACATGGCCGGTGCGTCGGTACGAGACGCCAATCGAACTTCAATAACGACCCTCTAACTCCTTTGTGAGAGCGCTTTTTAAGTGTTTGCGCGACTGTGAAAGGGAATTCGCTACAGGATTTTCTGAACTCGCGAACGATATTAATAAGTGATCGTGTTGTATGTGAGTATCGATGGTGAAAATTAATCTGAGATAATTTGTCTCGGGTCTGGGTGTTTGTGAGACCGACAATATCTCGTAGTTTCTGATGCCCATGACAGAAGACTTTATTGGACTTCGTGTGGGGTCAGGGCTATTTATGTGACTCGTGGGTGTATTTATTTATATATGTATTTGTAATACTATTATACTTTCTACTATTTCTTGCCATATTTCCTATATGGCAAGAAATTCATTATAGCTTCTTATTGTGGGGATAAGCCATAAGTATTGAAGTATTTAATATAAAAGTGAGTGTCCTTTGGCTTAAATCTGCGACATAGGTTTTGTTGGTCTATTTGTTTGAAATCTACTTGATTTCATAGACGACGAACACAATCATAAATAGATCGTAAAATCACATATAAAATAGGCCAATATAATTTCGTCAGATGCGACTCTAATACCGCCATTTGGGTTTAACAAAACGTGCTTAATATTCAATCTGAATTATAATAATGTTATTATAATGATACGGATCTTGGCACGAGCTCAAATGTCCTACTCCCAAATATTATCAACTAGAGGGCCCAATAATCATGGCAAATCGCTTTTTTATTACCAAATCGCCTATTAGAAGATAAGTTTTCCTCATTCGGGGCTATCTATCACAAAATAATATTTATGGAAATGTTGGTTCTATTGATACTTATTTGTGTTTACACCATTTCGTTTAACATAAAAATTAGGAGTAAAATACGAAACTATTTACACTGGTGGTAGGTCTCTCATATGTGAGAGGCCATCTGGGTGGGTATCACTGCAGTGTCTATTTCTCCCGTCAACCAGCAGTGTAAACGCACTGTTGTGTTTCGGGTTGAAGGGCATTGTAGCCAGAGTAACTACTGGACATATTGAGACTTAACATCTTATGTCTCAGGATGGCGAGCGCAGTGGAATGCCAAGCATTGCTTTGTAATTCAAGGTGTTGTTTGGTTTTGCTACTGTTCATGAGCGGTCGTATCGCTTACCATCAGGCGAACGGCATGCTCGTCTCGCCATTCATAGCAATAAAAAAAAGCGCTCGTATTAATTACACCAGTTAATTTAATAATTATTATTTCAAATAAATAACAAGTTCAAATAGAGAAATTTAGAAATATATTTAAACAGCAACGAAATAGATTTTGTAAATAAATTTTATTTTTGATAACGCAGCATACATTTTTACATGTACACACTTACATTTACACATTTTGGATTGTATATTTGTGTATAAGCAACATAAACTACTAAATAAGCAACAATTCCTTTATCTAGCTCCAATATTTGTTATAATATTCAATACGCAAATATTGAATTCGGAAATTAGTTAGTTACCGGTGCGGTCTCCGAAATAATTCAGAACCGACCTAGCATATCAAATATTATTTTAGGCATAGTTCAGGCTCACCTAAGCTTTATTCTAGAGTTTTAAACTTAATAATGGTTATGGTTGCCTCTTGCTAGTTAGTAACCATGCTGATAAGGTCAAAATCAAGGTTTTCCACCTTCACATGAATGATAGATAACTGAGCAGATTTAAATATCTTACCACTTCCTGACAGATACAACCTAGCGACCTTAAAAAAGAGCGTATTCCGTTCATTCCGTTATCTTAAAGGCCAACAACGCATCTCTATGCCCTATGGTGTTGCAGATGTTCATGGGAGGTGGCGATCACTTACCATCACGTAAACCGTATGGTTGTTTAAAAAAAATATAGGATCTCCAACAACGAAACTACAAAACAGAACAAAACCTTATAGGTTTTCTAACAGAAACTATTGTCACCTAAATCGACCTATTGATACTGTAGTACTGTTGTATTGATAGTGAGTACGTGTGTGATTTATAAAGTGTAACAGACGTTAGAAGATGGGCTAGGAACGAAATGCGTTCAGCGGTATAGTTAAACCTAATTAGTTATGCCAATCAACAGGCTACGACAACTTTAGTAGAAATAGTAAGTTACGGAATACTATAAAGTACTGTAAATTAATGCATGTAATTAGATTATAAGTATTGCTACGATTTTGTAACGAGCCGAAATGTTTAAAAATGTATTTGTCATGTGTTATTTGTCTGTACCTACCAGGAGCCACTACAAGACTCTGCTACGTCAAAAAAATATAACCTTTTTACACTTCAATTTAACGGTGAAGTAAAACATCGTAAAGAAACCTGCATACTATAGCGAATTTGTAAGAAACTCTATGGGATGTAAAGTCCGCCAACCCGCACTAGGCCAGCGTGGTGGACTATATAGCCTAACCACTCTCAATCATACTCTCAAATCGATTGGGGAGGAGACCCGGGCCCTGCAGTGGGACGTATATGGGCTGATAGAATACAATACAATACACTAGTAATATAACTATAATCTTTCACAAAAGCAAAAACACCGAAACTATCTCAAAAAGTTCCTGACCCTTGGAATAAAGTTCTTAAACTAACAAATACCTTCGGCGAAATCATAATACACCTTCCATGTAAAATTGATTGATCCATCAAAAATAAAGTACGTGAGTGGAATTTCTTTGAGCTATCTCTTAAGCGGGAGCTACCCTCATTTAAATTTTAGGTGCTTGCTAGTCGATGCACGTTGGGGTTTGTCTATCGGACGATAATGGTATGGGCCTTTGTCACGCTAATCACAAGGCGATGGTGGGAATTCATGTAAGCGTTATGAACAATTTTAGAGCGCTTGTATGGCAGTTTTAGTGTATTTTTTATAGACATGTGTTGAATTTGTATTTAATAACCGGTTTCAAAAAAAAGAGGAGGTTTTCAATTCAAATGTATGTTTTTTTTATTTATTTTAAACGTCTAAAATTCATGGCTTCAACAGCTTTTCAAATGTATTTATTGACATATCTTAGAGTGGAGAGTTTTGTTGTAAGTATGGTCGTGACTTTTTAAGCTTAAAAAAATACCGTCAATCGCTACGGTATATAGTTAAAGTCGCATTGTTTTTATTTGCATTAATTAAAACAACATGTTACTACTCGTACAACTCTTTTCAAAACCTCCCCTCGTTGACATACTAACCGACAAATCTACAAAGCGTGTGGCTGCGTATTTCTGTTCTCATTTTACAATCTTGATACTTGGATCCAGTGGGAGCGTGGGTAGGATGAACTGTGAGACCTTCTGAATATCAAGGTCAGGGAGACAACTAAGTATGAGTCTTAAAATTTCACATGAGTTTCCCCATATAGAGATAAAATTATACCCCACGTAAGGATAGGCTCGTCGGCTATAATTTTCAGACGTAAATAAGTTCGGCAATCAATTGATGGCAACAGTGGTACTGTTGTCTACCTTTTCAGAGTTGAAGCAACGAGCTTATCAATGTATGACACTAAAATAGGTTTTCCGTGTAACACAGCGCGTATAAATCACAAATCTGAAACATAACATTCAATTTTGATCCTAGAAGGGAAACATTCGAAATACAAACGTTTCGATACAAGCGCTTTCAATCTTGATACTAGTGTGTCGGATGAGGGTCGGTCAGAGTGTATGCTAATGAGGTAAACCGCACCCGACTGTATTGAGGGTAGAACAAGAGCTAAAAATAGCTCACACAGAGAAAGGGCTATAACTAGTTGACTTCTGTTTGTTCTACACAGTTCGTCATTTGTCTTTATTGTACTGTGGCAATATGTATGGACTGAAAGCAATAAGGTAATGGATAGGATGCCTGGATCTTGAAACCGTTTGTGTGTAAGTTTTAAATAGTAAAATAAGATACCAGTACTGTGTAACTAATAACTACTACATAATACAGCAGAATTTTAGACTTCATAACACGCAGCCGCGATAAAAATATTTCGAGATTGTGAAAATATTTTTTTGTGAAAATAATAACCCGTGGCCTTTTGTTTCGCAGCTGGCGTTTTAATAACCGCGCTGCAGAATCTATCACCAATACATGTAACTAATGCTAGGTGTATCATAATTAGGTCTAGAGGTCATTAATTCTCATCAAAGCATGTCAGCCATAAACCACGATGCATTAATAGGAACGATGCAGCCGCGGGGGAAATCTACGAACGTAGTATTCGTATGTACGAATTATTCAGCGATACGACCAAGTTAATTATCGAGTTGATATCGAACTTGTTGCTTTTGCTAGGTGATTCAAGTGTATACTGCACTGAAGGGACTTGAATAAACTTCTGTATTATGTGGCAGGATTGAGTTTAATAATACAGGCTGATGTTGATATATTATGTCATTTAATTTAATCCAAATGCTTCTCATCGGCCCAAGCGACATTGTTCAATGTAAGCCCAGATTTTGTAAAATAGTTTTTTTTTTACTTTTCTTCATTGCTGGCCCGTATAGATACAGTTATTTCTCCCGTTTGGCTGAACTACAGTTCATTTCAATAACTTACTTGAGACCTACAAAGACTCGTACTTATACAGGTTGATCAAAAGCCTTGAAAACTAAAAACGCTTTTTTTTTACAAAACTAGCAGGCAGTACTTTTTAAATTTGGTACAATATTATCTGGTGTGGTTAGGAATATTGGGTTTGGTCAACATAAATTAAATACCACATTAAGTCAATATTAGCTGTACTTTACAGGTATTAAACCCATACCCGTATCTCCAACGGGGGTATTCAAAGGTAAGAGAAAAAAAAACAAAAGTATTCAAAAGAAAGTATTCAAAGGTAAAATATGATAATCTTTCGATACAACAACTAGACTGGCCTGGTTGGAACTAGATTTTCCAGATATAAATAATAATTAACTATATTATCATGACACACAATCTTAAATTGCCTACGTGACCAATAAATACGTACATTTAATTTAATTTCATTTCAATAGTGCAATACAGCTGCGCTGTATTGCAGCATACATGATACAGCCGGATGGGGGATCATTGTTGTCTGGCCATGTACATATTACCATTAGATTATTAATTTGTATATTCATATTACTGTTTAGTTGTTATGGTGGCCATGCTATATATAATAAATGATTTTTCTTTCTTTCTTTACAAAATGCGAATTTAAAAAGTGCGAATGCGTGGTTGTCACGCTGTTGGCAAAATACTAGGAACATTATTTGTGATGTTTGTTGTTTATAAAAAAAATTACACTTCTTAGGGCCCAAACAAGCGTACGGCCCGCCTATTAGTGAGCAGTTACCATTGTCTTTAGACATTTACAACATCAGAGGTGTCACTCGCGCGTTGCCGACCATGTAAACAACAAGCATTTATATTCTAATCGTAATCTAATAGTATTAACATATTCAATACAATAAAATGTCAAAACTGTTCTTAACATATTGACAATAGCATGACACCCACACCTTCGCACGCCAAAAGACCGTAGACGATCTTTATATGCAGTACTTTTTTGGTAAAGGACCTGGCTATATATAATATGTATTTTAAAAATATATCAGAATAAAACTTCAATTAAATTCACATTGATATCCACGATCCATTTCACTCCAACACATGTTGCTTTTCTTTACAGAGACAGGTGTGCGATCTTGAATACATCCGAGATTGGGAATACATTGTGCAACGCGACCCCGATCCGTACCTACAGATAGTGAATGGCGTACGGATCAGTCGCTGTGCTAAATTATATTGCTGTATTCAATGTGGATGTCTAGGAGGATCTGTACTAGTGTCGAGAGGAATCATAATGGTGACATTGATGAATGAACGAATTTATTATTATTTTTGATGAATGATGCTAAGATAATAATTTGGACATCCACATTCTTCAACCACAGCCTTTTCGTTTTACCGAATAAAATAACCAAAATAAAAATCACCAAAGAAATTTTCACGTCAGTATTTTCGATAAAGTAAGCTATTCGTTTTAGCTGGCTCAATCAGTCCCTAGTCAAAATGGGCTACAATGTGGCTCTTCCAATTTACAACTCCGCGTTGGAGGAAATCGTACATTTGTACGTGTCTGGATAGCGAACGATGCTTGCGATGAAAAAGCCGCGGTAATGACTTGTTTCCGTACTTGCAGACAGTATATTCAATCCTTTAGCATACCGATGAGAATTTTATTGCCTGGTTTTGGTCAAGCGTTTAATGCGTCCAGGAGTTTAGAATTATTGGTCATGTTAGTAAAGATTACGTTTTTATGGCTACTACTTTTAGTACGGAAAACATGTAGACAAGCGATTTGCTTAAAATTGAATAATTTGGCTATGATTAAGTCTTTATAGTTGTAAGGTTTTCTGGCCTTTAAGGATGTAAAAAGTAGAAGAAACAGAAATGAGGCTTATTGGGTTAAAGTCGTGGCTTTACACATACTTATTGTAATTTTATAAAGAAACAAATATTGATTTGAAAAAAATTTTTAACAAACTCAAAAGACAGTAAGAATCTGCCTCTAAACCAACCATAATCATAGCACAACAAGCCTTGAGCCTCTTTATTTCAATTTGTACCAGGTCAGAGGCAACGAGGCACATAAACTATTTGCATGTAACATCCACATTTATCTAGCGACAGCTCTGAATGGGATGCAAACATGTGCGCCGGCAAACACATTTGTTCTACTTCAAAATGCCAAGTCAAATACTCGGGGCAAACTATCCAGGAATCTTTTCATGTATTTCTTGCTATAACTGTTGGCTAACACTTTGCTACTCGAATGTACAATCTTTAAGTTTTCTTTGAAATGTGGTAAGATGATTCATGAGTATTGGGATTTCCTTTTATTTCTAGATTCGATTGTAAGTTGTTAAATATTAAAGATTTTTATGGTTATTGGTAATGTGAATTATGAACAAATTGGTTTTATGTGATGCAATAATTTTTTTAAATAATTTTCATGTATAGATTCACTTAATAAAATCGTTTACAATAGTTCGAAAAGTTGGAATGTTGTTAGCTGAGAATCAAACTTACAGCTTCCTGCTTATCCCAAAATCTTAATTGATATACTGGTACGTGACTGTATGTGGGAGACCGTCTGGGTAGGTACCTTCACAATGTCTATTTCTCCTGCCAAACAGCACTGTAAATACACTGTTGTGTTTCGGTTGGAAGGACATTGTTGCCAGAGTAACTACTGGATACATTGAGATTTAAAATTTAATATTTCAGTATTGCTTACCATCTAGCGAATAGCATGCTCGTCTCGCCATTAATTTCTATAGAAAATAAAGATATACATTTTTAATCACCTAAAATCGTATCTAACTTAGACGACAGAAAATACACGAAAGACAGACACTATAAAATAATATTTTTGTAATACACTTTCCCTCGGACCAATCGTTTAGTGAAAAAGGCCCGAAGAAAGATTAGAAATTTATTGGAGAGCTTTACGCAGCAGACGAGATTGGAAATCTTATAAGCTGCACCTTTTTATGACCCTCTTGTCATACTCTAACCCAATCGTGTATTGTATCGATCCGGGTAATAATTTGGGATGAGCGCGACGTAGCTTCGGCTGAAAAAAGCCTTATCGTGATGTAAAAACAGCAATACATGGCCGTACACTGAATAAAATATCACCTTTTTGCACAATAAAATATATATTTTTATTTTTCTTACGCATGTTTGTATTTTGCTTTAGTTTAAGCCTTGTTTTTCTGCGTATGAAAAGTGATCTCGACGTTTTATTTGACATAAAAAATCGAAATAAAAGTTCCGTTTTTTGTTTTTGCGGCTTCATCCAATAAAACTAATTTCTATAGGCAACAAATTGTGTTATCCGCAAAAGTAACCCGAATATTTATACTTTGACAGCTTCCGTGGTGCAGTCGGTTAGAAACGGCCTGCAAAACGAGAGGCCGCGGGATCAATCCCCGCATAGAGAGACACGTTTGTGCGGCCCAAAAATATTTTTTTCGGGTCTGGGTGTTTGCGAGAACGAAAAGTCTCTCGTAGTTCTTGACACCCACGACACTAGACTTAATCTTAGTGTGGGGTCGGGACTATGTATGTGACTGTTGGGTGTTATTTATTTCTCTGGACAATATTGCACTTACCATTCCGCATAATGTAGGTTTTTTTTTGGTGGCCAGTTGTATAAATCAATAATTATTATTGTAGAAGGCATAGCTACAAATTACTTTCTTTTGTTTCTGACTATTTTGGTCACAATTTCTCCAACTAAGGTCGTGTATAAGCAGCCCATAAGTTAATAATAAAAATATTACGCGAGAGAATGTGTTCTAATCACAAATTCTGGCGTTTATAGACGTAATGTTGTAGCCAATTGCCAGGCCTCGTTATTTCTTCCGTAATATTTTTAGGAAACTTACGTACGCGTTAAGACGGATGTCATAATATGTACAAACCAACGGTAAGGCAGCTATTACATCATTATTAGTATAGAGTACATTTTACATACTGAGATATATTTTTTTGTGCAGATTATCATCACAACCCCATTAAATCCAGGTGAGCGAATAGAGATCTTTCAAGACTAAAAACTAGTGTGTGTGGGTATGAATAGTAATTATCAGTCTGAAGTAATGTCATTGACTAAACAAAACGCAATGAGCTTCAAGACCAGTTTTGTGAAAAGCAGAGATAACCCATTTATTCTGTAGAGTGGCTTGAACTCGGTTCTCCCACTCAATAAAATGCTTTGAATAAATATATTTATACGTTCAATGAACATAATTAGCTGGTATTGTGTACAAGTGCAGGCCTTTAATATTAAACCTAATTGCCTGTACTTCGTATTCATTCGAACAATATCTCCAAAAATTGAAGTTAAGAATAATTTGATTCTTATTGAATCCTAGAATATACGGTCTCCTTTATATTAGCTAGACAATAAATAATTTCAATGCGCTTTAAGTCTCTCATTCAATTTTCTTCTCAGTGCTGAACATAATAGCCAATCACTGGAATAGAATGTACTTAAGGCGAACAAA
Source organism: Hyles lineata (assembly GCA_030180105.1). NCBI lineage: Eukaryota > Metazoa > Arthropoda > Insecta > Lepidoptera > Sphingidae > Hyles > Hyles lineata. The sequence continues at coordinate 4,948,373 of JARJEE010000002.1, read as the reverse complement.
TATGCTATTTTAGGCGAACATTACGGCGGGAAATCTTTTATTTTCACGTGTAAGGCGCCGGCCGCGCACTGTCGCATTAAGCGAGAATTAAATTGCCTACCGTATAAAAAGAAAATAACATTTTTGATGTGACAGCATATACGTTTTCTGCGAGTAATTTTATTCAATTTATTTTACCTTAAGATACGTATAAGCTACTGTTTTCTACTCGTTTTGAGACAAAAGGAGATATTAACTTCAGTATACAGAAACGGGTTTATAACTATACATATGACTTTAAGTGAGTGTTGCAAATTGGAATTGTAAATCATGCCTACGTCACGGCTTTTTCAAAGAGCTGTGAAGAACATATCTGCTTATATCTAAATGCAGGCATTTATTGTTGAAGAATAACACTTCAAACCTACTGTTATGTTTCATAATATTTTTGTGTTAGTCAATGAAGTTACTATATTACTTTCAGATTTAAGACAGACAGGCAGATATTGTTTATTTATTTAATTATACTCATTATTGTATTTCCCAAGTTACACAGTGATTGAAAACACCAATAAAATTAAAATAGAACTCGTACAATGCGTGACCATATCGCATGATGTTTCATGTTACAAAAACAAAGAAACATAATTATCGACCTTTCAAACAGACTAGGCAGGAATAATTAGGAAATACACGAAAAATACTCATCGTGGTACCTATATCATCTCATTGTTCCAACAAGGGCTTGTTGATTATCCCTGCGTAATGAAAAAACAACAGACGGCAGTTTTGAGGACGGTGAGTTGTAAATATCCATTATCCCGAGGGAGATCACAGGACGCGCTCCCTAAAGGCTTTTATCTTGACCAGCATGCATCATTACGGGCACAAAGCGGCCGCGGTCAGCCTCCGAGTTAAGTCACAAAATTGTGTGCTGTCCAAGCGAAGGGTCCTGAAATGCTTTGAAGGGCAAAGATAGTAGTAATAGTACAACTCAATTTGTAGTTATGTCATTTATTAGGGTTTGAATAGGATTTTTTTATTGTAATAAATGGCGAGACGAGCATGACTTTCGCATGGTAAGCGAGGGCGAGACGAGCATTGCCTTTCGCCAGATGATAAGTGAGACGACCGTTCATGAACAAAAGCAAAATCAAAAAACATCATGAAATGGAGGGCATAGATAGTACAACTCAATTTGTAGTTGTATCATTTATTAAGGTTTGAATACGATTTTTTTAGTGTAATAAATGGCCATTCGCCTGATGGTAAAAGGGATGACCGTTTATGGACAGAAGCAAAACCAAAAAATATGAATTAGGAAGCAATGCTTGACATTGCATTGCGCTCGCCATCCTGAGACATAAGATAAGTCTCAATATGTCCAGTAGTTACTCTGGCTACATTGTACCGTAGACCGGAATATAAAAGTGCATTTACGCTGCTGTTTGTCGGGAAAAATAGCCATTGCAGTGGCTACCCAGGCGGCCTCTTACACATGAGAGACCTACCACCAATAAAATTACTTTTTTAATAATTATTTATTCTCTTTAACTTGATATTTTAAGTACAGAAAAATCGAAATCATCAACAGCTTTGTTATTGCTTGTGGTGTATAATGGGGTTTGCTGGAAAACCCTATTACCGCTTCCTTTTCTTAACTTAATAATTGGATCTCTTAATATTTTACTAGTAATCAGGTGAGAGACTCGCCGAGCTCCGGAGCTCGGTGTCAATTCTTTGTGTGCCACTGTTGATCCTAGTTGACACGAATTGCAGTGGTGGGTGTGAGGGCGGAAAAGTCTCTAGTAACCAGGTGAACCGCTTGTTAGACTACGTTTTCACAAAAAATATTAAGTATTAAACAAATATTTGGAGTATTAAAAAAATATTTTGTAGCTGTATTCAATATTATACGTCATCTGGAAACACAACAATAAATTGTGTACTATTAAATGTTTTGTTAGAGTTTATACCAGCGAAAGCATTGTGGTAAGTAACAAAATGCCCACAAAGAAGGTTTTCTTAGAACCGCTGTCTTTGTTGAGTAATGGCGGTGAAAATATTTTTTATTGCTTCTATTTTATACTTGGTACATCAAGACTGAAACCGAAAACGAAGCCGGTAGTTTTAGATAGTACAAACAATATGCAATTAAAAATTGCAGAAAGAAACGTGACAATTTATTTATGATATTTTAAATACCATCAACATGTTTAGGTGGTAAATCAATATTTTTTGCTAAAATACTAATTTAAGCCCTTGTTTACGAGAGCATCGTCGAAAATAAAAGGGTGTTTATTATTATTTAAAAAAAAAAGTGAAAAACTAAACGTCGCTTTTGGGCAACATTTTTAGTTTTAATATGTCTGAAGTCACTAAAAATACCACCTGGCTGAGTTTTCGGTCGCAATCTGGATATACCCTGTATATAAATCAATATTATAAAATTCTAGCTTCAAGCCCGTATCCACTTTCGGTGATTGTTTTTATAATTTTACTCAAATCAATATCGCGTTTCAAATTTACCTTCCAAGGTAGCAAATTTAATAATGAATAATACGTTTAGTACATTTTTTAAGTAGGACATAAGCCCTCATTCTCCCGAATTTCATCTCAATCCATCGAGCCATTAACCTCTGAAAACATAACAAACACACACTCACCGTCACATATACATTACCAACCCAATTTTTGTTCCCAAAAACTGAATCCGCTAAATTTAAAATTCCGTCAGTGCCAAAGGTGGTGTGATTTAAAAAGTGTGTTGATACGGATTTTCGTCGGTGAAAACGGCTGTTTCCGACCTCGCGGTGACCGTAGAACATGATTTGAGACACAAAAGGTTTTCAACCGAACGTAACGATGAGGGTAGAAAGTTGCGCAATCATTCAACAACTTCGAACGTGCGGTTAAAGGGTTGGCGAGTGATTTTTCAGAATTGTTTTTCTTTGCCCCGAAAGGGTCTGGTCCACATCCTTTGTTGAGATTTTGCAATCTGTCAACTTGTTTGTTTTGTACAAATGTAATGATCAAAGGTTTTGTGTTTTTGTGAAGATTTATCCTCTACCTCGCATCGTTTTCCTCATTGCTGAGGGTCGTGATCCCCTATCGAGATGTATACACAGCGAAGAATATTATAAAACACAATATGTGTAGCAGTGGGATTGTAGGCAATTTTAATTGACCCATAGTACATAAATAAATGAGAAAAGTTTTCCGCAAAGTTAAAAGAATAAGACTGCAGGAACTTTGTAAATAAACAGACAATTACCAATTAATTTATCTACCAATCTTTGATAGTAAACATTAATAAATCCACATAAGCTACCACATAAGCGAATAAAAAATATCTATGACAAATCCTCAATAAACTTTTTAAATCGAAAGGGAGTTGGAAGCAAAAAGTATGGGAAGAGGGAAGGGGTATTGGGGGATCCTTCACCATAAGAAGTGACACTGGGTTGAATCACAGTAACTATAGGGGTGGAAGGTCCACATACCCCGATAAAAAAATACAATCAAATAAAAGCAAAGCACACGTTATCTAAAATTACGAACAAGGCCGAACAAAGTTTTCATTGTCGCTGTATAACTTAGACCACACCGCAAGCCATTGTGGTGCGTCCCTATTGTCCCCGCTAAGCCGTTCCGGGCCGGCTGGATCAATTCTGGTGCGACCTATTCGAGCCCATTGTCTTCCACTAACAGCCTGTTCTGGGTTCAAGGCATGCATATTAAAGGACTATTTGAGTTGATTAGGCTCGGGTATTAAAATATCGATGTATGGATGTAGATTCTTCAAGGAAACTCATAAAACCTGGTACAGTGGTAGCCGACATACAAAAATATTTTTGGTCAAGTTGGAAAAAATTGAAAAAATTGTTGGGAAGATTGGAAAAAATTTGCATCACCGCACCGCAGGGAAATTATGAAATTCTATGTAAATGAAATTAAATTCTATGTATATTTCGCTTTTTCAATGCAGTATGTTCTGAATAATCTCTATATACGTTCAATACAAATAATAGTCTATACTCTTAAATATTCTCCAATTATTATTCCCATTAATTATAGGACAGTCAGTTTACAATACAAATTTGCAGCCAGAAAGCAGTTACTCAAGTAAAATAGAAAACAATTTGGCCTCTGGTCGTGTAATGGAACAAAGCTGGCTGGAGAGCGTTTACGACGCCTCAGGGAAATTTGCCGGACCTTACATAATGTAATACGAACCTACCGTCGCGTAATGCATAATAATGTGTATAAAAATGCTAAATAGGCAGGCTGCTTGATGATATAAAGGCACGTTTTACTGGTGGTAGGTCTCTCATACGTAACAGGCCGCCTGGCTAGGTACCAATGTCTATTCCTCCCGTCAAAGAGCAGTGTAAATGCACCGTTGTATTTCGGTTTGAAGGATATTGTAGTATTTATTATTATTTATTGATTTATTAAAATTGAGTTTTTTATTGCAATGAATGGCGAGATTTGCAGTCCATTCACCTGATGGTACCACAGCTTATTTTTTTTTTATCGCTTTGAATGACGAGACGAGCATGCCGTTCGCCTGATGGTAAGCGATACGACCGCTCATGAACAGTAGCAAAACCAAACAACACCTTGAACCACAAAGCAATGCTTGGCATTCCACTGCGCTCGCCATCCTGAGACATAAGATGTTAAGTCTCAATATGTCCAGTAGTTACTCTGGCTACAAATATGGCTTATGGATAGTAACAAAATAAAAACCATCATAAGTTACAAAGTAATACTTGTATTTGGTATTTCACTGCGCTCGCCATCCTGGACATACGAAGTCTCAATATGTGCAGTAGTTACTCCTTAAATCTCCTAAAAGATCTCCTTGCTAATTTGCAATACAATTCAAATCTATTGAAATCACAAATTTAATATTTTGTATTGAAAATTAGCTATTCTGTATAAGAGCCTTAGAAATAAACTCTCAGAAAGCTTTTAAAGTGTACATGTACTAATAATTTATTTAGTTTTCACTCTTAAGAGTTATCGGCGAGGAGTCACATAAATTATACGTACTAAGTACAACACTCCGAGCTTTGGCACAAACTGTTTATTTGATTTAATATACTGGATAGTAAACTGCTTTAACAAAATAACATTAACAGGAATTTGGTTCGTTGCCATTTGTGTAGAAAATCAGCTGCTGATTAAGATACAGGGAAAGTAACAGATAAATATATTTAATTTAATAAAATTAAAAAAATACATGTAACGGCCTTTCATTATGATGAACAATGACGTACTCTCACACCTCTAATATGGGCGAGAGGTAAAAAAATAAATAACAATTATTCTGTCACGTACGGATACGAATATTTTAGTAGTGGTAGGTCTCTCATATGTGGGGGGCCACTTGGGTAGGTACCACCGCAATGTCTATTTTTCCCGCCAAAGAGCAGTATAAATGCACTGTTTTGTTTCAGTTAGAAGGACATTTTAGCCAGAATAACACTGGACATATTAAGACTTAACATTTTGTGTCTCACGATGGGGATCGCAGTAGCATACCAAGCATTGCTTTGTAATAAAAGGTGTTGTTTGGTTTTGCTGCTGTTCATGAACGGACGTAACACTTACCATCAGGCGAACGGCATGCTCGCCTCGTCATTCATTGCAAAAAAATTATAATTTTAGATAGCATTAAAATAGAATAATCCAGGCTTCATCAACTAATATCTAAAATATAATATAAACCGATGTCGATTTAACAAAATAACACACCGTATCCTGTTCAATTTGAATCTACTAGTAGCATAATCATAGCAGAAGTAATGTGTGGCATTTGAAGGGCCTTGGGACATTCCATCATCGTTTGTTTGGCTATCCATCGTTTATAGATGTCAAAGTTATGGGCGCGGCAGTAGAGCGTTGTATACCCAATACTTAGGTGAGATATTGACGCGAATTTGATCATAATGTCGGGTGAAGTTTCGCTATGTGAAATAAAAAGTATTGTTTAATTGAAATTATATACCATTTTATTATGGATCTTAAATTGGTTCAAAAAGTTGTTTTTATGTGTGATATTTGTGCATATAATTTAATAGTCATATATTAAATATAGCACAAAATGTAGTAGTTTAGTAAGTCAAGGCATTTTCACATATGAGAGACTTATCACCAGTTAATGTGCAATGTGAAAACCATGTACACCTCAATTTACAATACTTATTTATTTAGTTACTTATCAAATTCTGTGTAGTTATTATTATGCTTTAGTTAATACAAGATACAATCATCATCATCAAGATACAATCATACCATGACAAATTCCACTGATTCCATACATCAACACGAAGAACAAAGCAGGAAAAAGAGCCAAGTGCGAAATGCATTATCTCTTTAAAGTCAAACTTCGAAGTGACAAGACGAGAGCGCTCGTTCAGGCAAAATAGATTTACATTTTGGGTGGGAGCCAGGGAATTTTACTATCGGAAATGTCTGTGTCACCCAAGTACCGATGTACGAAGTTTCAAGCCATTCTCGGTTGAGAATTTGAAGTATGGTAACAAGTTGGCAACCGAATTTGTCACGAAGTGATGCTTGCGAAAAAAATTTGATGGAATTAGAATGTAGGTGGGTTTTATTTTGTTCTTCTTGTTTTCGGTTCTTAATTCGTGGTTCATCATAATTTTTGACTTGCATTTGTCATTTGCATTTCATCATAAATGTTTTCTAATTATACGTTCCACTGCCTCCTTAAATTAAACGCCAGATTTTTATGATTTAGAAATCTGTACAAATCATACCTGATATAATTGTGTTTACTTTGTTTGGGATGCACTTAAATTATCTTCAAAAAGAAAATCTACTCGACATATATTTAATCCTTCGCGGTCCACAGTTTCATATACGTTTTCAAAAGGACAATGTGGGAAAACACAATACTTTTATTCCCATATATTTTTACAGTGTTTTCAGCTAAAGAACGTACGATAAAAATAGTTCCAGCACTCAGACCCGGAACAAACGCTTACAAATCACGCTAACACATACATACATATATACTACAAGCAATCTAATCTCTTACGTCCCATCCGGCTACTTGCCTTGCTCATGAAAGTTCCTTTTCTTTTGAATTGCAGCATTTTTTTTTAGAAATAAAAAATATCATGTTGGGTTTAATAATTTTTGTTTAAAAATCACTTTTATTTACAAAGATACTAAAATTAAGAAAAGTATTTGTAAGTAGTCAGTTATTTTATTGCGGAAAGTTACAAACATTATCATATAATATTTACCTCAAGATGTCTTCCAGTAGAAAAAAATATACGTAAATATATTTAAGAGTACATAATTTGGAAGTGAGATATTTTAGGCATTATTACGTGAAAATAAGGGTAATGTAGTGAAAGATACTTACAAGCAAGAGGAACGTCCCATCAACATTTAAATGTGAATACAGCTGCCAAGTTCCTAACACGTTTTATTCTGTGGAAATCTTATATATTGCATTATAATATTATATATTTACTCATAACCTGAGTAAAAATGAATCTGCCTATATATTACTAAGCATATTATATTACTAAACGACCTTTTTAAATAGTTTAAATAGCACGAATTGTATTTTTTAAACTGACTTTATATTTTAAATGTAGTCTTATATTTAAAAATATGTGCTGTAATTTTGTAAAGTAATGAGAAATTATAAATATTAACATTATTTATTTGTTAAATTACCTATTAATGATTTATTTTCAACTTCTTTATTCACAGAAAATACACTGCTAAACATAGGTCGCTCAAGTTTATATTTATAATACTTATTCAAAGCCACTGAAAGCACAGTAGCTCTTTGTAACCTCTATAAGCTCGTCTATCCTTATTAATATTGAATAAATGTTAAGTCATTGTTGTTACTATTAAATCTCTCGGTAAAGTTGATTGAGTCCTTGTATTGCGAAGTTCATTCTGCCGTGTTGACAATTTTGAAATCTACATAGAAATATTTCAAAATTTCGTTTCGTAATCATTTTTAAAACTTCCCTTTGACTTAGAAAGTAGCAGCAATCATGTGCCGCAAAGTAGTCATGTCTTAAGAATATTTAAACGTAGGCCTTTAGAAAACTTTTAAACGAGCCCTTATTGAAATTCATAAAAAACAACTTTGTTGCAAAACACGACGCGAGGTTCACTTAGCTTCAAACGAATTATATGTTTTTTAAAGTCTTTGATTACATTTTGTTCTTTTTTTAGTCTTCTAACTAAAAAAAAGAATAAAATATAATCTTATCATATAAATACTAATAATATCGTGATATTGTAGTGTTCATATAATAATATAATAGGACCTCAATCGAGGTGTAGACCAAAGAAGCGCTGGCAAGATGTCGTCAAGGAAGATATGAGGTCAATAACCAATTCACCGTGCTATTGAATATGTCGAAGATCGGGCGAAATGGAGGAGAAATAGCTGGAAGGCGGACCCTGGCTCCGGCCTGGATAGTGCAGAAGAAGAATAGAATAAGTTATTTCTTGTATCGTCTCTGCACGGTTCCATTAATCTATCTCACAGAAAGAAACACAACAGCAATTATAGTTCACGTCGATTTTATCTCAGGCAGTGTTATCAACATAGATGAACCAATCCATACAAACATAGTGAAAACAGCTTTCTGAACCGGGCAGTAGATGAAAAAATGACTGAATCTAAATGACATAAAACATTCTAATGAATTCAGTAAATTATTTTCATTTTCATTGGTATAGTATATTAAACATCAACGGTCTTATTCGTAGACAGTAATAAAACCTATTTTAGCTATCGAATGTATTGTTTATTTCACACAAACTTCACACAAACGCGTTTGAAAGGACAAAACATTCAATAACCATTTTTTTTTTGGTTTTAAAACTGTCTATGCATAAGGCTTGAGGCCTCTGCAATTGAGAAGTCAGCAAAAGTAGAAAGTCAGTCAGGAACATAATACATAATTTAGTTTCTTGACATAATAAAACATACCACATCACACACATGTGAAATCGAATGTTGTGGCATAGTACATCACCGTCTGCTACACTGGACGAAAGCAACAACTACGTCATGATCCGATGATAACCCAAACTCAGAATCGAACTTACTTAAAACCGTGCCAAAAGTAACGAGTTTGTCAGTGTACAAATTATGATACCTGTGAAGCAACATTTACATAGAATATGTATACAGTAAAATATTGTTAGAATATTCTATTTGTCGCAGTATTTCTGTACGCTAGAATTTTGTATCGCCGGTCCGGAACCGAGTGGTGACCTCAATAACAAATGGGACAGACCACGGAAAAAGTGTCTAAGGAAACTTGTTTTGTATAAATAATTCTAGACTGAAACTGAACTGTTTTGTTTCTATTTGTTTTAAAAACAGAATTTTATTTTTGTTTTCTGGTTATTCCAATTAGCGCGAATTCTTGAGAAAGATTGATGTTACGAGGGCATTCGGTTATAAAATCTACATCCTTTTGTACCATCATTATATCCAAACATATTTTATCCCAAAATGTATCTGTTAATTAATTATCATGCCGGTATTCTATAGGGATATGTCGAAACATAGACCTTTACTTTGCTCGGTCCCGATATACATTCGCTTTATCATGTTTTTACCTATCTCTTCATGCATTCTTGGCAAATCAAAAGAAATCGGTGACACGCAAAACAAATGTCTGCACCGAAAACGATATAATAAGGTAAAATCAATGTTCCAAAAGTAATATAATAGGATCAAAGTAGAATTCTATAGTGTCTCCCCACCTATATAATACTTCGCTCGTGATAAAATTATTTATAGAATTCTTGCGTGATATTTTTCTCAAAGAAACGAATTCTCTTTTTGAGTGAGGAAGTAGCACAGGTACACATGTGGTTGTGGGTCGAGGGGCGTTTAGCGGAAACGCTCGCCACAAAGCCTTTCAGAGTATTTTAGAGGAACAAAAGGTAGGAGGGTAACTGAGCGTGAGCAGGACCGTGCGGACCTAAAAATGTAAGGGATTGGAAATCATTGTTTTTGTTCCGTGTTGAATAGAGGTCGCGGTGAAAACATTTTAATACGGTTACGTTGATTTTAGAATTTTATTAGATAGGAGATTATGTGGTTGGTGTGGGAAAAATAAAACCAATTTATTTAATGGTATAAATACTAGACTTATTTCTCGGATTTTAAGCCCTCCTTTTAGAAATTGTAAAAGTTAAGATTAATTTAAAAATTGAAATAAATAATAAAAGAATTAAGGCTATTAAAATTTATTGAATAATAAAAATAATAGTTAGGCTACTTAATTACTTACATCTAATAATGTTCGAAGTTTTACGACGTTCCACTTTTCACTCTATAGCGTTACTTATAAAACTACTAATGTTGAGTGTATTTCTAAAGAGACCTGTGTAACAAAAGTCAAGCAAACGATCACTGCGACAGAATGGTGCTCGAGTCTAGGTAGCACTACCTAGGTTGCCCCTTTTACATCATTGCATTCACTTTGTGTCAGTTTCCTTTATGGCCGTCCTTACTCACTATAATAAAACGATATCTACGATTTAATAAACGTTTTTATGAAATTCTTTATCGTGGATTTTTAACATATGTATTTACAAATGAACAGAATTGTTTTAATATACGCTTGGCGAGATCTCCGTGCATTTAAAAATATATTAACGGTGTCTTTTCTATGTATTTCACCGCTTGTTGACCGCGTTTCAAGTATTAATTTATAAAAAAGTATTTTAGTTATAAATCCATTTTGGTACCTTCTTTTAGCGTAAAAAACCCACGTACGTGCCAATTTTCATGTTTTTGTATCTGTATTTTAGTTGTCCATTATGTTTCAGTTAGTGGGGTTTTGTTCACTAAATTAAATTTTCCCGTTTTTCTTTAGACTGGAGAGAATCTCCTTTTAACACGTTTGCTGCGGCACTGTTTTCAGAAGACTTTAAGACAGCGTGATAGAGACCTACTAGATCTCGTAACCGTCCCAATTTGTAGTGTATTATATTTCACACTGACGCTGGCTGGAAGTCTCTTTAGAGACCCTTTAGATCTCCGAACGCAGTAAACGAGTTAATAGATGGTTTACATGTTAACCTCGTCGGATATTTCACTTAAATTTTTAATCATTGTTACGGGCAAAGGCTCAATAATTGGCTTTCTCAAATAAAAAAATAATCCCAAATCTCAAATATCTAATCTTGTAACATTGTCCTGTTGTGGTGAGGCAGGCGCAAACGCTGTCGTCATTTAAAAAACAGATTAAAGTGCACTACCTTTCCCTTTAAAGCAGTCTTCACTATTACTTATTTTCATTCAATCATTTGGAAACTGTAGTATATTATAATTTATATATGATTTTGTATTATTTATTTTTATAAATGTATATATATATATATATATATATATATATATATATATATATATATATATATATTTATGGATATGTATATGTATATTAGTAGTTATGTTTAATTTATATTATTTAGCTTTAAGTAATTCTTTATTTGTTATACTGCCCTCTCTCCCTCTCCTTCATTTAAATCCATCCCATGGTTGTCTGTAAGATATTGCTGTTGAGCGATAAGACCGCCATTTGTACTCTTTGTTATAATTATTTCTGTTTGTTTGTATTGTTAAGTTTGTGTGCAATAAAGATTTAAATAATAATAATAATTGTCATTTCATAATACGAATAAGATAAAAAGATTGCTAAATCCTAAATTAAATCTCTTACGTTCTCGTTTCACAATACAAAGGAAGCCATACAATCCGCATACCCGTCAAATTTTTCGCATGTTAAGCTCAGTCGTCACACAATATAATTTCAGTACGCAGCCACGGATTTATATTTGACAATGTGCCCCAAGTCGGGCGGGGTTACTCGGACTTTTACAGCGGAAAGTCAATTTGGAAAAGGTCTTGAGACAAGAATAACAACGTCTGCGGAAGAGAAGTTCCGGGCCAGGCCGGGAATTAACGAGACCACACGCCAGAGGCGGAATGAGGCCAAGTCTCTGCGCTGAAACTATGAAAGTTAGATGAGCTATTGTTACCGCCTGGCGGTGTTTTGTGTGCTTGGAGAAATGTCTGAGAGCGACATTATTTGATTATGCAATATACAGGCTAGACGAATATTGAGGTGGTGGTATAAAATATAAAAAAATAGTAATTATAAGTATAATGGTAGCAAAAAAATGTCTCAATATAAATTATGTTGAACATTTTAATGGATGCAACGAATTATTTTCATTTTCATAACAACTTATGCAATCAAAAAAGAAAAGACGGATTAAGTCATCATTTTATAAAAAAATATATAGATTTTCCATTTAAGAAAACAAATTTAAACTAGTAAAGAAGTTTAATAATGCGAACTCATTAATCTAAGTCTGACATAATGCGCGTTTGAAACTTTCTGATTGTGTTATCGGTCTTTCTTATAAGATATAAATCACATATGTTTGTACTATCTCAACGAAGAATAATTAAATAATATTATAAAGTTGTTAAGTCTTATTTTTGCGCGGCCAATACACTCGAAAGTTATATAATTGGACAATGAATACAATCTTGGAAAAACCAGAATAATAAATATTGTTTTCACTTAACTGATTCACAAAGTCTAAATTTGTCTCAAATACTAATCGCGTGGAAACAGCGGCCCTGTACTTCAACGGAAACTTTAATAAGGGTATGAGTTCAGTCGATTGTTGAGACTTATGAGCTGGCAAAATTGAAATGCTCCTTCGCCTGTTTCATAATAATATGTAAATTGCGTCGTTCCACGTCATGTCTCCATGGCCGTGCTTTATTGATGCATAAATGTTATTTGTACCTACAATGTGCTTGTACAAATTGTTAATACTTCCGACTTGACATTTTGTTTGATATGTTTTGATTTTTCACCTTTGATTTTCATATCTAGGCAGGTAATAATAATTGGACCTCGTTATGCCAAAATTTGGAAAGAATGCAGAATTGATTTTGGGGAAATAGTTTTAAAAATTATTTATTCAAATGTGCATATCAATACTTATAGAAACCATTATATTTCCCCATTTTAAACAGCTATCGCACATCTTCTGCAACATAGACGCTAACATTTTCTACAGCGATCTATCGGGGGCAGCACTTCTGCCCTTTCCAATTCATTACTGTCTGCCCTAGATATAAATACCTGAGAACTCTTTAGGCCTTATAACTGTCGCCTGAAAATGTTTGCATGCGATATGCATCGCATCCATATTCACCCTCAGACGAATAGACACAAACACTAAATATACTCGTAGTTCTCTGACATTTACTTGATAAGTGAACTGTTAAGAGATCTATTAGGCAACCTCGATGGGAAAATGAATAAGAAGAACACTATGATATGAAAGGACGTAACTGTTATTGTTGCATTTTATATGGTAACGTGAAAAAAAAATAGGTCGTGTGTGAATAAAAAAAACTTGAAAGGGTAAAGGGTCATTTTGTTGTTAGTAAAATATTCCATTGCAAAATTCGGGCACGAAATTGAGCTTTTGATACTTTGGTATTCAAAATTTGGTGCCAATTTTATTTAAATATGTATGTAAAATGTTTGTTTTCATAAATCTGAGAGTAAATTTCATTTAGCATTCTGCAATCTTTTGTAATAAGTCTTTTCTGTTTAACTTTCTTTTGAAAGTAAAATATGAGAATATATCTTATAGATAACATAAAATAGTGAAAATATTTTCAACATTTGTATTCAAATGAAAATCAGACTCGGGTAATGAAATTTCAATTTGTTCAGCGCCGACATCGATGCCATCAATTTTGCTTTACTTAAGTTATTCAAAAGTGATAACTATTTTTTCATAATTTTATTGTCATACCCTAAAAAGTGATTCCCTTTTTTTAATATATAAAACTAACAAATTACACTGCCTGCCTCTTATCTATGTCTCAAAAAACTAGTTAGTAGTCTTGGAAGAGATTCTATATTTAATTATACAAATTTAATTTAATTATTTTTTTCTATATATTTAGTACCTAACGGAATTGGAAGCAAATGAGCTGTTGGATTGGGTTTCATAAAAAGTAAGAATTAAACCAATCATCACTATACCAATATCTCAAGTATTTAAATCTCATTGTTATGCACACAATCCAATTTTACATATAATTTTATTGGTTTAATGAACATTTGTTAATTCCGTTTCTATGATGCAGCATTCAAATCCCAGTTGATTACAAAAACCCCAATTAATGTTGTGATTTCAATTCGTCGTGCACTAGTGTTTTCAAATTGCGTTAAATGTCGTTATTGTTACATTCAAATACTGTTTTATAATGATATATATTCATATGAAATTATAATAATATGATCCCTTTGATTTGACCTTTTTGAGGTCGTGGGATTCGTCATGAAGTAGGTTAAACTGTTCAATATTTAATTTTTTTCTCTATACTTTATTTTTTATATTTCGACAAGTCAATGAACAAACATAAAAAATAAGCATTCTACGATTATTTTCAAATTCCGAATCGTAATTTGAATTCAAATTTCGAACGTAAATTCATGGAATGCGACAATTACGATTGTGACTGAAATTACTCATGGTGTTCCATTTATGAACGTACCAAGTGACAAAATAGAGTGCGAGCAGGGACACTGATTGGAGTTGATTCGTTACAGGCTGCGCCGGGCTTGTTAATCTTAACGAACGTCGCGTCGGAGGCTGCCGGATAACTTTGTTTAGCTCGAATGTGGAGTGCGCTTGTTTTTCTCCGATTGCTTTGATTGTTAGCAATGTTCTTTGTACGTCATCGATATGTAATTGGTCCCCGATTGAAGGAGATATGTATTGAAACCGCGTGATATGGCAAAAATCAATGAAAATTATTTTAGTTATTACTGAGAAAAAAAAATGTATCTTCCTCAGAATAATAAAATAGCATTCGAAAAATACTATCATGGATCAAAACTAAGTAAGATAATACAAACGGCCTTATTCATAGACAGTAATTAAACCTGTTTTAGTTATTGTATGTTTTGTCCCTTTCGAATGACTTTTGAATTCAGTTTGAGCAATAAAGACAAAACATTCGATAGCAAAAACAAGTTTTAAAATTGTCTACGACTAAGACCAATATAAAATAAATTAAAAAAAACAAACCCGTATGCGCTTACAAAATACAAAAAGCAATCAAAAGTATTTTACGATGCTGCTAATAATGAAAAGTTTTTATTATTACCGTCAAGAAAATTCTTCCAACAAATTGTTAAACGAAGTCCATTAATTTATACACACAGATAATTAAGAACACAAAGATAATATTTTATAAGATACTCGTTGTTTTAATTACAAACGGCCTCTTTACATCTAATTAATGCCCAATTAAAAAGAACAACATAATCCTCAAAACCTTAATGTAAAGATAAATTGCCAGACTTTCTATTTGAATGTATAAGTTTCAGAAAATAAATATGGCTCTAAACGTTTGAATATTCAAGTATTTATATTCCCCTCTAAGCCAATACGCTTAAGAGTTTCTTTGAATAAATAATTCAGGAGACGTTAGAGATTTACTCAAACTTTATCTTACATGGCACTTTTATTGTGCTAAGGCAATCGAAGCCTGGGAACAGATGCGGATTATCAAATAAATAAATAAATCTAACAGTCACATACGGAATTCTGACCCCACACTAAGATCGAGTCCTGTGTCGTGGGTATCAGGAACTACGAGAGACTTTTCGGGCTCACAAACACCCAAACCCGAAGCAAATACATGTGGATCACACAAGCGGGGATCGATTCCCCAACCATGTGTTTCACAGCTAGCGTCTAACCAACTGCGCCACGGAGGTTGTCGATGCAAAGTATAATTTAATCTCACCCAAATTTCAGTAGATAGTTCAAAGTTTAAGGTGGAAATTTTCAATTATATAAGTTTATTTATAAATATATATATTTATAACAAATAGATTAAATCAATCTGTTGCATGCTGCTTACGCACGTAAAATTTATTGCTTATTCTTTGATACTTAAATCTTTTATTTTCGGAACTTATCAATTATTTTCCATGTAGGTATTATATTATTTTCTGCTTTATTTTAATGTAGCAGTGCTAAAATCTAATACTAGTATTCCATCAGAAACCCGAACCCAAATAAAAAAGACCAGTTTGAATTGATGTAGTTAAATTTTATAACCAGATTTCACAGCTGTCAAGCATCAAGTCTTTAGCATGAGCGAATATTCGAGAATCTATAAAAGTACTAAAGGTTATATAAATAAAGCCTTTAGTACTTCAATTAGCAAAGCCAGAGTTTGTGAGCGGGCATTGAAAAACGTGCTTAAATATCAATTTGTGTATACTTTTCAAGATGTGCTAAAATAATCATTAGTTATATTAAATTAAATGTTGGAAACAAAATAGTAAAATGTTCGATATTTTTTTTAGATGAGTAATTTTATTTATATATTTAATTTTTATTATTAACATTTACCACTATAATTTAATATATAAAAAAATACTTTAAAATATATACATAAACGACTAAATTAATACCTCAACTGGTGGGGAGAATCTGCTACTTCGGCGAAGAATAAGTAATTTTGTATGAATGATAATAACATATTTTTATTGTGACTGTTTTTTAATTACATTTAATAATGATAATGAATAAATTCAAATTGGTTTTCTTCATGTAGCTATTGATGGAGTTTCGGGATAATTACAACATAGTAAGAAATTGATGGATACGTCGAACCTAACGGCGAAAATGATACTATGTCTATAGTGATCAATGATACTAGGTCACACAATCAGTATCAATTCCGTAGGCAAAGTCAATTTATAAGATTGTTTATGATAATATATGATAATAAGTGATGAAAGTGGATGAAGCGAAAGTAGTATGTCAGGATCGAGCAAAGTGGCGGTCTACAGTCTCTGCCTACCCCTATGGGATACAGGCGTGACGATTGTGTATGTATGTACTAATGAGCCTTAGTCTCTCTACGCAGCATATTACTTGAGTTGGAAATTCATATTGCTTTACATTCAACCACTGAATCCGAAGCTAGATACATTTTATTTTACAATTTATTGCAGAAATATACGAACATCTGCGGAATAGTAATATTTTATTTGAATCTACAACTTCGGACGACAACATGGCTGCTAATCGAGCGAAATAATTGCATATGGAAGTTCCATCCGCATTCACGAAACAGAAATGCAACGTCGAAATTGAAATATGAATAATAAAATTCACTTTGTTTATTTATCCTACACACAATGTGTTCAAATGTGGATTTAGGCATACTGTGCTAGCAAATATTTAGGTATGTGTGATGTATGCTACAGTTACACTTGTTATATATATTATTCTGTATGTATCAGCCCATATACCTCCCACTGCAGGCCTCGGACCTCCTCTACAATCGAAAGTACGATTAAGAGAGGTTAGGCCGTATAGTGCACCATCATCATCATCATCATCATCATATCAGCCACAGGAAGTCCACTGCTGAACATAGGCCTCCCCCAATGATCTCCACAATGACCTGTTGGAAGCGGCCTGCATCCAGCGACTTCCTGCGACCTTAGTCAGATCGTCCGTCCACCTTGTAGGCGGGCGTCCGACACTTCGCTTGCCTGTACGTGGCCTCCACTCGAGAACCTTTCGGCCCCAACGGCCATCGGTTTTACGAGCTATGTGCCCGGCCCACTGCCACTTCAACTTGCCAATCCTATGGGCTATGTCGGTAACCTTGGTTCTCCTACGGATCTCCTCATTTCTGATTCGATCTCGTAGGGAAACACCGAGCATAGCCCGCTCCATAGCTCGTTGAGTGACTTTGAGCCTTTTAATGAGGCCCACAGTGAGAGGCCACGTCTCGGTGCCGTATGTCATCACTGGTAACACACAACTATCGAAGACTTTCGATTTTAAGCACTGAGGTATTTTGGACGAGAAGACGTCGCGAAGTTTCCCGAACGCTGCCCAACCGAGTTGGATTCGCCGATTGACCTCTCTCTCGAAGTTGGACCTGCCTAACCGGACCACTTGTCCTAAATAGACATATTCGTCTACAACTTCGAGAGTCGAGCCCCCAACTCCAATGGGGGTGGGCACAACATGGATATTCGACATGATCTTCGTTTTATCCATGTTCATTTTAAGACCCACCTGTTGGGAAACTCGATTAAGGTCTTCGAGCATAGTGCTAAGGTCTTCCAGCGATTCTGCCAAGACTACAATATCGTCGGCAAATCGAAGGTGAGTAATATACTCGCCGTTGATGTTGATGCCGAATCTTTTCCACTGCAAGAGCTTGAAGGCATTTTCCAGCGCGGCAGTGAACAGTTTCGGAGATATGACATCTCCCTGTCTCACGCCTCTCCGTAGTGGAATAGCCTTCGTACTCTGATCTTGTACTCGGACCGACATGGTGGCGTTGTTGTATATACACCTCAACACTTCGATGTACCGATAGTCTATGTGGCACCGCTGAAGAGACTGTAGCACAGCCCAGGTCTCGATCGAATCAAAGGCTTTAGTGCACCATACTGGCCTGGAAAGGGTTGGCGGACTTGATATATTATTCAATTAAATAAGATATAAATATGTACTAGGCTAGGACATATTAGCAGTGGACCATGGCCTAAATCCTTCTCAATCGTAGAGCTAATCTGTGCCTAACAACGGAATCTTTATGTCAATATACTTATGTTGTTCATGAAATCTATACTAATATATGAAGCTGAAGAGTTTGTTTGTTTATTTGTTACCTCTAACCTTAGGAACTATTTACACGAATTGAAAAAATATTTTTGTGTTGGATAGTTTATTTATCGAGTTACACTAAAGGCTATATATCATCATGCTATGACTTATAAGGGGGAAGCAGTAGTGAAAACTTAGCAAATACGAGGAAATGTTATTCATTTTTTCGTGGTCCGATTGATCGATATTCTAAATTGATAGTTGTCGCTATTTTGTCTATCTGCAACCAGGTGGAGTCGCACCGGATCGCTGATATAATAAATAAACATAATATAATGCTCGTTAAAATACATTAATCCTCAACTGTAAACGTGAATCAGACTTAAGACGAGCAGTTGTTTGCCTTCGCTCGTATTGTTCAATAAGTGTTGAATCCATTCGAATAAACAGTTATCGGAGGGCTTGTTCGCTCCAATTTTACTTTATCTATTCAACAAAATAATGTGGCCCAATGAAATAAAGCAGAATGCTAATATTATTATGGACGTTGTTAAATCTATTGCATCTATATCAGGCCGTATACTTTATTTTACTAATGGCAGGTCTCTCATATGTGAGAGGCCACTTGGGTAGGTACCACCGCAATGAATATTTTTCCCGCCAAACAGCAGTGTAAATGCACTGTTGTGTTTCGGATTGAAGGACACTGTAGCCAGAGTAACTACCGGACTTAACATATAATGTCTCAGGATGGCGAGTGCAGTGGAATGCCAAGCATTGCATTGTAATCCAAGTTGTTGTTTGGTTTTGCTACTGTTCATGAGCGGGCGTATAGCTTACCATCAGGCGAAAGGCTGGTTCGTCTCGCCATTCATTGAAATAAAAAACGTTCCACTACAAGGCACAGTCCTCTCCTACAATCGGAAGTACTGTTGAGAGTGGTTAGACCATATAGTCTATCACGCTGGTCTAGTGCGGGTTGGCAGACTTTACGTACCGATGAAAAAAACTATTGCATAGTTATACTTTAATAAATTGATTTTAATACTGGTTTAAAACTGATGAAACTGATTACGGGTTATAAACACACACAATTATTGATAAATTACAAGTGTTGTGGGTGTTATTAAATGGAGGATTATGAAAGCGTGGGAAAATGTAAGCGGTTATTGGCGAGCTTAAACACGGATCGAATGCCACATCAAAGCTAGTAATTTATGTTTGTCGAGAGACGGTAAAGCTACAATCAACGTTTAATTTTACGAATTTTAAATTTAGAATGTGTCTCGCTCAATCGGCACATTACTAATATCTTAGAGAAAACGTAGTACGCTACCGTATTGGTTTCTTACCTATTTACAATCCTTAGTAGACCCAAGGTCTCCATTGGACATTATATATTGACTAGTAAACATGAATAGATATCTCAAACCTTATCACAGGAGCCTTTATTCAAAGCTTGTCACGCAGTTGGCCCGTTTCATACTAAATGACAGCTGTCTAAATGTATAGAAATTGAGTACAGATGTAAATTGGCCACTTGTTACTATTGAAATATATATGTCTACGAATATATACGATTTCAGATGTTCTCAGATTACATAGTCTCCTAGCCATTTTAAATACTTATTGTACATAAACTTAAATCAAAACACTACATAGAAACAATAATTTAAAAAAGTCCCAACGGCGGTCTTATCACTCTGCAGCAATGTCTTACAAACAACCATGGGATAGATTCAAAAGAAGGAGAGAAAATATAGTAATATACAAGATTATAAATGATTGCATGCCATGTAGGCCAAACACCCTAAATTTTGATTCTATGCAAACTAATTCAATTTTTTAAATCACAACTGGTACATACAGCGTAGTAGACTATGACTGAAGCCGTCTCAATCGAACAATCGATTGTAGGAGAGTAGCTTATTCAAGAATCGGGGATTATGAGCTTACACAGATAAAGAAACATTAACTAATTAATAAAAAATGTATTTTTCAACACTTTAAAGCTTTTAAAATATATTTTTGCATTATCCAAACACCAGAGATAAAACGTGGGTAAAACATAAAAAATCAACATAAAATGAGAAAGCAGCGAGGGCGGGAAATTAGCGGAACGCAAACCAGGTATCGCGTATCCGGAGGTGTAAGGCGGGCGGCGCGTGCCTGCGCTCGGCTCGGCCGCACCTACCCGACATGGTGTTGCCAACTGCAGCTAACTGCCAGTAAATGTGAAAGTAGGGTATATATTGGTAGGAATCGTGTTGAGTAATTTGGATATTTTAAGTTAATATAAGGGGTAATGGAGGCATTAATTGGGGTTCGTAAATATATATTTTTAAAATGTTTAAGTATTTTACAATTATATTATAGATCAGATATGACTATTACAATGGAGTAATGACAAAAAAGACAAGGTTAAACTAACATCATGATATTATAGCAAAGAATATTAAGAATAATAACATAATAACAACCGATATTTCAAAATTAAAAGAAAAATCATACGTATGGTATACACTTCACACACCCGCGTCATCTAATTTCTGTATTGAGTCATAAGTAAACACTTACAACATTCCTAAGAGTGTCTCTACTTAGATTTTCCGTAACACAGACATTACTACGAACAATAAACCTTTGTGTTGTAGGTCGGGAGTTGACGCAGTCTTAATACTGGCAACACTGAGCCCGCCCGCGCCTCAGTTAATCGCCGGGCGTCGTGGAGGGAGCACGCTCGTGTCACCTTCGGCGCAATCTTCGATAACTCGGAAATTATGAATTAAAATAACTCAAAAACTAGTTTCAGCAGTAATATAAAATACAATTAGTGTGTTGTGTTTGTGTTTAGTTGTGGAATAAGATTAATATAGTGATTATTTATTTGTGAACCGAAAAAGAGGCGTTTCGCGATTAGTATTGGTATTTAGAGGTGAGTCTAATTAGTATTAGTAAAAAGTTTATTTTTTTTATATTATAATGGATATAAAATTTATTAAGTACATTTATTTAACAATGTTTTATATACATATACTCGTATATATACATATTCTTTCTTATACGTTTATTTTTATTGTAGACACATATAATATATATTTTTACAGGTTTTATACATGCACCAGGAATATTCACAATATTTAGTATAGTAACTATATAAATTACTAGACGTATTCACGTTCAGCGACTAATCTCTAATGCATAGATTAGTTTTTATCAAATTTATAATAACCCAGCTCACAATTCCAATGAGATTTAGATAACAATCACGAGTTTAAGTATGTATTATTTATACATTATAATAATGCTTACATATAAGAAGGTTCATCTGAGAACATCACATGAATAATTAAAGCGTAGAGACGTCTATTAAAAATTCATAGCTACGTAATTTATTCAACACTATGTCTACGGTTAGTCACACATCATTTAACCGATGTGACGATAATAACTATCGTGTTATTACTTCTAATGTTACGATTTGCATATTTTTTTTGGCACACAATACTTCTTTATGGCATTGTAAGAATTATTGAAAAAATGAAATAATAAATTCAGTTTTTTCTTTATCTCATCGATCCTTATTACCAACTTTCACCAGTCTCTGCTGGACATTAGTACTCTAAATATGCGTTATACAATAGGTAATATTATATCAGTCGATATGGGGAAAGCTGAGATGTGCTCGACCAGCCTATCACAAAATCAGGCACACGCTACATCCCCATAGTCTGAAAACAGCGTACTTAGGATATGACCGTACCTAGATGGTCGAAGTCTAATTTCTAATTCTGTGTGGGTTTTCAATTCGAAAGCTATCGTTTTTTCAGGTCTAGTTAAATTTGGGCGTCAAGTCAAGTCAATTATAAATCATGAATACCTCTGCAACATTGCGTTGAGGTTCTATAGGCGTATGATCAGGGTAGAAGAAACATAAACCTGATAATTTGAACAAATTTTGATTTTGAGCAGAGATTTAATATGTTTAAAAAAGTACGGACTGTAACAATCTTTGTTCCCTTTAAAATTTATCTCATAATTGGTATTGAAGTAAGAAGATTTATATATTAAAGTAAACAGTCCATTTGAGAACCTTCTCCAGCGGTTAAAAACTAGTTAATTACATAAAACGAGCCTCTTATTTATTATTTATCAGCACTTGTTGAAGTACCCAATCAAAACTTGTTTTCTAGAAACAAACATATTATGGGGGCCGCGTGGTACCCATAATACCAGTTACGTATATCAATTTTCCGGTACTATAATAGTTAACGGCTAATAATGGAGTTGTAGTGCAACTTGATCAGCGTGGTGGACCATATGACCTACCAACTCACACTCTCGATTGTAGAGGAGTCCTGTGCCCTACAGTGGGACGCACAGTGGTGGGACGTATATGAGCCAATACAGTACAGTATACTGACTAATATAACTAATCAAATCAAATCAAAATATTCTTTATTCAAATAGTCTTTCACAAGATCTTTTGAATCGTTCATTTCTGCTTCGGAACGTGTTGTAGCTGTGAAGAAGAAGTGGCGCAAGAAACTCCCTCAGCAACACGAACTGTCTTCTTTTTTTCTTTCTTTTTCTTTTTTTTATAGCGCCATTGACAATTGCAATGATTCATGTCACAAGTCACAATAATGTCAGTTTTAAATTGGCAATTAATACAATTTGATACAAAAAATGAGCAATTTATTCCCAAGCAGTTTTATCTTCCATATAATCTGAGATTCTATAATATGCCTTACTACATAGAGTTTTCAATTTGACCAGGCTTGTTATACTTCTAACATAACCATCCTTTTTATAAAAGTACCAATCGTGGTTAGCCTTTTTTAATTACATAGGTCTGGTAAATGTAAACGAGTCAGGTCGGTAAAAGATCACAGCCACACATGAACGTTCACAACGCTTGGATTATGGATGTGTTGTCAGCCCATCAAATCGGGAGGACACCGGGATGGAAAAAGGATGAAAAGCGGTATAGGGCATCCGACTCAATCACCGAACGAAACATGACAGCTAAGCTGTCCCTTCACATCGGTTTCCTGTGATATAGTGGTACCGCTGCGAACGTGCCTGGCAATAAATTGTGAGTCATGACTGACAATAGCGTAGCTTCCATTTCCAAAAAACCTCTAGTCAGCCTATTGTTAGGCATTATTTTAAATTTGTAAATGTTCACAACGTTGACTTAGTGCAGCCAATTTCTTCCAATAACGCTATAACTACTAGTATATGTAAAACAATTTAATCAATAATCATACGGTAGTACTATATTCACGTATCATAACGGCACAATCTAATATAGCAACAAGCTTAGTCACAGTATTGTACAAAGACGGATTACATTTTAATATGCAATACTAGTTGAACTAATTTATCGTTTTTTTTTTTTTTTTGTGAATGGCTAGACGAGCATGCCATTCGCTTGACGGTAAGCGATACGACTGCTCATGGATACTAGCTAAACCAAACAACACCATGATTAAGAAAGCCATGCTTGGAATTCCACTCTGGTCGCCATCCTGAAACATAAGATGTTAAGTCTCAAGTCCAGTAGTTACTCTGGCTACAGTGTATTTTAGACCGGACAGACACAACAGTAAATTTATACTGCTGTTTGGCGAGAGGAATAGACATTGCGGGGGTACCTACCCAGGCGGCCGGGCCTCTCACATATGAGAGACCTACCGAAATTGCATTGCCCAAAACTTATATGCATAATAAAATCAAACGATTATCGATCATGTGGTGGAAGTATATACCTTAAAGTTTTCAATTCTGTTGGGTATATTCCTTTAACTAATGTAATTTTTTCTTAAATAACTAACGAGGAAAGTAGATTAAATAAATTCAATATTATTTAATATTAACCAGGAGAAATTTAAATAAGGTAGCTTATTGTCCAGTGTGTCAATGTGGATATTACCTACCATTAATATATTATTGCTAATAACAGATGAGGGTATAAATCTCTTATACCGGATCTGAGACCATTATCACTTGCACAGAAACCAAAAATTTAATTTGACTTCAAGGTGCCAACCCGCACTAGGTCAGCGTGGTGGACTATATGGCCTAACCACTCTCAATCGTACTCTCGATTATAGAGTAGGCCCGTGCCCTGTAGTGGGACGTATATGGGCTGATACAGATACAGATTAAAGGTGCTGAACACATATGCTTGCATAGCCACCTAATTAGGAAAATACAGTCAGTTTTTAACAGCATTTTTATAGCTAAGCAATATACGATATTGCTAATGCAATAAAACATGCATAATACACGCCTACGTGATAAGTATTAGTACAATAGCGAATAGCGGTAGACAGGTAATAGATCTATAAGTACTAATATTATAAAGAAGAAAGATATGATTGTTTGTTTGGTTTGAATAAAAAAAAAATACATCCACCAGTCACATACATAGTATATCCTGACACACCCCACACTAAGATCGAGTCTTGTGTCATGGGTATCAGGAACTACGAGAGACTTTTCGGTCTCATAACTGGGTGTTTATGGGACGGGAAAAAAATACCTGTGGTTCACACAAATATTTGTTTCGGTGCGCGGATTGAGACCGCGGCCTCTCGTTTCACAACCGGCGTCTAACCAACTGCACCACGGAGGCTGTTGAATAATAGAATAGGCTCTGAAACTACTGGGGGGTTACTCTATGATGAAACGAAATTCGAATGTTACGTAAAACTGTACGAAGGTAAGTACTAAACTTTTTTTTTCTTATGGGTAAAATCCTCATTGGATAATGTTTAAACTATCTTTCGTACGTTGCGTCGCAACCATAAACTTCGGAGTGTTATAGAGAAAGTATTGATTTTTAGAAGTGAAAAACTTATAACTTCTTCAGACATCGAAAGTTCGAACATTCGAATTTCATTTTGGGCCATAGAACCCCTCTGGACCGATTTGAAAAAATATTTCACCCTTACAATCCTACATTATCTTTGATGTACATAGACGATAGAATATTTAAAAAAAGTGTCATCATGTCATGAGATCGTTGCCGGTCCGGCTTAGATATAGAAGTAACAATGTGAAATACCAGCTGTAAAATTACAAGTTTAATAGAACGATAACTGAGATAAGATATCGCATTATAAATAATTGGTTTAAAGCTATTCAAAGTGAATGTGGGATATCTAATACAGGTATTAGAATGGTTTAGTTATTTAGTATTTATCATATCTATTATCTTATAGTAAAACTAGATATATTCTAGTTATTATAGATTCTAGAAATTTAATATCGACCTCATCGTTGCTAGGTTTCCACTGGACCCTTTTAGATATAAAAGCCAAAGCGGCTGGACTTAACTCACAAAGATTGTTTCCGAAAATAGTACCTATTAAATTTAAGAAGCGTGAAAACCAGATAGTAACTCACGTCAATTTTAATGCATTTATACTAGACCTACATCATTTATCTCATATACAAATCATATTATGTCAAGGAATAACTTATTTAAATTCACATTTATAATATAATAATAACTTGTTTGCACATACATCTGAAAGTACAATGTTTTTGGGAAGGTTTTATCATCTATTAGGTTCTTCATAGGGTTACAAAAATGCCTTATTTTCTTATCTAGAAATTAACTTCATATATAGGATTTTACTATAAATGCCGATTAAGTGTTTTTTTTTTTTCGTCATGTATTTTTCACTTGTTTCTTATGCACAATAAAGTGTAATAATAATAATTAACAAAATCAGGAATAATTTGGGCAAATCGTGTGAAATGACAGCTCGTCCGTTCACGATAAGTTATCAAATCATTTTTCTACAAACTATTGACCCATCGCACGTGTTTATCAATATGGGACAATTGTACCAAATGGTATGATATTAGAAGTTATTTATAACTGGATATGAATTAATTATTATTATTAATATTCATTGTACCCAATATTTAAACATACAATCTCAGTTGGCCTACATAGTGAACCATATAATCCTTACCAAATATTTAGTCTTGTGTCGTAGCTATAGCAAATTACGAGTCTTTTCGGTCTCATAAATACCCATATCCACCAGAAATAGGTACTTTTAAGTCAGTGATATACAAGTGAAGAAATTCACGTAAATAGTGCGTGGTCGTTGTCGAAAATATTTCATTTTAATCTGCAAACTAAAAGTATACTATCCGCGAAGGTATATCTTTGAAATTTATTTAAATGTAAGACATTATAATTATATGACCATACATATTATAAACCTACATGCATATATAAATCTGAAAAGTTTGTCGGTTTGTTTGAATGCGCAACTACTAGTTCGGATTGATAAAATATTAAATATCGAATTATTCCGAAATCGAAGATATCGGCCGTGTGGTGCTTTTTATGTTGGAAAAATATATAAAATGGTTTTTATTTCGGAAAAACTTTTTCATACGGGTGAAGTCGCAAGCAGTACTAGTGTTAGAAAAAAGTGTAAAGAACAAAGGTCTTTTACTAAAATTGTGACGCATCGTGTTGATAAGTAAACAGCAAATTACTATCGTAGTAAAGAATCACGTTTCACTTTGAGTGTCTTATCAGTCAAGATGGAATGATTTCAATCAAGGCCTATCTTGTTTACCAACTATTTATAAAACATTATATAAGGTGCTTAAAAAATCGAATATGGCTAATAAAGTTCGCTTCATTATTCAATTAGAATAATACAAAAAACATACGCCGCAAAATATATTATAATTTTAACTTTTAATAAACTTAAGCTCCATTTACACAGGGATGGTTCCTCGCCTCGAAGATACGTTAGCGTAAGTATATAAAAAAGTTGCATCTTGTAAACATTTGTAAGAACACGATAATTTATTGCGATTATGTCATGCGATTATGGACTTATGATTATCGCCGCGAGAAACCCACTCTGTCTAATTATAAAATGATAAGTATACCATACCATAGATTTTTTTATAAATAGCTATGCTACCTATGCAGGTTTATCACGATGTTTTCCTTCATCGTTTTAGTGCGTGGTTATTGACTGTTTTAGTACTAGTACATGGGTTCTGATTTACAAACAATTTGACAAACCCGCTTATTTGGCTTGTCTACAGAATACTCCTAAACTACACATTACCTGAAACTTCGATGCCGGCTGTCCCAATATTCTCCGAAACGTTTCGTGTTACTTCCTAGAACTACGAATCCATGATAGTATACACAATACAACTATGATGTCACTTTATGATTGTAGGTAATACGTTAGATGGTGCGTATCTGTCGCGTGGGCTGTATCGCTGACGAAACTACAATATTGCAAAATGAAAATGATCTTAATCCACTCGATAAGGCCCTAATTCAGTTATGTTATATGTGTCAGTGTTATATGGCTATCGAACATTTTTACACATTTCGTGGATATTAAATTTATGTCTTATGTGGATAAAAATAGTATATAGCTATGTAGTTATAGAGAATTTACCATCGAGAAGCAGATTTTCCGGTTTCATTTCAGAAACCATATTTTTCCGCCAACTAAAGCTCTTATATATCATAAAAGGTGGCACACGTTTATTTTCTAAATAAATAATATGGCTTCGTTTCCACGAAACTTGATGGAACCAGCCACCTGCCATCTCCCACCACAGTCTCGCTTTTCCTGATGTTTTGCGACCTCAGTTTGAAGACTATTGACTTCAAATATCTTCTTAGATTATCAAGCCTCTAAAACGCTACCCCAGCCATAATATAATATGTTTAGAGACACAACATAGTATCTAACACAGCATCTTCATCTCATGAAATAAAATATCTCACAAAATTTAATACCACACGGTTCATAAGAACAAACAATAAAAACTCCAAAACGCGAAGTATTCCCACGTACACATGATACGTTACTCGTTAGACAAATGATATATTTGTTCTATTTAGGATGTTAAGCGATCTATTATTATCCGCCCACAGCGACAGATGGTGCAAACGTACTGTTATCTGTAAAGCAGAGCGCACATTTACTCTCATTAACCATACATTTACAGACACGTGCTCCGTTTATCATAGTAGGATTCGTCATTTTTAGTGCCTCTTTGTAGTGGGATTCGCAGCTTTGTGTTTATCGTGGTGGGATAAGCTTGTTTATATGTTCTTGTTGCAGTATGATTCCCTAGATTTCAAGGAGTTAATCCGCACACCTGAATATCTAATTTTATTAATCATTCAGAGAACACAACATCAAATTGTACATTAAAACTTTTGAAGTTTTACTCAACATAACACCGATATATTGACCTAACTTACCTTCATTAATATTGATTATAACTTTGTAATTTAGAGCATTGAATCGGGTCTGAAGTAAGCTCTAAGCCCTCTTAAAGGGTACTTTAAAGCTGAAATTAGTCTATGGCCTTCGCTGGGAGTAACTTATCCCATGTATTGTGGAGGACACAGACTAGTTTCTACTCCAGTAAATGCACAATTCACCAAGACTACACTCCACAGATGAGTGCTCATCATAACAAATGTGCTCACGGCTTAAACTTAGAAAAGTGAACTGAAGTGATTCGTCATCTCAACAGATGGGAGTATTTAAAATTCTACAAAATTATGAAAAATCAATTACTTGGGTATTTATTAGAATGATATTTTGATATGAACATACTAAGTATAGTTAATAAGTTGATTATTTTAAGATAGGATAAATATTCCACCAGCGTATTGTGAGAATATTGCTAGACAAAATATTAAAGTTATGTAATATCAAATATAATTTCAATGGCATGTAAAACCGCCAACCCGTACTAAGCCAGTGTGGTGAACTATATATTTTAACCGCTCTCAATCATACTCTAGGTTGTAGAGGAGTGATACAGTACAGAGTAGTTTTTTAAGCATATTCGAAAATAAAATTTAATAGGAGCCACGCTGCAGACAGAGCCTTGTTAAGATCATAAATTACAAGAAAAACAATGTCTAGTGACTAATTTATTACTAGGGCCCCGCGATTTTCAAAGTTTTACTATTATGAGTAAATGTGCTGCTAATTTAATTCACGTATAGTTAATTTTCACGAAGAAATGAATTTTCAGATAAATTCTACACTTATATTTTTTGCTACAAATAAACATTGACATCAGCTGACCTCACACTATGTAATTTGAAATGATATTGCATATATTTAAATAACAAAGTTAAAACAGTTAACAATTTCCAACACTGTAACAACCACAAAACATTCATTTTATGAACAGGAATTAGTAATGTGAGTTTTCCTGATAGGATTTCCTATCGCCATTTCAAAAGCCATAAATATGCAAATTTTTTATTGAATTCTAGTGAATAATATTCATTGACGGACGGTAGAAAATATTCAAATTTACACATAATAATAAGTATATAAGGCATTTATTACTATTTCAATAAATCACCATTTTGTACAGTGGTTATAATCGGGTCAAATAGAAATATACTAGCAACTTCGCGTGATTATCACGCCCCTATTTCCATATCCATGGGCATCGTTTACAATTATGAATAGAACTGAAAGTCACGTCGTTAAATAAACAAAACATTATTCGCACAAAAGGGAAGAATGCTAACTCATAATTTGCATTTTCTTGGTAATCGCGCCTCATTATGGAGAAGGCTTGGGCGGGCTCAAGGATAAAGCCAGTGCGTAATCGGCTTTGCGGGAGCACCGATTTAATCCCTAGAAAGGGCAATCTATTTTTGTAGATATTTTATTTATGTATTTTATTTATTAAGAAGAATAAGGGATTGTGCAAACATTAATTCCAGAATAAATCAACGAAAATGTTTTTAAACAAAGCCGACTTAAAAGGGCAGGTAATGTAAATCAAAACATATGTCATTCAATTCATAATTAATATTTTTTGAGAGTATCCTGTGCTCAGGCAAGAAAAGTTTGCTACTAAACTATACAACAAGAATGTGAGAATAAAAAGGCGTGGGCCGCTGCAAGACTGATCTGGTAAAGTGGGCTTATAGCCTTATCAGTCAAAGTCCTGGTGGTAGGTCTCTCATATGTGAGAGGCCTTCTGGGTGGGTACCACCGCAGTGTCTATTTCTCCCGTCAAACAGCAGTGTAAACGCACTGTTGTGTTTCGCGTTGAAGGGCATTGTAGCCAGAGTAACTACTGGACATAAATTGAGACTTAACATCTTATGTCTCAGGATGGCATGCGCAGTGGAATGCCAAGCATTGCTTTGTAATTCAAGGTGTTGTTTGGTTTTGCTACTGTTCATGAGCGGTCGTATCACTTACCATCAGGCGAACGGCATGCTCGTCTCGCCAGAAAAAGAAAAAAGTCCTACTGTGACTGTGGCGCCTTAGAACAAAGTATGTAGTAAACTTACTGATGTGCCTACTGTACCCTACCACCTGCCCAAAAACAGACATCGAAGCAACCGACGCTGCCATTAATGTAGCGATCTACTGGGCCGCGATACTGTAAAGGCTTAAATAACAGTGTACCTATATCATTTGATCCATTGACACGAACGAGGTAGAATACTATAATAAATTTAACATAAAGTAGATTATATACGATACAAAAACCTCTAAGAGAATGCCGTAAACTCCAAACTTAGATTCAGTTTGTAAATTTATTTTTATCCTTACTAGAAACATAATTAAAATTACAACTAAATAGTCACAAATAAATTATATGGTGACCAGATCACTGGACATCAAATCTATTAGTATTCTCGCTACACACGAGTCGCTAACGATCACAAAATCAGCTTATCCGTAAAATTCCTAGGTGGGTCATAAAAGAGGCCGATTTTATGAAGCGCGTAATTAACGTGCTGTTAACTCGTAAATCATTATCGTTTCACGGTTTTACTGGGGATCAAGGTGAGTCACTCGGACTTTAGCATATTTACTGATCGACTTTTTTTAAATGGCTTTTATAAATTTTGTTTCCAGCTGGGATTTAATTTTATGTGTTAGCGAATATTAACAAAAAAAAATATTCCGTAATTAATTTTAGTTTTCAAATTTATTTTCCATATAATCATAATAATAATTGTGGACTAAATATCCACAATACCTTTTAGGGTTTCGTTTCAATCGTAAAAATTTTATGAGACTATTTTACATTTAGATACATCATTTAAATTAAAAATAAACCGATCTTTATAACCAACAAATACAAAAAAAAAATCGTTTTAAAAATAATAAGAAAGACTTATCTGGACGCGTTTATTAAAATATAGAGGTAGTTTAGTAGTGTTAATTTTGGAACTGGTAGAACCACGCTGTTGTCAGTCATGGCTC
Organism: Hyles lineata; assembly: GCA_030180105.1. Lineage (NCBI taxonomy): Eukaryota > Metazoa > Arthropoda > Insecta > Lepidoptera > Sphingidae > Hyles > Hyles lineata. Next base: position 4,916,373 of record JARJEE010000002.1, on the reverse strand, counting down.
AACATAAATGGGCAGGCTCGTCCGCGGCGGTACCACTGATTCACAGGAAATTGACGTGAAGTGACAGCTTTGTTGTCACGTTTTGTTCGGCGAGTGAGATTGCCGGATGCCCAATACCCTTTCCTCTTCCTCTCTTTTTTTGATCCCGCTTCAGTGACCACCATCAGTTTATCTTTTCGTTCGTCTGCCGGCCAAGACAATATAAAAAAATATTTGCTTTTTCAAAAATTACAAAGAATTGTGAGTAAAAATTGAAATACGACTTAATCATACATAACTTCAGTTACGCAAAGTATTTGAAATTCTCCAACAATTCACGTTGCAAAAATTCCCGTAATTGGCTAAGAAAATCAAACTTTGCCCTTTCCTCCGAAATTTACGGATAACCGCAGCTTGTTTTCTCATAAAACAATTTGTAGAACAATCTTCAAACCCATTACGCCATATAACACGCCATATATTTTAAGGAATATTGTAATTATTTATAGCTAGTTAGCAACAATTCGTTCCGGACATCTGCGGAGTGAAACGATCTAAACATATATAATTTTCGTAATGAGTGGTAACCGGTCAAAGGAATAATTTATTATTATAGTGCACTAAACTCTTTGAAGTTTTCAGTTTATCGGAATAACTGGCAGAGCGAATCGGCTTGGTAAATGCTCCACTTCACACGTTCTTGATAACATTTAAACAAATTAATGGTTAAGTGGAACTGTTTCCGAAGCGTTTGCTTGCGATATATAATTCATCAGTGTCTTGTAGTGCTGGCTTTTGGACATTTGATAAATGTTTTGGTGTAATTTATTACGTCTTTGGTAATGTTTTCAATTATTGTTACAGCTATCTGTTTAATCTGTAAAGTGAAAGATTAATATTACTCATGCTAAGGTTCGTAAAACTTGCTAATATGAATAAATTGAAATTGAATTTACTTATTTTTAATACTAAAATTGATTTTTTCGAGATAGTCATTGCGCTATATTCGTATTAGGAATAACATATCTTTAAAATAATAAATAAACACATTTGCCATAACTTAAGATTACTTTCGATATAGGAACGAACGAATTAAGTCCATCGGGCAACCCGATCCTATCAAAATAATAGAGGTTAAAAGACGTTGGAAATGCTGGCATCATTTTCGGTGCATAGGGATTTATGCCATAGATCATCCGGCTTAGGTAAGTTTGAAATAAAACATATTTTTTACGAATTTCATCGTGAATTTGGTTTAATTTTACATTTTAACTTCCTGACATTCCAATTACTTTGCAGTTTTCAGTCCGCCCCGTGTCCACAAAAGCAACAAAGTCATCAAAACGTTAAGAAGTCTAAAATTAAACCAAATCTATACTAATATTATAAAGCTGCAGACTTTGTTTGTTTGTTTGTTTGAACGCGCTAATCTCTGGAACTACTGGTCTGATTTGAATGATTCTTTCAGTTTTGAGTAGTCCATTTATCGGGGAAGGCTATAGGCTATATATCATCACGCTATGACCAATAGGAGGAAAGCAGTAGTGATATTTCTAGTAAATACAAGGAAATTTTGTTCGTTTTTCGTGGTCCGATTGGTCGATATTCTAAACTGATAGGTCAGAATTCAACATTTTGACCGTCATTTTAAAACGTGTATGCACCCGGGCGGAGCCGGGCCCGACCGCTAGTTCATGATAAAATCCGTCAAAGTTAGTTTTATTTCAATGTGAATATTCACGTAATTCTAAGAAACCATCAGACAAGGTTTTTATTAAACAATTTAAAGTCATACGACATCGAGACATTAAATTCCAAAAATTAAAATAAATAAATTTACGTTTTTCAGTAAAATAATATTTTGCCACAATAATTTCCATAAGCCATTTGAATGCATATTTCAAAGTTAGTTTTAAGCTATAAGCATTCAACAAAAAAGTATATTGTAACAACTTAGTTTCTTTTTCCGTTGTTTATATAAAACTTAACCCGATACACGGAGTTGTGTGCTTATTCATTTCAAATATCCCGTTTAGAAAACAAATTGAATCGCTTTTACTGCATAGTGTTACAGCTTAACGATGCAGTCGAGGAAACCTTTTGACCTAATTGTTTCGTTTCTACCCTATAAAAACGAGTTTATTTTTGTAATGCACTTTCAATAGAACATTAAGTACGATAGATGCTCTACTTCGGTTATTGAGATTAAATTAAAGATTGTTGCTTTTTTATTGGTTTCAACTTTTAGACAGTGATGAATCATTATAAAAATCGTAATATAATTAAGATTCTCGATAGATTTGAGGATAGGCTCGCCTCATATCACATAGTAGGACGGAACACATAAGACGAAACGTTCTGAAAAACAGCGTGATAGTTATTTATGTATTATTAATTGATGCTGGTTTAGTTCTTGTTGCAATGAATAGGCAGTGAATCAAAAGGCTCTGTGTCCCGTTTTTAAGTTTCTAATCGAATCCCAATATATAAACAATTTTAGACATTCATTAATTTTCCTCAAAATATCAGTAAGCTAAGTAGTTGAAATTTGAGCTGATTTCCTTATTAATGCAGGCGCCCACATATTCGCATCGTACGTATCGGATGCATCGCATTAAACGAGTCGTAGTATTCTTTGTATAGGAATTCATACAAGCGCATTCACTGATCCTCATCGTACCGATCGCACGAATCTTCTCGTCAGCAATACCAATGACGATACTCTGAGGGGCAATCCATGCAAATCTGATCGTTGCTGATACTGTGGACGCATTGTAAAAACGTTAATCGGTTGAATACGATGCATCCGATACTTACGATGCGGAAACGTGGAAGCCTGTTTTTAAATGCAAATAGAAACATTAGTCGAATTAATCCTATTATTTCGGAAAAACTGCCATTTGAAAAAACCAAACTTTTAGGATATTGTTATCTTATTTTAAAACCACCTGCGCTATCGTATTATAACTAGATTTATTTGCTTCCATTGTTACGAAATAGAGCAGCTGTGCATATACGGGACACTTTAAGTTTAACTGCAGTGCTGTATAAATTTTCATCTCATACAATGTAGCTGCCAAGAGGTACTCTTCAACTTATTTATTTCTCGCGACATATTTCTATGTCGCGCAAGCTCTCATGCATAAACTCACGCGTTTTTCGCAGAAGGAGTAAGCAGAGGTTCCCCTGATAGTAACCAGGACATTCCCATTTTGTCTTTTGTTTTCCGTCACACGATGTGATGTGGGGCAAGCTTATAGCCATATCAAGCTCAAACTCTAGACTCCGGGCTAGTAATAGATAGATAAATTCAAAATTACTTTGCCTGATCCGGGATTCGAACTCGAGCATTGTAACCTTACCATAGTACAATTGCGCCACCGAGGCAGGCAGCGTTTCATAACAATTCATATGAAAAATACCTTTTGCCTCACTCATTTATTACACGAATTTGTCATTCTACGTTGTAATAAGCAGAGAGTAGAAACTCTTAATCTTAGAGAACAAATAAAGGTATAATTAAAATAGGAGTAAATTCCGTACGATTCATTTTAATCATAATGCATTTTTTTTTTCGTTCTTTTCCCGTTCATCCTCAAGTCAATGTGTAATTAAATAAAGGGCTTAGTACGACCCATCTCAACGTTTGAAAATCTTTCGTATTTTAAATCATATTTTTAAAAGGTCTTTGAGAAATTAATATAATATAATTTCATTTCTAGGTCAATCGGGGATACTCAACAGTATTTTTTCTTTTTTTTTATAATTGATAAGCGCTTTTTATTCTACTTTTTTTTCGGATCTGGGTTTTTGTGAGACCGAGAAGTCTCTCGTAGTTACTGATACCTACGACACAAGACTTGATCTTAGTGTGAGGTCTATATATGTGACTGTTGGGTGTATTTATTTATTAAGTTGCTGTGTTGTTACATCAAAATGCCGAGGAGGGCTTGAATTGATCGATATTACATAATTCCGGCTAACAAATCGGCTGAAAAAGCGGAGTTAACAATGACGGAAAAACTCTTTGATAACATAAAATGAAACCTGGTGTATACGCGACTTACATAAGCTAATGAGCTTGTTAATTTAAAGGAAGTTTAACGTAGAATCTCTATTTGTTATGATAGGGGGAGTAAACGGCTATGACGTGTACTGACCAGATAAAAGCGGCAGTAAATGGCTCATCATCACTACATGAATGCACGAGAAAGGCCAATAGAGAGTTGGTCACATGCCAAAAGGCAGGTTGTGAAGCAAGCCACCAACGCCTGAAATGATGACCACGACCGCTCTGTCAAGAGTGATACCGATAATAGAAGAAGAAACATACCGTATGTGTCATGTTGAATAGATAAAACGCAGTCTTATTTTGATTTTGAATCGGAATGTCTAAACATTAACAGCATTAAGCAGCCAAAAACTTTAATTTACTGTAAAAATAATGAACAATTCATTAAGCTCACCAAAATAAAAACATTCAAATAGACATAGGTTTTGGCCTTTCAAATCCAAACACTTCTTTTTCAATAGTCTCCCGGATCGAATGTCAAAAGGCGATGTCGGGATCCTAAACAAACATTTCGGCACCGGAAGATGCAAACAGACCTGCCAATATTCTTTTTGTAAAAAGTTTTTGTGGAGAAATGAGGAGCTGTTGAAAAAACCGTCTAACAAACCTCCATGAAGTTAATCTTTAAATATTTTATTCGACTTTGTTCACCTCGTCTTTTTCTTAATTAGAAACTTTGGTTCGTTTTTTTTTATTGCAATGAATGGAGAGACGAGCCTGCCGTTTACCTGATGGTAAGCGTTACGACTGCTTATGAACAGTAGCAAAACCGAACAACACCTTGAGTTACAAAACAATGCTTGGTATTACACTGCGCTCGCCACCCTCAGACATAAGATGTTATGTCTCAATATGTCCAGTAGTTACTCTGGCTACAACATCCTTCAAACCGAAAAACAACAGTGCATTTACACTGCTGTTTGACGGGAGAAATAGACATTGCGGTGGTACCTACCCAGGCGGCCTGTCACCTATGAGAGACCTACCACCAGTAAAAATATAGTGAGCTATGAAACGGTTATTGAGGTTCGCATTGTAATTATAATTTATCCATCTATACTAATATTATAAAGCTGCAGAGTTTGTTTGTTTGTTCGAACGCGCTAATCTCTGGAACTACTGGTCCGATTTGAATGATTCTTTCAGTGTTAGGTAGTCCATTTATCGAGGAAGACTATAGGCTATGTATCATGCTTGCATCACGCTATGACCTATAGGAGGAAAGCAGTAGTGGTATTTCTAGCAAAAGAAATTTTGTTCGTTTTTCGTGGTCCGATTGGTCGATATTCTAAACTGATAGTCATAATTAAACATTTTGACCGCCATTTTAAAACGTGTATGCACATGGGCGGAGCCGGGCCCGACCGCTAGTATTTAATAATCATTATCATTTTATCTCATGCAGTTTCTCAACCGAAAACCAGATTGCGTCTAAAAATTATAGAATCGCTATGTAAAATTAGAACGGATCTAAAGATAGGCGGTAAATACAACAAACAAAGAACAGGTGAGCAAGTTTATAATAACCAGTGACTTTGTAGTCCCACACACTGACAACTTCGCGTGCGTCTCTATTCTGATATTTCAGCGCATTATTTAGTTCTTTTAAAATTAAAATAACCACATTTATTTTACCCCTTTAATGCCCTTATTCATAAGGACTTAACGCAGTTTTCAAATACGGTTAATATGAGCTCCCTCAAAAACGTTATTCATAGACGTCTAAAAACACTAATCAGCTATTTAACAGCGCATTCATTAAATTTAAAATGGTCCAAACCCTGGTCTTACTTGTACATACAAATTAAAATGACGGATGTCTGTCAGCTGAACGTTTGTTATTACTGTCAAGTGAATGAAATCACTTTTTTCTGTGAAGCGGCAACATTAGTTAAAATATGTAGAAAACCATTATGAATAACACAACTTAGTGAAAGTTTTATCTCCTGTTAACATGATTTAACTTATTTATGTTTATGTGATTGATTAGCGATTTCTTATGAATAAGGGAATCACTACATAGTATAAAACAAAGTCGCTTTCTCTGTCCCTATGTCCCTTTGTATGCTTAAATCTTTAAAACTAGGCTACGGATTTTGATGCGGTTTTTTTAATAGATAGAGTGATTCAAGAGGAATGTTTATGTGTGTAATACATACATATTATTGTAGAGAAATCTATGAGTACCTTTGAGAAGCTGGGTCGGGCCGCTAGTTAATATATAAAACCGCGTATCGATATCGAAAGACCGCTCGCGAGTTTGCTCGGTTGAGCAGTAAGTACAACGGCGATATTCAGATTGCGTCGCGAAGGAAACGCGTCTTCACACCGCACCACTAGCCAGCCTTGCAATGTCGATACTTGGCTTTATTTATTGTGCCTGGAAGTTTTTGACTGATTAAAAAACCACTGAAATATACAATTGTCAGGTAGGTATCCGAAAATAAAGAAAAAAAATCGATAATGTTTAAACGCTAGGTATTTCCTAGGTTTGTGGAATAATTATGAAAAATTAGTTTATCTGAGAAATATAAAAGGATAAGAGATATCCTACTTAATCAACAAAAACTCTAGGAACACTACAAAACCTTTCAAAGCAATTAAGCTACGAAATATATATTGTTTGCTTTTATTCATTTTATTTATTAGAACTACAAACAAACACATTCCAGTACATTAAATAAGAAAACATAACAAAAAATGTAGTCTAAGTACATGGTTATGCTAAAGCAGCCACAGCATTCAATAAAACTAACTACATATCTATCTACCTATTTAATGTTATGCCTATATTAAATTAAATTAATTAGCAAAGTAAAAGAACAAACATGTAGCACAAAAAAATACAATAAGAATAAGAAAACAATTTTGCACATTTGCAACTACTTCCCTTCCCACAACTCAATAAAATATAGCGAAAGCGCACAAAATACGACTTAAATGCCTTCAAAGCGATAAAAGCAGGGCCCGATACATCCCGCGTCACCGCAGACACAGAAACACCAGCTTATCTAAGAGTTGGAGCTCAGTCGAGTTTGAATGGTTTCCGATTACAGACGCCGAGCATTTGCATTTCAATGTGAGGCCTGATTTACTTAATAATCCTAACCTTTGATGGAAGTAAAAGGATTGGCGTGTTTGTTGATTGTATTAATTAAAATTTGTACAGTGAAATCATGGAAAACTAAATCTCAAATACCCTATGCTTAGCTAAGAAAGTTATATGAATTAAATTTGATACAAATTGTACAGACGAATAGGTTTGGGTATGTCTTAAAAATGAACAAAATTAAGTACGTCGAAGGATATTGTAGCAAGAGTAACTACTTGACATATTGAGACTTAACATTGTATGTCTCAGGATGGCGAGCGCAGTGGAATGCCATGCTTCACTTTGTAATTCATGGTATTTGGTTTTGATTCAGTCCCTGAACACTCATATCGCTTAGCATGACGCGAATGGCAATTCAATGCAATAAGAAAAAATCGATCAAGAGGAAGATGTGACGATGATGATACGGGAAGGTGTATCCTGGCAACAGCCAAGATAACACAGATTGAAAAACAAATGAATAACACTTGATTAAACAGTAAGATATTCTTCTGAATTTAAATATAAGTTAGATATACCACGTAAAACTTAAATAATGCATGTAATTCATTGTACCGAAACGCGTTATCTATATGCAAAGAGTTAAATTGAAACTCATGCATCTATCTGTTTCCTTCCGGCAAAGTATCAACAATCAACATAATTGCTTAGATAACGCAGCTAAATTAAAAAGATAAGATAGAGGACCCCGCTCTTATCTCTAAATTGAATACGATTTCGTTACTTTAAAAGGGCTATATGGGAAGATAACAGTTTTGGGATTTTTCGTAGAACTAATAACAATTACTATCTAATTGTTTATTACAGTTTATTTATAAAATGTGTGTTTAGACAGACTTAACGCTGAAAAATCCTGATATCAGGTGATCCTGGGCGTAAATTACGGAAGGCAAAATTGCGTTGTCGGCACATATAAAAAGAGTTTTTAACATATTCAGGATATTTTGATAATGGTATATTCGCGTTTTAAGGAAAAGTATCTATTCAGTATCAGCCCATAATATAATTCACACTGCAGGGTACGGGCCGCTTCCATAACCGAGAAGACGATTGAGAGTGGTTGCGCTGTATTGTTCACCACTTCACATACCACAGATTTTTTTACAGATCGCTATGGCATGCAAGTTTCTTCACAATATTTTCCTTCAGCCGTATATCAATTAGCTAAACTTTAATAAAAACTAGTTTACCACACAACTCTGTGTTTTAGGTTTTATATTGTATAATAGATCAGTCAGTCTAAATTGTGTTGGTTTTATCGCAATAAAAAAATTTTTTTATGTACAATATTAGACTGATTAAATGCAACGTGCGATACTGCATAAATAAAAATATAATAACAACTATATTATCACAATAAAGAAACATACAAAATAATCCTCAAACGTGTGCAAAAATAATGGATTGCAAAATATTTGTACAATTAATATTCCCCCATCAGGCTACGCTATACATTACGTTTGGAAACCACCGTTTCCCCTTTCCATTTATTTTTGTTTGTTCAAATTTCAATCAATTTAACTTATCGACTGTTTTCGGGCGTAGGATAATGGATTATACCAATTTAATAACGGTTAGAAATTACGTCATGACCAATATGTAAGTAATAATCATTGTTTCTTAAAAGTGCAAGCATGTTTATAACAATGGTTCTTTATTAGTTATTGCAGGGTTTCCCAAACTGTGCCTCGCGTCGGCTTGGGGCGTCACAGCATTGTCCCAGGGCGTCTTGTGGACCGAGTCGAATGAGCCAAACTAGAGCCCTGTTTTAGAAAACTATGCGCAGAAAAACAAGCATATTCTTTCCAATATCAGTTAACCAAAAATAAAATAAATACGAGTATATCTTTTCTATTTTCTGCTTATTTGTTGGTTGGGCGGGGGGAGGGCTTGATGGATCTGAGGGTGTGGTAAAAAAATTACCAATTTTCAAGTGCTTCACAGAGAAAATAAGTTTGTGAAGCCCTGAGTTATTGTAATTCATATCTTTGCGAACATTTGAAAAATTCCGTGTGTCTCGATTACTTGTTTGTTTTTATTATTTATTGATATTTATGTATAAAACTTCTTGATACGGAATTTATGGCTTTATTATATTTTTTACATATCTATAATTATTATCCACATTTATTTTGATGTGTAACGTTCGGATGAAGATAAGAAAACATTACGCTTATATTTTGATTGATTGGAAACCAAAAAGACTCTAATAAGGAATATTTCTTAAAGACATTAGGAATTATAAGATCCAACGCGAGAAATCAAATTCGTAAAGATACATGCAAGGTATTATTTATTTTACATTTTAAGTATTTCGTATTTAAAACAGTTTTAATCGGCATTCATCAAGAAGAACATTCATGACTTTATTTAAATATTTGTTTCAAATCGTTTGCATTACAAGAATAAATGTGGAGATGATTTGATAAGAACATGCCTCGTGCTTACGTCAATGAGATGGACAAAAAGTTGTTTTACTATTATTCTATTTCAGCACGTTTACAAACTAACAATCTAAAACACTCCTAGGACATCTAATACCTATTGACGACAATATGTAAGGACGTGATTGGTTTAAATATTTTATTAACTATGTAGTTTATATGAACAATATGTTACGTAAGTATAGTGCCTATTAACTTGCTCGTTGAAAAGACTACTGTTCTGTACTGTATCAGCCCATATATGTCCCACTAAATGGCACGGGCCTATTCTACAATCGAGAGTACGATTGAGAATGGTTGAGCCATATAGTCCACCACGGTGGCCTAGTGCGGCTTGGCGGACTTTACATACCATAGAAATTCTTACAAATTGTCATGGTAGGAAGTAATTTTTCACGATGTTATTTCTTCACCATTAAAAAGACAATAAATTGAAAAAGAGAAAAAAACAAGCAATAAAAATACCGTATAAATTTGTAATTACTGTTACAAACACAAAACAAGAAGATGCTATGCAATGATTCTTTCATATACGGAAACTTAGTTGTAAAAAAATTGAAATTTTCCTACATCTACAGCAATAGCACTTAAAATCCGTTTTGCAAGTTTGATAAACTTAAACGTTACCATTAATCACCACTAAGAGGTAAAATCTATTCGAATTCGCCGGCAGAATGGATATAAGATACCTTCCAAAAACTTTCACGAAATAGGGTCGGGTATAAATAAATAACGTCTGATAGTTTGGCGGACGGCGCGGCATCAATTATTTATGGAAACACTGGAATACTAGCAGACCAGGTCAGCATATTTACCTGCTTTAGGTCTCATTAATTGAACCTTTTATCTAGACAGATAACTTTTTACTTGACATGTATAGGCTGGTACAAGGCACTATTTTATTTACTAGTGTATTTAGCTTATTTTAAATGTTGAATATTTTTTTATTCAGTTTATTTATTTCAGTATTATTTTTTAGATAATAGTGCATTAGTTGTTTTACACGCGACCCTTAATTCGTCACTGTGTCATTATTTTACAGATAATCTTTTGTAAAATGTATTATGTGTAATTTTTTTGCATATATAAGTAAGGAGAATGCCCATTTTACTATGAAAAGTATCGATGGAAACCACTTTTTGTGTAGGGAAACATATATATTTTTAATAAATATAAACATAATTGCGACAGAGCTCTTAGAGAAATGAAATTAAAGTCCGATAAAACATATTATTTGTCTTCGGCTCTGTGAAGATAATGTGAAATGATTTGATAATTAGGTACTTTATTTGATAAAAATCTGTCGCCCGGGAAAAAACAGGTAAACGTTTAAGGACAAACCATAAAAATGCTATATGAATTTTAAGCAGAATCGGTATCGGGATCAACGGTATTTTTACCGATATTATGAATGGGCATTCTACTTTATATTGTTAGACAAGCTTAACTATATAAAACCACGTATGAAGAAACCTCTTATCTCAAGTTCTACTCACAAATTGAACAAGTTGTGACAGTTGCGTTGGCCTACGAAGCAACATAATTGGATAGAAGCAAGCACTTTTGGACCGGCTTGCGGACACTTACGTCCTCAGACATTTGGAAGAGCTAGTGTGACCTAATTACTAACAAACTATCCCTTCCATTTAGATAGCGTGGTTATTTTATTTAGGAAAATGTTGTAATTAAATAACATTAATGATCCAGCAGCGTAAATAATACTGATAAGACGTTGTAAAAATATATATTGTGTTTTCACGGGATTTGTTTTTCTATCCCAACATTAAAGGTATTACGTATTATTACTATCATCTGTCTTCGGATTCGGAGACGTTTCATCACAGAGTACATTACTCGTTTCATTGATACATATTATTAACCTACATAGTAACAATAAAGAAAGTTACTTATTTTCATAAACATAAATATGTATTGTCACACATAAGTACGTCCCGTGTGTGTTTAAACTAGCAAGTATTAAGTATTAATAAATCAATACTCCAAAAAGCAGTATATTCTAAACACAAAATCACTAATTAAATATTAACAAAATCACACAAAACCTACCACTAAAATAAACATCAAACCCATTCGCAATTAATAAAGAAGACAAAAGTTATAAATTGATAGCCTAAATAACATTCTTTATCTTCGAAATTATAACAAAGTACTATCAAACACTGGTAACTCTAACATAAATTACACATTCGTAGCCAGTGATTATATCCATAGCCCACAATTCTAACATATTTAATTCACGCAGCCTTGACCGTCATACCGCGGTTACAAAACGCTCCTTGTGTGCCGTCCCAGTTCATTTGTTTATATTACGACACGTTCAATTTAAAACAGAGAATACGGAGCAGATTGTAGTGTTTTGTACACGTCATTCCAGATTTATGGCGACCGTTACGTCAGCCGGATGAAATCATAGATAGAAACCATGGACATAATTCGTAAGAACGAATCTGTCAATTAGAAATGAGTGTTAAAGTCGAAACAAAAGTGCGGTTAGTTGTGTTTTGATATTATTTTCTCAAAATATTGTCGTAGATTGCTACCGTTTACTTTTACGTTTGTCTATCATTATTATCTTCATTTACAAATGAAAAAAAAATGGGGTTCTCTCAACGAGTGAAAATCGGTCAGCATTATGCAATTTTCTGAAATGTTTATTACGTTTTCCTTCCACCATATGGGTATGGTATAAATATCTGATGCTGTACTATACTTTATGCCTACTAAACGCCTCTACAACGTGCTAATCCGCTGAGCAAACGAGACCCAACACGCCGATATCTATCGGTATCTGTATCAGCCCATACATGTACAATGCATTGCTGGGCCCATGTTTCCTCTACAATCGAGAGTACTATTGAGAGGGGTTAGGCCGTATAGTCCACGTTGACCTAGTGCGAGTTGGCACGATATACCTCTAGGCAATACAAATATTTATCAACACGGCATAAAAACCATTATCTTTTGTGAAGAAAACCAACTTCTCGGCCGCTGGACCGAACGGTCGTCGATTCAGTTAAAATTAACCACATAATTGCGATGTTTATCTTGGGAGAGGTCAATTTTGTAATACCATTGCGTAGTCTCTGTACGTATATGGATGATATAACATCGTGACTCGAATATAGACTGACAAACTCTAACCGTAGAGTAAAAATATTAATGTTTATTTTGGAGTTTTGTGTCAATATTATTGCTAATAAAAACGGGCGATCGTGTTTAGGAAATAACTGATATATTTGGCTTATTGATCTGCTTTGGCTATTTAGCATGATTTATATGACGTGGGATTTATGTAGCCAATTGCCAAGCCGTTGTTGATTAAAAAAACAAGATTATGAAATCCTACTGGAAGTTCTCAGTGATTCATGTAATTTCTTATCGCAATTTGCCAATCCTCAGGACAACGTCGATTATATTCATTCATTTTCGCATTTCATATTTCTACTACATACTTTTTAAATAACTTTAATACATTATTAACGGTATGAATTATTAATTTAAATCAAAGTTTGCCCTCGCAACTAAGAAAATAAAAGCTGAATGAAAATCCTCCACGTCAATCTCGAACTCTGTTATAATTAGTTCGGGTTTTACGATTAATTCTTAAGCGGTTTCGGTTCCGTCAAAGTTTTTGAACAATTCCTTAAGGGTCGCTTTTTTCCGACTGATCGATTCTGAAGGCGGCCGATGGGTAGCCAAGTTACGTCATTAAATATTTGTAAAAGGCCTGCTGGAAGTTTGGTCGGCTATGAAATGTTTAGAGGAACTTAGCGCATTTTTAACTCAGTAATCTGAAAGTTATTTGCTACCTTTGTGCCTTTTATTTGGAAAACCTTTTTGAATTCTGACTCGACAAAGAGATTGCTCTGCCCTTTGTGTTAGAATATATGCATACATTGCTGCCTATTTATCATATGTTTCAAGAGTTATTGATTTGATCTTATTATTATTTACAATAATTTCTATGGTTATGATTATATGGTTTTATCTAGTTTAATATTTTCAAAATAGACTCGGTATAAATAATATTTGAGAAATCAGTTCAGTTTAATTAAAGCCTAAGATTTACACCCAAAAATCGATTAACGTCTTTACATTCGGATAACAACGGCGAAGTAATGAAGCAACCGCAGATTATGACGCGCCTTAATTTTAATTTACATAATAATAAAGCGAAGGTATTATTAATATACGTGTCTAAAATAACCTTGCTACAGTGACGTCACAAGTTTGTAATAATAATGAAAGCAGACCTGCTGTAAATAATAAATCTCTAATTAACAATATTATTTCAGTTTAATATGATAATGCAGACATCAAACAAATAAGCACTTCTGAATAATCAAGTCAACATTACAAAATGTCAAAAGCAAATTGAGATAGTGAAAAATGTTTTTGCAAAGCTGATTTCTGAGAGCAGCGGGCAGAGACAGCTCATCTCGGAACATTCCTAGTAATATCCGGCCGTATTCTTACGCCGAGAGCTATCTCCGCTAAGAAAAGCAAAAGCGCTTGAAAAAATAAATCTGATGTTTGGCTTTGCGAGCGTTGTTTGACATTGGAAATGCTAGGGCGATCTGTTTGTTTACGATGGTGTGATACATTCCGTTTTATCATCATCTATCATCTCACCATTAGGAAGCCTTGACCCGATTGTGATGTTCTTTTCAACTTTTGTTGATTGTTTTTCTGTATTCGGAAACATGTTTTTGTTTGGCTTCTGAGTATCAGCTGGATTATTACCTCAAATATTTATTTAGTTACATATATCCACTCTTGGTTTATAAGTACAGACTGCAAATTAAAATAAAGATTTTCCTCTCTTTTCTTTTTTGTCTAGTATAAGAATCGTATCTAGCCAAAATAAAATGGCGGTATCTTAATTGGCTGTGTCAGCAAAATCCAAATTCTTTTTACATCAGACATTCATTAAGACGAGGCTTTCGTTCACGGGATTATGGAAATTAGATAGAGACAGATCAAACAAGCGAGGTTCCCGCGTATTATTTCGCTGGCTGATTAATCGTCACGTCGGGCGACAGCGGCTTACTTTCATGTTTTACTGACACGTCATTACTACAGACTTCTTTTGTGCTCGCACGTTTGTTGTTGACATGGTTTTCAAAAATGCCATCGCCTTAATTTACAGCTCCATTATTTCTACGATATATTTTCTTGACTGGCAGTTCATTTCGTAGCACACGTTTAACTAAAAGCCATTTATTTGTCTACACACGTTATTTTTCTTTTTTGTTTTGAAAAAAAAAAAAACAAATTATTATTTACTATGTTCTTTGTTGGGTGTGTGTTATTTTTTACCAATTTGACATTTTTTTATGTTGATAGGGTAATTTGACTAGCATCCTCTTAGGTACAAGAAACACAAAATCTTAAAGCATGAATGATCAAAAATCTAGATTTAGCAATTTTTTGCTAGTTCCCTTGCGATTTGCCGCCAAGCTACAGTTTATACGCGTTCTCTACAAAATTCAGCATAGTTTTTATCACAGTTACGTAATTTTAGGCTCCTTTAAACCTTATCTGCGTCACTTCGCACACAATGAGAGAACAACGAACACAAGGTAAACGTAAACGGCTTCATTAAAACTTAGCAGACGGAGATTACACAACCCGGCTTTCCAATTTTAAATCTGCTACACCAAATATAGCTCTTATCATACGCAATTTAGCCTTTTTTAATCGACTTCAGAAAAAAAGAGATTTTGTATTCGATATGTATGTATGCTTCGATCAAATATACACTAGATACACAGTTCCCTGTAAAAGTTCTGTTAAAAAGTGGCACCGATGCATGACATAAAAAAAGTAAACCAAAAAGATCACATATTCCAAATATATTAACACAAATTCCACCTTATTCCTGGAGCTTAAAGTAGTTTTTCACATAATATTGTCTAAAGTTATACGACGTTTTAGAAGCAACGGTCGGTGCGTGACTGAAGGCGAAAGAGTGCTTAAAGCACTCTTTTTTGGTGCCATTTTCTAAGCGCTCATGTTGTATCTAGTGTATATTTGATCGAAGGTATGTATGTAATTTTGTCAGAATTATCAGTTTTTAGATATGTTAGTCTATACCAACGTCGGAACACCAATGTCAAATAAAAAAATATATGTATGTCTGTATTTTTGTATCTTTGTCCAAGCACATCTCAAAAAGTATTAGTCGGATTTCGACAATTCTGTTTGCGTTCGATTAGATATAGTCCAACTTAAAAACTGTATAAGTTTCAAAATTGGTTCAGTAGTTTTTGAGATAGAGCAGGGATGTCCAACCTTTTTCAGTCCGCGACGCGCATACAGTCATGTTGACTATTTTATCTCGGCGTCCCAACTATGATAGTTTTGATTACTACATTAGAAATTTAAAAAAAATAAGAAATATAAAATCATTTAAAAAATATTTACTGACTTCAAAATTGTAATATAAACAGAGAAATAAATTTAATCTTTTAATAGATCTACAATACCTAAATAGCCCAACAATTTTTAGAGATTGGTGCCGGCCTTTATGTTTGAGATCAGCTGTGCCCCGCGGTTTTACACGCATAGTTCGTAGCGTCATATAATATAGCTTAAGAGCCGAATAGCTGGCACCGATCTAAAAAAAATTGGCCTATTTAGGTATTTTAGGTCTATTAAATGATTAATTTTATTTCTCTCCTTTTTATTACAATTTGAAGTCGGTTTAATTTTATAAATTACTTTCACTAGTGATATATATTTCATAATTCCAGTAATGTTTTTTAAACACAGTAACATCATACATAATATGTACCTATCCAATTTCTTTCATTAATGGAGTTTGTTTTTATTTTGACATCTTCAAATCTGTATTGGAATCTACAAAATTGACGTCGATTGTAATTAATAATGCCTGAATCGATAAAGGCTTGTATAGTACGTATGTTCTAGGGTTTGTAGTAGAACAATTTAGTAATGAATAATTCTTCATATAACGATCTGGTTTGTTTGTAGTTTTAAATATTTTTAGTGAAAAATTCATATTGATTCCAGTTCTATATTTCTCATGACTATTTGAAACACATGATTGTGTAACTTGTGGATCTCAGCTCGAGCGTGAATGACCTCCGCGACAGATGTCTACGCGTATTGCTGGAATTCTATTTATAAGTTCTTAGTTTTAATGATCAACGAATTTGAAATGAGATTATAATTAGTTATTAGCGATATATTATTAGTTAAAAAGTAAATTATTTTAGACGCACTGAGGTTTACTATCAAAAAATAAGCAAGATTGAAATAAAATCGTACCTGCAACATAGTGTTCATTGATTCAACGTTTAAAAAGGATTGCAAAATGTAACTAAATGCAGCCTTATGATCAGCAGTGGACTTCCTGAGACTGATAGTGAATATACAAATAGTTGCTCTTTGAAATACCATATTGCTTATCTAATATTAAGTTCAAATTTTCGGTTGTAAGATCGAATGTAAGGGATTAAATAAATAAAACAAAATGCCGTTGTTTTTTTTCTTAGAGATGCAGATTTTTCTCACGCTGATTTATAATCAATTGTTGTATCTAAACAGTCTTCGTTATTATGAAAGACATTACATATCTGCAAAATTTCGTGTTAAAAAATAAGACAAACAAAAAAAGCGTCTAATGAATTTGCATAATGAGATGTTCATAATAGTAAACACGTCAGAATTGAAAATACAAAGAATGTGTTGCGTTAAACGACAATAAAATTGATTTACGTAAGTGGCGTCGGTATGTTAAAATTTTGTGAAAATATATCAATCGAATTATGTATGTATATGCTAAATGTATCATTGTACTGTGTTACAATTCGAAAAAAGACTATTGTGTGACGTAGTTTTTAGTAGGGATATGTAAAACAGAGAAAGAAAGATAGGACTTGGAATACCATTGCTAAACGAACAGCCAGAATGTTTAACATAACAGAACGCCATTTCGCATCGGATTTACGAGGAGTTTTCAAGATAAACAAAAATATATCAACAATTAGCGGTAGAACAAGGAAACTATCTTACTGACTAAATGAAATACGACTGCAAAGATTAAATAGTTTTCTATAAAACTGTAAAATTCCTTGCGATCCGCTGCATTCATGCTGAAGTATTGACAATAGTGCTTCTTGAATCTCTATGTTCAATAACACTTGGCCTTATTTCCGTATTACCAATGACAATGGGTTCCACAAGGTACAGCAACATGGTAAACATCTATATACACGTTCCTTCATGGCTATCAAAATGCAAATAGGAGATAAAATCCATTCAAATAACGCCTTAGCTTGCGTAGCAGCTTACGTAACATTACTAATGGAAAATAACAACAGAAAGGCGTGTATTGTGCATTTCAGTGTGGAATGTGTTCCTAATGCGTACAGTCAACATTATGTAAATTTTAGAGATATTCTGTTGCCTAATGGTTCTAGGGTTAGTTTCGTGAAAGAATAGATATTTTTCAGCCTGTGTGCGTCCCACTGCTGGGTAATAGCCTCATTCTTATTGAGTAAGGGGTATTGAGCCATATCAACCGAAAAATCAAAGCGGATTAATAAGCTGGTAATTACAAATGGCGTGATAAGTATTCGTGCCATCTGTAGGGTTTGCGTTTGTGTAGACAAACACTACTGATCAGTTGATAAGTTCTCCCAAAAACTACATATTGTTATGTAATATTTAAATGAATAGTTACCAAATCACACTAACGTAGAAATCACGTTATCCTAGCGTAGAATCTCATTGGAAAACCAATTTAAAATTAATATTTTTTATTGAAGTTGAGTGTAAAATTTCTTAACACATGCCTAACATCGTCCTGAAATACTGATCAAAGTTTTTTCATAATCGTAGTTCTATATATTTAAACTAAAATCTGCTTGATTTTAATAAATAAACAAAAATAAATCTAATCTTATTTTTAATTCCCCGCACGGGCCTTTGTTTGCAAAAGTAAAACTTCCAAACGTCATTTCACTACATTATTTATGTAACAGCTTAGATAAGCCAACTCCGTGGAGATTCGCGACCAGCGAATTGTTTTTATAAAGTAACAAAGTTCAATATTTCTAACGCCTCGGGACGGCAAAATATTATTGTATGAGATTATTGAAAACTCCAAAATTTATTTTGGCATCTTGAGTCGACGACGTTGGTTTTGTAAGGAAAGCGAACGTATATCGAATAATAATATAAGAAAGTTATTGATCGACCCACCCAGCACCTAAAGACCATTGCCAAGAAGTAGGATATTGTAGAATGATGAAGGTGAAAAATCAATGGCGATAGTTGAAAAAACATTAACTATTTTTGTTTATTAAATTTACTAACACAAATGAGTCTATGCAACTTGAAATGCCAATAAATAAATATGTACCCCCTTATACATAAGGACTAAACGTAGTTTTTAAATGCTGTTAATATGAGCTGACTCAAAAATGTTATTCATAGACGTCAATAATCACTAATTAGCTCTTTAACAGCTCATTAACTTTAAAATGGTCGAGACCCTTGTTTATGTAAATTTTATGCAGAAAAATGGCGGATGTATTTCAGCTGGACTTACAGGACACAATTGAATGGAATCACTTTTTTCTGTGAAGTGGGGATACGAGTTAAACAATGTAGAAAAACCATTACGAATAGCAAAACTTAATGAATGTTTTATCTCGTCTTTCAATTATTTAACTGATTTACATTTATAGAGTTGATTGGCGATTTCATATGAATAAAGGGGGGTAGGATTTAATTATTATGCTTAAAGATAACTAGAATGAAATGTAGAACGAATTACTAATATGGAAAATGATGTGAAAGAGATGACGAATGATGACCAAACATGAAAAGACTTAGTTAATGAATAGTTAAGATGTGTAAATACGGACGGACTAATGGAGTGGTAGATAACTGCATAGAAGTCGAAGAGTATGAATATTCACACATTTATTAGATTTGCTCCCTAAAATTAAGCATATTTAGCATCATTTGTCTCAAAATATTTTCTATCTACATCTAAAATTCATAAGAATTTTAGTAACTCAAAAACCAGATCCCAAATAAACTCTTACATATAATACACATAGAAGTAATAACTATATCATTTTAAAGGCTTTTTATTAGGTATTTTAGCTATTATACGCCTTTTTGCCAGACGTGTTTAATCGAATTACTAACGCTTGTATTGCCGTGGAGAACGCCTTTGTCGCGCCTCGCGCCTCACCGCGCCTGTCTTACATATATCATATATATATACATTATACATATACTAATGTTTACAGTATTAACCTATAAATGCTCAGAGTTGAACACGATTCTTTACAAGTTAAAATTTAACTGTGATACAACAGTCCACCACGCTAGTCAGGGGTAACTCTATACTCCGACATGAATTTCGAATGTACGAACGTTCGACGTCCACGTATGAGATAAAAGTTTTCCTCTTTAAAAAATCAATATTATTTTAGATTCTGTAAAACTTATCATTCACTCCGAACTTAGTCTAAGGTTACGACGTACGATAGAGAATTCGGACATTTTGTTAATTTTTTAGGCATATTCTTATAGTTTAACGTATTACGTTCCAACATTCGTCGTCGTGTCGGAGTATTGAAATTTGAATCTATCTATCGAATTGGCGGACTTAACATACTAAAGAAAATTATTTATGTGACTAATTCCGACGCGGGTTAGAGACAAGTTTCACATTATTGTAAGTGGTAGAGCCACGCTGTTGTCATTCATGACTCAGCATGAATGGGTAGGCTCTTCCAGGGTTGTACAACTATCTCACAAGATATCGACGTGAAGCGACAGTTTGCTGTCGCGTTTCGTTTGGTAAGTATGATTGTCGGATGTCCAACTTTCTTTTTCCTATCCTTTTTCCTTCCCGCTCGCCTCCCGATTTGATAAGCCTTTAACACATACATGATTCAGGGGTTGTGGATGTTCATGGGCGGCAGTGATAGCTTACCATCAGGTGATTTGTATGCTCGTTTGCCGGACATAAAGAACACCGAAAAAAAAATCACGTATACTCGCTAAGCTTTAATGTTCAGTGTCATTAAAATGCGTGCCACTGTTGATCCCGGCTTACTAAGTTACTACCCTTACAAAGCCTTACTTTTAAGTGCGTACGTGCGTAATGTGTTTACTCAGTGCTAATACTCATAATTACATTATTTAACTAACGTGAGAAATACTTCGTTAGCATTTTAATTAACACGCAAATGTTAAGAATTGTGATCGTGAAATTATCGCTAATGCGAATATGTTTGTTTTTACACACACCTGTAGCGTAATTTTAATGTGGTAAGCATATAATATTTCAGGTTTTTTTTTATTGCACTGTATGGCGAGACGAGCATGCCGTTCGCCTGATTGTAAGCGATACGACTACTCATGAACAGTAGCAAAACCAAACAACACCTTAAATTACAAAGCGATGCTTAGACTAACTAAGATGTCCAGGGGCCCTACCTACATTCGTATCGCATAAAAAACTTCGATCGTCCGAAGTTTCGAACTTCGTTTCGGATGAATATAGTAAGTAGGGCAGTAGTTACTCTGGCTACAATATCCTTCAAACCGAACACTACTGTTTGGCGCGAGAAATGGACATTGTGGTGGTACCTATCCAGACAGCCTCACATATATGAGAGACCTACAACCAGTAGATACGTACGTTTAGTTTTGATACACACGCCACAAGGTGCCTATTTCCGATAGATTATTACTATCCAACTAAAATTATAATAATAATACTAACCAACCTGCATTAGGGCAGTGTGGTGGACTATATGGCCTTACCACTCTCAATCGCACTCTCGGTTATAGAGGGGGCCCGTGCCGTCAGCCCTGCAGTGGGACGTATATGGGCTGATAAAGATGAAACTAATAGATACCCTTTAACGTTTCATACTTTTCAAATTTATACAACTTTGTGCATGTGTAACTTACACAATTTCAAATCCATAAAACCATGTTTTGTGGTTTTACGGAAAATGTAATTGAATTTGTGTGCGTTAAGCCTTCACTAAGTTGAAAAGTATGAAACGTCAAACGGTACCTACCAGTTTAGTTGGATTGTATTGTGTTGCATTTACCCTTCGATCAAATATACACTAGATACAACATGAGCGCTTAGAAAATGGCACCAAAAAAGAGTGCTTTAAGCACTCTTTCGCCTTGAGTCACGCACCGACCGTTGCTTCTAAAACGTCGCATAACTTTAGACAATATTATGTGAAAAACTACTTTAAACTCCAGCAATAAGGTGGAATTTGTGTTAATATATTTGGAATATGTGATCTTTTTGGTTTACTTTTTTTCATGTCATGCATCGGTGCCACTTTTTAACAGAACTTTTACAGGGAACTGTGTATCTAGTGTATATTTGATCGAAGCATTTACCCAATAGTTTTGACTTATTTGAAATCCTATATCTTACCTGATTGCGGAATACATAAAGATATGCACATATACCTTCGTGATAAACTATGGCAAAGGAGAATGCTTATTTCAGTATGAAACTTAGTATCGGTGCAACGATTTTGGAGCCTCGATGAAACCTATTTTTTGCGTAGGGAAAAAAATATATATTCTCAATAAATATAAATATAACTACGACCCAGGCTAGGAGTTCTTGGAGACATGAACTTGAAGTCCAATAAAAAATATTTATTTGTCTTCGACTCTGTGAACAAAATGTAAAATGTGATGATAATTACTTTATTTTATAATAAAACCAGGATAAAACAGGAAAACAATGCTTTAGTAATTTTTAAGTCGAATTTGTGTCGACATTAACGACATTTTTTACCGACGCTATGCATGGGCATTCCTCTTTCACACATTTTTGTAAAAGAAAGCCGCTATTTGGGCGGATTCAAATATCCTATCATCCACAAAATATAGTAAATATTTACAATAATTTCTATAAATAAAATAACTATTAATCACAAGTCGTTTGAGACAGTAAGTTGAGATAGACGTGTTTTAATGGAGCACCATTAGGGACTTTGTCAAGTCTCACCGAACTCCTTATTCCAGTCATCAATCTTTCAACTCCTAGATTCGTTTAGAAGTTTCATTACCTAGCTCTGAGTACTTGGGACAACAATTTATTATGTTCTTTGTGAAATTGAATGATTTAGAATCCTAAAATATATATTTTTTTATTATTGTACAAATAAATTTTATTTAAACGACTATTTCGACAACGACTGCCTCAGTGGCGTAAATGTTTGTACTACTTACTACTACTTGCAAAGTGATATTGGATTTTTCTATTTATGATCAGTCTGAAGTCATGAATTGATGCCCGATATGTCGCTAGGCTCGCCCCCTGTCACATAGTGGCAAGGAACATATAAGGCGAAACGTGGGTGTCCTGGTGGCACCTCTGCTTACCCCTTGTAGGAGAGCTCACGTAGGTATAAGTCCTACACTATAGGGCACCGGTCTCCTTTACAATCAAGAATATAGTTGAGAGTGGTGAGGCCATATCCACCAGACTGGACAAAGAAAAAACTACAAGTCCTAAAATTATAAATTAAATATCTATCATACAAAATTATAACAATATTTAAATTTCAATTTTATATTATGTTGTTAATTAAAATAATGAATACATTGTATTGACAAAAATAAATTAAATTGCAGTAAGTCCAAAATGTGACGTAGGTAATATTTACAATATAGCACTGACGATGGCGGTTTAACATAAAGGTCGCGATTTTATCATCTGCAAATATCTTCACGCTTCGATGAAAACACCAAAAATCTGTGTCACAAACGACCTTTTTTACTGTATTATTATAATTTTGCAGGGCCTTGAATATTCATAACCCGCATTATGTCGGTCATGAGTTTTATTTTACAACAGCGTAAACGAGCAAGCGGCTCGTTGGATGAAAAGTTATCACTTCTGCTTAAAAACATTCACAATCATCATCAACATCAAAGGATTAGCTTCGCATTCTATATACTACAATGTAAAAAATGACGACTATGACGATTGTGAATGACGACAGTGATGAGACCACTTGGGTATCCATAGACAAGAAATGACAATTTCCCATCATTTAAGAGATGTTGAAATATACACAGACTGAACCCAAAATTCGACACAATTGATTGGGTTTTCTACCATTACTAAAGGCTTTTGGAATTAATAGAATATTTGTTTTCAGCGTTTGTACATGAAAGAGTTATGAAAAGGAAGAAATGCTATGATTATGAATCTGTACGTTCTGTTATCTAATAGCGCTTCTCCACGGACCTTACTGTATGCCACTTTGCCACCATTCATAAATTATATTTTATCTTGAAATAGTAAGTACTCCCCAAATCTCAATCAATGAGTTTTTTTTTACTACGAATCGCCAATATTTCACCGTATTTATTTTCATTTTATAAAAATTTACTCGCTCGTATAAAATATCGCGTGTAATAACAATTTTCAATTAAATTACTGTAACATAAATGAAACATGATTTATCGCACGTAAATATTATAACTTTGTATTTTATTTGGCGGCCATAACCTTTCGTGTCTTGCGAGTGAAGCAATAAATAAAACAATATTGCTACGTTATGTTTTACGGAATGTATTATTACATTATCCTATGTTATCCGCAGATCCTGCTGAAGTAACTCTAAGTAATAGCAGTTCTAAAATGTGCAACTACATGGCGCTAATTTTAAGACGTGGCTTTTAGTACCCAGTGATTTGAATAATGACCGGATATTATTGGTACTTTTTGACTTTTTTTATTGCTATGAATGGCGAGACGAGCATGCCGTTCGACTGATGGTAAGCGATACGACCGCTCATGAACAGTAGCAAAACCAAACAACACCTTGAATTTCAAAGCAATGCTTGGCATTCCTCTGCGCTCGCCATCCTAAGACATAAGATGTTAAGTCTCAATATGTCCAGTAGTTACTCTGGCTACAATACTTAATACATTAATTGCTGTAAAACGACTTGATTTAAGTTTCTACATTAAAATTACGAAAAGATACAAATCTACAAATACAATAGCTGAACATTCAAACATATCCCACTGTAAAACTATAATTATAAACCCACAAACACTACTAGGTAATGTAAACAAAACAGAGTTTTACAGTGAAAAATGAAATGGTATTGCGGTGGACGTGAAACAATGGTAATCATAAACCGAGCTGTAACGTAAACTAGTTTCTATTTGAGTTTTTATAGGCCTGTTGATTTTCGCCGTATGATTCACGATCAAATGAATGTGGAAGAATGTGTTGGGAGTAAATAAACAGTCTCTCGACAAGTAGATACAGTATACATTAGATATATTTTGTTCTCCTTGTTTTTAACATAAATTTTAAGTCTTTAAAATCCCATTGCGTGTGGGCCCCTCTTATAGTACGCCACATTTTTCAGCCTTATGGCAGTTGCATCCTTATTCGACTCAAGGTCTTAAAAAGTCTTCGACCTATCTTGATGCTGGATAGCCCACACTGCGCTTACTCGTATTGGTCAAATAAATTCATTCACCAGGTGATAATTGGAGTGGAGTTAGATAGATTGTCCATCGAGAATTGACAATTATCTAGCATCTGCAGTCAATATTTAGGCTGGTCGAAACTGGATGCACGTAGGCTAACGCTGGAACCCAATATCATTGCTTGGAGCACTTTGGCAGCCATTACACTCACGTGTGCTGTTATTGTGATTTAAGCGACGACTGGCCACGTTCGAAGAACGTCCATATATTTTGTATTTACTTATTGAGGCAAGTAAGTTTTAGGAAAATATCTCGATATATTTATCATATTATTCTACATAGGCCAACTACCAGATCCGGACAAATATCGGCAGACCATACAAATCCCTTTTGCCCGTTATGCCAATCTATTGCCGAAGAATAAAGAAACTATTGTTATCTGAGAAGTTTTACTCATTATATCTTATTTGGTGGAGGTCACAAATTCAGCAAAGCAAAACATCCATATCAATGTCGTTCACATTCGCTTAGCCCACACTTCTTGTTCCGTTTGCAATAATTCACTTGCAAGAAAATTCTATTGTTGGTTTATTTTGTATTAGAAGATCGGTTGTACGTCTTGTGTGTCCTCTTATTTTTTAAGTTTATACGAAATATATCTATTTAATAATTAACCATACTAACATCACCATCATAAGCCACAAGATATTCATTATCAAATATAGGTTTTGTCTAAAGATTTTCTACGAGGCGGAATGCATCTAGCAGCCTTTTATATTACCATTATCGTCCCCCATAAATTTTTACACTAAGACTCGTAGTTGTGTTGAAGTTATTCTTTAACGTCGACTATTATTCACAAAATTATTCGTCACGTAGATTCCTGTTCCATTAAATATATAAATTTGACGACCAATTCCCACAATTGTTTACGAGTTTGCATACTGCGCCGAAGATTTTCAGCTCTCAAGTATAAAATGTACTCTACAGATAATTCTGCATGTGATATTCCCGTTTGTACTGCTTATCAAGAATTACAAGAGAGAATCCTTATGAGAAGTTACCCCACCAAAAAAGTGCAATATCAAATTCCCAAAACTAATAGATTACATATTTGGCCTGCGGTTCGATAAGCTGGATTATATTAATTACAGAATGTTTGGGTACTATCAGTGTGTACGTGTAACATTATTAGCTAATTATCTAGTCAGCGGCGTAGTGGGATTGGCGTTATGCAACAGATGGCAGCGACGTTCTGGCACTATGGATTCGGTCGCATTTACAGCGGGGCATTTTTGATTGTTCTTTTGTGTTATATCGCAACAGAATTGTTGGAAGTGATATTATCATAAAGTTAACATATTGCGTTGTGTACTACAGTACAGTTGTATTTCCGTGGTTTCCGACATTTTTGCCATAAGTATTACTGGAATTAAGTATACACATAATAGGTCCAGTTTAAATGTAATAATGATTTGATCCGTAGTGATTTACAGCTGGCTTCCCTGGCTGCAAAAGCCTTTATACGAGGTTATTTACCTTCTTAATTCATTGTTTTGTCACCCACTTTGTCACGGACGGAAGTAGACAATATAATTAATTTCCAACTCCTATTAATTTAACTTTGTGATTGATTTGGTTGCGGGTTAAAGACAACTTAGACATTCCCGGACATTCGCTGAGCTTCAATCAGCTCAATGCTTGGTGTCATTAAAATTCATGCTATTCTTGATCTTGACGTACAGGGGTTACAGTGGTGGGTGTGAAGACAAGTCAGTCTCCAGCTAACAATAAGTAAGGTAGTGGAAAGAAGCATCTTAGTAGGCCGGCATAATTGTATCGAATGGCAAGGGACTACCGTCTGACGCCATTCGATACTCTGCCTGGACGGGATTTGCGCGTACCATCAGGTGCAATGCAGTCATTATGCCTTGACAGTGTAAAAAGAAATAAAGTAGTTCATCAGCTGGCAATAAGCTATATACGCAGTTCATAGACACATAAAACTAGCATACTGTAGAGGCGATGCCTGCATATTGTAATAGATGTGGTATATTGGTGTATACGCTATGGCCAAAAACTATAAACTACTACGCAATACGCGGAAGTAAACTAGTCAGTGATTGACTATCTATTGGTAAAATATCAGGATTTAAAAACACATTTGACTTTAATAAATACAGATTTATCAACCTAATACCTTCAAAATTCCAATAAAGAAGCCGCAAGTACACATATGTTGCTATATTTTCTCTCACCATTAAAATTACCAATAATATAGCATAAATAAATTCGCTAATCGCTGTCAGTACCACTAAATAACAATGCAAGCGTTATCGTGCGTGTGTGATGTTCAGCCCCGCCGCTTCGTACCGTAATTATTTCAAAATTAGGTCGTGCGGTTCACCAACACATAAACCAATACACATATTTAAAGATAAATTAATTATTATTAAAGAGATTGTATTTTAGAACAAATTAGATTTCGTCGCGTAATTATATTACCACAATGCATTCATATTTTATGAAGTATTTTGAAACGAGAAGAGCACTTTTCATATCGTTAATAACTGAAATCCGTCTTAAATTAAGTTTTAATTAATCTCACAACTCAAACAAATAATTGCCCAACTTGAAAATCGAACGTACTGGGGCAAGAAGGTTGAGGAGGGGGAGGATGGAGCCTCCGGCAATATGTCTCACCAAACGATTTGCACAGGCAAAGCTATTGAATATTGTTCTAATCGGTTTGCTGTGGGACAATGAAACCTACCGTCACTAATATTTGATCCTTTAAACTGTAGTCTGCAAACGACATGTCACATCATTTGTCTAATGGCAATCTTAATTGGATATGAACTGTGAGTTCCAGGCTTCAATCCTTTGTCGTGATATCCACTTTAAGTGATTTTGTATTAATGGAATGAGAATAAGCTCATCGAATAATCTGTAATATGAGTGAAAACTCTGCCTATGTCTTAGTTCTTCCAAAACTTTATAAAAATTATCAGGTCGACAGTATAAGGAAGCTCATCCGGCTTTACGAAGGAATGGTTTCTTAGATTTACGCTAATGTTACACATTGAAATAAAACTATCAGTTCCGGATTTTATACTTTACAGCTTTCGTGGTAGTCCGGCCCGTGACCACAAAAGCTGCAAAGTAATCAAAACGTTGGGTGGTTACAAAATTTAATAATTAAAGCAAATTCGCAATAAAATCCGTGACATAGTTTTATTTCAATGGAAACGCATTGATTGCTGAAAGCAGACGATAGAGTGGAAAATCAAGATCGAGTAGATGTCCTTAGTCTTGGCTACCCTTATGTGATTCAAGATTAAAATTGAAATATTTATGAAAAAAGGAATATTTACACAATGTTATTTCCAAGTAAGTATATCTTTCAATGTATTGAATCAAAGCACGTCACAAAGTAATAAACTCAGGAATAAGGAAAGTTTAAGTGTTGATTTATAGCACTCACATGAAGAATTTATTGAAGTATATTTGGCTTGAGATATATGCGGCGCCATTTACAACTCGTTGAATGATACTTTGTGGTATTTTCCTTGAACGTAAGTAAAAAACAAAATAATAATACAAGTATGACTCAGCATGGTTTTTGTTCGGTTTATGATGGTGTACTTTGTAAGAGAGTAATGTCTTAGTTCACAAAGCTTTTGATATTCTGTTGGATCTTAAATTTGTTTTTATTAATTTAGGCATTGATAATATGTAAATCAAACCATTACCATTGTTGTATTATATTGTATTATATCAGCCCATATATGTGCTACTGCAGGCCGTGGGCCTTCTCTACAATCGAAAGTACGATTGAGAGTGGTAAGGCCATATAAGTCCACCAAGCTGGACTAGTGCGGATAGGCGGACTATACATACCATAGAAATTCTTACAAATTTCTATGGTATGCGGGGTTGACTGTCAATAGACACATAACTCCGAAAAGTCCGAGGTGTGCCTTAAAATTTGAGCCCGCGTCAACCACGACGATGCTAGCAGCCGCGTGTTGGCCGTTTACCAACAGGCCACCACGCAGTTTTATTACTAGTATAATGTTAGTCAAAGAATTAGGCGTATAATTTTTAGAACACAGACCTCTCCAATTAATTTCTAGGGCTATCGATGATCGATGTCGCGGTAGCAGTATATGAGAAACATATTTTTTATTATATTGATTGGCGAGACGAGCATGTCGTTCGCCTAATGGTAAGCGATACGACCTCTCATAAACAGTGGCAAAACCAAACAACACCTTGAATTACAAAGCAATGCTTGGCATTCCACTGCACTCGCCATCCTGAGACATAAGATGTTAAGTCTCAATATGTGCAGTAGTACACCGGCTACAATATCCCTCAAACCGAAACACAACAGTGCATTTATACTGCTGTTTGGCAGGAGAAATAGACATTGTGGTGGTACTTATCCAAGCGGCCTCTCACAGATGAGAGACCTACCAGTAAAGTATTAAATAAAGCAATAACTACAAGAATAATATTACACATTTAATTTCTTAATTTGATAAATATAATAATTAGCATTACACTCATTAAAGCTACTTCGATTCGAATTACCAAAACGCCTCAAAAAATTTTCATTTGATTGTTTTTGATTTTGAAAAATCCAAGCGTTAAATTAACATCTTGCATGTTCAAGACGCTGAGTCACTCAATTTTCTCCAACCAAAATCACTTACCGCGCCTAATAAATCCACTTCAAAAACTATAAAGTATGACATTTAAGAATTGGTGGATTCAATTCAATATAAGAGAGTAATCAGCTAGGTATTAATAAAATATACGAAAGATGATCACAATCAATCAGTCACAGTTATCACTCCTATTTGTTATGTTTATTAAAGTTTTTTTTAATGAATTGTGATTGCTCTTTTTCCAATATCTAGGCTCCGGTTGTATTTAGTTAGCATTTGCAAGGCTGACTTCGCTTATTGTACGCCAAATTTTACACTGATTATATTTAATTTAGACTATATGGCCTAACCACTCTCAATCGTATCTTTGGTTGTAGAGTAGGCCCATGCCCTGCAATGGGACGTATATGGGCTGATACAATTCATATTTAATTTAGTGAGGTATTGACAAAAAAGTAGTATTTAGTAAATAAAAATAAGTGAATTTAATTCCAAACATCATAATCTACACAGTCATGTAGAAGAAAAAACTAAAAGTAATACGAATAATGTTATTGTTCAACTCAAATAAATAAATAATGATAGAAAATAATTTGAATGAATTACGTGCGCATGCTAACCAACTTTCTCTTGGAGATTCCTCTGATAACAACTGTTATGTTTAAAACATAATTTGAATTAGCAAAACATACTACTAGTACCACATTAATATAATTACAAATTATGTTTTAGATATATACTATTTTGGTAGTAAATATATATTTAACAAGTCCTTTTGTAATTAATGTTTTTATAGACTCTAATTATTTGTTTAAGCCTTACAATTTCTGAGAGCAGAAAGAATTGATCATCAACTTTAAACCGGCTGAAAATGTAACCTAATATCATTGTAGATAAAAAAAATATGAATTACAGAAAACACTTACGGAATATGTATTTTTCATCTAACTACAGGAAAAACACAGACGTACCTGAAAACAATAAAAAAAACCATTAGCACATTTCCAAGGCCTTTTCAACATCAATATTTCAGTTCTCAAATTTCTGTCATCTACAGTTAGAAAGTGCCCCTAACGATCTTTTCCC
The DNA here is from genome assembly GCA_030180105.1 of Hyles lineata. Classification (NCBI taxonomy): domain Eukaryota; kingdom Metazoa; phylum Arthropoda; class Insecta; order Lepidoptera; family Sphingidae; genus Hyles; species Hyles lineata. The sequence goes on along the minus strand of JARJEE010000002.1, from coordinate 4,885,490 downwards.
CATTTCCCCCCACTATATCACTTATAAGACATTCTAGACGTTCCCAAAGCCATTAATGGAAAGTAATGAAATAATCAACTGTGTCTTTACAGTCCCCCGGGACCTCGATATTTATGCGCCGTCAGATGTCCTTGCTGAAATAAATGTACTGCGGATCATTTCATCGATAGTACATTATTTACACCGCAATACAATATTCATCTTCATTTTACTCATCTATAAATCAATAGAATAAAGATCACGTTTAAGCTATGAATTTTTGATACGGTGTACGTCAATGTAATGGATTCTTGGGTTATTTATTTTCGGTGTCACTTCGTCTGAGTGAAATTGCTTTAGATCTCCATTTATATAGAGTCACATACGTTCTATTACAGAGCACATACCTCGTAGCAGCCCGTGTGTAAGGTTTTAGTCACTTTTCCAATACGTGTGTTAAACTGAATGGTGGTGGATAACTGAAGGGTAATAAATAGCCTGTCCGATCTAAAATATATAGGCATTTACGATTTCTGTCCCAACTGAAGGACCGCTTTTGTTTTCAAACGTAATAATCTTAATATATGTTTAGAAATAATCTCCGAAACTCAGAATATTTGCTGAACAAATAAATTTAACCGTAGACTAAAATCCACTTGACTTTAACGCAATGACAACAAAAAAATGCTGGAGTATTTTTTAAATTGAAAGAACATTAGTATCGGCCACAACATACTATAGCAACTATAGTTTATATTTCAAAAGCAATACATTTTCACCAGTCAATCCTCGATCGCGTAAGTGTTAGAGATATTGCTATCGAAGATTTACTGTTTGTTTGTGCCAATAAAAACGTGAAACGTGGGACGGGACGAGTCAAGAGATATCATTTATTACGTCACGCTATCGAGGGCAACGGACGAAAAATAATAATCGGAAGGATGAAACGTATGAATAGGAAATTGACATGCAATCTTTTCGTTGGGGAAAAATATCGTGAGTAAGCAGAGGTGAATAAATTACCTGGGAAAAAAGGTTTTATGTTGGCTCGGTATGGGTTGTAAGTTTGTAAAAAAAATCAGTAAAGTGTTTTTTTTTTTGTTTTAACGAAATTGAAGTAGAATACTTAAGTGACAGAGTATTAAAAATGTTTTTGAAAATAAAGTGCAACACTTTTATTATTCTTAATTTAGTAATTTGGATACCCTATGTAATATTTTTCTTGGGTCTACAATAAATATTTAATTTTCATCGACGTACCAAATTTTAATATGATGGCCAAATATTTTTTCCGTCTAGATATTGTAAGATCTTAATTTCCCTCGTTGTTTCTGATACGCACCACGCGACATGTTTATTGAAGCTATTGGATTAGGTTTACTAATATCTGTATCTGTATCTGTATCAGCCCATATACGTCCTACTGCAGGGCATGGGCCTACTCTACAATCGACAGTACGATTGAGAGTGGTTAGGCCATATAGTCCACCACGCTCGCCTAATGCGGGTTGGGTTACTAATGTACGTGATCATAATGTATTTTATACACGAAACACACCATGGAACAAATTCTAAAGCTAATAAACATAATATACTATATGGTGATAGTCGACACTTCAAGCTATGGACCACAAAAAAATGTATTTTTACCAATTTGAATTTATGTTTTGTTGTATTATTTTTGATTCTGTTTTTAAATATTATACATTTTAATTGTTTGATTGAGTTTGTAAAGTTATTTTATTTTATTTTTTATATTGAAATATTACAAATAGGCATAGCTGTGCGAAGCAGATACCAATGTCACACGTATTTAATACTTATGTACCACAGTAAAATGTTTTGAATTTGAATAAACTCAGTCAAAAATATAATAATTAAATAACCCTGTAACAATATGACAAAACACTCCATACGTGTAGCAATCGAGCATCCACCAAAAACCTCGACAAAGTCCCAAAATTCATTGTAAACTTGTGCAATAGGAATAATGGTCTCGTTCCGTTTTTTGTTGGCGTTCCTCGCAGCATTTAAGGTAAAAATTTACGTCCTTTCCAACCTTTATAGCGCTCTGTTTATTTCCCTGAAAAGAGTGCGTAAAATTCATGAGGTGTCATAATACTGCTTAGGCTATATACACGTGTATGTAAGCTGAAGTTATTAGCTAATGGATTACATATCGCCGTGGTATAATTTATGCATAGGAAATCATTGCCTATTCATGTAGCGAGGTACGTAGTGATCACGTCAGTTTTGCGTGTAAATTGTGGTTCCTTAATAGTGATTACATGTTATTTGATTAAGATCTAATTTTGAACTTTAGATGATAATTAAAATAATCTAGTTATTATAATTTATAAGTCTTCGATAAACATTTATCTAATAAATTTATAAATATATACAAAATATTATTGTATGAATTATCATTTAAATGAGTAAAAGAGTGTAAGTAAATAATAAACTAATTATTCTCATTTAGAAAAATAACCGAATAAAAGTTAAATTGTAAAATACAATCTGTATCTGTATCAGCCCATATACGTCCCACTGCAGGGCACGGGCCTTCTCTACAATCGAGAGTACGATTGAGAGTGGTTAGGCCATATAGTCCACCACGCTGGCCTAGCGCGGGTTGACAAAAAACAATATTTATTATTAAATTAATGAATTTAAAATACCCGGGATTTTTCTGGACTTTTTAAAATTAAAACCCTCCAATAATTTAGGCAGAATAACAGAAATATTCAGATAAAAATGAAAAATACCGGACATTTATCACCTGGATAGCGCGAGCGGAACAAAAAACTCCATCAAGCTGGAATACATTACGGTAACACGAGCTTACATTTATACATTTAATAGGCGGGCTTGGAGCGATATCACTGTTGGCACACACTGTTGGAGCTGGTTAACCCAAAATTTACTTAACAAAACCCTTTTCTAGATTCGTAGATTTCACAAGCTTGATTTTCCTAAATAATCTGGAATTATTATAATCAAGACTAAGTCGGGAGAGGCTTACCCCTTTATTTATAAAAATACCGCTAATAAGCGTTCATTAAGTTTTGCTATTCATAATGTGTTTTTCTACATATTTTAAGTAATATTGCCACTTCACAGAAAAAAAGTGAAATCATTCACTTGAGAATAATATCAAACGTACAGATTACTTCCGCCATTTTTCTGCTTAAAATTTGCTTTAGCAAGGGTCTCGGCCATTTTAAAATTAATGAGCTGTTAAATAGCTGATCAGTGATTTTTGACATCTATGATTTGCATTTTTGGGTCAGCTTATATTAACGTAATTTGAAAACTGCGTTAAAACCTTATGAATAAATAGATTTGTCTATAGTCGATGACACTGAAATAGTTCAAGTCGACGAACTTCACACACGGAAGTTATAAAGAATCTCTTATCACATTCATCACAGAATCTAAATGATGTGCCATATAATACTACAGAAGGCTTAACAGATAGTTGTAAAGCCCACCATTGTAACCAAAGGGAACTGGTCAGGATTCAAACCCACATACTTCTGCCTTAAAGTCGATTTCCCATCTATAGTCTGGTAGGCTGTTTCAAAATAGAATTCAATTTGCAAAATTACTAACTTTATCAAAATTCCACGCATACTTTACTACGCTTCGACATTATTCACAGCCGTTTCCATTTTAGATGTCCCAATAAAGATGAAAATAGCCTCGGATGACCCACTTTATACACCGAATTTATAGACAAAAGTCTGTCATAGTTTTGATTTATAAGGAATATAATGAAACTCTATTTGAAATGTAGATCGTTTAGATATCCCCGAAGTCTAAGATCTAATATCAATGAAAACAAAATAGTCGTAATTAGGGCCTAAATTACACGCAAAAAAGTCTTTAAATTCGTTTAATAAACAAATAAGTTTTGCAAGAACTAACACAAACGAAAAACTTATTTAGAGACGAAAATAAAACCTCCTTTTACGAGTCTCTTAAAAAAACAAATCACAGAACTTATGTATTATTCGTAAAATTATCCAAGAGAAACATTCAGTATAAAACTTCAATTTACCGTGGCAATTTGGACGCAATGTAACCGTACCGCGGAACATAAATTGGATCCTCTGCCATTAATATCAGTCCCAACTTTGCGAACAAACTTAAATATCTCTTGTAATACCAACTAATCATTATAATTGCTTATATTATGGCTTCTGTGTTCCGCTATTAATCTGTTCGTACGCTATTTGTGTCGGAAAGTTATTATTAAATTAAAGTTTTAGACATTGATTCGTGAAAGCTACCCCTGTTCACCTTCGTGACAACAATATGTATATATCCCTATGTTCAGGGCGCAACACTCACAGTTGTTCATAGGTTCGTATTTTTAACGTATTTGACTGCCTCGGTGGTGTAGTTGCTCTACGGTACAGTTACAAAGCTGAGGTCTCGGATTCGAATGCTGAGTTGGGCAAAGTGATACTAGATTTTGCTATTCATTATCAGCCCGGAGTCAGGAATTTGTGCCCGGTATGACGATAGGCCTTTACAGCCTCGTGGGACGAAACATAAAATGCAAAATGTGGTTGTCCTGGCACCTCTGCGCACCTTGTCTCCGTCTAATATAAAAGACGTTAGTTTACGTATGTTTGTTTTTTTTTAACGTTTATAAAATTATCATATTTGTTTTCAACAAACATTTTTTTTTAATTCGGTGGCGTGATTGTAATACGAAAATTACTATCATTCTGACTACATTCGGCTGCGAAAGCTTTAAATATATTATAATAGTAATGTTCAGTTTAATTATTGTTTTAAGTATAAGTAGGGGAGTCCTAGCAGCGTTTCAAGCTTTTGAATATCCAAAGAAAAACAAAGGAATTAATTTATCTTTATAATGTATTGCTTCTAATGCAAGAGTCCGGAAAGGATATAATCAGGCTTTAATGCTACTAGTACATGCTGACTCAATTTATCTTAATAAAAGCCGGACTATAATGGATATCATTGAATTAAACCCTTTATCATGGATCAACAAACATGGATGTATATACGGGAGCAAAAAAATCGACTCAGAGCTTATCTTTGTACTAAAATGTCTCTAAGACGAAAACTTTAACATAAAATGAATATTTGCGTTCAAAACCTTAAAGTTCTGAGTCTTACCTAAAAGGTCATACCAAAATTTTGCAGTCTCCTTTTCTGCTACTCAATAGGCCGCTGTGATAGGTCAAGAGAAGATATTACACTCGTCAGCCCTGCATTTATTGTGAGTTTATGAGTCCCATAAAAGACCATCTGTTAGCCTAGTTCCTATCAAGTTTAAACGTCTCCCGGTACGCACCTGCTTAATTACGAATAAACTATATTACCTGGAAATGGACACAACAATTGAAATTGCGGCCCAAGTGGTTGCATTATTGGAAGAAGGAAAGACACAACGCGAAGTTGCTTGAGTGCTGCACATAAGTCAGTCTGCCGTTTCAAGATTATACAGAAGATACCAGGACACTAGAAGCTTTGGTAGGAGAAGAGGTTCTGGCAAAAAGCGGTCCACATCAGAGAGAGATGGCCGATTCATTGTCAGCACTTCACTGAAAAATCGGGCTCTATCAGGCGTCCAAGTTCAACAACAACTCGGAGAAACGCGGGGTTTGTCTGTCAGTAGGTGGACAGTAAGAAGACGACTCAAGGCAGCCAACCTTACCCCAAAACGACCAGTGAGAGGCCCCAAACTAACCACAGCCCACCGTGCAGCTCGTCTTCGTTTCGCTAGAAAACACGTTGATTGGACATACGATCAATGGCGCTCCGTATTATTCTCTGATGAGAGCAGAGTCTGTCTGCATGGCAGCGATAGAAGAGGACGAGTGTATAGAAGGCCAGGAGAGGGATTTGCACAATGCTGCATAGCTGAAAATGTGGCTTTTGGGGGAGGTTCTTGTATGGTGTGGAGTGGCATTTCAATCGAAGCGAAAACCGAGTTGGTTTTTGTAGAAACTGGGGAACGGCAAAGAGTTCTGACTGCAGAACGATATATTGAAGAAATTTTGGGAGAACACGTTATTCCTTACGCAGGATTTATAGGCGAAAACTTTATTCTGATGCACGACAATGCCCGTCCGCACACAGCAACCTGCGTACGACAATACCTGCAAGAAGTTCAAATTAAAATTATGGACTGGCCAGCGCGTAGCCCGGACTTAAATCTTATTGAACATTTGTGGAATCAACTCAAAAAGAAAGTTCGAGCTAGAAATCTATCCCAGCAACCAAAAGTCGAGCTTAAAGCTGCACTTTCGGAGGACTGGGACGCTATACCGCAGAATAACTTTGTCAAACTAATTAAAACAATGAAAAGCCGGTTGTAAACTGTAATTAGGGCAGTTTAGTTTGTAATTAATAAAAAAAACTAATACCAACTTGTTTTCTTTTTTATTTTTCGCTTGTCATTTTAGTATTTTTGCGCTACTTAAAACTAAAGCTGATGTTTGAAAGTGAAACAAACCATTAATTTTATTAAACTTAGGCTCATTTAAAAGCTAACACCTAGAATTTAAAGAATTTAGGATAAACAATGGTACTTAGGTTTTAGTTTTCTTGCCAGAGACGTTACAATGACAGTTCAAAGTTTGAGTCGATTTTTTTGCTCCCGTGTATATAAATATTACAAGGCATATCCAGTCTGTGATCGACCGAAGCCGACCTCAAAACAATTGTTGGCCTATTTAGGTATTTTAGATCCATTAAAAGATTAATTTTATTTCGCTCTTTTTATTACAATTTTGAAGACGGCTTAATTTTTAACAATTATTTTTTTAAAATACGCTGTGGTATGTTAGGGTTTAAATTATTATTTTAGAAAAACTATTGATTTACCAACCAAAAAAAAATTTTTAAATTACAATACAAAAATTGTCTCGTTTCTTTGCGAAATTTTTAGTCGGATTATGTTTGTGGTAACTTAAACTATCACCCGGCTTCTTTTTCGGTCGCAGTCTTGATATACCCAGTATATTCACCAATTGCCCTATTCATCTCCCATACAGGCGTAAGATTCACAATATTCGGGCCTTACTGGGAGCATAATATAAAAACGGCAGTAGGTCGTAACACAAGATCGATATATGCGTCCCGCAACAGGTGTGCCAGGGGCCGCCTAATGGCCCCGCCACCGACGTATAATCACTCACGAAAAAATTATTCAAAATTTTAAAAATGGAACGCGTTCTGTTTTTAATTTTTATAATTTGAATTTACTTGTTTCAGGTATGCTGGCTGAATGTAGTTTTTGTAAGTTATGTTTTACAGTTTTATAATTTTAGCGCTGATAACATCGCGTCGTTTTGACACAGAATACACACAGAAGTCAAGCTCCATACAAAGTGCGCGAAACCAACGCACACAGACACAGCGTTCACCGACACGATATTTCAGACCAGTCGAAACCACTGTGAGCACGAGTGTCACTCGCTTCGGACACGCATCTAATGATATTTTTTGTGCAAAGATGGAGCGAATGAATAAAAGTTATTACACTTGTATATAAAACTTCAGATTATAATAATTGAATATAAATTTCTTTAATAAAATACGCAATATTATACAAAAACGATAAAAAAATAATCTTTGATTATGACATATACATTCTCAACGACTATATAAATAAAATTACAATTTATTCATTTTGTTATTGTTTTTTATATTGTATTTTAACAATCAATCAAACGATACGAGTGCTATTACGACGATACTTGTTTTCGCATAAGCCAGAGTTAACAGCCCTAGCGCAAACGCCGAGCGTAGTGTGAGTGTGGCAACAAAAGTGAAGTACATACACAAGCTTGACTTCTGTTAGTATTCTGTGGTTTTGAGTTCATAATATTGTTGCTTAAGAAATTAATTAAATTTAGTATTTTTTGAACTACAAATAATACGCTCTAAAAGCATTTTTTTCACTGCATAATAACACTAAAATACATTGATACTTGGATAAAAATTAGATGACGCTAAGAAATATCATCCAAACGCCTGCCAAAGATTTTTATAAAAAAATTTGAATTGTTTGACTTGTATCAGTTATACAAATATAACACAATATGTGGTTCAATCTCTACTAACACTATTATATCTAATACAAAATAATAACCATAAGCTTCTTCGAAATAATAACCAAATAGGGTTGATAAGCCAAGGACAAATTATGAAAAAATAAAACCGTTTTATATGAGGATGCACAGCTCTATAATAAGCCACCAAAAACTGTTACAAACTGCGATAGTATAAATAGGTTTAAAAATAGACTTAGGCTAATTTTAGAGTCACGCTGAATGCGCGCTGACTGTCGGCGCTGGCAGCTCAGCGCGTGACTTACACTTAGGACGGGGGTCAGCGCTGACAACTATGCGTTGTTCTACAACGCTCCTTAGAACCTCATGCATTTCAATTGTCAGCGCCGGCGGTCAGCGTGACTCTAAAATCAGCCTTAAGCTACATATTCTTTCTCCAAGTTCTGGAGACTAAATTAAGTTTAACACTTTTTTTGTATCTCAATTTAAGTGAAATAGGTATCTACATATTTCTTATGACAATAAAGTTCTTTAAACATAAACCTAAATATGAAATAGCACTTAAATATTGGTAACACGTGTTCTAGACTAAGTTGTACGTATTTTAGTAATTTATATAGCTGGCCGACAAAAAAAAAGATTAAGGAATAACAGTGTTAGTTCCATTATTCCTATATACTTTTTCTTTGTTCGTCAGTACATCATGCTATTAAGGTTATCAAAATGGAAATTACGAACGTTCATTTAAAAATCAGCGCCACTCGTTAGTTAACTACCTTGTCAATCTGTTCTTTGATAAAATAAGCTCGAACGAACGTTATTCATATTCCCCTTTTTTATTCCAATTCTGCCTCAGCTTTTTATCTGTTGGTTTTAAGGTTCCCTATTTCAAAGAGAAAAATCAAATCACTTTGTTGCTCGTCTGTAAGAACGCAAAACATGACAACATGTAAGTCTGCGACCCTTGGAACTGTTAAAAACGAAACTTCAATAATACTATGTTTACATTTTTGCTAATGGTAGGTTTCTCATATGTGAGAGGCCTCTTTGGTAGGTAACACCGCAATGTCTATTTCTCTCGCCAACCAACAGTAAATGCACACAGAGTAACTTCTAACAATTAAGACGTTACATCTTATATCTCAGGATGGCGAGCGCAGTGTAATACCAAGCACTGCTTTGTAATTCATGATGTTGTTATACTAATGTCCATGAGCGGTCGTCCCGCCCACCATCCGGAGAATACCTGCTCGGTTCGCCATTCATTGCAATAAGAAGACGTACGGGTCCTCCAACTATAAGGAAAAGTTCATGTGCTAGACAACTTACTTTTTCAATATTTCTATTTTTTTTTAATCTGAGCCTACAATAGAAGTAGTGGATGCGCATATTTTAATAGTTTGGTTCACTGAAAAAAGATAATAATAAATACACCATAGTCACTTATAATCCCGACACAACATTCAGTCAGGATCATCCCAGGGCACGGGCCTACTCTACAATCGAGGGTACGATTGAGAGTGGTTAGGCCATATAGTCCACCACGCTGGCCTAGTGCGGGTTGGCGGACTTACATACCATAGAAATTCTTATAAATCGCTATGGTATGAAGGTTTCCTCACGATGCTTTCCTTCATCGTTTTAAGTGCGTGGTGATTGACTTTCAATACACACATGATGTGTGCCCTGGTGTGGATTTGAACCCGCGACCACCGTGAACATGTTGGCAGCCGCATCTGGTCCATTTACCAACAGGCCACCAAGCACTCATCAACATTAAGATCGATTAAATCTTGTCTCATAGTAATGGTTTTTTTTTATTGCAATGAGTGATACGACCGCTCATGAACAGTAGCAAAACCAAACAACATATTGAATTAAAGCAATGCTTAGTATTCCACTGCGCTCGCCATCCTGAGCCATAAGATGTCAAGTCTCAATATATCTAGTAGTTACTCTAGCTACAATGTCCTTCAAAGCGAAACACAACAGTGCGTTTACACTCCTGTTTGGCGGAAGAAATAGACATTGCGGAATTATACGGAATCCTCGGTGCGCGCGCCTCATTATGGCTTTACCAGTTTTTTTTTTACGTAATATAGTAACTGGTCTCTGTTTGTTTCATTATGCCAGTTTATTACGTTTAAATCGTATATTTTCCTGCCTCAGGTAAAGTTAGTTTATCAAAACAACTCGGTACTTTTGATTTCGTGACTTGAACTTCTTTACGTCTTTCAGACTGTGTTTTATTGGCTGGGACCTGTTTTGTTGTTCTACTTGGGAAAGTATATGACAGTTAACGATCTGGGTCACTTTTGGTTGTGTTCTCGTATTTTGATGTGCAATGAATGAAGAAAACTTGTTTTATAGTTTTATTTACTCTTGTCAACGACGACGTATAAAGTATTGGCGAAAGTTATTCTTGGGAACCACGTCGCCGTGTTTACCTAGTTTGGTACATCATGCCAAGACTTAGATTCCTTTGTATTAGGAAAAGATCTGGAATAAATACAAAGGGGAATCAATCAACCACTCTTTGTAACATTTCGATTTATTTCATAAACGAACAAATTACAATACGTCGAATATAGAGTTACAATTCATTAAAGCTTCACAAAATGATCGCTTAAAAATGCTCGTATTTCAACCAATAAATTCAATTATCAATCAAGTCACCGGAACACCGAAAAAGGCGAATTGTACCCTCATTTCCCCGAAATATGGTAGCCATGTCATTTATACCCGGGTATAAAGTGCCCAAACAGGTAGGCTGCGTCATTAGCGGTTATATTTCACGGTTAAACACCGCCGCTGGCGCTACACGCGATCTCCGCCCACAAATTAGTACGTAACGTAAATAATTCACAATTTCCTTTACCGGTATTGTTTCGTGACGAAAGGACCAGCATCGGATTTATTTATGGCCGTGTTTGTAGAACGAAGGGTTAAAAATAATTGGGTTACTTTCTTTACTTTTATTATTGTTTCTTTATACTTTTTGAATAATTTAGTCGTTTAATAATTTGAAGAGGTTTGTTGCCCTTTTGATGGTAGGTTTTCCTTGCCACGAAGTGTTAGAGTGAAGTTATTTTTAATCTAGATTGGGATCCTATTTGGGTAGGCAATTTGGATTTTCCCATGTCTTGTAAGGCATGTTTTAGTGTTGGTTTAAGTTAATAGCTTGTAGAAATGCAGTAGTCATTAGACAAATAATGAAAATAGCTGATTCGATTTTCATATTAGAGGATGTGTTTGTGATATGCTCAAATATTTTAGGTGTTGTTCGACTAAAAACTGTCTCGTATCTTCATTATATTCATTGACGGCCTCCGTGGCGCAGTTGGTTAGACACCGCCTGTGAAACGAGAGATCGCGGGTTCGATCCCCGCACCGAGAGAAATGTTTGTGCGGCCCACAAATATTTCTTCCGGGTCTGGGTGTTTGTGAGACCGAAAAGTCTCTCGTAGTTCCTGATACCCACGACACAAGACTTGATCTTAGTGTGGGGTCAGGACTATGTATGTGACTGTTGGGTGTTATTTATATTTATTTATATTTTTATTTATTAGGAGTTTGTGAGTTATTATGACTATCAGTATCCATGATCTACGGGCTGTATTTAAAACCATTTTACATATGAAATACGTAGGTACTCCTATTCGCCAATTTTCATACATTACCAAAGGTACTCAAAACTATGATTAAAACCTTTGTAAGCGCAGTTTGTACCCGTGACGGCTCTCAGAGCTATTACGAGTGAGTCAGTATACCGACGCACGCGATCCGACAATAATGTGTACAGTAAAAATATATTTAGCCGTGTAGGGTTGGAATTAAAAATAATATTTAGTTCATTTTACGAACATAAGTGTATGTGTGGAGGTAGTTTTTTTTTTTTTTTTTTTTTTTTTTTTATTGCTATGAATGGCGAGACGAGCATGCCGTTCGCCTGATGGTAAGCGATACGACCGCTCATAAACAGTAGCAAACCAAACAACACCTTGAATTATAAAGCAATGCTTGGCATTCCACTGCGCTCGCCATCCTGAGACATAAGATGTTAAGTCTCAATATGTCCAGTAGTTACTCTGGCTACAATGCCCTTCAACCCGAAACACAACAGTTTTTGTAGCGTAGGTTATTTTCACAACATATGAAGGTTTTGATGCTAAATTCGTACGGTAAATATTGAAGCTTAAGGACATGGTGAATAGGCAAGATCATGGCTTAAATGTTGCATACTACTTAGAAGACTGGAAGATGAACCTTTATGGAAAAGTACCATTCGAAACTCAACTTAAGTTTTTTGTTCAACCTGAGAAACCCAATCCCAATTTACAATCTGCTCTCGTTATTATGTCTATGTAACTGACTAGACTCCAAAACCTTTATGTAGCATTTACAAGAAATATTCTTCAACAGTACACCTTAAAGGTTTGTCGGCAGGTCGTTAGTATACTTCATAAAATACATTCGTAAAATAAAAACAGAACGGCTTTCATTCGTGGCGTGACTCGTTCCGTTTCGCTTTCCTGTAACTGAAACTTTTTCCACTCAAAATGATATTTGAAAAGATTTCGGTCCGCGCCGTAGAATTTTCAGCAGATATTACGGCGAAACTCACAATTTTCGTTGAATAGCCACTGAGACGCCTTTGTTATTAATAATACGATATTTTTACGCTACTTTGTTGTACGGCTGGTTATTTATTTGAAATATAAGGCCATTACACCGGCGTGGTGTAGTGGAGGTTTTTAATGAGTTTCGTATTCTGTGTAATAATAAGCTGTTTCATTTGTTAGATAATAGGACACCACGGTATTGTGGGGTAGTTATTATACATATACATAAACTCACGCCTTTTTCCTTAAAGGAATAGGAAAAGTGCTACCAGGACATTTCACAGACACTTCGCCTTGTATGTCCTATCCCACGATGTGATAGCCTTTGGCCAGTTATTATATTTTAGTAAATAAGTATGTCTTTGTTTAAAGTCATAATTATAACAACTATCCAGCTAAGATACGCATACTTGACACTTAATAAACTTAATGATAGTTTCAGAGGGTGCAGGAGGTAGCTTTCAATACACCGCAGGTAAAACTGTAATGATTAGCTATTTTATGTGTGTTTTTTTTACAATAATTACTTTATCTATTAGCAAGCAACAATAAACAAACGTACAAAATAGTTAACAATGCAAAGCACTATAATTACTTAATTCCACAAATACCTAACTAATAAAAGTATTACCGTAATTCGTACACGCAACAACAAATACGCCGTCAATACAGCGAATATATCGTTAATTTTGAACAGTACAAAATTTAATCTCTGAAATTCCCTTATATTGCGTGGCATAACACCGGATTACGGGCGACGGCGAAAAAGGTTTTGTTGTGCACCGATGACGTCACTTCCATGTACGGCGTGTGTACAGAGTTTAATTAAATCTAGCTACACAGCCGCGCCATGCGGGGCTACCACGCGGATTAATTGACACCTGAAACGCCCACAAAGAGAAGTCATTTCGCCTTTAGTGACTGCTGGGGATTTTTTTTATCAATTCTTACTTTATTGACAACCTTTTTACTGGTAGGCCTCTCATATGTGAGAGACTGCCTGGGTAGGTACCGCTGCAATGTCTATTTCTCCCGACAAACATCAGTGTAAATGCACTGTTGTGTTTCGGTGTAAAGGACATTGTAGCGAAAGTAACTACTGGACATATTGAGACTTAATATCTTATATCTCAGGATAGCGAACGCAGTGGAATGCCAAGCATTGCTTCGTAATTCAGGGGGTTGTTTGATTTTGATAATGTTTATGAGCGATTGTATCGCTCACAATCAGGCGAAGGGCAAGCTTGTCTCGCCGTTCATAGCAATAAAAAAAAGCCTTCGTAGTGCAGTTGGGTAGACGCCGGCTGTGAAACGAGAGACCATGGGTTCGATCCCTGTATCTAAACAAATATTTATGTGATTTACAGTTATTTGTTATTATTACTAGTCGTAGGTATCTCATATGTGAGAGGCCGCCTGGGTAGGTACCACCGCAATGTCTATTTCTCCCGCGAAACAGTAATGTAATGCACTGTTGTGTTTCGTTTTGAAGGATATTATAGCCAGTTACTACTGGACATATTGAGACTTAACATCTCATGTTTCAGGTTGGCGAGCGCAGTGGAATGCCAAGCATTACTTTGTAATTCAAGGTGTTATTTGGTTTTGCTACTGTTCATGAGCGGTCGTATCGCTTACTATCAGGCGAACGGCATGCTCGTCTCGCCATTCAATGCAACAAAAAAAAACTTTTTTCTGGTGAACTATAATCTGTAAAGGAGTCCCGTACTTAGCAGTGTACATTATGGATAATGAATTACATTTTTTTTTTCGTCCTCCGATATAACGACCTGACGACCTGACCCAATATTCGTGTTCCAATTTTTAACTTTATTTTATGTATGGTTGATTCTACCTAATTAGATCCACATGTAATTACAGCTCGCTCGCTTTTTTAATACTTAACTACAGTTTTTAATTACTCGTGCCGCTGTAAAAATCAACAACTTTCAAATGAAAGTTCAACCACGAAGCTTTCAATTACATACTCTTTAGGTTAGATGTAAAATAAAATAGCGTATATTTGTCAAAATTGATGCAAATATATGTAGAATATCTAATTCTATCATTAAGGTACGTTTAGACTATAACACTTACTGCATACTAACGGCCGATGCCAATAATCAATCGAAAAAAATAGATTGAAGTCAATCTGGATTGTTTTCTATTTTTCGATTTGTCATTTACCATGTTGCCATAGTTTTTTCACTACTGAGATTGATTATTGGCAATATAGTATCAGAAAAAAGATTGAGCTATCAATCTCAAACGGCAAATTTTGGATCTGGTTTGTTTATTGGCATCAGCCGTTATAGTGTATACATCGAAGTGTCTCTGTATGAACACGAGTGTCTCTGATGCAAAATTCATTTCGACACGATAATGAGTGTCTCATCAGACACTGTGCGAATACGTTGTGTCCAAGTGTATTAGTGTAAATAGTACAGACATTCATGTAGGACATTTATGTCAGAATTCATTTCGTAGTTTGAATGTACCATTACGGTTGTATAAAGAATGGGAGATTTCAGTTTTAACACTCAAAGCTTTTTTAGTTTAAGTCATTCGTGTGCAATATCCATATGGCTGTGAACACTATCTAACTGACGACAATTTTAAGCACGTGACCCGCTTCCTTACCCCTCGCTCTACAAAATCCATTCAAACAAAAAGCATAGAAATCTAAAAAGCGCTGATATACAAATGAACAAAACATTTCGCACCAAATCCCGGATAAAGCGAAAAAAAGGGTAGTTTCCAACAAAATGGCTGCAGCAGTAATCAAAAACCCGCTTAGCTATCTGCCGGAGCGTTATGCCTGGCTAGATAAAACGGCCACCTTAGCGTACTAATCCGTGCAAATTTCTACTAAGGCTACGTTATAGGGTTGAATTGTGGTAATTAGCCCCAGGGTACACTGGGGCGCATGGGTTGCTTAATGACAGGGTTAGCGGGAACGATAGCCAGTTTACATAAAATTATGCTATGTGTACATGGGTTTGTTATGAGGCGTTGTGTGCGATGTTTCCTTTTTAATGTTTATTAGCTTTTTAAATGATCTTGATAAAATTATATGTTTCCCCCTGTACTGCCTCAGCTCATTTCATTCGCAGAGATGTTCTTATTTTGGTTTTGGTATTTTGAATTTATTTTGTCGCGTTATTTGGTACAATACTGACCTAAAATTTTCCTATCTTGAGCAAGTTATTTTTATTGAATGGACAACGAGTACCAGATATCATTGAGCTAATGAGCCATTGAAAATGTTTACGGATGGAACGCAATGTGATAAGAAATACCAACCAAACTTCAAATTACTGCAAAAGTTTAGTTTCATCGTAGTCAACTGACTCTTCCAAAATGTAATATAGATCACTAGACATCTACGTTATTGTAAAAAATCTCTAGCAATTTGTTTAAAATGTAAAAAAATATTTTTAAAAATATATTTAGGTATACATTTTTAAGCTTACCACTGTCGATAAATTTTCTCACACATTTCATGTAGTAAAATCCACCAGTAGTAGGAATAGCCCATCTGGAATTTTAAATCGCCCGATATTAAACTACAGCATTAATCCCGAATATCGAAGGGGATTGTTCAGCAAAGTAGCGTTAGGGGGGATTGGACACGATATCCTATTTGAATTATTCATTCTAGCCATTCAGGTGTTGTATCTATTTATATTTTGCGACGATTTAGTTCATACTTCGAAAAACTATACATCGTTTATGTTAAAGCACCATTGGCATGGCAAGAGTTTCATGTGGCGAGAATTGTATCCCATATTATATATCATGACATAACGGCCATAAGATTATCATGTATGACAAATGTCTACGCGATGTATTTTTTATATCCTTATGATATCATCTTCAAAGCAAAAAACTCTCCGTGTAAATGGGGCTACAAGGTGAAGGAAAACATCGTATGCTGAAACGTCACCATAAACATAAAATATATATAAAATTTGCTAAAAAGCTTTATCTAGATCTCCGTTTCGCTTGATTCCGAAATACCATTTTCTCTTCTTGAACCCTCATCAGTCATCTCGTCAGTATCAATGACCCAATATTGTTTTTGACGTATTTATTTGATGAAGTTCTACCCTTACCGACGATGACTCCTTAGGCTCTTATAAGTCCTCATTACTTCTATTAATTCACGAAATGAATACAATTTAACATTCTTGTGTGATTTCGTTCTTAATTTATTTCATCCAGGCATCAGTTACATTAATTACATGGATTATTCTGCTCACATGTAAGGCAGACAAATAACATTGCTCTAATTGCTGCGCGGCATTCTATCATATTATATAGGTACACACATGTTTACCCCTTAATGATAAAGAATATTAGATGTATTGCCGGCTTTGGTTGGTAAAAAGTCATTGGGTAACGTTTATATTGAGCAGTGGAGTTCTTCTAACTAAATAGAGAGAGAGAAAGAAAGAGAGAGAGAGAGAGAGGGACAGACAGAACAAGAATTTCCTAAGTATTTGGTTGCCATAATTCCTATTAATATTATAAAGGCGAAAGTTTAGAGTAGTAATTTAGCTTGCTCAAACGGCTGGACCAATTTTAATGAAATTAGGACGTAGCCGATACCCTGGATTAACTTATGGGCGACTTTTTATCCCGGAAAATTGTAATGTTCCATTGGAATGAGTAATGCATTTGTATACATTTGCTTTGGCCGAAAAGTTCTTGAGTGGAGGCCACGTAAAGGCAAGCGAAGTGTCGGACGCCCGCCTACAAAGTGGACGGACGATCTGACTAAGGTTGCAGGAAGTCGCTGGATGCAGGCCGCTTCCAACAGGTCATTGTGGAGATCCTTGGAGGAGGCTTATGTTCAGCAGTGGACTTCCTGTGGCTGATATGATGATGATGATGATGATGATGATGATGATGATGATGATGATGATACATTTGCTACGCTTCAAACTCAAAGATTTGATGGGATAGAGTATAAGGCGGATGGAATGAAACAAGAAAAGACAAGATTGCATGCCTTAGATAATAGTAGAAAATGAGACGGGATTGGATGGAATGTAATAGGTTTGGACGAAAAAACCAGTGTAAAGGATGGCACCTACGCGAAATAATGATGTTTTTGACGTAGACTGGATTCAAAAATTATCAGCACCCGGGTGAAGCCGAGAAGGGACGCTAGTGAATGCTAAAGTGACGTAGTGATCGCTATCATTGAACAAACAAATTCCACTAATGCTGTTAGTTCACGTCAATGGTCGACTCGGTCAATTCATGCTTTATGGGCTTCAGACCGGCATCAGAATTTATAAAATATTCAGCGAGTATTTGCGTCGCGTTATGAGGTCAGTTCATCAATATACCAAATGCATAGAGGTCCTACACCAACAATATTTGGGATAATTGTAATAACTATTATAAAGCAAATTTATACAATCACTCATGTTTTTAGCTTTTCCAATTCTTTTTCTTTCTGTTTAATTTCGTTGCCGGATGAATAGAATCTAGGGTCCTTCAAAGATTCGCAGAGCTTCGGTACTTGATGTCCATTTTTAGCGTGCCTATTATTTTTAATGAACTGCTTCGGTGGCGTGTTTGTACTACGGTACGGTTACAAAATTAAGGTCTCGGGTTCGAATCTCGGATCGGCCGAGGTGATACTGGATTTTTCTATTAATTATCAGCCCGGAGTCAGGAATTTGTGCCCGATATGGCGATAGGGTCGCCCCCTATCACATCGTGGGACGGAACATACTAGGTAAAAATATGTGGGTGCCCTGGCACATCTGCTTACCCCTTCTGGGAAAAATGACGTAAGTATGTATATATAACTATTAATGCGAGCTGCATCGGTGCATTTACCACGATAATTTCATCTCATAAAGGATTTAATAAGAATGCGAAACTACAGCTGATGAAAGCGACATCATAGCTGGATCCCCACGCCCCCCGACTATTGAATCTATTGAAGTAAACGCTTTCCAATTTCATATTAGAATTTTCATAATAAAAATAATTCTTAGTTTTATGGATTAAAGTAACTTCAGAAATGGCAATGATTTGAGTTGTTTGAGCATAAATGCTTGTCCATTGGCACTGCTGACCTAATTTCAATGAAAGCGAAAACCCGACCCGCATCATATTCTATGTGCTTATAATTTTATTTCCGACGTGTGCGGGCTTATAGAGCTAATAGTGCAGATAATTCTAGTAAGTGGTGTGTATGTATGTTTAAGTCTATGTATGTATTAGTCGATTGGAAACGGTTTTTATGGAATGAAACTACACAAACGTTTCCCCTGGTTTTTTATTGCCGTGTATTCAGGAGTCAAGATGGTTCGTGTGTTTGTAGTATATATTTACGGAATGATAACGCTTTTAAAGATCCTTAAGGTTTTATTGAAATAAAAAAGAACAAAATTAAAAATCATTGATTAATGTGTCGTTACATAATGTTCATTTTTTTATTATGAATATTTTTTAGAGTAAACAAATAAAACTTTACCGTTCGTCAAACAGAAAATGTCAATTATTTAACAGAGGATAAAATAAAATGAAGAGCAACAATCTATTTACGCCTAGGAAAAACAAATTCTAGGTGTAGTTAATAATTCTGTCAATAGTCATAAAAAACTTCCAAAATAGTATTAGTATAGAATCTCAGCTATGAAAGATAAGATTTTATTCGGCAGACGAAGTATAATAAGCGATTCACCTGGTATTAAGTGGCCATGAACGCCTACGAGTCCTCGACAGTCGTAAGTACTCAGACAAAAGCAAACACCGAGGCGGTAATAAAACAAAAATACTAGATTTCTAGACCAAAACAACAGCTGTTTTTTTATTCTGATTAGTGAGCCAACACTGTCCGGAATGATCTAAACAAAACATCTTAACCCAAAAAATCAACACTCAGACTTGAGCAGTGGGTCAGGCAAAACAAATAAAAGAGCTCATCCATTACTTCTGTGACACCAAATCGGTACAATAGAACAGAAATACGCAGTATTTTCTTACACTACTTTACCAGGACGTCTACAACTGTATCAACTTAGAAATGTATTAAGCAGAAATAGTCTTGGATTAGCATGGACGTGTCTCGCTTATTTAGAAGGCTAGTATACTTTAGGGGTCAAGTGAGGTGGATGTACATTTTAACTTAAAAGAACTATTGTATCGATATGAAGATTATTGTGCCTTGATGAAACCTACTTTTTTGTGTAGGGAAATATATATTTTCTATAAATGAAAACATAATTGCAAACGAGACCCGGAGTTCTTGGGGAAATAAACTTGAAGTAATTTCTTTTTTGTATTCGTCTCTGTAAGTAAAATGTAAAATATGACGATAATTTCTTTATTTCATAAAAATCTGTCACCCGGGATATAACAGAAAAACGTGTAAGGACAAATCATAAAAATGCTATTATGAATTCAAGGATTTCGGACCGGGATCAGCGATATTTTTACCGATACCTATGAATGGGCATTATCCTTTAAACCTGATGGCTACATGATGCATAATGCTACTATTGCCTACACTATTTATTTCTTCCTATTTACGATGTCTTTTGTTAATATTGTAATTGTTGATGGGCTAGCTTAGCGTCTGTACGTCGCATCGCCTAAGGTTACATCTGAAAACCAGCGCTGTGTGGTTGCTTCTGTTATCACACAGCATCATGCTGAGATGTTGACCTGTTATCGCGAGTGAGCTGCGCAACATACATACCTGTTATTTTTATTCTCCTTATTTTTTATATTTAGTCTCTTTTTGTTAAATTTACTGTATTGTTACTTTTTTATAATTATTGTACTGTGTTGTATGCGGCTTATTTGCGCGATAATAAAGCATTTTTCTTTCTTTCTTTCTATACTCCAGTCTTTAGCCGTTTTATACGACATTGACTCGACAAAAAAATGCAACCGACGGTAGAGCGTAGTCAAAAAACGACGATCTTCTTTTGACGGAGGTCTCGGCACGCGCTGCGACTTCAGCACACAACTTCGACTATATTATGTACATCTCTAGATTGACTATTCTGGTTCCAGAAACAGCGAATATGGTAGTTAATATTTATTTCGTACAGTAATAAATAATAGTTTGTAAAAATAAAAAACACGCTTAGTAAAAGACGCAACTAAAAAGTAAACATTATTGTTAATGACGTTGAGTTTAGAGGATGGAGTAATATATTCGTTTTTTTTTTTTTTGTTATTGCTATGAATGGCGAGACGAGCATGCCGTTCGCCTGATGGTAAGCGATACGACCGCTCATGAACAGTAGCAAAACCAAACAACCCCTTGAATTACAAAGCGATGCTTGGCATTCCACTGCGCTCGCCATCCTGAGACATAAGATGTTAAGTCTCAATATGTCCAGTATGTAGTCACTCTGGCTACAATGCCCTTCAACCCGAAACACAACAGTGCGTTTACACTGCTGTTTGACGGGAGAAATAGACACTGCGGTGGTACCCACCCAGATGGCCTCTCACATATGAGAGACCTACCACCAGTTTAATGGTAAAAAAGCCATTGTGCTTGATCATAACTAAAAATAAACTAAAAGGCTACGTTACATAATAATAGGAAAGAAGCTGAACGACTTGTCAAATACGACTAAGCACGACCTATATACCGCTTAACATAGCTCTCTTCCGAGAATTTTCTCAGCGTTCTGTTGAAATCTACTTGCATTCAACGACTTTCTGCAGCCTTTATAAGATCGTCTATTTAACTTCTAGTAGTACGTCCAACGGGTTAATAATTAAATCGTTGAATTGTGAAAACGTTTAACCCGTGCCATTTTCCTGCCAAAACATTCAGAATACACTAATATTTCTCGTGAGCTGTGTTTGAAAGCATCCACCGCAATTCGCGATCAATATGCGTGCAAACATCACGCACCTGTGGCGTCGCGATTACGTCACGTCTCGGGCTTTACACTTTCACTTCATTGTCCTTAAATGTGCCAAAAATACTATGAAAGTGAGTGAATATTCTATTCAGATATAAGGCTTTAGAGTATAGGTCTGAATGTACTTTGTGTATTTCGGTTTGAAAAATATTTTAAGAGTTTTCCGGGATGGAAATTCGTGCCAGGCGTGGTCTCATGAAAATATTATATAGGCTAAGGTGATGCTAAAATGTATAATTAAAGGATATATAAATAGATAAACTTTATAAAGTAAAGCTTTTATACATGTTTTTTTTTCACTATCGGCAACAAAATAACGACTTTGAAGCTAAGTCCCTTGTCTTCTTTAGAACCAATGGAGCCATTTTTACGCCTGATCGAAAAATACGGAGAAAGGTATTTAGGACTCGCCTTTGTCAATTGTATCTGTTTTTGTGGTATAAAATACAATAGTGACTTTATAAATCTTGATTAAAAGTAACACTACATTATTTGTTGTGTTTGTTGAACTTGCTCAGTTTAAAATACTCTTAGCAATCTTACTTGTAAGGGTAATTCACTATCGTCCTGTTTATAATAAACACACGACATATCCCTAAAATATATAATACGAGCGGCCCGGCCAAGCTTCGCCCGGGTACAAATAGATTTTTGTTCAATAATATATTATGTACGTATTATTATTATACATATAAACATTCCTATATAGGTACGCTGTCGCCGCGCCGCCCTGGCCGGCCAGTACCGCCGCAAGCGCTACGTCCCGCAATTTTAAATCTGTAATATCTTTGAAAATATTCATTTAAATCTTGTGCTGTAAAGAACCACATATATCTATATTAAATCAACTATTTATTTAAGCTATTTAATTGGATAAGGATTAATGCTGTATTGGTTAAAATCGCTTCGAAAATTAGCCATTATATGTCGTAAAAAGTAAATGACAAAAAAATGTTATTGTGGGATATCCATAAGAGATAGACATATACCATCGCGGAGTTTTCTGTAGACCTTTTCAATGTGTACAAATATGTAGTACATTATTTTGATAAATCTCGTAGGGTTCAGCCTGCGTTTGCAATGTAAGCGGAAAAATATTGATAATTAACGACATCACATTAGAAACCTCAAAAATAACAATATTTCTCCACTATTTAATGGATGTAATTATACATATAAATCTTTCTATTAAATCACTCTATCTATTAAAAAAACCGCATCAAAATCCGTTGCATAGTTTTAAAAATTTAAGCGAACAAGAAAAATAGGGACAGAAAAAGCGACTTTGTTTTATACTATGTAGTGATTATTACACTTTAAGGAGTTGTCAACAGAGTTGACTTGTAATGACTTATAATGTTGTATTGCAATGTGTTAATAGCAGTTCAGTGATCAATGTATTTGGAACCTATACAAGGGTCAAGACGTTATTTAGAAGTTTGTACTGAATCTGTGGATATCAATGATTCCTATGATTTATTACTTAACCACATAAGTCACTAGGTTTTCTATTCATTTTTTTTCTTATAAATCAAAAAGAAATAATTAAAAACTTATACTATTAGTAATACCTAGTCTTACCATATAGGTAAGCGATACGACTACTTTTGAACTGTAGCAAAACCAAACAACATCTTGAATTACAAACCAATGCTTGGCATTCCACTGCGCTCGCCTTTCTGAGACAGGTGCTGTTATTTCCTAATATGTCCAGTAGTAACTCTGACCACAATATCTTTAAAACCGAAACACAACAGTTTACACTGTTGTTTGACGGGATCAATAAAAAATCAATTAAACATGGGGTCCTTCTAAAGAAGAGTTAAAAGGTTCATATAGGGTCGGCAACGCGCGAGCGATACCTCTGGTGTTGCAGAAGTCTATAGGTTATGTGACTACTTACCATCAGGATGGCCGTATGCTTGTTTGCGTCCACATGAAAACCTGACCTGAAAATCGAAACAACGACAATATTTTATGATTGTAAATAGATACCATTATTATTATTTCCAAAAAACGATCGAAATATATTTGTGTTTCGATAATGCCATTTTCAATAATTACCATGGTCGGGCGTAATTACTGTTGCAAATGTTAGCCGTTCGACGCGTGAAATTAATTGTGAAACCAAATGAAACATTTGTACTGCGTTAAGTAACAATAAATGCTGTTTAAATTCGCAATACTTTAATTGCACGTTCAAGAGTTAATTCAATGATAAATAATAGATTCTTATAGAGAAAGACAATGTGGTATTCTAAATTCATTGGCATTCGCAGTATTTTGAGAGCATAAAGTTCTGTATGGCTTAAGCAATTCGATAGTCAAATGAAGTCGTATTAGAAATGACAATAAATTCAGCAGTTAAAGTTTTATATCGGAGGTACTGGGTAGTAATGTCGGGTTACAAATTCATCAGTGCGACTGTGTTTTGGCGTTAATCCAATTCCCCTTCTGCTTCACAAAGCTGCCTCTAATGAGGCTGTAGTTCATGTTTCAGAAGTGATTACTGTGCAAATATACCTACGTACAATTAAATTATATTTGAGAGTAAATTATTGATTCTTTAAATTAATAAATAATAAAAGTATATTCTTTTATCAAATTGCGTTACATTTTTTGTGGACCCATGGTAATTAAAAATCTAATAAAATAATTCGCCGCATTATTTACTACGGACGCAATGATGTGATCAGTAAATCTTGACTGATTCATATCAAAACAAATTAAACAATGTCAATAGCTGATGATATTCTAAACGCAAGTTACCTACTTATTATAGAGTTACATATCATCTAGTATAAACTAGGTCATAAAAGATAATGAAAAAAAAATAGGCACAAATGTATATTAATATATGAAACTGAAGAGTTTATTTGTTTATTTATTACTTCTAATCTCAGAAAGTAATGGTTCGAATGGAAACATTATTTTTGTGTTCGATAGGTCATTTATCAAGGAATGCTATAGGCTTTATATATAGCCGCCGTTTTAAAAAGTGTATCTGCACCGAGGCGAAGCAGGGCCAGACAGCTAGTAAAAATAATATAGCAATGAGGTTTAAGAATACAATATAATTTACAGAATATATACCAACTGAATCCATGAAATCCATTTTATTAAGGAAATGAAAACAAAGCGCTGTACCTTAAGAATAAACCTTCCAAACGCGTGAATAAAAAGGAGTAACAATCACTAACATTCATCTTGTAAACGAGCTTCAATGACTGCTTACTGAGATGCTGGCTATAAATCTAGGGAATACCTCGCTGCAAGGGCTCCTCTATAAAAAGCCAGTAATGGACACCCTCGGAGTAGCTTTTGATTACTGTTCCTTTGTGAGGCTGAGTCTCGGATGATAATCATTCCGTCACTACGCTGTGTTAGTAGGCTGCGTGAATGTATTGTACATTTTGAGAATATTTTTGTTTTTAATTATGCCATAAGATTGAGAGATCAGGAATTCGGAATAAGGAGATGGGTGCATTGTCTGCTTTTAAGGATGGATAGTCTTAAAGAAAGGGAGGTTGGAATAATTAATACTTTAAATAGCCTTTTTATATTGAACCAACAAAACGAAACAATATTTCATGAATGATCTAGTATTTCATGTCAGTATTTTTGGATACAGTAGTATCTACTCCAGTTTTAGTAGCTGTTAGGAAATACAAGTTAACGTTGAAAAAGATTTCCCTTTATTACTTTCGCTTTATTTTTTTCGCTTTAGTACTCATCTCACAAAATCACACTTCAGTATAATATACCCTCCTAAGCCTATTTAATAATTTATATATTATATTTATGTATTGTGTATATTATTATAATATATTGTATTCATGTGTTAACTAACTTAATACTAGAGTACAATCATAGAACTTGGTCGACCGAGCACGTACATTATTATTGTGAACCGTCACGGGTACCCACAGCACAGGCTTGCCTAGTGTGAGGCCATTGGAAATACTATTGTACATTTTTGATGTGAATAAATGATTATTATATTATTGACATCACACTGTGCACCTTATGCTAAATGCAATACGATTGAGAATCGATGGGTGGAACATGATTATCTCATAGTTGTAGTTAGTAGTCGACTTAATCATACGGACCTACATGAATATACGAGTACATTAACTAATCCCGAAGCACAATACAATTGCCTTGCCATTAGGTTGGCTTATCTCGGTCTATACACCAGTGGCGGTACTTCCATACAAGCCCAAAAGCCCGGCTTGCCCTACTTAATAGGCATATACTCAATCTTAAAGGAAAATTAGTAACATAAATAAAATACATTCGTTTAATGCAAAACGTCTATCATTTTTAAATTTACCGCGTCGCGGCGTGCCATAATGGAGCCCCGCGCCTGCGACGGAGCACCCGCGCCCGCAGCGCCACGCCCGGCAACTCGCCAAAGCGAGCGCCGCGGTCTAAAACTAACATAAAAATATTTCATTCGAAATCAACGCTGGTCCACGCGTGACGCAATATATAAAATATTATCTATCTTTTTCTCTCTCGTGTGCTTTTACCTGGCTTTTGGCGTATATTGCCCTCTCAGTCGCACCTATGGGTGAATTGCTACTACCATGACACTACGTACCTATACATATAGCTATTCTATAATGCAATTTGTACCAAGCAAAATGCCCGGCTTCGCGTAGTGAAGTTGTGCACTTGACGCGTCATATTATGATCCAAATTTATGGAAAAATATTTATGTTTTGCTATAAGTTATATTGGATAATATTTAAAATAAATTGATATTTTTTGAGACCGTATTATGATGTTTTAAATATGTTTATTAATATATAATTTGGAATTGTACATAATTTAGGACCTGTGGAATGTGGATAGTTTCACGTTTATTATTATGTCTTTCGAGCGGACGATTAACCAGTAATCACAGAACATCTACGTTTAGTTTTCGTTTAATTATAGTATTTTACGTTTATTACGTATAATAATGGGTGAAAATGTGCCTTGTGATGGTTTGAAGTGCGTGCAAGTGTTGATCGGCGAGGAAAAGGTAAATTCATTACATTTCGTTGACGAACAACTACTCGTATCTGGTCCAAAACCTACGCCTGATTTGTTGTGATTTCTCAAAGTACAGAAAACTATATTATGCATTAATATCTTTTCATAATTCTGGTAAACAGCGTATAGAAACCTCTTTACGCGTCAGATACATATGTGATGAGATTTCAAAACATTATGCTCGCGTAGACAGTAACCGTAGTGTTTTTCAGAAATTAGTTGACACTGTTTGCCATTGAGCTCATCAAGAGCTTCCTTTCAGGGCTCATGATGAATCAAAAAATCACATGCATACACAAAAACATAACATGAATGTATTAATAACAATAATTTCTGGCCGCGAAATTAAACACGGCGCCGTACTTGTGCTATTGTAGTGGATTTTTATTGTTAACTTTATATTGTAATTAATTTACAAAATAATTGCAATGTAAAGTTACGTATGCATGCCCAAAAGTAATTTGACTTACACATTTGTTTTATTCATCTATTTAAAACTAATGATAGGCCATTCAGTATTTTGGCAATATTAAATAGCTGGCTGTGAAAATCGCGCCATCTATTAGATTTTTTCGAAACAACTTATTGTAATAGATTTTTTCATAACGGTGATAAAGACAGTTATTATTTTATTAGTTTTTTATCCTAATCTTATATAGATCGTGTGGTAGATCTAGGACTGCCTCGATGGCGCAAAGTTGAGGTCTCGGATTCGAATCTCGGGTCGTTTTTCTATATATTTTTTATCGCATAGGCTCGCCCCCTATCGCATGATGAACACGTTCTTCTTTCTTAATACCATTTTGCTCCTGAACCAATACATATTCTTGCTAAAAAAATATTGGGCTTGCCCTAGTTCACAACCCTAGGCACGCCACTGCTATACACTTACTTGAACTAGTATAGCTGTTTTTGCATCTAGTATATTGTAACTATTATTCAAGTAAGGCTAGTAGTTCTATATAATTCAGTTACATCTATCCTAGCAGTTTTAGTTAGTTTAGTTGTATGTAAATGCGTTCCATACATAAACATGGGCATCGATCGGAAACAGATGGTTCGTGAGTGATGGTTAACACGCACTCCATTTTAGGATGTTTCGCTATTTCTATGTTTTCCTCCATGAAATAAGTTTTCCGGGCCTTAAAATGGCTTTCCTTTTTTTCTCAACCATTCTTCGTTCTAATCCATTTCCAAATGGAAGGCCCTGAGTTGTATAATTTTGTTTTCACTTGGAAATAGTGGTTGATACATTTAAATTTATCTTACATTTTGCTCATTAAAACTTAATAAATTAGTCAGGATAACATATTATATTCAAATTCACTTAAAAAATATTTCTAAATAGAATAATTTTATCCCACTTCATCATTTGCGGCAACAATTTACTACGTTTAGCATTAATTTTCTTTCTAGCTTTAATTATACAAAGACCTGTAAAGTTAAAAAAATACGGGCTTTAGGTCATCCAGCCAGTGTTAAAGTAATACATATTTTACTTTGTGATAAATTGTGGCGAATTTAAAACGGCTCTTTGTTAAGACACGTGGCAAATTATTTGTGCTCAAATTATTTTTATTTTGCAACCCATTTTCTTTTTTTACCAACTATTGTATCACTGAACATCATAACAGATAATGGCAACTTTAAGACAAAAAAAACAAACTATTCACTTTTAAGTTGGTTGAATCGCCTGCCTGTCAATGCTCTGCACCTGACTGTGCTTACGAACAAAATGCAAATCATATAATTTGGGAGTGTGATCGTTGGTCCGATTAACGCGGAATAATGTTGAACAATATGCAAATAACATCTGGTGTTGCATACTATACGGACCTCGTGGAATCTAGGAAGAATTTCCGTGCTTTCCAGCGCTTTTGCCGTGAGCAATTTAGCAGCTCACACTATAGGACCCATGTAATTGTTTATCCCGTGGTGCTTAAAACATCTGGCTTCTCCAGTTATATATCTTTATATCAGATGATAATACCTCTCAACTCAATATTTTGTCACCCGCATTGTTGCGGAGGGAAGGACAATTGTTTGGACAATTATTTGTTTCCAACTCCTATTGGTTTTTCTTTCTGATTAATTTCGATGCGGGTTAAAGACAAGCTAGTGTCCCTGAGAGACACGCCGAACTCCGGAGCTCGGGGCCAATTCTTTGTGTGCCACTGTTGATCCTGGCTGACTGGAGCTGCGTGTGGTGGGTGTGAGGGCGGGAAAGTCTCTAACTTTTGATATTCTGTAGGCAGCCATTTTACATGAAAAAGCTTGAAGGCTTTATAAATACGTAATATGAGATCTCGTCGACGCTTCCGAGTCGATACTTCAGGTTGTGTAGTTTGGGGAAATTGTAAAAATAAAAACCTCTAACATCTTTAACTTAAAACAAGTCAGGAATTCAAATATACACATTTACTTCTCTTTGAAATTCGAATGTGTAGCACGAGACAAAAGAGGACAGGATTGCATGCTTTTCATCATGTGATAGAATGAGACGGGATTGAAAGGGATATAACAGGCGTTCACGTTAAATTTAAATATAAAAAAGTCAGTACTGTTATACGAGATTCAAAAACTCTCTTTTTAAAAAAAACTTTATTTAGTTTTACACTTATTTTAAAATTATTAAAATAACACATACAAAATTAGAGATAGAAATGGTAACTGGCAGACACCCGGTCGCGAAAGAATATAGAATAAGATTGGGCCCCCAGCTTGCGCCGTCTTACTATTTATCCACACAAAAGTGCATATGTGCAGTTTTGTGTGGAGAGGGTTTTTGTTATATAATGGATTTCTATTGCATCTTAAGTATATAACAGCCCCCCGGTTAGGAATAAACTTACACAAAATTTGTGAAGTTTATGAGAATCTATGCATTTGTATATATACACATATGCAAATTATGTATATATTTTCACCCTATTCTTAGGGTAGGTGGTGTTCTAATGTCATCAAGTTCCACCTCTTCATTACTATCGGATATAGGTTCATTATTTCTACTTGTATTATTTAGGTTAACCCTTCTAAAAATGAGTTTTCTGTGTATGCCAGTTTTATACAGTATGTAACATAATATTGAAATTAAAATAAGAAATATAGTACTTGTATAATAATTCCCATATTTTATTATGTGCGGTTTTCCAGAGATTATTTCATTTAGGTTGGAAATAATTTCGTCGTTCTTATTATTGGTGATCAGATTTTCTAAATCTATGTTTTGTAATAAAATTGGGGAATCATTATTATTAGCTAAATCTATCTTATCGTTTAAGTTACAACATGAATCATTTATAATACTAAAGTTAAGGCTAGGTGTATATAGACTTATATTAATTGCGTCATTTGCCGATAACAGTTTTACACTTCTGGTGTACACGGTACACTGATTCGGGGTTTGCAAAACACCCGTTCCGGCCACTATCACTTCTTCCACTTCACTAACACTACATTCAATTGTTATTTTATTAGGTTTCGATTGGACAAAAATCCACCGATTGTTTTTGATTGGTTTCCAAATGTCTAATTGTCCGGAAATTGTTTTTGTTTCGCACTGTACGGGAATAGCACTGACTGGTTTTGTCAATAGTTCACTTTCACACGTAGGGTTGTCATTTGTTAGTGAGATCATTGTTAACTCACATAGGTAAAACTCAGAGTTTACGGTTTTACAATTATCTAAGTTATCTAAATTACAATAATATAGCTTATCTCTAGACATGGCTGTGTAAGGGCTTGATGGTAAAATCATACTAAATTTATTTGGATCGTTTGATCCATGAGGAGTTGGTATAGCCATGTTATGATACAAATTGTATTCGTCCTTTGTAACTAAAGGCATTAGTAATACAAAAACTAACTTATCCTTAAAATAATAACATGCTACATTTGATATGCTTAAAACTATATGAATGTTGTCTAAACTCAAGGAAAGAGGGATTCCAGTATCACTAGGTAAGTGTCTTTCATTGTTTACGAGTTCTTGGTATAATTGTGCTGGTGTTAATATGTTCGGATGTAGAATATTTTGACTACTAAGAATGACTGCGTTTATTAAATCTTCCATTTGGAATGACAATGTCAACAAGGAACTATCAAGGCTGGTAAGTATGGAATTGACTTTTGTTTCAATTAATAAATTATTTGTAATGTCAGAGATATTTTTTATTTCTCCTAGAAATGTGTTTAATGCCTCGTTGAGAATTTCTTGATTAGTTTTTAGTCTGTCTATAATTTGTTTATAGGATTCTAGTGTGGATTGTGTGATTAGAATATTTTCTTTCATCATTTCAGCGATTTTATTTTCATTATTTTCTAATGTTTCTATATAAGAGTCATATTTTTCGGCATCGTTCTCATCGAGAGTGCCAAAAACGTGCTTAAATATAGTACCTATGCCGCCAAACCATGAACGTTTATTACGTTTTGAAATCAGATGTGATATGGATTCAAATTCACGAGTGACATCTTTATATTGAACAGTTAAAGGCGATAGTATGTCGAGGCAAAAAGTATAATTAGCTTGTTGACAAGCGAGTCTTGTAGTACTTAGGACTTCATTTAAATTTGACAAATGTGGTTTTATAAATGATATATCTATATAATTGATAATGCTTAAATGTCCTTTTACGATTTTCAATTTACCCAAGTTGTCGAAGTATATTCCGGAACTGGAAGGATATGGCTGGATGAATTCGGGATGTGCGTTGATGCAAGTGCTGAAATAGAATGAATTTAGCTATGAGATTGGGTCATTACGGCAGGTTTTATCTCATCTAAATGATGTGTCACATGTCGTCTATTTATGAGAAGTGTGACGGTGTGGTTGAAATTTACTTTAACTATCTTATATGGACCCTTCCAAACTGGAGATAGCGCTTTACGGAGCCTCAAATGGTTTTTAAGGTAGACGTAGTCACCGATTTTGTACTTTGGAGGGGGTCTGGTACGTGTGTCGTAATAGGCTTTTGAAGACTCCTTAGATTTTAAAATATTTTCAAGGGCCATACCACGGGTGTATTTGAATTTATGTTGTAACATTTTTATATAGTCAGAATAAGTTGTCCCTGGTTCATTATCATAGATGGAATTTGGGATAAACGGTTTGTGACCAAAGACTAACTCGTATGGTGTGAATTTTGTGGTGGTATGTACTGTAGTGTTGTATGTAAGTATTGCAGTGTAAACGTATGTGGGCCAATTGTCTTGTTCTTGGTTGGTGAATGATTTTAAATATTCTTTAAGGGTTGAATGGCTACGTTCTAATGCCCCTTGTGTTTGAGGATGATAAGGAGATGACCATAATTGTTTGATTTTTAGAAATTGGCATGTGGACTTGAATAGATCTGAGGTGAAATTTGTACCTTGATCTGTTAGGATCGATTTAGGAATCCCGAAGAGAGATATGAAGTGAATCAAACAATCACTAGTTTCTTCTGCTGTAGTGCTACGTATTGGGTAAGCTATGGAGTATTTCGTAAGATCGTCTTGTAATGTGAGAATGTATTTTAACTTGGCTGGACCTGATTCGGGCAAAGGCCCTACAATATCTAGCGCCACCCTTTGGAAAGGAGATACGGATGTTGTGGTGATTTCCATTGGTGCTCTATTTATTTTCCTAAGGGCTTTATTCTCCTGACATGTTTTACACTGTTTGACATAGTCTTCTATTTCGCTACGCATACCTTTCCAATAATATTGTTCTTTTATTCTATTGTACATTCTATTTGAACCCAAATGACCGGCAATAGGAATATCGTGATTATCGCGGAGAATTTTGGGGCGTTCACTCAGGGTTGGATAGGCTATTTTATTTAGGTAGACGTGTATGGTAATTTTAGTGTTATGGAACAAATAGATTAGGATGTTATAAATCTTAGCATATGAGTGTTGATCGAAAGGGTTTTTAAAGTCAGAAATTGCGACATCTGTATGTTCGTTAGAATTAAGAATTTCTGTCCTTATGCGTTTTAGGGTATCATAGATAGCAGGATAAGTGGATTCGTCAAAATGGTGAACTTTAGTAAAAATAAGATAAATAATTTTGTTTTCTAATTCTATTTTCAAGAAGGAATGCAATTCTTTTTCGGAATTTAAGACTTCGTCGCTATTAGGTAACTTGGAGAGGATTTCGGAAATATAGGGATTTGATTCGTCTAAATCGATAGATGTAGGAATGAGGAGCAGTTTATAGGGAGATTTTAGGAGGTTTTCGTTGTGTTCTGTGAGAATAGTATTTGAAGTATTTTCTTTATTAGTAGTTGATTTAAGGAACGCCGGGTAGTCGTTATTATTTAAATTGGGATTTCCCTGAGGCGGTGTAGGATTATTTGAGTTTGTAAAATTTGGATTTGGTGAGGGGATATCTAAATTTTCTAAATCTAGATTGAGATCAACGTTTCCTGGACTGAGTTCAGGTAGTGGCCCTAGGTCTATAAGACCTGGAGAAGGAATCGTGTCGCTTTCTTGAGGTAATAAAGGAATTTGAGACGGATTATTTGGAGAGTTGAGTATGGGTTGTGGAATAATATTAGATTCAATATCTTGATTTAACAGTTCTTCGTCATTGAAGGAAAATGGGATTGGAGATAAGGATTCGGCAACATGGTCTTCCAGTGGGTTGCTAAAGTCGTCATAGAGGTCTGGCAATAAAGGGTTTGGAGTTAGTCGGGATTTATCTTCTATTGGATTAACTGGGAATCTAGATAATGCGTCTGCGTTAGTATTGGTTTTACCCTTCTTGTGAATAATGTCGTAGTCAAACTCTTCTAATTTTAGTCTCCACCGGACTAGTCTTGAACCCGGGTCTTTACAATTAAACAGCCATTGCAGAGGTTTATGATCGGTGACTATAGTAAATCGATGTCCATACAGATATGGACGAAAAGCTTTAGTGCCGAATACTATGGCAAGACATTCTTTTTCCGTCACGCTATAATTGCATTCAGCTTTGTTCAATGTGCGGGATGCATAGGCTATTGGTCTGTCTTTGCCTATTACACCCTGAGATAGGATG
Source organism: Hyles lineata (assembly GCA_030180105.1). Lineage (NCBI taxonomy): Eukaryota > Metazoa > Arthropoda > Insecta > Lepidoptera > Sphingidae > Hyles > Hyles lineata. The sequence goes on along the minus strand of JARJEE010000002.1, from coordinate 4,851,853 downwards.
GCGGATACAGCGAAATTAGAGGCGTCACAGGTTAATACGAAGGGTTTGGAAAAATCTGGATACATGAGTACTGGAGATGTTGTTAATTTGGATTGTAGTTTTTCAAAAGCTAATTGGTGTTCATTTTTCCAGTCAAATTGAGCTTCTTTCTTAAGGAGAGAAGTTAGAGGTTTGGCTAATTTTGAAAAGTCAGGGATGAATCGTCTGTAGTATGAGACGAGTCCTAAAAAGGATTTTATATCTTTTGGGCATTTTGGAATTGGGAAATTTATAATGCATTTTATTTTTTCAGGATTAGGTTTTACTCCGTCTTTACTTATTATATGCCCGAGGTATGCGACTTCTTTGTGAAGAAACTCGCACTTGTCTGGTTGTAATTTCAAATTATAATTTCTCAGTCTGTCAAATACAGCCGTCAAATTTTGGCAATGACTCGATAAGTCTGGTGAGTATACTACAATATCATCGAGATATACGAAACATCTTGACCCTTGTAATCCCGAGAGACAAGTGTTCATGAGTTTCTGAAATGTAGCAGGGGCGTTTTTCAGCCCGAATGGCATTCTAGTGAATTGGAAATGTCCTTGAGGGACGGAAAAGGCAGTTTTACTAGCATCTTCATTTGAAATGGGTATCTGGTGAAATCCAGAAGCCAAATCTAATGTGCTGAAGTATTGACTTTTTCCTAATTGGTCAAGGATTTCAGTAATTTGCGGAATGGGATAGGTTTCACCTATTGTAATATCATTCAATTTCCTGTAGTCGATGACTACTCTCCATTTGCGTTGTCCCGAGGCGTCAAGTTTTTTTGGAACAACCCAAATGGGTGAAGACCATGGTGATATTGAAGGTATTACGATGTTTTGATCTAGCATTTTATTTATTTGACTCTCTACTTCCTTTTTGTGGCATTCAGGGAATCTATACGATTTAGTTTGAATTGGAATATCTGTGCTTGTTATGATTCTATGTTCTGTAGCCGTAGTGTGTGTGAGTTGGTCATTGGGAAGATGGAATATGTCAGAATATTGAGAACAAATTTGGACAAGGGCATTAGCTTCTTCTTGGTTTAGATGTGAAATTCTGAGCAAATTTAAGACTTCATTAGTTCGATCGAGGATTTTACAATGAGATATCATTTGAGGTGAGTTTTGTGGAGTTTGCGTATCAAATGGTTCTAAGGATAGGTTAAGATTAGAGTGTACTGTAGCAGGATATTCTGATGTATTAACAACTGTGATATTGATACGGTTGTTATCTTTGACTTTAGCTATGCAATTTGCTACGAGTAAAGATTCGGAAATGTGTTGATCTAGAATTATTCCTTGTTGAATTTCAGGATTAGTTACTGTACACTCTATCACGGATTCTGTACGAGGTGGTATAGTATAAACTGGTTCGCAAAACTGTAACTTGATTGTCTCGTTGTTTATATAGATAACGCCTTGATGATAATCTACTTTACATTTTAATTTTTGTAGTAGGTCATTCCCTATAATACCGTCATATGTTAGATTAATTTTTTCTACGACATGGAATTCATGTGTATATTTCTTTTTCAGATCTTGGAATATAGGTATTTCGAAACTACCAAGAGTTGTTGTGAGTTCATCCCCAGGATCAATTCCTTTCAGGGTTATTGTTTTTTTATTTAAATGAGGGATATTAGACAATGAATTGATTTTCAGTAAACTTATGCAAGATCCGGTATCTATCAGAAAGGATAATGGTCTATCTGCTACACTGGTTTGTATGTCGATATGAGGTAAGTATCTTTTTTCGGAATTTTTGTGTATTTTGAAAATAATAACATCATCGTTTTGTTTCAGGTTATTTGGAGATTTTCGTGATTGTAGGAGATTCGGAGGATATAGAGGATTTAGGGGACGAGAGGAACTCAGAGGATGCGTAACGTTTAGTGATTGTGGCGGATTCAGTGAATTTAGAGGACGCGGTGGATTCAGAGGGTGCGACGAATTCGGAGGGTGTGATGGATTCAGAGGACGCGGCTGATTCAGCGGACGTGATGGATTCAAAGGATACGATGGATTCAGAGGACGCGACGGATTCAGAGGACGCGATGGATTCAGAGGACATGGCGGATTCAGAGGACGCGACGGATTCAGAGGACGCGAGAGATTTAGAGGACGCGACGGATTCAGAGGACGCGAAGGATTCAGAGAACATGACGGATTCAGAGGATGCGACGGATTCAGAGGACGCGATGGATTCAGAGGATGCGACGGATTCAGAGGACGCGAGAGATTTAGAGGACGCGACGGATTCAGAGGATGCGACAGATTCAGAGGACGCGACAGATTCAGAGGACGCGAAGGATTCAGAGGACGCGACGGATTCAGAGGACGCGACGGATTCAGAGGACGCGACGGATTCAGAGGACGCGAAGGATTCAGAGAACATGACGGATTCAGAGGATGCGACGGATTCAGAGGACGCGATGGATTCAGAGGACACGACGGATTCAGAGGACGCGACGGATTCAGAGGACGCGAAGGATTCAGAGAACATGACGGATTCAGAGGATGCGACGGATTCAGAGGACGCGACAGATTCAGAGGACGCGACAGATTCAGAGGACGCGAAGGATTCAGAGGACGCGACGGATTCAGAGGACGCGACGGATTCAGAGGACGCGACGGATTCAGAGGCCGCGAGAGATTTAGAGGACGCGACGGATTCAGAGGACGCGACAGATTCAGAGGACGCGACAGATTCAGAGGACGCGAAGGATTCAGAGGACGCGAGGATTTGGGAATGGTACTATAAGTTTGAAATTGGTTAGGATTCTTTGATACAGTGGATATAGAAAAGCAATTGGTATCGACTTTATTTTTTTTGGAACAATTTCCCGGGCGACACCTGTCGGGAAATTTTCTTAGTTTAAATCGTCCACTTCATCTACTCCGTTTTCCTCTTCGGGATTAACGGCAAAAATTCTGCGTTGAGGAATGGAATTAGGGTTGTGTTGGTTTTGTGGGCGATTTGGAGTTAGATATTGATTTGGGTTAGTTGGGTTATTAATGCGGTTCCTATTGTTATTATATTGTCGTTTGCGACAATTTTCAATGCTATGTCCTACGTTCTTGCAGTATCTACAAACGATTTCATTCGTATTTATGCTTCTAGAAGGACTAGGACGGAATCCTTGCGGGAAACGGCTTGGGTAAGATTGAAATTCGCGCCGCGGACTGAATTTTGGTTTATCGAAATTGTTAGGATTTGATAGTTGTGATCTCTTGTTCACCGCGGACATTATTTTTTCTTCCGCGACTGCGAAGTTAACCGCGGAGTTTAATGAATCTGGATCACGACATCTGATTATTTGTGAAAGTCTTGGTTGCAATCCAACAATAAAGGTGTGCAACGCAAGGTCTTCCATTGCGGCTACTCGCCCAGCTATTTCGGCCTTTTTCTTGGTCGGGATAGAAATTTTAATTTCTGTGAGCAATTTGGCTAGACATGTTTCAATTCTTAAAGAAAATTGATTAGCTGTTTCATTAATATCTTGTTTGCAATTTTGCAACTCGGAGAGAAGGTGTGTATAATGTTTCTTTTCTCCGAATTGTTGTTTTATGAAATCTATAAATTGTTCGAGATTTTCGAATTCTTTTATACTGCAGGTAAGTTCAGCCTTATCAACCAACTGACTCAAAATGTATTTGAACAATATTGGTTTTTGATTTTTATTAGCAAGATTATAGGCACTCTGACAATTTGCAATAAATGGATTCAAATTTTCCCTCGAACCATCGAAGGGTTTTATGAATTTGAATAAGACACTTAGCTCCACCTTGTCTTCGATATCGACTCGGCTGGTGCTTTTAGAGACACTAGTGGTCTCCTCTCTTTCCTTGGATTCGGACTTACTGGCCATATTTACTGGAAATATTATAGAATTTGAAGTATAATTACAGCAATCTATAAAGTACACAACACACAATAAACAATACACACAATAGTATAAGGTAAATATAAAACAATTATTTGGAAGGCGATTCCACCTTAAGTTAGCTTCAAACAACAAGGTATGGAATTACAAGCTTATCTATAACTGTTATGACGGATGTATAAAATAAACAAAAGGAATGTACTGTCTGAGATTACACTGAACACTTGCAACTATTAATGATAATAATTAAGGATGTGGAAAATTATTGAAGTAAAATAATAGGTAAGTATATAATTTGAATTATAATTATTAAATTCCGCAAACTGAATAAACTCTGAGTTTTATTGACTTTAATTAACTTGTCACTGAAAGGGTCTTGTAATAGAATCACTCACAGGAGAACTGCTACCAGGTGCACCAGAGTTAACATGGTGGAACTCTTGGATGCTGGCGTGACCGTTTCAAAACGATCAATACTGGAACCACTGGCTGGAACAACGCGGATCCCGCGTCTCGACTTCACTCTTAAGTTCGTAGCGCACTTGTCAATTTATATGAATTTTGTGAATTTTAGTTTAATTACTGCTTTCAGTCCGTTTTATTTATTTGGATTTTCCGAAGACGTATTCGGGTGTGATTTCGGTATCCCACCGCTGCCACCAAAATGTTATACGAGATTCAAAAACTCTCTTTTTAAAAAAAACTTTATTTAGTTTTACACTTATTTTAAAATTATTAAAATAACACATACAAAATTAGAGATAGAAATGGTAACTGGCAGACACCCGGTCGCGAAAGAATATAGAATAAGATTGGGCCCCCAGCTTGCGCCGTCTTACTATTTATCCACACAAAAGTGCATATGTGCAGTTTTGTGTGGAGAGGGTTTTTGTTATATAATGGATTTCTATTGCATCTTAAGTATATAACAGTACGCTAAATAATATGTTGCTGACGTAAACTGGACTCAAAAGTTATCTGCAGCCGGGTGAAGCTGGGCCCGACCGCTAGTACAATTTAAATTCGTTGTAACTACGAGTACTATTCTACTGTTCTGTGGTTCTTCTGCAATTGACAGCTTAAATTCAAGCGATATTTCTGAATTGAATGCGTTTGATAATCTGTGTAATTGCTAATAGCGATCCTATTGAGATCTAAATTCACATAACATTTCGTTACTATCGAAAATGGGGTTAGCCAAAAGTGTAAGTATGGACTTCTCAAATTAGGGGCCGCATCTCTTGTATCACGGTTCCAGCGCACAATTCTAATGAACAGAGATCAAAACGTGGAACCGTAAACAAACACATAATGAAATATATTTTAAAAAGTCTAATGTGTAGGTTGGTTGTGAAAGAAAAACTGTCAGCACTGGTCATAAATAAATACATTTAAAAGTTTCACACATATTCACATTTAAATCTCCCTTCATGGATATTAAAAGCAAAGAGAAACTTTGAAATGAAACTAACTGCCCGCAACCACAACGGCCGCGGGTGCAAACCGCGACGTAAGCATCTGCTCTTAGAGCTATGGTGATCACCAATACCTCGGAATAATACGAATGACTAAAACCTCAGTCCGCCTCATAACCACGAAAGATGTGAAGGAATCGAATTTTCGAAAAGTAAAAAAATAACCAAATCCACAGTTTAATCTGTAAAATTAGTTTCATTTCATTAAATAACATTTCCGTAAATCTAAGAAACCATTATACGAGAAACTTCTTACTTTCGCAACACCTAGAAATGGAGCAATATCTTGCGGGTCACCCTAACATTTAATTAGTTTCGGGGACCAAATCCCCCTTATCCCGTTTTACCGCTGCTGCACCCCTGAGACTGTCAATTATACGAGTACAAGTTTTAATTTATCAGCTAAATACTGTGAACCACTCACCATAGTAGTCTTATTAATCTATTCTAATCAAGCGTATACATATTAAAAAACATTCCCGTCAAACAGCAGTGTAAATGCACGGTTGTGTTCCGATTTGAAGAACATTGTAGCCAGAGTAACAACTGGAAATATAGAGAATTAACATCTTATGTCACAGCATGGCGAGCACATGGAATTTTGCTACTGTTTATGCACGGTCGTATCGCTTACCATTACATTCAATGCAATAAAAAATCAATAAATAAAAAACAAATTTAAACCACCAATTTCTTTTCAGAATGCCGCGCCTTGGCCTGATCAGTGCGGGGTGAGGTGACTGAGGGGGGGCGTGATGAGCGCTCCGGAGCCGCTCGTGCTGCAAGCGCTGCAAGGCCACACGCAGCAGAGCGACAAGTGGCCCGGACCAAGAGCGGTCAAGATATACGTCGCTTCTCTTTATAATGGTAAGGTCCAGTTGAAACTCTTGATGTAAGTGTAACGTATGAGATACGTGATGTTGATCGAACTAAACTACGGTGACTAAATAGTGATGATAGAATAGCTTGACTCCGACGAAGGCACCTTCTATTGTCCGCCAACCCGTAAGCGTCTGCCAGCCCGCACTAGGCCAGTAGGACTATATGGCCTAAGCACTCTCAATCGTACTCTCGACTGTAGAGGAGGCCCATGCCCTGAAGTGTGACTTACCTATACGGGCTGATACAGTACCTTTGGTTGACAAGAAATTTGATTAAGTTACATGAGGAGAATAAGACATTATTGCACCATGCAGACTCAATGAACCAATGAACGGATTTTATTGGACTAGATAGTAGTAACTAAAGTTCCAAAGCATTGAGATATAAAACTTCTAGTTTGTTTAATAAATCATGCCATCAAACAGCAAACATCCAAAAAAAGTATCATTCTGATATTAAAGTCCAGGTTACTGAAGCATATAAAATAATAGTAAAACATTCAAATAGTACCTCTAAAGTCAGGATTCAAGACGACTCCAAGCAAAGTGCAAGAGCGCTCAGATTGAATAAGTTTGAGATGTCGTCTGAGTTGTTACCAAGGCAAATTCAAAAGGAATACCTCAGACTTTGTGCATACAGTTGTAAGGTACAAGGTTGATGTAATAAGATTGCTAAGACCGTCTATGCAATTGCTGACATTGCTTTGAAAAAGGTTAATATTCGGAGCTAGTTCGGTAGAATGCATTTTAATATTAAAAAATGGTATAATTTGAGTGAATGAAGACAATCTGTTGTGTAACTACACAAACATGTCCAAATCTCCAATCCAGTCTCTAGATACAAGTATTTAACTAAACATTTAACTAAATACTAAATATTTTACTAAATACTTGTATCTAGAGATTTAGACAGCGTCTTTCCCGTAATCTTCTGTGAATGACTCAAAAATGTAATATAACCCTGTCGTATTGTACGATTGTATCTATATTTGCACGAAATCAGTCTTATGTATTACGTCTACTTAGTAAATATTCACGAACCTCTATATGCTTTGGCTAAGATGAAACCTACGCTGCTAATATAAATAAGTAGTTATAGATATTTGAATTGAATATTCTACATTTAAATATACAATTGAACCCCTTATTCTGTTTTGTATTACGGGGTATAGATTTCTTAGTGATTTGTGCTAAGTATTAGTACCTCCACTACATATTACTTTGGAATTTGGGTGATAAGCATCACAACAACGTCTATAAAACGGCTTCCAAAACATTTGTAAGACTCCTCGTTTTGCATTATAAGTACAGTATAGTATAGTAGAGATCATTTGAATTATTATGTTAATTTGTATGTTATCCCTCCCCCAAATACAAAATCCCCAAAACAAATACCGCTGTTAAATTATTATTTAGAACTGCTAACAAAATAGTTTTAAGTAACCCCAATAGTTTTCACCATTTCCTAAAGATAGTGAGAAGCCGTAAAAACCCTGATGTTCACAAAAAGCGATACAATAACTTCGGTCACCTAACAAAGTTTTTATATTGCAGAGTTTCGCGAGGAGAGGCGCCAAATCCTCGAGATAGTCGGACCCGAGCTACAGTCCACTTACGATGACAGATATATTGAGGTAAGTCCTCACAAGTTTGAGCAGTTTATCAATCGATGAAATATATGTTTTGTGAGAGTATTTCCAGATATAAAAAGGATTGATTTTGTAGACCAAAGAGGAAAAATATGAAATAAATATTATCTGAAAAGGTACTTATGTACAACGTACGAAACGAATGTACAAATAACATTAACATCCACAGTGTATTATCACGTTAACCTTCCTATACCCGCGTATTGGTCTGTCAGACCGACACCGTTTCGGTTTGCGTCTTTTTCTTATGAACGGAAAATGTTAGCACATTGGGCTTTTAATCGTAAATTAAATTTTAATGTAGTTATAATGATAGATATTTATTTAGTAAACGTTAGAACTATCGGGTCCGAGAGATCGATGCGGGTATATGTGTTATTGTATTTGACGCGGGTATAGGAAGGTTAAGCAATGGATATTTCAAAATATTGAATTGGAAAGAGTTTTACAAAAAGTCTTAGTTAAACATTGTTCACATAAAAACCACAAAATACACTTGAATTTATTTAGGACATCACCAATTTCGGTGAACAGAGTAGAAAATAGAAAAACATGTCTCCTGCGACACTAACATCGAACCAGTTTGCGAGCACGTACAAACTGTTTATCTTAGGGAGGTAGCCAAACTTCGGACACTAAGCTTCGTTTGCAATTTATAGACCATACTTCAAAGGAAAAGGAATATCAGGCCAGCTATTGGTGTGAAAACGTAGTGGAGTTTTATATTTGAAAAAGCAGCGAAGTGAAAACATTATTCAAAAATGTATATGGATTAATGTGATGAAAACCATTGTAGATTGTTTAAAGAAAATTCATTAAAAGAATATTTTTTATTTGTATATAAATAGATCGTTCAGTAGTGGTACACCAATGTCGTGTACCACGTAAAAAATAGGCAACAAAAAGTAGCAATATATTCCAAATAGACCTAGAGTAATTCAATATACTCGTAACTAAATAGAACGATGATAAATAAAGCCTTTTCGCTTCGCTACTTCAATATGTCAGCTAAATCATTTAATAGAAAGAAAAAAATATAATAAACAATTCGATGTAAGTGAGCGGTCGGTTGTAGTGGATTTACTATAGTCGGCATTCTGCAGTCGAGTGTAAAAGCCGTTTAGTGCAGATGGCTGGTCAACGCAGCTTGGCTGTCAGCAACTATAGTCCAAACACGGCTCAGTGGCAAAACGACTTTATTCTCGTCATTGTACAAGCTCAGAAGTGCTTTACAATGGTTATTGTTTAACAAGGCGCGTTACATTGACCGCTCGCGTCAACTATTTTCGTTAGGATTACATTGCTTTGTTAATGCAAATGTATAAAAGATTGACTGAATAAATTATGCAGATATCTTGGTGATTTAGAATGTTAAGCTAGTCTTCATAAATACAAGCTCATTTGTTAAGAAGTGTTCTATTTATACCAGCACATATAATTGAGATTTATTTACATCAATGCGGTTTAAAAGTAGTTAGTAGACACTTCGTCACTAATTATCCTATTTCGAACCATACGCCACTTATACTACCATATATAATTCCTGCCTAGAAGCGTAAATTTACACAAAAAGTCTAATACCAATACAAAACGGGGTCTAATCATATTTCACTCAAAAAACGACAATATCTTAACAAAAACAAAACATATGACATTCGCTTGCAATAAATTACTTAGCAATAGCAACATCTATTAAAACGTGAGTTACATAAATACTGCAGAACTAAAGGGATTGTTTCAAACATAGGTGTTACGTTCCTAACAAAGTTCGAAACTAAAGTTAGCATTTGAGCGAACTAACTACTGTTTCACATGCCGAAACAGGTCGATACGGAACTTTTGTTCGCAGACATGTGTAATACTGCGATGCATGTTAATCGGCTTTTTTAGTTTTGTTTTGGGGAACGTAGAAATGGTTTTCGAAATTAATTGTGGGTTTAGTTATTTAAGTGCGTTGTGGCCTGTTGGTTAATGGACTAGACACGGCTGCCAACATGTTCACCGTAATCGCGGGTTCGATTTAGAGGTCTGAGTCGTACTCTCGGCTGTAGAGTAGGCCCTTGCCCTGCAGTGGGACGCATATGGACTGATACAGAATGCAGATTCAGTTAACTGGTACATTGGGGAGTCATGCTGTGTCTGGTTAAAACTATGGCGCTGATTGGTCAGCCTGACTTTCAAACTGACAAAAAGTGAAGCTATTAAATTACGTTCAACTGAATTAAAATTAATGGCTAACGCCTAACTTGGACAAAATAGAGATCATTTTTCCTTTTTTAAACTGTACTATTGAAATTGTGTTATATGATAAGCTGTAATAAGGAAAAATGGGAAACAAAAGTTGTAACCGAATTATGTCAATAATAAAATTAAAGAAAGGGGGAAGAGAACTTTTTAGATGGGCAGACGATATTTGGAAATTTGCTGGTGAGACCTGGAATAGAATGACTCACAATCGGAAATTATGGCAAGCTCTATTAATTTGCTGTTATTGCTATGGTTTGAAAGATTGTTAAATAAAGCCTCTTATTATTATTGAAATTTTGTAAGATTTTTTAAATCTATAAACATATTAAATATAAAAAAACATATTACACTTACGAGTAAATAAAATATTGGATCTCACCAACGGTTACCATAAATAAACTTAATATCAAGAATACAGATGAAATGCTAAAAAGGTACATATTATAAACGTGACATTAATATTAAATTCTAATGAAAAACAAAACACAGACTGGCGCCATTGTTATTAATTTACGAAATTAATAACAATGGCGCTCGAAAAACTCGAGCAAATATCGTGTCTATGTTTATTAAATGAACAAAATAGTTGAGATTCGCACATTTTAATAAAGTATTCAAGGTAAATACATAAATAATACCTAAACAAAATTTGCCTCGCTGAAATGCTAAGTCCCTTAAACCTGGGGAAGTGAAACAGATTAGTAGATTACGTTCCGGAATAATTTCAAAACCCTTACCAAGAAATCTGCCTTGTAAGCACTGAGATTTAATTTATTTCATATTCTATCTGAATATAAAATACGAAATGGGCAATTAAGCCAATTTCAACAGGTCTGTGGGGAATTCTTTGAGAGAAGATTATGTTCAGCGGAGGACTTTCTTTGGACGATAACGATGAATTTAGGAATTCAGGTTGAGCTGTGTGTGTTAGCTAGTTCTTCAATCACGTAGCAACACGTAGGGGAAGGCCGGGTAAAGTGAATACCCCGGGCAAAGCGAATACTCCCCACTATTCCTAAATTATTATTTTCTCATTCAACACGCCACCACTGATACGTTTGGCCATCTTGGTTTTATACGCGGCAAACAGAAAAGCGAGGGTCCGCCTCGCGTCCCATCCGTGGAGTGGAGATTTGTGATTTCGTTAATAAAAGATTGATTTTATGCGGTAAGTACATTGATCAATTTTCCTTTATTACTAGTTTTTTATTTATAAGAATATCTTAATTTGGTAGCATATCAAAGTAGCTTTTTATGGTATATTTAACAGAAAGGCATAATTATTAGTTTCTGTATTAATTGTGTTAACCTCAAAACTTACCTAGTCGGGCAAAGTGAATAGGGCAAAGTGGATATGGTCCACTTTGCTCTATTTACTTTGACTGCCACTTCTCATTGGTGACTTATTATCTAAACATGTCTTTTATTTGTTTCAGATGGTGAATAAATATAAAAAAAAATCTGAGCAAGGGACGTGGGATGAAAATGCTATGCAAACGGCTATTGATTTGTGCAGAGTTGGAGAATCAATAAAAAGCACAGCTAAAAAGTATGGTTCGGCTTATGCGACCTTGTATAGGCAAACCTTGTATAGGTTAAGTTTTTTTTTTCATTTTATCAAAGTTATTTTTATGTTTTTAGAGATTAAATATGGGTATTCACTTTACCCAAGTACTGTATCCGCTTTACCCGGGGTACCGGGCAAAGCGAATACTTTCGTACTTTTTTAAATTTTAATTGTAGTTAATTATTGTTTAAATATTAATGGTAACTTATGTCCGTATTTGAACGAGCAATAAATAAAGACTGGTTTCTGATAATGATTTTGATTTTGTATTATATACTTTTTCTGCTGTAACCTTAAATACCTTAAGGTATCCACTTTGCCCGGCCTTCCCCTAGTATTAAAATTGTACCAAATATATATATATGTCAAAGAGTATTAATAAGGCTGCAAATTGTAGGCAATTTTAAACTAAATCCGTAGTAATATGTTGTTCGTAGTCAACAAACAAGTGCGTGGTGGCCTGTTGGTAAACGGACCAGACGCGGCTGCCAATATGTTCACGGTGGTCGCGGGTTCGAATCCTAGGGCACACCTCTGACTTTTCGAAGTCATGTGTGTATTGATAGTCAATCACCACGCACTATAACGGTGAAGGAAAACATCGTGAGGAAACCTGCATACCATAGCGATTTCTATGGTATGTAAAGTCCGCCAACCCGCACTAGGCCAGCGTGGTGGACTATATGACCTAACCACTCTCAATCATATTCTCAATTGTAGAGTAGGCCCGTGCCCTGCAGTGGGACGTATATGGGCTGATACAGAGTCAACAAAATGCCATGAATACTCGTACATGCCAATCACAGAACTAAGCTACAAACAAATTAACTCCTGAACTGAAATTTAACTGAGGATAGGTATGAATAAGCAGAAAATAATTGTAAGATATAGTTAACGCGAAAGAATGACAGATGCTGTAGGATAATTCTGGAGTGGTAAAACGCCGACGAAGCTACGGCTTAGCAAAATCCTTTTGTGAATAAAAATGTTAATTACCCTTTGAATAAATGTAAAATACTTTTCGTGTAATTAAAAACTTGTTTCGAAAAGTTGAATGCAATTTTTACTCGCAGGTAAAGTTATTTGGGATTTTAAAATAATTACTTTTGTACCACGAAACGAGTCAAGTTTAATTATTCGTTTCAGTACATTTTTACAGATAATTTAAATTAGTTTTTTATAACATTTTACCTGCAAAATAGGTTTTCAGTTGAAAATAGTATTTTATGAACAACCTCCGCGGTACAGTTGGCTTAGTGTGACGTCAGGACAATGTATGATGACTGTTGGGTTTATTTATTTCATTATATTTTAAACACCAATGGAAGATATAAGCACAAGTATTTTTCATATTGACAACATCGTTAGACATCAGTCGCCATTAGCAATTTAGTAAACGCAGCAGGTTACACTTTAGCGTTGCCGTCGTCTAAAAGCCGCTTGAAAATACTGAGTTATCATAAGCGCTATCTAATTGCCTTAATGACCATTAATTGAATTTAATGTCAATTCTACAATAGTATCGATACTAATCTATCTATAATAGATAGATATAGAGTCTATATTAATAGCACAACGTATTAAAACTCTTCGCTGGAATATGATACACAGATTTGAATAGTGAATACATACGTGTACGTGACATAAACACGTTGTATATTATTTTATTCATTTATTTAATCATACATTCATACATAAACTCATGCCTTATTTTTAGTAAGGGTGCATCCATAATACCCACATTTCGCCGTGTATTTTCCATCCCATAGTGTCATAAAAGGCGAGCTTATCGGCATATCGAGCACAAATTCCTGGCCCCAGGCTGATTATTAATAGAAAAATCCAATATCACTTTGTTCGACCCGGGATTTGAACCCGAGACCACAGCATTGCAATCATACCGTAGCCAACTACGTCACAGAGGCAGTCTTATTAATTTAATCAAAGAATCTAATATAAATTCCCATACATATAATTTTTCCGTTCGGAATAATACTTACTATACGTGTATTAGCCAACCCGCACTAGGTCAGCGTGGATGACTATATGAAATAACCCCTCTCAATAGTACTATGGATTGTAGAGGAGGCACGTCCCCTGCAGTGAGATATATTTGGACTGATACAGTACAGTATACGTATATCTAGAATGGAACGCAAATTCAATCGCAAAACATTCAATCAAATAACATAGGAAACATTAACTAATTGGCTACCACATCCCGTTCACCGTACATTAAGTAAGAATAATTCCACAATTTATCAAGCACAATATCGTAATTTGTGTTGCACTAATAGGATGAAGTACGACTGCGAAGTTTAATTCTATCGAATCGACTGCAGGAGAAACTTCCACTGCACCGCGCAGCTCTCCACATTTAATTGATACCAACTAAATATCTGAATCCAGTATTTCAAACTATAAATTGAATTGTACTGATATTAGAGCTAACTTTTAAAGTATTTATCTATCGCTGTCAAATTTAGTTTCGAAGTTTTGGAAGCCGGGAATATTTATTTTAAAGTTGGAAATAATATAGATTATTATGATGAATGTTTCCGTAATTAGCTATGTTGTGATTTGAAAAAAAGATAAAAATACATTGTGGATAATACTTATAGACAAAAATGATAGCTTAAAATTCTTCACAATACTTTATATTTGATAGGATAACCCCGGTGGCTGATTTTGGAGACTTTTTATTATACCAAGTGTGTGGCGGCCTGTTGGTAATGCACCAGGCGCGGCTGCCAACAAACTCACTGTAGTTGTGGGTTCAAATCCCAGACATACCTCTGACTTTTCAGAGTCATGTGTGTATTGACAGTCAATCAGCACGCGCTATAACGGTAAAGAAAAACATTGTGAAAAAACGTGTATACTATAACAATTTGTAATAATTTCTATGGTATGTAAAGTCCGCCAGCCGGTACTAAGCCAGCGTGGTGGACTATATGGCCTTACACCTCTCAATTGTAGTCTTGATTGCCGAGGAGGCCCGTGAAGAAATATAATATCACTTATTGGCAAGAACCTAATCATCTTTGCACAATATTGCATTTCACAATAATTTTAGTCTTTAATACCCCATTCATAAAACAAATTTAATTGATACTTCACTGCACAACACACACCAAAACTTCGCCAAAATCGCTCCAATTCACAAGCTCTAAAATTCATCCCCGTCTAATGAATTACTCCAGACGTATACTCAAAGCTTGTTTACAATTATCTCTCCGTGCACGTTGATTTAATTCCCTAACAGCTACATACAATATGCGAGTGTGTGTCGACGGGAACTTGCAACAAAGCCAGGGAGATGCGGTTCAGTGCCGACCAAGTTTCAACCGCTTGGGTTCAAGACTTCGACATAAGTGTTGTGAAGGAACTCCCTCTGTTATGTCGACTGTTTTAACTAATTAAATGGAGCTGTGGAACGTGGATGCTGATTTGGAAACTTTTATGTTAAATTGAACCAATCTAATTATAAAATATATTGCCACCATATTGATTGTTTGCTACATTGTAGAATGCCTACCTAAAATTCAACTTCTAATTCCATTGATAATATATATTTCTAAATATTATGATCCAAAATTCAAGAAAATACAAAATCAATAAATTAAATAAGATTAAATATTTTAAGCAAAAATAATATGTATGATATTTTATGCAAATCAAACTTTTTTTTATTTATTTATTTATTTATTTATACAAGGAAAGCTTACAGACTAATAACTTAATGAGTAAAAAATAAATAAAGTAACATTATAGCTAATTACAAGCCTTCACATATAGCTACTAATTATAGTTTCACCAAAATAATTATGTTTAATGCAAAAGAAACATAAAATAATACAAACAAACTTCCAAATTAAATCTCATTGAAAAACTGATCATTTAATTTACGTTTAATCACCGAATTGCTCGTACAAAATAAATCTATATCCAAATTATATGGAAGTGAATTAAACTTAGTAAAAGAACGAGGCAAGAAAGCATTACGTCTATAACTTAGAGTATTTATATATAGAGGGAGCGCTGTCATACATTTGCAACTTCAAAAACGTAGATATTTTCTTGTTCGTAATGTTGGTAGCACTGCTATATTAATGTTACCGATAAATGACTTTTCCACGAAAAATATATAAATAAATAAATAAACGGAAATTAACATATTCCCGTTACATTGTTTTTAGCTATCATAATACAAAATATTAATAATAAATGAAAAATAAAACTCACCCTTGGCTTATTATGATCTATTTCGCTCCAAATTCGAATATTTTATATTTTTTACCTAAAAATTATTCCGGAACTTTTTCGGAATTTCAACAATTTAATTACTTGCAGCATTGAATAAAAAGGCGTTCGAAAATTCAAAAATATGAATGTTTTTCTGTAAAATTATTTAAATTATTTCTTGTTAATTAATAAGAAATTGGATTTATTGTCGATGATAAATGAATTCACAGTTAATAATTAACCCCTAAAGTAAATTTGGATGGTATTCGATAACGCTAAACCACATTTTTTGATTTTTCTTTTTCACGAAATCCATGCATATTCCACGCTGTCACAATTCATACTGGGTGTAGGGAAGAAAAAGGTGGCCCCGGCACCACCATTTTTATCTACGTTTTTGAGGTACCAGCGCTCCCTCTATATATATATACTCTAAGGTCTATAATTAGTTCTTGTAAATGGAAATTTTAACTTGACAGCATTCCTCAATAAAAAAACGAACTGAGCGGAAAGCGCGTAAAGTATTCAGGCGTAAGTGGTGCGCGGGCTCTAGTACATCTATAGTGGAGCCTGAAAGTATTTATAATAAATAGGGAGCGCTGGTACTCCAAAAACGTACATAAAAATGGTGGTCCCGGGCCACCTTTTTCTGCTCTCCTTTTGTTTGACATTTGACATGTTGTCCAACATGCACGAATTATTTGGAAAAGAAAAGAAAAATAAGAAAAACAAATTGTTTGAAGGATTATAGCTAATTATACTTTTAGGTATAAAAGCTACTTATAAGAATTTGTTGTTACATAATTAGTTCAATTTCCACTATTATAAAAGCGCTATCAACACTATGATCAAGAAAATATCTACGTTTTTGAAGACGCAAATATATGACAGCGATGACCCTCTACGAGTATACTATAAATACTCTAAGAGTGGAGCGTTAATGAACTTAGTCGTCGCTCGCAATGATTTCGAAAAGCATTGTATTATGACAAAAAAATTAACAATAATAAATAAATTAATTCCGTTTAGACGAAATCTATGAAATTAAGTTATTTTTATATTTATTTTAGCGCGATTTTCACGGTCATCTTTTTGAAACTCTAAAGGTACTAAACAGCCTATCCTTAGTTTTTAAATCTAGTCTACCAAGCAGACCTACGTATATCAAAACATCAGATTTATTAATAAAGAAAGACGTTGATTAATGAACACTGGAAATTATGCTAACGTAAATGGATAATAGATGTAATAAAACGGAGAATCATCGTTGGGCTTGGAACTCACAGACAACTAATCACAAACAAAATTTGATTAATTCTTTTATACGTCATGAATATTTATTTTCTTTGTTTAGTATAAGTATTTATCAAAACAAAAATGGCTAAGATTTGAGAGTTTCGTACACCATTTTATTGTGAATGCCCTTAGAGTATATATATATAGAGGGAGCGCTGGTACCTCAAAAACGTAGATAAAAATGGTGGTGCCGGGGCCACCTTTTTCTTCCCTACATCCAGTATGAATTGTGACAGCGTGGAATATGCATGGATTTCGTGAAAAAGAAAAATCAAAAAATGTGGTTTAGCGTTATCGAATACCATCCAAATTTACTTTAGGGATTAATTATTAACTGTGTATTCATTTATCATCGACAATAAATCAAATTTCTTATTAATTAACAAGAAATAATTTAAATAATTTTACAGAAAAACATTCATATTTTTGAATTTTCGAACGCCTTTTTATTCAATGTTGCAAGTAATTAAATTGTTGAAATTCCGAAAAAGTTCCGGAATAATTTTTAGGTAAAAAATATAAAATATTTGAATTTGGAGCGAAATAAATTATAATAAGCCAAGGGTGAGTTTTATTTTTCATTAATTATAAATATTTTGTATTATGATAGCTAAAAACAATGTAACGGGAATATGTTAATTTCCGTTTATTTATTTATTTATATATTTTTCGTGGAAAAGTCATTTATCGGTAACATTAATATAGCAGTGCTACCAACATTACGAACAAGAAAATATCTACGTTTTTGAAGTTGCAAATGTATGACAGCGCTCCCTCTATATATAAATACTCTAAGTGAATGCCATAGAAATATTTGCACAAAGGTAACACAATCATCCGAAATCAAGAAAAATATAAGCGATGGAAGCAAAAACCAGTGAGCTAATTATTATTCACAAGTCAGTCCCTTTTTAAATTAAATTGTCTTACCAACGCATAAAAAAAGATTTGTGCATGTAATTAAGGTGAAATGAAAACATTTTCAATTTTGGAACGTGTTTAAAAATTAAATAATAAAACACAAAAATAAACAATCACGTGCAAACGCGATCGTATTTGAACATGAATATTCGAAATTCGAATCATATTTAATTGATGTCACGTTTCACTCGAATAAAATATTTTTTGATATTAAAACCTCAATGTTTTAACACATAGACAATAAAAAGAGCTTTATAGTATTGTCGATTCTTTTGTATCTATCGAGAAAAATTGGCGCGAATTTATTAAGAGATAAAATAAGAAGTGCGTGGCGGCCATTTGGTAGCGGACAGCCGCGGCTGCCAATATGTTCACGGTTTTCGTCGGTTCAAATCCCATGGCACACCTCCGACAGTTCGGAGTCATGTGGGTCTTGATAGTCCATCACCACGCATTATAACGGTGAAGGAAAACATGGTGAAGAAATTTGCATACCATAGCGGTTTGCATAACTTTCTATGATCGGCAAAGTCTCCAAACCCGCACTTGCCAGCGTGGTGGTTTATATGGCCTAACCCCACTCAATCGAACTCTTGAGTATAGAGGAGGCCCCTATCCTGCATTGCGACGTGTATTGGCTGATACAGATACAAAATACAAAAAAAATGAATTGACTTTCATACAGATCGTCTCAGTGTAATAGCTTCATAACTTGTCTTTTCCTAAAAAAATGGTAATGATGTGTGGTTAAATTATTACATTTTTTTTAGTTTGAGTTCGTGGATATGCACTATGGGACTGACGGTGGTGACGAAACAAATCCGGCATTGCTACGTTACCATCTCGAAGAAATCCGGTGCTGCAATCAAACATCGAAGGCTGGATACTTTCTCGTAAGTTAGTTGGCTTTCAATATTATTGTTAAAAGACAGTTTGTGTTTGTCTGAGAGTTTCTTTTGCAATTGATTAGTATGCCTAGCAGGCCGGCATAATTGTATCAAATGGCTGACTGCCGTCTGATGCTATTCGATACTCTGCTTGGACGGCATTTGCGCTTACAATCAGGTGTATTGCAGTCATTATGCCGTGCTAGAATAAAAAGAGAAGGTGTTTTATTTTCCAAAGCAGTAAAGACATAAACATATGCACGTTTTGTATATTTCAATTATATAAATATCATTAATACTCAGTTACTCAACTTTTAAAGACATCTATCAAAGTCCTTTAAAACTCTCCCATTGTTCCAAAACTGAAGTCAGACCTCTCAAAGTCGTTATGCAAAAAGATATTTCCTTTCTAAGGTTATAATCTTGGAATAAATCTCTTGACTTATTGTAAAAAGGAAATTACTCCTTTTGTGTAAGTTGGAAATCTTGGTTGGATGGATCCTTTTGAAATGTTTGAGTAATAATCTCTGGGCAGGTATAGCACCATTTATAATTCGTCAGACGTAAATTAATGAGACTGAAGAAAAGTTATATTATATATTTTTCAATATTATTTTGGAAAATGTATTGAAGTGTAACCAGATAATGAAATATCAAGGTGCAATTAGCAATTTAAAATGATATAGGCAGGTGTAAAGTCAATTATTTTTCTGAATGCTTAAGTTTCGCCACATATTCACATGAGAAAAATCAACGAAAAGCCAATGTTCTTGGTGAAGCATAGCCACCACATAGCTTCAATGAAGATCTAATATTGTTTTTTCTGTCCAGTGCCTTATCGGCGGAGAAGCGTCATCGTACCAACCAGTCGTACCCTTCAAGATCCCATCAGACATCTTTCAGGAACTGCTCAAGTCGGAATCAGCCCAGGCGGATCTGGTCCATGCGTGCTACAGGCTAAATGGAGATGGATCGTACCACTTGGAGGGCGACGATAAATGGTAAGAAAATACTAAATTAATAATTATCTTTACAAAGTTATATAATTACGTCTATTCGAGCTTGTGAACGAATACTTTGGTTTTCAATTTATTATGAATGCATCCTTCAGAGTAAAATAACCAACAAATATTAGATCGGTATACATTTTGGATTTAGCCAACGATTTTTACGTATTAATAAAATAATCCTCTGTCATTCTCCTTTCTCACTTTTGTATTTCCAATGGGTATGTGGTTCACTCATTCTTTTCACATTTAATATTTCGCAACAAAACCTTTTAACCTAAAAGCGCACAAATCCTTTCCCCAGTAAAACATGAAAGGAAATCATTATTTTCTTTTAAATTCATACAATGCAGCATTTTTATTATACGCAATAACAGGCACCTATTTCTTTATTCACTACTTTTGACTGTTCTGAAGCATTGATTTCTATATTTAAGAATTTTTAATACCCCAACGGTCTGTCTATTTAGGCAGCAACAATTTACGATGACAGGCAAGAGGTCCGATTACTCAGTAGGATCGTAAAATAAATAATTTATCTCACTGCAGAGGGTTCCGTTCACATAAATATTGTTACCTCGGAGGCCCTTCAGGTTATCCTTTATTGTGAGGGCGCGCTCGGGGCGTAAAAGAAAGTAATACTCACAACGGAATGAAGGATGGACCATTTTGGGAGATCGTGAGTGGGATACGCACTGTCTTGTTTAATGTTAAGGATTATTCTTCATTTTCAGTGTTAAAATAGAATAATAATAGAATATAGTATGTGGAGTAAACATTGTTGCAAAAGTTGTTAATAAATATGAAGTTCTCATATTAAGAAAATGAGACAGCATTAGAACTGTAAACTTAGGAATATATAGGTTCAGCTTAAAATAAAATAGAGGAATAAAAATATAAACAGTACGTACAGTTTACTATGTAAATAAAATGAACTAAATATATCCACGCAGAGGTCTAATGAAGATTAGACAATACCTACGGAATAAAAAAATGGCACCCCTAGTTGGTTAAAACATTGAATGAACACAAGAACTGCAGATGTAATCATCCAGCCGCGCCGTAACAACTTTTGTATTACCTATTAGAATTTGTTTCTGGTTTGATTGTTTTGGGACTGATAATATGTGGTTGTTAGTCTAAAACTAGTCAGCCAACGTGCACTAAGCCAGCGAGGTGGACTATGCGAGCGAGGTGGACTATGCCTAACCACTCCAAATCGTACTCTGAATAGTAAAGGAGACCCGTGCCCTGCAGTGGGACGTATATGGGGTGATACAGTACGCAGTATAAAAATCGTGTACAACTATTATTTTTAATTCCATTAAACGTATAGCTCAAAATTTAAATTGTGCTAAATGAATTCGGCCTTTCCAGCAATTTCCTTTCACTAGTAACAAAACGAGTTTATAAAACGAAGAAAACATTTTGAAGCGCTAAAAAGTTGTCCACGTAGCCTTGGTAATTTGATAACAAGGGAAAACGAGCGGTTAATTGAATAATGGTCTTTAAGAGTTCAGCCTTTTTTAGGTATCATTATGCATTTAAAAACTATTCTGTAGTGAAATAATGGATACGAAACTTTATATAAATTTGTTTTTAGTGAATATTAGCCTCGGCCCTAATTATTAGGGACGAGGAAAACCAGTCTTAAAGACAAAATTATTTACTTTAGTCCCATAGCGTACTCGTCTAAATTTTGTATCTCACGAGTGTGATCGTAAGAAACAAGGAAAACACACAAAAAATAACCCGAGAGTTCTATACGAGAATGATAATAATGCGTGTTAGTCTACAGACTATAGTTGCTTGCTTTACCAGAAACAATCGAAATGTGTCATGAGAATTTCACAAGTATAGTAATTATGAAGCCTGACAGCTCCTTTTAGGCACGGGTGGTGGACTTAATCGCGAAAGAGTCGGTGTCAAGCCGACGTTAGATCGTAAAATATAAAGATTATTTAACAATATGTTCTATAATTTATTGGTGGACTTAATCGCGAAAGAGTTGGTGTCAAGCCGACGTTAGATCGTAAAATATAAAGATTATTTAACAATGTGTTCGATAAAATGTATTAAAAATAAAAGTGTAAATATCAATATCAATCAATTGAACAAGAAGGAAAACCAATATTCAAATAATTGTTGTAACAGGCAGATTAAAATAATAAAATAATACATAAATAAATAATAATATGTGATAAGTCCTCATATTTTAGATGCACCGTTAGTATTTGTCAAACAGTACTAGGTATACTATTCTGGAACTAATAGACAATCTGGTCATGTGTTCTTGTAAGGTGGCCTTAAGCTGACATCGTTTGTTGCCAAGTGGGACAGTCGCGTAAACTATTTTAGTCCGCATTAGCATTGTGACACTGCCCATGAATTAATCCTATGATACCTATACGATTCCTACCGATTTCGACCTATAAGAGTCGCGTTTGTATTTACTAACAAATTGAACCTAAATAGCGTTCGCACATGAATAATTTCAAGATCGTAATAAGCCACGTTTGATAGGTAAAGCCTTGAGTCCTTCTGTGTAACAAAATTAAAATAAAACTTCGCCTTGGTTGATACACATAAATGTTTTAAAAATAATATATTTATATTTTTGTATCTGAATCTACATAAACATAAACTCACGCCTTTTTTTCCCAGAAGGGGTAGGCAAAGATGCCAGGACACCCAGATTTCTTGTATGTTCCGTCCCAAAATGCTAGGTGACGAGCATATCGCCATATCGAGCACAAATTCCTGACTCTGGGCTGATAAAGAATAGTAAAATCCTATATCACTTTGACCAACCCGGGATTCGAACCCGAGACCTCAGTTTTGTGACCGTACCGTAGTACAACTACGCCACCGAGGCAGTCTGAATATAATATCTTGAAAATATTTTGAAGTATGTGGTGTACTGCTGTTAACCGACTAGTCGCGGCAACATATTCACGGGCGGCAGTCACGGGTTCAATTCCCAGGGCTATCTGATTATCTGAGTCATATTGTATTGATAACCACGGACTGTAACGGTGAAGGACAACACCGTGAGAAAACCTGCATACCATAGCAATTTGTAAGAATTTTAACCCTGTGTAAAGTCCGCCAACCCGGAGTAAGTCAACGTGGTGGACTATATGGCCTAACCTCTCTCAATACTTTCATCGATGACACTTTTTTGCGACAGAATATACAACTGAACTTCTGTAATCACCAACGCAATTATGATCCTATTTTGATGCTGTAGAATGTAGATATATTTATTTTTATTTTCTTTCTTTTTTTTATTTTCTTTGTTTAACAGGTTCAGCGATTTGCTTGATCGTGACGAGCAGCGCAACCGTCTATCAGAAGTCCAAAAGGCATTTAACACAATAGCGCTTGAAGCGGCCTCGCGCGGCGCAGATGTCGCTGACATGTTACGAAGCCCCGTCGAAATTCAGTGCGAATTAGCTTTGGGTAAGGAATACAATTTATATATTTATTATAACCGTATAAAAGATGCCCGGGAAGTGCCTTTCCAAATGGAATTTTGCGCATGGTTTTGTGGATTCTTTCCTTTGCCAAATCATTTCTTTTTCTCGTGTCGAGAGCGTTTATTTAACGAATAAAGATATTACATTTGCTTCACATTGAATTATATACGCTTGATATATTGCTGGAGCATTAAATAAAAGTAAGAAAACAACATATTTTTTATTATTGAGATAAAATGTTTGAGTGTCATCGTTTTACTGCAAGATCTATGTCTTGTTAAAGTTGATATTCCTAACGAATTAAATTATTGACGTTCTAATATTTGTGATTATAAACGTTTGCGTGTAATTTTCGGTAACAATTTAAAACACCATAAAAGTATATTTTATAACATTTCAATACATTATTCTTAAGCAAATACGTACACCCAACAAATTATTCTAGTAAAACTCTAGTATTGCCAATAAATCGTTCTAATATAAGATCCTTACACCTAAACAAACCGAAGGGCTTATTAGTTAGTTCTATACTCATTAATATACTTAATTATGGCTGTTTACATTACGCCTGCATATTTGTTTAAAATTCCCTTAAATTAGAAAATATGCTGAAACGTAAAGATTGTTAAACTTTCTGCTATTGCCAGATGGCAGGAATTATTATACAAGAAGATTTAAAGGAAAAAATATAAAAGACCTTTTGGATATCCTTTTTTGTTCAAAGTGGCGACTTATAAAACATTCTTAATTGGAATCTTTAAACAGTTTATGTTAAGCCATTCATGTTCTTTTACAAAATATTAAGTTTATTTTTTCACCATTATTAATTTAAAATTTAATTTTAAAACGTCTATAAAATCTAAGATAACTTGTTTTATGATAAACTAAAACAACTAAAACAACATTTGCAAAGAAAATCAATTTCAGTTCGTTGAGTGAAGAAATATTTTTTGCAACTGTTGTGTTTGTTCGCCAAATATTATCTTTTGTCCAGGGCATATTTGTTTTCTATTTCAGTAAACAATTTCCTTTGAGGAGTTAGCTGTTTGAGGTTTCCTTCCAAAACTGTATTCTTTTTTCCCTCCTTGGGCACGAAATTATAAATGTATATCCCAATTTCATATTTTTGTATGAATCATATTCATGATTTTAATCAATTAATGTTCCGAAATATTTTCTATTCTTCGAAGCACATCCTAATTATTTCAATAAATTCTTATTCATACCCAACATATTAAATGCCAGAGGTAATTTCTTTCCCTTCATTAGTAAGGAATCGGAAACTGTTTGCCCTCCATCAATTATTTCTTTTGATTGGGTACATTCTAGGTGGGTCCCCAGAGAGGTAAAATTTCTTGAAGACGCTCTCGGTAGTTTCCGAAGTCCGTCAAGGCTCTTAGGTTTATGCGTGTTTTATGGCTAAAAGGGTAGAATATTCATGAATGTCAAATTAAATGGTATTTACCAAAATAGAATAGAAAAGAAAATTAAAAGCCACAAGAAGACGTCAAAATAAATTAAAACGCGCGGCAGGAGAACACAACTTTAAAAATAAAATTGGACGGAATTTTTCACCATTATTTGAAAAATATAATTTAATTTTCATACAAAGCTAAGTACGTTCGGATATTGAACGCTGAAGCTTAATAAAATTACGGCGGTATAAAGGCGGCGCTATACGATATCAGAGCATCACACGGGCCATTGAAAAACTCGTTTATCGGAAAAACTTAAAAGTCCGCGGCAGCTCGATCCAATTACACGGAAACAACACGGCCGCCGCTGAAATATCGTCATGTTCTGTTTGTTTGCTGAACGTATCACGTTTCACGAACATAAAGAATTTCTGCCCTGCCTCCACATGGACGGTAAATATTTTATCAACCTGTGTAGTTTGTACCCACATTTATTTCGAGTGCGCAGCGGGGGATATTTTATTTTGCTAAGAAATGACAAAGGAATTATTGTTCTTAGTAGCCAACATTGCAAATAGTAATGCATAGCATATTAAATAATATTTAGGATTATAAGTTAAAAAAAAAAGAAAATGTATTGCTATTGATGCGATTAATCATTGTTTCAGAGTTATTAGCTAACGGCAATCACCCAAAAGGCATGATAGCGGTATTTCGGGATTTAGCGGACCCAGAGCCAGAAGATTCTAAGCTATCAGTATTAGTCAACAACAGGTTACGGAATCTTATGAAAAAAATCGAAGATACGTTACCAGAGAGTCATATTATCAGGCTGGAGTAAGTAAATTATAGATTCAAAATTGTACGTAAACTTAAGACGATTTTAGAATGATTACCTCGTTTTTGTATTCAATTGTAAAATATGTATTTCTTAACAATTGCACAACCTTCAAATTACCTTATGTGAGACATGATAGGTGTAATTTCCACTAGGCCATCATCAGCCGACTCATCAAGGACAGATGGGGCTTCGGATAATGACGACAAATTAGCTCCGTTCAGAGAGAAGGTACAGGCGACAGTCAGTTCGCTGGTCGATGACAGCCTTAGCACCGAACCAGATCAGGGAAAGGGAAGGAAAAAGACTGTACAGGTTTGTGGCAAAAAATGTATTATTAGAGTTATTGTTATTGCATAGGATAAGTAAACCTGTTATTTAAATGCAAACGTAAGACCCAAGGGAATTTAATGTCAACATTTTAGTAGAATTTCTGAATAAATATTAAATAAACCACGTGTCATTCAGTCTACCCAAATTACATACCTTATTCCACAAAAATAATATTCATTAATTCGAAACGTTGATGATACAAAATAGCTTTATTGATTATAATAATAATACACAAGAAAGCAGTGAAGAACAAGAGCAGAGTTAAAACGAGTAATTAAAACTCGAAATCTAATTGAACTCGATGAAAATTACAAAGTAACTTTAATTATAATTTTAGCCCGTTACCTTAGCAGGGTCTTAATCATTCTTTCTTATTCTGAGCTTTATTTTCTTTCAGGAAGTATTTCTGGAACACATCACTCATCTTAGGATATGTATAGAAAATAATCGTTTGTACAAAGTTACTGTTAAGCAAATTGAAGAGGCGGCTAAAAATATTCTAAGTAATGCAAAAGAGAATTACGAAAATCGAACTCGCCATCCACCCGTGTTAATATACGGTCCCGACGCTTCGGGAAAAAGTACATTATTGACACATTTATATTTTAAATGCGAGGAGGTTTTCCCTAAACCCGTTCTGAGGATAATAAGGTTTTCCGCTTCCACACCGAGATCGGCCTACAACTTGGAACTCTTGAGAGTCATGTGTCAACAAATATCAATAATCTTGAACATTCCCGAGGGCTATTTGCCAAAAGACGCGAGTTTCGATCCTTTATACATTAATAATTGGTTCCAAAGCCTACTGAGGAGATGCGAAGATATGGAAAATGAGATTTTGCTTATATTTATTGACAACGTTCATAGAGTGAACCCTTTGGATTGTGATATTGTGACTGGATTGTCTTGGCTGCCGATGTCTTTGCCTAGAAATGTGTTCTTAGTTTGCACCAGTGCGGTTTCATTAGACTTACTACAATTTACTCCAGCTCAGAAGGAAAAGTTCAAAGTTCAAAATTGTTATTATTTACTTGATGCGATCGAAGAGACTCCGGAAAACAATAGCTACGGTGATCATATCGATGGTGCCTTCGACAGTTTAGAAGTTATGTTTGGTTCTAAAGCTTTTAGCAAATTAGCAAGTAAGTATAAAAAAAAACTGAAGTATTTCTTTATAAACTCCAAAATTAATTATAGGTAAAAATATAAACATGCCCACGATTCTATTCTTTGTAATTGCCATTTAATGCATAATGAAGGTAGTTTATTTTTTTACCGGAGTATATTCTAATGTAGATGTTTCAAACGAAACGCATATATTTCTTCCTTTTATCATAAATAAAATAACGACGCCCCAACTGAAGTCCACAGCAATAGAAACTGTCGCGGCGGATCGTTTAAACGGTTACCGTTTGAATAAGTGGACACTAGTAGCAATACCTCGTGACCTTTTACGTTCTACAGAACACGTCTGGGTATTGAAATGAAATTGTAACTGATATTAGAATACTTAAATGGTTAAAGACAAAACATAAATATGAATAGTGAATACATAGTTATTGTATCGCCTTCGTTTTGGCAACATACGTATTAGGAATCTCCAATACTTCACAATGTGTTTTCTGTAAATAAACAGGTTTCGATATTTTTAATTTCGATGTATGTTTCAATCAGACAATAATCTCAACTTCATCTCTATATTAATTACTAGCGGCCCGGCCCAGCTTCGTCCGGGTACAAATAGATTTCTGTAAAATAATATGTACGTATTATACATATAAACCTTCCTCATGAATCACTCTATCTATTAAAAAAAAACAGCATCAAAATCCGTTGCGTAGTTTTAAAGATTTAAGCATACAAAGGGACATAGGGACTGAGAAAGCGACTTTGTTTTATACTATGTAATGAAGAATTGAAGCATGTTCCATCGTTTCTTCACTAAAGTTATATGAATTTATGTAACGATTCACAACATTTTGTAAAATACTTCACATAAATCGATGAAATGAAATACACGAAACTTAATCTGACAGAATGCTGTGTACTGTGTAGGTAATTATAAATTCATAATTACCTAAGCCAACTTTATAGAAAGTCCATCGATACGTTCGCAAATGTTTACGATTTTACAGGTTTCCACAGTTCGCATGATTTCAACATTGTTATTATTTCAGGTTACATCACTTGCTCTGAGTTCGGTCTCACTGAGCTCGAGTTGTTGGAACTTTTGATGCCCACGAGCAATAGCGAAGCCGTCATAACGCTGAAAGACGCAAATTTCAATTTTTCGACATTGTGCGTTGCGAAATATATGATGAGTGAGTAATTTGATTTGTATATTGATTCACTGCCTTACTTTTATTTCCACATATGTAGAAATTAGTCGCTATACGTTCTCATGATCTTGGAGATATACAAGTATTCTTTAATACTTTGTTAAAGGGCTCGGATTTGGTCCACCACGTCAACATTTAATAGGGGTTGGTTCCGAATATTAATTTTATTTAAAGTAGATCTATCGTGATTCGAATTTACGAGGTTTTAATTTTACAGCATTCAAATAAAATTTGAAATTTCGTGTCACGTTTAGCTTGCACTTTGCATTTTGAGAGTTTTTAAACAAATATTTAGTAATTCTACTTTTGAGCTTACATGTTGGGCTGTTGCCAAATAGTATTTAAATTCCAATTTATATGATGTTTAGTTTTTAAAAGC
Source organism: Hyles lineata (assembly GCA_030180105.1). Lineage (NCBI taxonomy): Eukaryota > Metazoa > Arthropoda > Insecta > Lepidoptera > Sphingidae > Hyles > Hyles lineata. Next base: position 4,822,985 of record JARJEE010000002.1, on the reverse strand, counting down.
TTGTGACAGTTCAAAATATTTCACGTTATGATAAATTGCTACAAATTGTTTTCATTGCTATTAATATTCTGACATCTTATAAACATTTAACGTTTGAGTTACAAATTGCTACTGCAAGCAAACATGTCATTGTTACATAATTTTTAGATCAAAAGATTACGCTATTGCTTGTATTTATATTTATTTTGTGAATTTAAACAAAGATTTATTTCGGCAGATCTACCTCTTGTCGTGTACATAACGATAGCATTTTGTGATTAAATTGTGGTTTAGTATTTATAGCTTAATCATCTATGGTATCGTTTTCGTATAGACATCCATACTTGATTGTTTCGATTTCAGCACTTAAATAAGCCGTTTATATTCTACGAATGTTTTTAATACATAACTTGGATTCTAAGTTTTTTTATTGCATTGTATGCCGTTCGCCTGATTGTAAGCGATACGACCGCTCATGAACAGTAGAAAAGCAAACAACACCTTGAATTACAAAGCAATGCTTGGCATTCCACTACGCTCGCCATCCTGAGACATAAGATTTTAAGTCTCAATATGTCCAGTATACTCTGGCTACAATGTCCTGCAAATCGAAACACAACAGTGCATTAACACTGCTTTTTGATGATACAAATAGACATTACGGTGGTACCCAGGCGGCCTCTCACTTATGAGAGACCTACCACCAGTAAAAAATAATACTTAACGGTTTCGATTTCCATAGAACTTAAATAAACCCAATAATTCTACGAGTGTTTTTACCATGTAACCTTGATTTGAATACTTACCTAACAAAACTTCAAATGGTTTTAGAAAACCTAATAATCGAGAACGTAGTATCGGGGAGGAACACGTGGCGATGGCGCGCGGCCGCCGCTGGCTCGAGGGCTCGGAGACGCTACGTGCGCGTTCAGAGCGCATTGAGAGACGCGCATTCTGATCTAGCTGCGTTACATTTCGCCAATTTCCTTCAGGAGGCTGATGATACGGATACTTCAGAGGCTCAGGAGTTGGGTAAGTCTTTGCAGGGCACAAAATAATGACGAAGTTGAAACAGGGATTTTCGATTTTTGAAAGAATTATTGGCGTAAATTTTAGCGGTCTAGGGATTAGCAAGTGAAATATTGAATAGTATTGAAGAGAACTGTTAGAACGTGAACGTAAATGTATGAAGACATTTTTTCTAAATAAAACAACTGTAGAGATTTGTGAAAAATAAATTTGAAGAGAGGATTTAGATAACAGAATTTTTAATGGTAAATGGTAAGATTTAGAAGCAATTCATTGGCAAGGACAGGTAAATTTTGAGATTCGAGCATGCCAACGTGAACACCAAAATTAATTGTTACGTCAAATAGTTTTAGAATTCTTCAACTCTTTTATAATAATATGATAAATCAACGAAATTAGAATAATATACTAGACTCTGCTTCGATACATTGTAATATACGTACATTTGCGTTTGCGCCGTACCATGTCAAACGATTACATTCATGACAAGGTTTGTCAAATAACAGGTTATTTGCCCAGACTTGCGTGTCACGGTTATGAAAACATTACGAATGAAAGAAAATTATAGAATTTTACTCGTTACGTGAACAAATTGGTAATGACTGACTATCTATTATTATTAGACACGCAACCCAGAGCCTACGAAAAAATAAGAAATACCTGTATTAATACGATATTCTTCTGTTTTTGTTTGTTAAATGGGCTTAATGTACTCTACTATCCAATGCCTATTATCATCCACTGTCACTGAGCACGAGAATCCTTTACAATCAGGAGATTGACTGACACAACCCTCTCAGTTAAAATTTGCTTGAGACAAATGCAATTATTATTAAGAACAGTCTTTTTTTAATAGATAAATTAGCCTCATTGATGTATTTTCTTGACTATACAAAAATAATATCTAAATAATAGTTTATATCGCATATTTCATGTTCATCAACTATACTTTTCGTGTACGCTAGTCAAAGTAAACCTCGCTTATGCCCAAGTCTTCTTTAATCAGGACAATATGATTAAATGCTAACATTCATCTACCAGGCTGTGTTGACGACGATGACGCCCTTCTCGACTCAACGCCATTCCATTCAGCAAGCAGAACAGCTGCGGCCTTCACTCAACGACACGTTGAAGAGTCGTGGCTTCATCTGTTGCTTGCTGGAGACTTCTCCAAGCTAAAGGACCTTACCGTCTGCAACTTCGACTTTTTATTGGCAGCCGTGAGTATTTTTTATGATCTATAACCAGTGACAATAGCATAGACTGAAATGTCTAACAGCTAATAGCTATAACATCTTAGGGTTTCTGTTACGACTGAGGTATTTATTATCCATTGCATAATATATAATTACTTGGTTCAAACTTATCATTTATGAAACGCTAATGAATTCCAGTCTAGTATAAAATCCTGGACCTAATGATTCATAGTTTGTTGTAATGAAATATTTTTTCTAGAACTAACAATAAAATCAGTTGAAAAAGTCTTTTGTACATAGAATCTATCCACTTAATTACAGTCGATTACTACTGTGAACTCATTCAATAGTTGTTAAGCAAGTTTTGTTATCAAGTGAGGCTCTTTAACCCCAAAACTTGCCATGGGATGTAATTGCCATTAGACGTTAATCTTGCGAACAAAATACTAAAGTTTGCTAGTTAACTAACAAAACATGACAACTCTGCTGACTTACTTTGGGTTGTAAAGTTGCTTCCAACTTAATTTGTAAATGTAAGACATGAATTTCCAGTGAGTGGAGATGGAATATATGTTATTAGTTTGATTGTGGATTTATCCTTTTCTCCCTACTTGGGCAGATGAGGTAACAGTTTATCTGATGAAAAGCAGCTATTATATTTTATGCACTATTCGTATGACTGGGACAATTTGCGTTGGCAACAGATTTGTATATACTCTTTTTAAGGAGAAATGTACATTTGCTATATCTTTCAAGCGCTTGGAAACAATACTGGAAAGGTACCACAAGAGACTAAATTATATTTTCAATGTCATGTACTAACTGTTGGTATAACATCAAATATAGTTTGAAAAAGTCTTTGAAACCTATTATGTTGGCCAATCTTCCTGCCGTTTCGATTATTACCTCCAATTGTTTGACCAAAGCGAATTATAAGGGCCAGTTTCACCAGTTCTTGATAAAGTCCTAGATAGCTCCTAAAATACTAAATTCAACCCTATTGTAACCGAGATTTATATACTATCTGACAGATGAGTACCAGATAGCTATCTAGGACTTAATAAAGAACTAGTCAAACTGGGCCTTAATATTGCAATTATACCCTTACCAGGTACAAACAGTGACCATATCGTACCTGCGCTGCATACTGGAGCACGTCCGCTGCTACATCCTAGACCGGGACGTGGAGCTGGTCTACGGAGCCGTGCGGAAGTCCAGCGATATCCTAACCAGAGATCCGATGCAGTTGGGCGCTCAAGTAAGTACGGAATCGGAATGGTTGCTCGAAAAAATAGAAAATTATTAGATTTATTCATTCCAACTTGCAGGTGAAGTAGCCTAAATTTTAGGTCTTTTAAGCAAAGGTCTGAAAATCCACATGTTGGGAGTCTACTTACAATGTAAACGAACGAGAAAATCTTAAAAAGGTCAATAGAAATATTTGCTTAAAGAATACTTTAGTACGTCGCCCTATAGATCTACGAAGATAACTGACAAATGGACATTCTATAGCCAATGACGAAACGATGGATGCGACTGAGAATGCTGATGTATTTATTATAAAGTATGTGAATTTTGGAACAGTGGCCCCGAATTATCTTTTGTTCGTACCAAACTCTAAATAAACATACATTTAGATGTATGATTTAGAACAGTGAGTTAGGAGACGTTACATAATTCAAGTCATGACTTGAGCATTTATTATAATTAATACCCTCAAATTAAGACACAAATCTAAACCTGATATTAATAAGAGCGCCAGTAAACGTAACAAATCATACGGAGATCTAAAACAATCTATCTCAAAATTAATTTACATTTGTCTGCTGGAAATAAATTGACAATTTAATAGTACCCTACTTGTGGAATAAGTGTCAATCAATCTGAGCCCTCGATGTCAGCAGAGGCCGTAAAATCCCTTAACGCGTTTCTGTAAACCCCTGCCCGACAAACTTCGGGTATTCACGATATTGATTTATCATGCAACTAAAATTTACTGCCTTTAAAACTTACCCTTAAGTTAAATAAGGGCTCGTTAATATTTTACATTTTGCGGTTCTTTTAAAACGCGGTCTGGTGGAAAAAAAACTTTTTGCGATGCTGATAAAAGAGTCGGAATTAAAATAAAAACGCGCCCTCGTTTATTATTTACGAATTTCACATTCGGTACTTTGGAATAATATTTGTTTTTGAAATGTTCTGCATTTATATTCGACAGCTATATTAATACGTTTGAAACAATAAAACAAAATTGAAGCTGGAAATATCCAATTTAGTATTTTCACCGAAAACTCGTTTAAAATATTGTTACAATTTTTTATTGGTGTAGTGTCGAGTAAATGAGATTCCACGTATTACTGTAAATCAGTGGCAACTTTACATTCAAATATACCGTTTTATACATTCGTCTAAATCAGCTATAATAAAGTTCGGAAACATGCTTTCGAGAATACGTGAAATTGACAATAACAGTTCTATCCGAAAGAGAAATGCTAGCCGTTTAGCCTAGTTATCCGGGGCTGGAATATATTAAGTTTCGCGATAGGCTCGCCACCTTCAATGTCTAGGGACAGAAATAAACTCTGCAAATTAAGGGTTGATTTGGTGACCGCTATACCTACCTTTTTGATGGTAGAAAGAAAGAGAGATAGCTTTTATACGCATCAAGTAGGTAATGTGCAATTGAAAATATACAATGTATGTCAAGTTTATCAAAATAAACCTAGCGGGGTTGTAGTTTTAGTAGCTACAAACACAATGCACCTAAAAATTTCGCAAAGCAAGCCGAATTATTTTTGTGTTTTTTTTTTAATATATATTTTTTTATTTATGTTCATTGTGTTTAGTTGGTAAATCTATAATTTTTGCTAAAATAATAATTTAAACCCTTGCATACCATAGCGAATTTAAAAATAAAAGGGAGTACACGATTATTTTAGAACTAATACAATATATTTACCACCCAAATACGACGATAGGAAAAAAAAACAAATAAATACGTCGCTTTTCTTTGCAAAATATTTAGTCCCATTGTGTCTGAAGTCACTAAAACTACCACCAGGCCGCGTTTTCGGTAGCAGTCTCGATATACCCTGTATTAATACACATAACAATAACAAATTATGCTCGTCTCTAAACCAGCAATAGAGGTGTAAGTTTATGAAATGAAATTGGTTTATTGATCATGTAGGCAATTAAATAGCTCTTATGACAACTCAATACATTGTACTTATTCTATATTAACAAAGTAATTGATTATATTATTATGTAAATGTATATATGTATAAGTGTAATATAATATGTTTGGTACAGATAATAGCATGGTTGCGACCCGCGGTGGCGAGGCGGGGCGTGCTCGCTACCTTGGTCACCGCCGCCATGGCGTGGTGCGACGGATATGACAAGCCACTGCTGGTGCCGCTTAATGGATGGTAAGGATATTAATACATACATGGGTTTCGATAGATCTGCCTATCTTTAAATGAACAGTAATTTAAGGATGCGCAAGAAAATATCGATATTTAAATAACCTCACGTACCCGTATATCATCAGTCCGATATGAATGAGATACTCTGTCTAAAGATGCTTGAAGTTTAAAAGGTGAACTTTAAGGGTAATTTTGCAATAAACGCGGGTTTGTATTTTTAAATTACTTCCAGATTATTTTTCGTTGGTTTTATGAATTTGAAAGCATTTTCAAAACAAACATAAATAAATGGGAACATTACTGGATAACATATTGGAATCGAAATTTAAATAATTAATACAAAAATAAAATTCCTCAATTTATTAGAAAGAAAGAAAGAAAGAAAAATAGTTTTATTTCCCACAAGCATTAAAAATTATTAGGTAAGTTTGCATAATTTCTATCACTCCCTGATCTAAAAACAATCATACCGGGAAAATAACATAGTTAATGAATTATAAGTAAAGACGAAATGCGCAATTGGATTAACGGAATTGTCGGGGTAATCTATTAAATACATGAACGAGGATCGTTCATTCCGATAATTACATTACTAGAGGTATGTGACAATTACTGTCGTCGCACACACAATGCGGAACACTTGGTTTCACTTGGCTGGATTAGTTCTTGAAAGCTGTCAGCAACTGTCTTGTGAGTTTTGAGATGAATTAAACCAGCACTGGCTTTTCCCAGGTCGATATTCAGTTTACCCAAAATATTATAATATACGTTGACTGGGGTTGGTGTCGGATTGACAGACAATGAGTAAATAAGGTTTCTATACATGTTAAAACTGTCTGCGGCTTGCTTCAATCAAACATACACTAGATTATAAGTAATGGCGTAAAAAACGACAAAAGTCATAAGAGCACAAATAAGCTTGTGCTCTTATTTGATTTTAGTGTTGTCCAAACCATAATAAATCTTAATTTTAAGGAGTAAGGTTTATTGTTACCTGAAGTTGATTATAATTTAAGACTTTTTGCTACATCTCATAGTTCGAAATTTAAATGTACATATAAGTATAAGCAACCTCGGCCACTTTTGGCGTGTGATTTTGTTCCTAACCTTGTATCTAATATATATTTGATCGAAGGCGGCTTGGGATGAGTGTGGAGTAATAGTGCGAACTACTTTGAAAAATTGACATGAAAAATTATTAGACAACATTCTCCTAAGAGGGTTAAACAACCGATGAAAAGTTGCACGATCGTCCATCTTTAAAGTTAGAAACATTGTGTACTTAGGTGTTTTTGTCGTGTGCCTTTAAAAATTCTATGACTAGTTAAAGACTGAAATAAAAGTATATTCACGGATTTTATTACGAATTTGGTTTAATTTTTACATTTTTTAACTTCCCGACGTTTCAATTACTTTACAGCTTTCGTGGTCATGAGGCGAACTGTTAAAGACTGCTAAAATACAACCAAAACATAACCCTAAAACGAACAATCGAAGCATATAACACGCGTGAACTCGTAACAGATCAATACGCCGGATACCGTTGTCCTGTTTTATCCAATTAGAACCCTCTGAAGGCACTCGGGGTAGATTGGACCGCTGACCGCACCTGATAATCCTCGTGTATATTTCAAGTATTGTTTGATATTGCCTAGTGCGAGCTGCCCCGGTTCCGATGTAATTACTTTCAAATAATAAAGTAATGGATTTTCTACCAATTCAATTACACTTTAACCTTTAATTTGGGTTTCTCGTTATCTGTTCGATTGTTTTTGTGGTTTAGTACTGAATAAAACAAGAGTATTTTTATACAACGTTAACCACAATGTATTATGTGACCAACATTGATTACTATCAATCCAGGAAGTGAACAAAAAATATTTCAAACTCCTATTAATTTAACGTTATGATTGCAAACAATCGAATCGAAATTCCCGATTACTTGCTGAGCTTCATTACTCGGTGTCATTCAAATGCCACTGTCGATCCTGTCTTACAGGAGCTGCAGTGGGGCATGTGAGGGCGGGTTAGTGTCCTTTAGTTGGACCAGGTTTTTACTATGCTGATCTACATAAATAGTTTCTTTCAATAATCTAAATTTTTTTCTTGAATTTACGCGAATGTTACACATTTAAATAAAATTATTATCTACGGATTTTTAACGCGGATTTGACATTGATCGCGGATCAAATCCGCGATAAAATCCGTAAATATACTACTGCTGTACTTTATCAGCCCATATACGTCCCACTGCAGGGCACGGGCCTCATCTACAATAAAGAGTACGATTGAGAGTGGTTAGGCCATATAGTCCACCTCGCTGGCCTAACTCGGGTTGGCGGACTTACATACCATAGAAATTCTTATAAATCGCTTTGGTATGCAAGATGTTTTCCCTCGCCGTTTTAGTGCGTAGTGACTGAGTATCAAAATACACATGTCAAAGTCAGAGGTTGAGATTCAAAACCGCGAAAATAAAACCATGAACATGGCAGCCGTGTTTGGTTCGTTTATCAACAGAAATCCAAAATAAATAGTATACAATTTTAATTAATTTATAAATACTTCACTTCAATTTGTCTCAAGAGAAAGAGCTTAGGGGAGGCTTGTGTCCAAAAGTAGGGTCTTTTAGGTTAAATCTAATAAAAATATAAACACTTTAATAGTATTATGGTTTCTTAAAACGCGAATCGTACTCATTGAAATAAAAATATTATTTACGAATTTTACCGCGTATTTGGTTTAATTTTTACATGTTTTAATTTAAAAAACGTTAAAATCAAACCAAATCAGCGACAAAATCCGTAAACATACTAAACTCCAGTAGTATCATTACACCCCTCGTGTTGCCCAACAGGCTACACCCACCGATAGCGTCGACGGTGCGCGTGGTGTGCGTGGGCGCGGGCGCGCGGCTGCTGCAGCTGGCGCCGTCGGGACAGCACCTGGTGCTCGCGCCCGCCGCCGCCGACCCGCAGCTCTGGCACATCATGTCCAACTCCAAGGTGCACACCTTCAAAGGTCAGTTTAGATTAGTCACAACCGTTCTTTATAATCTATCTATCCTTAACAAGAGATTTCATTAGATTTTTTATTAGACGAACATGACGTTCGCCAGATGGTAAGCGATACGACCGCCCATGAGCAGTAGCATAACCAAACATCACCATGTATTACAAAGCAATGTATGGTATACCACTACGCTCGCCATCCTGAGATATAAGATGTTAAGTCTCAATATGTCCAGTAGTTATTCTGGCTACAATGTCTATCAAACCGAAACATAACAGTGCATTTACACTGATATTTGGCGGGAGAAATAAACATTGCGGTGGTACCTAGCCAGGTGACCTCTTACATATGACCAACCACCGCTATTTATCTTAAACAAGAGATTTCATTAGATGTTTCGATGCATTTTATATTTCAGTTAACAAAGATTGAGAGGTAAATATAGTGTAAATATTTATAGATAGCTAGGTAAGATAAATATATATGTTTATATCTGTTTAATGAATTGTAGCGACATATTAATGGTTACTATTTTAACCTTTTGTTAAAGATAGATATATTGTGGAGAACAAACGTAAGAGAGGATTCTCACGACACGGTTTGTACCCGCGGCCACCGCGGTTACGGGCCCATAGAACTTCGTGTATATTTGATCGAAGCCATAGAATGCAGATATATATTGACAAACGGTGCGGGCATAAATCGCTTCGTGAAATGTGCTTTTTTTTTATAAAAAGTGTGTTCAAAAAGTAAGGTGACTTATTTATATTTTTATGAAAAACTATGTATTTATGCTTATTATGAATATTTGTGTTGTCTCCTTCACAGTAATCCCCCTCAGATTTATTTTACTTATGCCAACAAATGCACTGGCTAATATTTTTATATGAAAATCTATTTTTTTAGGACAGTGTACGTGACATCCAAGGATGTTGACTATGTATATTTCAGTAAATCTATTCAGCTTGTATATTAGAAAGATGCAACAAAGACACAATCACAACCACTTATACGTATTAAATCTGTCTATAAAATTATTTTCACATGACGCAACTTAAGAAGTCATAGTTCAATTATTAATAGTGAAATTTTAATCATCATCAACAATATAGGAAACTTAATTTACTAACTGGCATACTCAGATATATTTAATATCAATTAAATCATTACTTAATTTAGATTTCGCGAAGATTCAAGAACATTTTCATTGACATTAAACGTCTCAGAGCCCGACCCTAAGAAACAAAGCGTTTTTCCTGTGTAGCGTCGTATTGTTTTTTCTATTCGACATCCATCATACAGGGCCTAACAGGGAAACAAAGGAAATTACTAATTGGATATGGTTTTCGTGCTCAACAAGAAGCTCAGGGGATATAGACAAGTTTCTCTCTTGTGACTTTGATTGAAATATAGTTCTAATATAACAGTGCTGATAATATCAGCCTCCGTGGCGCAGTTGGTTAGACGCCGGCTGTGAAACGAGAGGCCGCATGTTCGATCCTCGCACCGAAACCAGTTATGTGAACAACATAGATGTGTGAACCACATGTATTTGTTTCGGGTCTGGGTATTTGTGAGACCGAAAAATCTCTCGTAGTTCCTAATACTCACGACATAAGACTCGAGTGTGGCCAGAATGTTGGGTGTATTTATAAAAAAAAAACTCAAAACGATTATTACAAGTCGATATCAAATGTTTCACAAACTTGATCACCAATTTGAGTCACTTCTATGTAAAAGTGGGATAGAGGGTAAGCTAAAAGAAAATATGACTAAATAAGGATTCGTATACAATGTTTTAACAAATATACATTCAGCTCTAAATAAATAACAAAATATAACTCTTGGTCAAGGCAATTTTAGGTAATGAACTACATAGCAATGTATTCTACAACTCGATCTCACAACAATAAATTGAACGTTTACACCAGTTCAAAACTAGAACTGTTTGTGGCATAACATACATACAGTTTTTGCCTTAAAATTCGCAAAACGGGATATAGTAATTTTCGTATCACACAGACGTTTGCACCGATGCAGGCATCGATGCCCATGTTTCGCTTTTTTCCACTGTAAACTCGAACTATATTAATTTGTAACAAACCAGTATTGCCTCAGATACAAAAGCGGAATTTAACTTAGAAATTTTTAATACACACACACTCATACAAACTTACGACTTTTTCCCAGAAGGGGTAGGCAGAGGGGCAGGACTCTGACGTTTCATCTTGTATTATTAGTCTGACCATGTGATAGGGTGCGATCCCATCGCCATATCGGGCACAAATTCCAAACTCCGGGCTGATAATGAATAGACAAATCCAATATCATTTGCCTCGACCAGGGAACGAACCGAAGACCTCAGCTTTGCAATCATACTGCGTACCCGAGGCAGTCATATAAATTTTAATAACTGCTTGTAAGTACTTAAAGTTTTCATTACTCATCCAGTTTAAGTCCATTTCCAGCCGCAAGGGGTACATTGTACCCTTCGCAGTTGGCAAAGTCAACAATATGTAACCGAGGGAGGGTTCAGCCAACCTTCCAACGCGTCATAACACAAACTCATTACTCAACACCACAGCTCAACACGGTATAAGTGATTATTTTTATTTTAACACGAAACATTATATCTCCACTAACAGACGGTGACACCTAAAGTAATTTTAAATAACATTTCCAAATTAAGATTAATAGCCATTTAGAATTTAGCGAGGTAGAAGAATAAACAATATTAGTCGAGGTACCTGGAGTTCGCTGGACAGCTTCTAAAAGAAATACTAAATATTGGTAGGGGCAGATACAAGACCTTACCCACTGAAAACTAAAAAATACTTCAATTTAAATTGTAACTGAGTCAGATCTTTCTCTCTTCAACGGAATCTTCACTGCTGAATGTAGGACTCCCCGAATGATCTCCACATCGACCTGTTGAAAGCGGCGTGCATCCAACGATTTCCTGCAACCTTAACCAGGTCGTCCGTGTACCATGTACGCGGGCATCTAACACTGCGCTTGCCTGTTCTTGACCTTCTGGCCTTTCAGATCATTAATATATAAAGAATTAAAAAAAGCGAAGCTAAAATAAAAAGCGACCACATTTGGCAGCAAAAAATGTAGCTTTCCGTATTCTTAGGATAAGCAGGCACCAGTTGCCGCGTTTCATACAGAAAATCAATTATAAAAAAAAAACATATGTCGGTAATAAAGTCTATAATCCTGTTTGGACATTAAATTAAAAACTTTCAGAGAAAATTCAGTAACAAAAATGCGGGATGAATTGGGTGGCCACAGCGGATTAATTTCTCGTAAATTCATCACGGCTTACGTCGACGGTGTCCGGTGACACGTGTCGTCACCCGGATAATGACGTTATTGATAATTACTTTTTTTGAGAGATGGTTCACTATGTGGAGGTTTTGGTTGGTAAAGATATTTTGGAAATTCACTGGGCGTGAAGACACCAATGACAAATAGCTAGTGTGAGAACGGATAACTAAAAACATGGATAAACGATGCCCCGAAAATAAGGCGAAAAAATAAGAAAGACTTTTCCTTGGGTAAAAATAAAATCAAAGTATTTTTAAGAATTACGTAGAAGTTTAATGTAAATAAGAAACTTTTCATTTTTGTAACAAATTATAAAGTTCAACCTTTTTGTAAGACAAAGGAAATAGATTTGCGGCCGTATTTATTTATAGATTACTAAGATTTTTTTTACTAGATAGGTAATATTAGACAAAAATAGTTCCATTAATGCCCTACTAACAAATTAAAGAATAATATTAAATACCATGACAAAAAAATTACCCTATTAAATCACCACAAAAGCTTCTACATTTTAAATTGCAACCAGTACAGAGATTAACGTTGTTTAGAACACCTTTATAGAGGTAATCCTAGCCGCATTGCATATGACAAACGATGGTACATGTCACCTCGTCGTGGACAAATTGCGCACGACACCGCCATTTGTATTCCACCGGCCGCTCGCTCGTTTTATTATGATGTTTTATACTAGCTGCCAATCGATTTTATACGATGTAAATAGAGGAATATGTATGGTAAATTTAAATAAATCTTTTCTAAAGACACTGATCGGTGTATCCGGAACGACTGACGAATTGGTCGTAAAGTGACTTTATGAGATATCATAGAAGCTTTGTATTGATTCAATACGTATTATATTATAATATCTTGGGATATTTTCAATTAATGACAGGTAATTACGTTAATTATTAAGTGAATGACATTGACAAAACATGGGGGATAATCTTTACATATTTCTACCTGGCGTTATTCCGGCAAACGCAACATAAATATTTTAAATAGAAATATCGACGAATTATCATTTAAAATTAAAAGTAGGTATACACACCTCTAGAAAGAGTTCATCGCATTAGCAAATTAATACTAAAATAAACACCTTACAGAAAATACAACTCAACGATATTTACAAAAAACTATATTATTGCTTTTTCTTTATAAAACCAGAGGCAATTACGATAATTGCTCAAACAAAATATCCATCGTATAATTTGCAGCAGAAGCCATTCTGACCGCCTACAGGAAATTGGATGTATCCATTTAAATGCAATTCAATTAAATAAATGAAACATATAAAGCCACTGACGATATTGCATTCATTTATTTGATATAAAACCGATACCACCATTTCCGATGGACGTCGTTAATATTTTACAAGTTAAAATGTATTAAAACCACGTTTGCATACTTTGAAAATAAGCAGCATAAATAAATGATCCTATTGCAAATATATTTCGAGTAGAAGCAGTAATACTCGTATTGCGTTTTCTATCAACACACTAAGACTAATGTTTGATTAAAATATATTAGTCTAGGGTCTTCTGATATCTACGACACAAGACTCTATATATATTTGAGGTTGTCTATGTGCGACTGTTAAGTGCAGTTTTATTAAATAATAATGAAAGAGTTGGAAGGGGTCGACCTCAGTGAACCTAAACCATCCAAATCGGTGATACCCTCAACAACGTTCAGGTCAAAAGTACCCTGAACCGACGAGAATGCATGAAGAAGTTGATGTAATGTTGAAGCGAAAGTAATATGTCAGGATCGAGCAAAGTGGCGGTCTTTAGTCTCTGCCTACCCCTATGGGATACAGGCGTAACGATTGTATATGTACGTATAATAATATACATAATTTCTCTTTACGAGATTTCATCGAGTTATCACTATAGGGAGTCCGAAGTCACACGGTACAGCGACCAGTGCAGCCGCTAACACTCAAGTGCCAATACCAAAACCAATCTTCAACATTTGCCATTCTGTTGACGAGAAGAAATTGGTAGACTATATTCGGATTTACCCGTGACGCTGTAGAATGACGAATGCTTGAACTTGTGAATCATCACTATACTTTGTTATTGGCACAGCCTATGCTTTCGGCGATATAGGCCGAAGCCTATGAATGCATGAATTTTCGTTGAATTTAGGTGGTTATGGAATTTCTTGGAGGAAACATAAAGTTATTTTCATAATCATCACTATGAAGATGTTGATGATAAGGAAATGGATTTTCTCATCATCAAATATTAGTATGATCCGTATTCATTTCTTCCCTGATATTCTTAACAAATACTCCCTGAAATATATTCAGCCCTTTTTTATCAAACCTGTATGTATGGGTATATTTTCTATTAACATTTTCTCGGCAACAATATCGCTTTCGAACAAATCCTTTTAGTAAGAGGCTTTATAGAATGAAAGAAGGTCTAGGTAGGTTTATTCCTGAAAGGTTAGACATCGTCCTATTTAAAGTACCAGCCGAGATAAATATATTATTTAATAAGATAATATAACTAATTTGAAATGGCATGATAGTTTCTGATTTTGAAAAGCTGTGAACAATTTCCAATCTCCTAAAAGAAAATTTTGAAATTATATTCTTTACCGTAATGGTTCCTTAAAACCAAATATACACTGATTGCTACAGTAGATTATAAGCCTGGGTTCCGGGCAAATGATGCAATTAATTGTATTGCTCTCTGTCCGCCTTTGTTACAAGCTTTTGTTTCCTCATGTATTTGTGAAACGTTTATTGTCATAATTAATGGAAATCTGAACAACAAAAGAACATCGGTTACGTCCATACATATTGGGACCTGGCAAAAAATATATTGTACACAGATGAGATATAGTTTATTTTGTTGTTACATAGTGTTTGAGGAATGATGTTCAATTAGGTAAAAAAAATTATAAATCCGTATATATTACAATTTTTCATATATTTGTAACTTTTTAGGTTAGGATTATACGTATCAAAAAATAGCACATTTTAATGTCATTGTCAAATATATCTAATGTATGGTCTTATTGTTAACAGGTACCTAGGAAGGAAAATGTACTAAAAATGATCGCTCTATAATTTCCTTTGTCATATAACTAATTAACCGTTGAATATGGTGTACACCATATCTGTGTTAGGTTAAAGTAATGAGAGAAAAGGTAGTATTTACCTAAAAATTACCTCTTTCTATTAGTTCGCCGTATGAGATTACTTCGCAAAATTTGATCCTTATTAGCAGCCTAAGCGAATGGTGTAATAATACAGAAAGTTATATTTTTTAAACATCAGGTTCGATTACTCGGTAGGAATATTGATTTAAAAAAATGCAAGTGTCCAGTTATATTTCATCAAAATCGGACCCGAGACTACTTTGAGTATTCTTCATAGTTTTGAATTGGGCCTTCCACACACTTTAAAAATTCCCCTATATGGTAAAATAGAAATATACTAAGCAGTGGTCACTAAAATAAAACAATATATATATTTTTTAAACTCAATGCTGAATTATTTGAACACAGTGCAAACAATGTTGAAGAACAGACTGACGCTTCGGGTTCATGTTGGAAATGAAATACTTCGCACTTTGAACGAAATCACAAAGCGTTATCACTATCCAATGGTCAATCGTACAAGGTCTTCAGAAATGCAAGGGTCTATCGGAGTCCGTTATCAAAGCCAAGTCATAAATATAAACCATTTAATAGAAAATTAGCAGTAGGGGCAAATCGAGAATCACAAAAAGGCAGAATGATAGATGATGACAGATGCTCTGAAAAGTCATGTGTTGTGTGTTTTTTTCATGGACTTTTTTAAATTCAGCGCTCACTACCTTCAACGCTGTAGTTAAAACCTTATTTTGAAACAGAGCATGAGTGATGGAACGCGCTCATACGCGTTTAATATTATTAAAACACTGAGTTTTTCTTTTTTAGCCAGTTGTTTAAAAATAAATGGAAATATGCATTTTCATTCTAATAAATCATATTATTTTTTGATGTACCATTCATAACCGTTCCCTTTCACGGTCCATTATGGCCGATGTTCTTTAATTTACCGTTTTCGCGTTTATTACATTTTTTAAATTGTATTTCTTTATCTTGATTTTAAAAATATGTCTCTGATTTTTTTGGAATTGAAATCATACCGAGTAAGACTTTCGCCCAAAACTTACCATTTAGAAATTAGATAATTTAAAATACTAACGATTTATGCTGGTATAACCTCATCTAGATACAAACATACACAAATGCATGGGTAAAAACTATGTAAAAACACGTCTTAGTTTTATATTTATGTATAAAACGAAATTATTTTCTTAATAAAAATATGAATCATACTCTAGTCTACAACATTTTCATTTTAATACTTATATTTTTAATGTGAAATTGTTTGTTCCTTTGTTCTCAAATGGCTTATAAGTTTCTGACAGGCTGCCAGCTTAATGTCGTAAGAAATAAAATATTGTAAATGTGAGTCTTAAACAACATTTTTTGAGGAAAGAACTATTTTTGTAAATTTCATGTGACTATCAATGAACTTTAAAAATTGTTGAAATAATAACCTATTTTGTTTAATTGGTGCAGGTCATTCAGGCAGAATACTCTGCATGTGCGTGACGAGGGAATCGCAGTACTTGCTAACTGGCTCCGAAGATACTAGCGTCATTGTGTGGGACCTGCATACTCTGGCAGTGAAGACTAAAATATTGTAAGTCTAACTACCTACTACAACATTAATATTTCTAGCATTTACTTCTATAGTTAAAAAATCACTAAACCACTAAACATTAATTCAGAGACTAACGTAGTGATTTATCCCATACGGTTAATAACAAACAACAATAATATAATGATAAGTGTGAACTGCTCATGCATTAATTTAACAGTACTCGTTTAAATTTATTCGTGGTGACGCAAACATTTAATATTTACTTTACAATTTGTTTGTTTTTAACCGCAACATTCAACACATCTAAATATATTGCGAAATGTTTATCTGAATTTCATTTGATGCAGGGAGCACATAGCGCCGGTGTTGTGTGTTGCAGCTATCGTCAATCGATCACTAGTGATCAGCGGGGGAGAAGACTCGGCAGTAATTGTAACATCGCTCGTTGATGGAACACTGGTGAGTTCCTATCATCTAAATTGGATTTGAATTCGCGAATTATTGTTTTATTTCCTTTATTGCCTTTTAAACTCACCAGATATTTTATTATTTCAATTGAAATTAATTTTCCGTCTCCATTATTTAATTCACTTCTTCATTTAAAATTCACCTTTATTTAGATCGATGTTTGGACTTAGTTCCTTATCTAAAGCATAAAAATCATTCAAAGGAATTGATTATACCAGTATTATTATTAAAAGCATTATTGTTATCATTAATTACACCCTAGATAATTTTCCACACAGATAACAAAGCTAGATCATCACAGAGGTCCAGTGACTGCCGTGAAGATTCTCCTTGACGGCGAAATTCTAGTGACATGTTCACAAGATGGTACAGTTTGTACGTGGAATGTTGATAACTTCACTCTACTAAGTACGGTGAACGCTGGAGTGCCAATTCACGCTATGGACGTGACAGATGACAACGTGTTCCTCATCACATTGCAAGGGGAGAACGAATTGCATCTCAGGACTTTCATCACTGGAACTTACCTTCATATGCTCAAGAGACATAAAGCTAAGGTAGGTTTTGCAAAAATTCGGATTAGTTATGATTATAGTGATGTCAATTACGATTAAGCCGCTTATTGGCCGTGTATTTTGGTTATAATCGGCGAGATTCTTGGCTCTTGACAGGGCTTGAAGGCTTAATGCTTTGGGATATAATTCGTGCTGTGCTTAGTTAGGGTATTATGGAATTCGGAATATTTATAAAAATAAACATTATCTTATCAGATTGTTTTATGTTTCCTCTTTATTTTCATCTAGATAGACGGAGATGAAGGATTTCTGAAACTTAAATATGAGGCCTAGTCTCTGAAATTTACAAAGACATAACGCTTTATTTAACATGTTCTAAACATTTATAAATATTTTGTATATTTATATTGTCAGCATCATTAATAATATTTCCACCCTATAACTAACTCTAAGTAAACTTTTAATTAATTTTGACAATATCATATTAATGTTTCTACGAATCCGTGACAGGCTGCTGCGTAATTAATTGATAAGATTATAGTTTCAGTATTTAATTAGTTAAAGTTAATTAACTGTCACAATACTGCTAATGTAGAGACTGATGCAATTATATCCTATTGATAGCCAAACCACAGATCATATCAAGTATTATACTAATCTGTGTGGCTATAATAAAATGTTTATCATCTGCGGGCATTTCTCACATGATCAAGGCAAGGGATTTGAATTGACCTATAATTTATGACAGGCCCATGACTTTCAGTGTGAGTAACGTTTATCCGATTCCAATATGGCGAAACACCGCATTTAGTTTCAATATTTTATAAAAGCTTCAAAGGCAATAAAACTATTCAACAAAATTATTTGTGAATAAATCACAGCTTCGCAATTAACTAGCTAAAGTTTGTATTTCACTTATGCTAATTGCTAAAAGCGAAACTATTACTGTAATAAAAGAACAATAAAAACTGTAATTAAATAAGCAAGCTTTTTCGGACGAACTAAAACGAATCCTAGCGTTTAATTAACTATAGCACGGACAATAGAACCCATTGTTTTTCTTAATTAATCCCTAGAATAAAGGTTTTCATTCAAAAACTCGCTCAGCTATGAGACAAAACAGACTTTCTCAGGCAAAAGTTGCTTTATACAACTATTAATCGAATGAGGGTTTCCGAAGGAGTCAGAAGAGATCAAATTATTTCAAGTCTATTATTTAATTAATTACGAGCGGTATTATTAAATCCGATCTCGGAGTATCGCCCGCAAAAGTTTATTTCTTATGGCCCTTTAATGTTGTTTGATAAACAAGTTTACGGGAGGAACCGCAATAACCCGTGATGTTAGGTAGTTCTTTAAACTTATACTCGTATTATCTTGGGGAAACTCCGGATGCAAAGTAACTTAGGAAATTATAGGCACTTGGCGGTTTTACGTTCCGCGTGTCGCATCGTGTGGCGTTCTATATCTTTAGCATCTTTATATTAGACAATAAAGATTTCTTTTGCCTACATTACATTTTTAGAAGTAGTAAATTTTATCTTGTGTGTTTTTTTATTTACAGTCATAAAATGCCTCGGTGTATATATTACTTGATAAATAAATCACTGTTAATTAATCGTTGGCAGTATATAAAAAATGAAGATATAAACGTACTGCTGCGATTAAGTATTATACTCGTATTCACAATATTGTTTACTATTCGTATATCAAGAAATCTTTTTTTAAATAAATATTAAAAGCGTATTGTGTGGTACATACAATGAAGTATAAATAAATTTGATTACGCTTCATAATCGTGATAAGTTATCGTCAATGGTTCTTTGAACACCATACTATATAAAATATTAAAACAATGCTATCCCTCTGCACTTTTACTTTTACTGCACTCAATTCTAGCACCAAAACGTCCTTGTTTTCTACATAAACAACACATTCTTCTTCTCTACATGTATCGACAACTATGTACGTATGTACAGTAAAAAACGTATTACAGAAAGCAAATAACTTGTCGAATCCTGCCCCACTTTTACTTGGAAGCTAATGGGGATCACTAAATTGGTTAAGCTCTCACATGTTCGTTGCTAAAGAAAATAAATTACCCTCGAGCGATTTCTACTAAGTGTGTCTGAACCCTTCGTTTCTAATACGCAGACGTGCTTAGTGTGGAGCTAATGTTTTTTGTAAAACAATTGCTAATGCTCGCGGCTTCGTGAGAATTGTATCGATTTTATTCTTTGGGAGCAGTGCACTAATTAGGAAGTATCATTACCGTCTTTTAACTTAAAACTTCGTGGCATATTGGTTTGAAAGAATTTTAAAATATACTTGTTTTTACCTGGAGGCTATTGCACCAATTGGTAAAATCAACTCAACTTATGTAAATAACTGCGCAAACAAAACCGATGCTGAATATCAACTTAGCTGTTACGTTTTGTTCGGCGAATTAAATTACAGAAGGCCCAAAAAGTGTTGTTTAGTGAAAATTAAGCCTCTTAGCAAAGTTAAAAGTATGAAGAAACTTTGAACAAGGGCAATTACAATTCACCCAACTACACAATCTTATAAATGAGACATTTGTGTTATTTTAAACATCTATCAATAGATACAGACGATCGTTTGGTTTATCTCTTCATCCGGTGTAGTTAATTCCTTGTATCAGGAGTGATTGACCTTCGATGTCGGCTCAATGCAAAATGGTGTTCGCCAGAGCATCGTTCTTTGGCCTTGATCCAATTACCGTGAAGTGCTACTCACGCTACACAGAATCAGCAAGTTTTGCTGCTCATGTCGCTGGCTAACTTTATTATAGTCGCTTTTTGCTTTGGCTTTAACAAACAGTGAACTTAGTGAAGATCGATTAAGTGGATATTCATCGGTATTACGATAATCCTAAAATACATTTTCGCACTCAGGCTAATATTACTTTTACAGTATTTAGAGTATTAATCGATTATAGATTAACGTTTGCTTTTGACGATGTACTGCGGTTAGTGGGATTTAAATGATGGATTCAGACTTTAAAATGACACGTTACAGACATCGATCAACAGTACAGTAGAGATAACGCAACTGGACGGTCAGAATTGCACTAGTCAACAGCGCGTTCCTTATTAATTTGCTGAGCAGTTTTTAAAAAACTCCTCCTAATAAATTAGGTACCAAATAAATATAACTAATTTTATTGCAACAAAAGGAGAGTTTCTCATACTTCTTATAGGTGTGAGCAAATCTTACCTAAGTTTAAGTAACTCTACTGCCTAGCAGGCGCGTTCTTCCGACTGGATTTTCACAAACCCGAATAATTATTACCAACAAACTAGCCACTTACGAGATCATGTTGTAATAAACGCTGCTCTGAAATACCTAACTCTCTTATAGATCGTGGGCCTCCGAAAATGAATAGCGAACAAAGAGGAGAGGACGTATCCTTCTGACCTCTTTAATCTATTTTTTATATGTCAACGGTACCACCCTAGTCAGGTTAACCCAGTCCTATGTGTACTAAAGCACGGCTTTATCATTTTGAAAATATTCCTGTGCAGACATTAGAATATCAGCAGATATACCTTAATGTCGTAATAGGTGAAATGCTTCTGCGTGGCCCACGACTCGTCCCGAGCCGCAGTCGGCTGCACGGACCAGAGGATCTACTTGTACAGTCTGCACTCGGCTCAACTTCTGAAAACATTGGCGGCAGCACACGACCTTGCTGCTTTGGCTGTGGCAGACAGAGACCACTTCTTGTTGGCCGCTGGTAAGTACATTTTTCATATAGCATATTTCCGGTAAACGAGCAAACAAGTCACCTAATGGTAAGTGATCACCAGGGCCGCCTGCTCATCCACAACGCTTACATGACAAATGTGTTGCCGGACTATTAAACGGGGAGCGAGAAGAAAATGGGATGGAAAGAGGAAAGGGGTATTGGGCATCGATCTCTGAACGGAACGCCACAGCTATGCTGTCGCTTCACGTCGCTTCTTCGAGGCAGTGGTGCCACCCTGAACGAGCCTGCCAATACATGCTGAGTCATGACTGGAAGCATTGTGGCTCTACTGCATAAAAATATTGGAAAAAAAATGAACGCCAATCATCATCTTCATATAAAACATAAGTCTCACCAAAGGATCGTTTTAGGGGTTGTTAGAAGGCGGATTGATGTAGAATTTGTTAGAAAATATTATATGCGAGTAAAATGCTCTGGGATCTGGATAAAGCGATACTTGTTCCACGCCTTATATAATTCTTTTGTGCCTATTGTTCTATACTAAACTGTAAAAAATTCTATCCATTTTCTCATGATTCACCTGACATTACATTATTAAGACTAAGATGTAGAAAAAAATATACGGTCGAACGGATTTCAAAGAACTTTCGCTAAACCTTATTTTTTAATGTGAAAAATACTTTGCAATATTATATTGAACATATTTCAATATTTGAATTGCTCCAAATCTTTAAATACAAATGCTTTTAAAAAGCAGCTACGATTCCAAATCGATCCTTTGTGAGATTTCAATAAGAAAAGACCCTTTGTATTTCTTTGCTTAGGCTGTATTAGATGTTGGTACAAAGGAATATTCAGAAAAGATTAGCAAATACACTCTCGTCAGCTAAACGTGCATTTTAATTGTATCGTAAAATTCAAACCCTACTTTTAAAAATAGCATCGACGAGTGATCCTATTTACAAGATCTATTTTTCGGAGACATTGTAAAAAGTGGGTGAATTTATTTTTGGTGCAGTTGTTTTAAGGAATAAGCCTGATTTAAAATCTTTTGTAGGCGGCAACAGAGTCACAATATATTCATTCCATACCGAAGACAATTTGACCAACTTCCGACCAACAAAGCAAATGAAGAGGCGTCAAACGAAGTCCACCACGAATATTACTTTATTACAAGTAAGTTGTTTTTTTCTGTGATACTAATAGTATCTTAAATTTGTCTTTGCCATATAATAAATCTATAAGGAAACATGTAAAAGTTAATACTACAGCCTCAGTTATTTTCTACTAAGCTTAATGTGTTATTTTACATTTCTAAGCAGCTAATTACAAATACAACAGGTGACATCTATGTATGTATATTCAGTTAAAATGAGTCAACAGTTGGGCTGATAGATTCAAATACGTTTATTCAATAATACCGCAGTCACAAAATAAACGAATAATTTTTTTCAGCAGCATAAAACTATACACTAACTTATGACTCATATACGTCTTATATTGAACATATACATACGTCCCACTGCATAGCACGGGCCTACTCTGCAATCGAGAATACCGTTGAGAAGGCTTAAGCCGTATAATCCACCACTCTGGCCTAGTGAGGGTTGGTGGACTGTGACATACCATATTTTTTTTACAAATCACCATTTTATATGCTATGCAGCCTCCTTCACGACGTTTTCCTTCACAGTTATAGTGGGATGTGATTGCTGAATGAATACACACATGACTACGAAAAGTCATGTGCAAGTAGCAGCTTTCTACCCACAGACAACAGATTACATTCAGGCTGCATCACCTTCTCCCCTAACAACCTCATTGTATAGTGGCTCATTCACTTTTGCAATTGATCTTTCAGTTGTTACTGGCTCTTGCCAGTAACATTACTTCAGCAGTATCATTAACTTGTCTAAAAGCCCCTAAATAAATAAAGATAAAAAAAATCATTAACTCCCACAATTTCTACCTTCCCCACCAGGCTGAACAAAGCGAGCTGATTCCGATCAGCTGTCTAGAGGTGTCCAGAGATGGTCAGCTAGCCGCTAGTGGATGTGCGCGTGGTCTGGTGCGCGTGTGGCAACTATCTACCCACAGACTGCAGACTACACTCAGTGGACACATCGGACACGTCACCTGCGTCACCTTCTCACCCAACAACCTCATTGTACTCAGCGGCTCTGAAGACAGGACTGTTGTCGTCTGGCAACTGGCTGATAACTCGCCGTCTTTGACTTATAAGGTATTTATTATTTTGCTACCTATTTTGGCTAGTGAAAAAGATATTGTGTTGAATAATACGAAAATTACATTTGAAATTTAATTCTAAAGTCTTAGTAGAATTTGGAACTTCTATTGCTTCACTCCCTTTACGATAGGCAGCGACTTGATTGTGCTGGGCCCCTGGCATTGCGAAGTGGCGATGACCGCTTACTATCAGGTGAGCCGCATGCTCGTTTGCTAACTAAGGATAATAAAAAAACAACGTGTTCTCCGACAACTTCCTGAAATTCGATGTTAGGTATCAATTCATTTCATATCGATCCTAAATAAAGAATTTGTTAAATAAGTAATTAGTTAGTTAGCTGGTTTCTAGGGAAAATTTGAACTAGCAATGTTTGTGTCGTGCGTGGTTTGGCAATGTAAATATTACACGATAATTATATTGCGCGCTCATTTGTGTCCAATGCATATGCCACGATGATAAATGATTTCAATAAATTATTTTGTGGTAGGTAAAACGGTAATTCTACGACAGCGTGTTTTAAACAGGCGTTCAAAACAAGTTTAAAAAATACAAAAAGTCATGCCGAAACCCGGGATTGAACCGGGGACCTTTAGATCTTCAGTCTAACGCTCTCCCAACTGAGCTATTTCGGCTGTCGACTGCGGCAACAAAATTGTAGATGTGTTTCACCAATATACAATACCTACTGTATTGTATATTGATGAAACAATAAACAAGTCTATACTGCAAATGAACTTTGACCACAAGTACAATAACATGATTACATTATCCGTAAAACAATTTATTAACCAACGTTACCAAAAGACGGTAACTAATAATTGATTCGGCCGAATTTTTGATATAAGAGTTGAAAAAAGTTTTATTAAAAGTAAAAAATATATTTGATACGCTATTTGAAAATAAAGCCTATTTCCAACTAGTAACCTTCTAACATAACTGAACTATTCGAAAAACCCGCTCATGCCAATTGAAACCCAATCCTATCTCCAGAGGCGGCTCGTGAAATTTTTTGATGGGGGTTCACAAAAACATAATTGAAAACTAGGGCTTACTATTTATTTTATTTGTATACAAAATCCATTCGCCGGTATTTTTAGCGTGCGAAGATATCTATTACTTTCTTGTGAAAATCAGAAATGGAATTAATTAAGCGTTTTTCTATGCTTATCATACACTAGCGGCCCGGGTACAAATAGATTTCTGTATAATAATATGTACGTATTATTATTATACATATAAACCTTCCTATATAGGCACGCTGCCGCCGCCCCGGCCGGCCAGTACCGCCGCAAGCGCTACGTCCCGCAATTTTAAATCTGTAATATCTTCGAAAATATTCATTTAAATCTTGTGCTGTAAAGGACCATATAGACCAATATTAAATCAACAATGTATTTAAGCTATTTAATTGGATAAGGATTAATGCTGTATTGGTTAAAATCGCTTCGAAAATTAGCCATTATTTGTCGTAAAAAGTAAATGACAAAAAAATGTTATTGTGGTATATCTATAAGAGATAGACATATACCATCGCGGAGTTTTCTGTAGACCTTTTCAATGTGTACAAATAATTAGTACATTATTTTGATAAATCTCGTAGGGTTCAGCCTGCGTTTGCAATGTAAGCGGAAAAAAATTGATAATTAACGACATCACATCAGAAACCTCAAAAATAACAATATTTCTCCACTATTTAATGCATGTTATTATACATGTAAACCTTCCTATTAAATCACTTTATGTATTTAAAAAATGTAGTGATAATACATTGAGACGGTCTTGCGCCGTACGAGTAGTATTTCGCGTACTGAGTGACGCGTGAGCGGCGCTCCAGATTACGCTTATTTCTCATACGATATCTTTTGTTTCACGCGTCAGCCCGGATCGATGCTCTCTTTCGCACGCATTGAATACAGTACTAAGAGTCGTACTAAACTTCGTTTCATAGGAGCGCAATCGCTGGCGCTCCACTCGTTACAAATTGACGCTACATGTACCTATATAGGTATTTATTTTTATAGGCATAGTAAAATATAAAGAATGTAATGTAAGGATCTTATGTATTATAAATATATATAAATTATTAAATTAGCTACGTATGTAATTTTCGTGGGAGTGCACTGCACCAGCGCTCTTTCGGATGAGCCGCCTCTGCCTATCTCCCCACCCCACTCTCCAACCATCATTTCACCCAACTGACAGCCTCCTTGTGGGTAGTTCCTGACACAAGACTCGATGTTAGTGTGGGGTCAGGAGTATGTATGTGACTGTTGGGTGTATTTATAATCTCCGTCCACCAGGGTCACACCTCCGCCCTGCAGACCCTACTCATGATGTCGGACGGCCGGCGCGCCATGTCCGGCGACCGCGCGCGCAACGTGCACGTGTGGCTCGTCGACTCCGGCATAGTGCTGCACTCCACCACCGGACCTTCTGCTAGCATTGATGTCACGCTTAACATGAAGTTTGCGGTAAGTTGACGAGGAATATTAAGGTGGATACTGACCGGTGTTACAGGGTGTAATGTAACATGTTACAACTCGAGCATTTGTGCAGTCAGTACGATGAAATGAACACAAACATTGAATTATTACTAACAATTGTAGCACACGGCGTAACACAAATACTAGCTGCCAATGTTACATACCACCGCATAGCACCGATCAGTTCCCATCAGTAGATTGTAGGTGTGATATTATTTTGTTAAATTTATGTATCTTCTTTTTTCTGCCATTGCTCCCAATTTTAGAGCACCAGTGCAAAAAGATTTTTATGATACAAAATAGAAGAGCTAAAATAACAAATAACTAAATCGTTTTAAAACATTGTGTTGCACTAATTCTAAAGTGACAACATATTAAAGGAAAGTAGAAAAATATTTAATGATGTGATATATGCAGAATAAGGTTGCGATTATCATAAAGTTGGTGACGGTAAAGGTATGAATGCTAGTGGAATTATATAATAGATTGTAAATGTCATAAGATGCTCAACTTTATACAACAAGAAGACTATATCTCAAAAATCCTTAGCTGACATTAACGCATCTATTGCCACCAGCAATAAGTCCTATTTTAGCATAGCATTTTTATCTAGGTCCTCTCCGACGGAGACAACTCCGTTCGCATCTGGTCTCTAGCGGGAGGAGACAGTTCGGAAGACCGCCGCTCGGTCTCTCACGCAGAACGTATCACCTGCTTCGCTCTTACCGCTGACTCACAACATGTCGTCACTGGCAGTATGGACATGTCGCTCAAAGTGTGGAAACTTGACGGAGGGAAACTGTCGCAGGTGAGTTAAACACACAGACACACACACACTCGTATCCCTGAGGACGTAAGCAAATGTGCACCCACGTTTTAAGGAGCTAGTTTCTATTCCAAGGTGTAATAGAGAGCAAGCTTCAATAAATAACTCAAATGATTTTTATGAACTGATAAACTTCAAAATGTATTTTTGTTAAGTGTTTGAAAAATAGGATTATATTATTATAAATCAACATGTTATATTAGGATATAATGGAACTGACATTTCCATTGGAAAATAGTTCCTAAATGGTAACATTTCTCATTACACATCACAAATTAAGCCTAGGGCTTTTAAATATATCACAATTTTATAACAGTTTTGGCAATAGAGCAACCAGCTTATCTAAATGACCTCTGAATAAATGACCTGACAACTTATTTAAATGAACGAACCCTCATGTAGTTTAGGGAATTGTATGTGCTGATATTTTTAGAAGGAGTTAAAATCTGAAAGAGTAGCGTAATATAAAGAAGAATATAACATCAATACCGGCTAGCGAGGCTGTTTCATCTCTGCTAAAATCTATTAGACTCTATCGTCGCTTCTTTGGTAGATAACTAGTAATTGGAAAATATTTATATGTATAATACTATCAAACTTTATTTCTAAACGGCTTTATTTCTAAAACACAATACAGTGAAAAATAATATAATATATAAAACGTGTTCGACATGCGCCAAAAAGTATTGGAAATTTCCGTCCTATGATTAGTCATAAATCGAATACAACAAACACATCCAATAAAACATTCGTTTACTTCTCATAAAAATATATTAAACAAATTTCGTGTTACTACCATAAAATATTTTGACTGTCATGTTCACCCACTTTGAAATAGTTTTATGTATCTAATAATATTACAAAGCTTTGAAGTTCAAAACTGATTTTATATATAAAAATAGAGTTATTTTGATCATACATTTTATTAAATTAATACACACTATACAACATATTCAACACCACTATACACACCTTTCATTTTTATGCCGACGAAACAAATGGCAAAGTTCAAAGTATCCATCGACGAAAAATAACTCAGATATAAACAGGCTGATCCTGAAATGAGGCGACTTGCGTAGATAATTATGACAGCATTTTCCACCATCGTGCATGATGGTCACGAACCTACGAGAATCCATTACATTTATTGTTATTACAATCCTAGTCGCATATTTTGGTGCCCGGACGTATCAACAGTGGTTACCCACGAAACAAGCCTAGAGCTTAGTGTGGGAATGATATTGCAACCATAACCGAGTATTTATGTAAGCGGCAATGTAAAAAAAAAATGTAAGTAATTAAGATATAGTATTTTTGTTAATCTTCCTAGGTACTAGTGGGCCACTCAGACATTGTGACATGCGTGGCGGTATCAATCACTAACAAGACGCAGGTGGTGTCAGGATCTTGGGACTGCAATCTCATAGTGTGGGACATCAACACTGGCTCCGACTTGCACCTCCTGTCTGGTCACCTTGGAAAGGTTACCTGCGTCAAGGTCACTGGCGATGGAACTATTGCTGTGTCAAGTAAGTCGTATAGATAAGGAATTGTTGTACGTCATTATATCAACTTGTATACTGACTACAGGACTTCTCTTAAATTAAAACAACGACAAGGCGCAGGCGATAGCTCACAACCTTTGCGTATTGCGGATCAGCGGACATATCATGCCTTAAATGATTTAACGTGGAGAATTAACGTGGGTCAGGAATATATTATGAGGAATTTTCTTCACAGTAATTTATTTACTAATTCTTTTTAGGTGCAGAGGACAAGACCCTCATAATCTGGGAGACGAAGAGAGGACTGGCGCTCACATCTCTGGCCTTGCATGTACCTCTGCTCGGGTTCCAAATAACAAGCGACTGTGCTCGCATCGTTGTACATCTTTTGGACAGAGGTAAGTTGGAGTTACAGGCCTAACTACAAATAAAATATAATGGTTTCTTAGATTTACGCGAATGAAATAAAACTATTATTTACGGATTTTATCACGGATTTGGTTTAATTTTTACATTTTTGATTTCCCGACGTTTCGATTACTTTACAGCTTTCGTGGTCACAAGGCGGACTGAGGTACCTATTAGTCATCCGCTCAGTGACGGTTACAATTCAACTATCCTGTAAAGTAATCGAAACGTCGGGAAATTAAAAATCTAAAAGTGTTACCAATTCCCCGATAAAGTCCGAAAATAATAGTTTTCTTTCAATACATATTAAATTGTTAAATATCAAAAGTTTTTAGATGCTAGCTATATCAAATAGGTCACTACTGAAATCCACCTACGCATTATCTTTCTTCACTATCAAGAAACCTACGCTTACTAGTGACCATTTTATGATTAATAATTATGAAATTGTAAATGTAATATAAAATTAGTTTATGTCGAGATTACGTACATTTATATGATAAAATTATTCACGCGTTTTAACATGGCGCATGCTTTAAGTTATAGTTCACTTAGTTACTGTCGACTCCAATGGAACGATGTAAAATATGATATCTTTTAAAAAGTAGTCGTTTATAATAGACCTTAATAAATCATCAACATTCCTTCAGACATTATTAAACTAGTTCAACTACATTTTCTTAATACAATATTGAAATATTATTAATGAGTTTTCAAAACTTATTATTCAATACTTGTTTTCATTCGTCCATCGCTCGCTCCGGTGTTCTTTATATTCCGTCTCGATTTCTTACTCATTAGCATAAAACAACATTGGAGTTTTAAAATACGGAATATTAGCTTACATAGCGCTGTTGTTGAATTACTCTACGTGTAAAGAGTTGGTAATAGGAAATTACAACATTTCAATTTATTCATAGGATCAATTTTATATTGCTATGTATGATACCTACTGTCATAAATCATATTTTTGCTTCGATCAAATATATACTAGATACAGGGTCCGGAACAAAATCACACGCCAAAAGTGGCCAAGGTTGCTTATATCTATACATTTGAATTTAGAACTACGAGATGTAGCAAACAGTCTTAAATTATAATCAACTTCTATTATTCCTTTAAATTAAAGTTTATTATGTTTTTGGACAATAATAAAATCAAATAAGACCAAACGCCTATTTGTGCTCTCATATGCCGTTTTTTAGGCCGTTACTTATAATCTAGTGTACATTTTATCGGAGAAAATTTTCTTTAAAATTAACAATCTGACTATATACATTTGTTTGACGTCAAATCTTTCACGAAATAAATTAGATGTCTCAGACTAACAATATTTTCAATAATCTACAACAGGTTGTCTCCCAATGATCTGCCTCCACAACACTCCGGCAACATACGTGAAGATACCTACTTATGCAGCACCTACTAAGGATGTTGACGGTAAGACTATTTCAAACTTATATTAACATGACCAAAATGTCTCTGAGCTAAAACTGTTAATTTACGTGACTAAATACGAAGGTTACTGTTATGGTTTTACTTATAAGCAAATCGCGACTTTTATACTTATATCCGTGGCAGTATTTATCTATAATTCATTAATTTATATGAATGCAGTAAGCATTAATTATAAAACCAGAATAACTTAACAACTAATTATTTTACAATTGATACTACGATACTTTAAACTTTGCATTAAACGATGAAAAACCAAGCGTGCTGCGATTTCAGTAACATTGTCTCCATAGTCCTGAATAATATCAAGATCAATACAACCGGAACTATTAATGTATGCAATACTGTAGAGAGAATAATATGATAGTCTGCCTTATAAATGTAGCAATATACAAGTAAATTTAGCGCATGCAACATCAGTCTCCATTAGGCGGACGCGAATTATCTGCATATCAGATTCCGCCGACATCAGTCACGCCACGCCATGTTTTAAGTAAAGCAAATGACGGCTTAATGGAGGGCTTGGGGTTTTGATTTCCGTTTTATTTTGTCTTCATAAAGATGAAAGTTGTAGACTACTTTCAACCTGTCATGACTGGGTATTCGGTTATCAAAATGTATCTACAAATGCATATTACGAATGAATACGAATACACTTATTGTTGAAATTAAGAAACAAGATGATGAGGTTAAAAAGAAAGAAAAAAGGACATGTAAATAAACATTAAAACAAGCTTTTTTTCCTCTCGTTATTTAATTAAAATAAATTATGATTAATAAATGTATAACACGGCACGGGTCTACTCTACAATCGAGAGTACGATTGAGAGCAGTTAGGCCATATAATAATGTATTATTTAAATAAAAAACTGTATAAATTCGATAACTTTGCAGATTGTGTAGATTGTTATTCCAAATAAATAACACGTTAAATATTCCACTACCAATAGAACTGCGTCCATTGGCTCCAAA
This sequence comes from Hyles lineata, assembly GCA_030180105.1. Classification (NCBI taxonomy): domain Eukaryota; kingdom Metazoa; phylum Arthropoda; class Insecta; order Lepidoptera; family Sphingidae; genus Hyles; species Hyles lineata. The sequence continues at coordinate 4,791,732 of JARJEE010000002.1, read as the reverse complement.
ACGACCAATGAGAAGGTTATTGAAGAAGGAAGTATCTCTGGACACGTACACGTGGCAGAAGAAGTACGGCCATCTTACCTCGGCAGCGATGATGGCGCAAGTAGACGAGCGATTGAAGAGAAGGTATGTGCAGTAGATGTTACCTTAGATGTACGGGCAGAAGAGAAATGGAAAGAAAAATTAGTATTAAAACACTCAGAGCCTCATTCATTGACAGTTTTGGGATGACAGCTTCCGTAGTGCAGTCGGTGAAACGCTGCCTGCGCTACGGAAGCTGAAACGAGAAGCCGTGGGTTCGATCCCCGCACCGAGATAAATGTTTGTGCGGCTCACAAAAAATCTTCCGGGTCTGGGTGTTTGTGAGACTAAACTTTATAATCTATTTTAGTTATCGAATGTTTTATCCTTTCGAACGACTTTTAAATTCAGTTTGCGTAAAGAAGGTCGCAAAAGTATAAAATATTATGAATGAAAACCGTTAATCATTTGAAAAGATAAAATCAGTATTTTTAACAATTCGATATCGTCGTTTTAGGTACTTTTAATCAAAGCGTTGCAGATAAACAAATTATTTTTAGATATTTTTGTGGTTTAGTTTAATAAAACATGAATTATAAAAAAAGTTAGATAGTTTTTGTCTCTTATGTTCAGGTTCTCGGTATCGGCGTCAATGGAAGAAATATCGAAGATACAAGAAGCTAAAAACAAAGATCTAGGCTCGCAGGTAAGATCACATACTGATAACAATACTAGAAGTAAAAAATTCAATTTTTTGTGAATTTAAATACACTAGAGGTCGCCCAATGGTCGAAATTCGACCACTCAATATACATTATTTAAATATAATATTTAAACATTATTAAGGTTCTACTGTCGAAAACTAAACTACTATAACCACAGATTTGACCAAGACTGTTATTTGCCAATTTCTTTTTTGAACGAATTATATGAAATTAAAAAGACGTAAAATAAAGAATACTTATTTAAACAAATAGCGGCCCGACCCAGCTTCGCCTGAGTGCATATATTTTTGGATTCCACTCCACACCAAATACATGTTATTTTTCGTATAAACTCTTGTATACTTAAACTTGACGTAGTTATCCTATTGTCCGACTCAATCCCGTCTCATCCGTCTGTTCAGTCTCTTCCCGATCCGTCCCGTCCTTTCTCTTTATCATATATACCGTCTTATAACGTGCGTTTACATTTCGTCCTATCAAATCTTTCAGCTATCCCAGCCTTCTCCCGTAACTTCCACTCTATTATATCCCGTCTCTCCATATACAAAAAGATTGCCTTATGAATTTTTGACATTAAAAACTTTAGCGATTTAGATTGTCCATCAAATATTCTTTGCCTTATTTCAGCCCCACAATGCTTTTTGTTAGTAATTGAGTTAAAATACAAATTTTCATAGAAATAAATTCAGCGGTTTCGATTTTCTTTGACATAATATTTCAACCCTTTTTTCACCCTCTTTAGGTATAATATAACCTATCCCATTCCGATACGATATACATTTCTATCAGTGAATTATAGCGAAGGAAAGGCCACTGTAAAAATTCGTGAAAAAAATTACATTCGATCTTGAAAAGGAGTAAGCATAACTTCTTGCGTGTGAACATTCTTTATTTCATTGTCTATATTTAAGTAGCTTGATATATTCTCCTTAGTTTACACCACAGTTTACACAAAATAAATTTCTGAACGCATACATAAATATTTGACAACCAATTTAAATGACAATCACTTTTCATTACTGTCATTAATTTACATCTTTAAAATCTAAAATACGCCATTAATCTAATATTGCGGATATATGTTGTCGATTCGAAACCTTTATTTAAATACGTTATTTAATTTGAGGGAAGAGTTTACCGTATCAACGGTATGAACATTAAATGTTTGACAACAACACAATAGAAACAATTTGACCACAGAGTATGTGTGTGTGAAATGCATGGCAGTGTGTGTAATGTTTTATTTATTGATTTAATGTACTTTATAAGCATTATTATTGAAAAATATTAGCGTTCTGCACTTCTCCTACACATAAACTATAAGTGTGCCAAATTTTATGCTCCTGCGTCCACGCAATTTTCGTAAAAAGGGGTCCAAAGTTTTTGCATCACGTATTAATATATAGATAGGGGTACAAAAACACCAATGGATGATCTAATATTTGCTACACAGGTGAGTCTGGGTCCGGAAGAGGCAGCGATTGCACAGTCGCAACATTTCGATCAGTTGGAGGCGCTGTGGAACAAAATATCGCCGCCGAGACGTCGCTCAAACAAGGTGAATATATAATCTTGTATAATTGTAATCAATAATCAATTCTAATTAATCTGATATAAATAATTTTAACATTTAAAACTACTCTAAATATTTTGATAACGATAATACGAGTCTCCGTTGCACAATGACATCTGTGCTGTCGTCAGTTTTATTAATTATTTTTTCATTATATCAGATTTTTTTAAACAATGAAAGGATGGCAAGAGATATGATCACTCATGGATACTAGCAAAACCAAACATCATACATTACAAAGCAATGCTTGGCAATCCGCCGCATTCGCTATTCGGAGACATAAGATGTTATATCTCAACATTCCCAGTCCACTAGAAACTACCATGTCCTTTAAACCGGAACACAACAATTGAATTAAACTGCTGTTTGGCGAGAGAAATAGAAATTGCGGTGGTACCTACACAGGCGGCCTCTCCCATATCAGTGACCTACCACCAGTAATGTTTTGAAAACTTTCACGCATTATTTTTACATATTATCTTTTAAATATCCTTTGATACCATTATCTTATCTATTGATTTTTATTATAAAAATAAAAAGCATTAACGACATATTTTCAGGTTAGGCTGTATCGTTATCATTTATCGTTCACGGCTAGGTTATATCAGTCTCTGAAAAAATCTATAACATCGCCCATAAATGTTTACCTCCTTAGTCGAGACATTCGAAATAGCTTATGTCCTACAATTATGTCGTAACCTTGTATTAGTACTTTTTTCCTTATCTCGCTGGGTTTTTTTCATTAAATACCGCAGCTGAGAACCAAATCTGATAATACTGTTTTGTTCTAGTCGCTGTCAAAACAAAGCTCTTTGATAGAGAGCCGATTCGATTCATCGGACGAAGAACATACGCCTGTTGAAGAACAAGGTGAGTTGGCACATAAAAAACATTAAATAGATATATGGAGATATCTTAACTGTCATAAAAATATTAATAAAAGTACAGAAGTAGCTTAAATCTAATTGAAATGATAAACTAATTTTTAAATTAATAGTATAGTTTGTGTTCATTGAATATTTCTCCTAATAGCTTGTTTCTTCTTCCACAGAGCACATGGTTGAATAGAAAGGCAGTTGTTTTAGTACGCAATTTTTGACCTCATTAGTTTTATTTACATTGTTAATAATATTCTGAGCTGGTCTCTTAATTTTACAATATTTGACATACATTGTGTGTTATGTTATTGTTGTAACTATTTCGTTATTAATTTAAGCGTTTGAAAGTATATGATTTAGTATATAATGCAATCCATGTAGTTATTTACGTTTGTGATGACTGTAAATATAACTTTAGCTATATCTCAAGTTTCTAGCCTCAAACAATGTGATTTTATAGATGTAGCTTGTCTAACTTCGGCACAAGTTTCTTTTAAAAACTTTCGCGTAATCCTAAGTAGATAATTATAATTCTAAATATTATATTACTAGATTTATGAAATTGTTTCAAATTGGTAAATTGAGTTGCGCAATATGTTTCTACTATTTTGGATGAATGCATATGAAATTCTACTTTTAATCATTATCAGGTTTCTTCTATTTGGTCTCTTACCAGTAAGACTGTGAAATATTCTATTACCGATCCGTAAATGGATATGGCATATCAAATTGTCATTAACACATACCATTTCAAAAACTAAAGTAGTTAATGATGCTTCTGCCAAAATTCATCTACTCTAAGTTGAATCTATAATAGTTCTAAAAGTTAATGAAGTAGATGCTAATTAAGAGTAAATTCTTAGCACAATACAAGTGAGTGAGCATTGACCGCACGTATTTCAGTAATTCTTTTAAAAGCACCATTTAGAATGCCGCTGAAAATTAGTGTATTTTCTAAGTCACGCATTCTTTGTGAGCAAAGAAAGCATATTGAATGAATTTTCAGCTCACGCAAAAAAAAGTATAAGACCTTACATAGCGTGGCTTCGTCATTTTTGCTTTTAATATTGATATAGCAAGTTTACAAAAATATTTACCAAAATATTTTCTATTCAATTTCATGCACCGATTTTTACTAATTTCGTAAAATTGTTAATGATCTGTTTCTTTGAACTCAGTCAAGTCATTGATCTTATTGAATAACAAGATAATAGGGAATATGCACCAGACTTCAAAATAAGTCAAAATATTTTTTTTGTAATCTTTTTTAATATAGAAATATACCTTAAAGATATTTTTTAAATTTATCAACTCTAAATCGGGAAAATAAATACTTAAAAAATGACATTTCAAATTTGCCGCGCATTTTTTCCAAAACGCGATCTATTGCTTGAAAAGGAAAGTGACGACAATGGGCACGTTCTTATGAAGTTTTAGCTTGTTGTTTTACGTTTGTTTATGAGTTATTTTGTGCTTTCTTTATGCTATTAAATAAAATGGATTATTTTGTCACGAAATACAGTTCTGTAGCAATTCATTAAAGAAACTTAATCCAAATACTACGTTGCTCATAACGTGCCCTATGACGTCACAACGAGTTCGCGCCAACATGGCGTTCAAATGCTTCGAAACTGATAGCAGTTTTGATATTTTTTTTGTACTTTATTAATTGATATTTTCAAAGACTTATATTTTTTTCCGATAATGTAATAACATACAGAATTGATTAAAAATATAAAAAAATGACATGCATATTCCCTATTGTTGTCACCGTTATATTCTAATAAATTATGACATCATACAACCATAGCTTATAAGGTAATCCTTACACTGATATAATTATCAGTGTAACTTCCGATTGGAATCTTCCTTCGTGGAAACACAAGTAAGATCTCTATGCACCTTAAATATATGTAAAACTACCACGTTATGCAGGTAGATACTACAACATTATCAAGTTTTAGGAGAAATACCGAAAGTAATTTAAGCAAACAAAATATTTAAGTCTTCGCAAGTTATTTATGCCGACGTAAATTCATTAGTCGCCTTTTAAATGTGCAATATTTTGTTGCCAAAGTTAGATTATATTTTATCAAATAGAACAATTTTAATGAAATCTCGAGATTATCAATTATGTTGAGTTTTAAAAAATAAATCTGAATACAATACTACAATAATTCTAGATAATTCCTACAGATTTTAATTAAATTTTGTTCTATTCTAGTAGAGCAGCCGTGCATTCATGTGAGCGAATAGATTTTAACTCAATTTAATTGAATTAATCAAAAATATATTATGCATAGTAAGTAATTATAATAATTAGAAATAATTTCCCCAGTCGATGTATTGTACTAGAGTTTTCCAAACTGTGATCCCTTATAAAGACTTCTATGTAAGTACACGTCATAGCATTCATACTACAAATGTTATCTTTATGACATTTAGATTATACACAAATATCTATTAGCTAACTTGCTTTTTGTATTAATTTACACGGAAACTATGTCCAACTGATTTTTTTAACGTGCTATATTGTAATAAAAATAACGTTTTATATCCATGAAAGAACAAAAGTATAAAATATTTTACCAATATCATATTGTTGAATTTGTTTCAGATAAATACGTTGGAAATTGATTTGTACTAAGAGATTATTGTAGTGAGCCTAATAATTTATGGTACCTTCGTTAGTTACGTTTGAATTTCACATTTCTAAGACTTGTTAGAGATTAGCTAAACGCGCACTTAGCATATAGCGAGTAAAATGAAAAATATTTGTGTAGGACTTCTTAAAACTAATGTTGGTATTAGAGGTTATTTAAAAATTTAGAAAACGCAATAATATTTCATAAGTAGATGCACTTACTTGTAGATGATTGGTATTTGTGACTGAATTCTCTTAAAATATTTTTCTGACTCAAGTCTTGGCACCAGATCCTGCTTTTCACTCAAAACTCAACCTACGATCGGAAACATACGAGGAAACAAAAGAGAATTCGGTATTTGTACATTGAGGGAAAAAGTATTCGAAAATAAAACAATCGTTTAAAATTACAGAAATATAAAGTGATATAAAACTATTTTAAAACATCAAAACTAAAAGACAAGTGATATGTTTGAATATAAAAATCAATCGGAGCTTTTTTCCTCAAGCGTACAGTAGAGGCGCAATAAGTGGTAATCGTTAGAATCTGTCACCTTGTTAACTATTTGTATAGAGTTTTATATATTTATCGTTTCTTATTCCTCACAGAAGTGAGTTTTATTTTTGACCTGTCGTGGCATTGTATCTGAAAATATATTCTCTGTGTTTCTAATCTGAGTTTTATTGCTGTTCGTTAATCAATGACCAGTACGACTTTGGGTTGTAAAAACCTACACAAAATCCGGTTTACAAAAATACGTGCCAAAATAAACAACTTCGTGCCGTAATCTCAAAAACAAACTTTCATATTTAATTATGTAATAATTGTTTGACGTATTTTCTTTACCACCAATGCATTGATAATGCAAATACGTCAGTATCATATCTTGAAGGGAAAAGGATAAACAAAAATGTGCCTGCTTTATAATCAATTAGTAAGAATACCCTTAAACGCTGAATAAAAATAGAGATAATTTTAATCCATATTAACTACCTCAATGGCATTAACACGTACAATCTAATCAATGAGCGATAACACGCATTTATCACGAGTTGTTAGCGCACAGGTATTAGTCAATTGCCAATCCGGGGAAGACGTGTTTGATGTTTTGCTCCCGATTCTAACAGCCGTATTGTTTACTATGTGTTGAAGCAGTGAAATGTGACTGATAAGTGAAATTCAAATAAACTAGGATTAACCCGTGTATCCAACAAAACCAAAATGAAATGAAGATGGTATAAAGAATGGAAGATCGACGTTCAGTGTCATAACTATGAATGTGGTGGAAATAGAGACAGGCAACGTGATCCACGCCTCAGAAAATGACACGTTGCTCACAATTTTCACTTTGACATGCAGCTCTGTCGGCATCGCATTGTCTGCGGGCGCTTTGGCGCTGCTGTTTTTAACCGCCGCACTGTTCGCGGAATGGAGGCAGAATTACAAAAATCAGCTGCTCATTCAGTTCATGGTCGTGAGGTTTCTTTACTCGTTCGTGAGATACTTCAACGACATAAGAAACGTACTCGATCTCTACATCGACAATGCCACTTTTGAATACTTCGATATATTCTGCATCGTGTACACTGAGACCGCTCTGGTGTTCTGGATGTATGTGTTTACCAAACAAATGTATGACAGCTTGGTGAAAGTGTTCGTTGTGGAAAATCAAAAACTGTGGAAAGCGTCGGCGTTCGCTTGGCTCACTCCAGGTTTAACTTCGCTACTATTAAGCATATTGTTTCACGTACATCAAAAGAGTCGATTCATTATTTATTTCACATTCATAATTATCGTTAAGTGGCCAGTGTTAGTGGCAAATGCTTTTTTGTTAATTCAGGCTCTGAAATCTGTTTTGAAAAACAACCAAGGCAGCGTTGAGAATAACGGGCGAATAGTCATAGTTATGATCATATTAATATTTGCGTTTTGTTTCCAACAAGTGTTTTCAGATATTTACAAAATAATGTATGTGATAGTGCTGCATCAGTATTCTATATCGTCTCACTTATTAATAACCAGTAACATACTATCGCTGTACTATTGTGCTTTTTCGATAATATTTTGGGTTTTTGGTAACAGTAGTACTAGAAAAATGTGGAGAAATGCCTTTCCATGTTCAAGAAGCAAGCAGCGTCCTCTATCATTATGTTTTCTAAATAATGTTTACATATGATCTAATAAAAGACTGTTAATTATGTATGTTAAACAAACCCACAGTATTTTTAATTTATTTTTGTAATAATAACATTTACGGGCACAAGAATAATTATATCAATGTCGAGTAAAAACAACTTGCTGCTATTATGTGGAAAATATGGTAAATTACTTTTATCTTGTTCCATAAAACATCATCGCAGATACCGAAAGTACTAATCATTACATTAACCAAACTGATTACTTTTGATCGATTAATCGATTATTATATATATATTATTGATTATATTAAATTAATAAATATTATGATACACACATTTTCTTATACCTTACAATAACATCATTTAAACCTATGTGGTTATAACTAATTACGAAAATCTCGCAAATAAAATTATTGTAACTAAGTCTGTATTTTAGTAGAATAAAATTGGTAGATATTAAAGATTTTTTATTTTATTTCTCACTTGTATGAATTCATCATTATCATATAATGAAGACACTCCTAGATTCTATAGTGGAAGCCACTTACAGGCAAGCGGAATGTCGTAATCCCGCCTACAAGGTGGACAGACGACCTGTTTAAGGTTGCAGGAAGTCGCTGGATGCAGGTCACTTTCAAAAGGTCGATAAGGAGATCTTTGGGGGAGGCCTATTTTCAGCAGTGGACTTCCTGTGGCTGAGATGATGGTTATGATGATGAAGATACTCCATGTTCTTATTCTTGTATTTTCTTATTTTTTACTCCTTTATTACAAATATGTGTAAATAAGTCACATACAAATATAGCTAGTCGCAAACATATACAAGTTATACAAATGACTCGTATACAAAACGCACCCTATTCAGCTGTTCTAAAAACCCTTCCATCAGTCAGAGGCTGCTACGAAATAATATATTTGACCTGGATTGTCCATCACATTTGACTAGGCCCCTATCTTATGAAAATGTTAGCACTAGTGGTACCTCTGCTTACCCATTCCAGGCTCATATAATGTCTAATCCATCTCAATCGGGTCCACCTATATGACGTAGTTTATGGAATATCCTAGTACACCTTAAAATTGCCTATTTGTTTAAATGTCTGTGAATCATAACATCTTGGGTTTGATTACCATGTCGGGCAACTCATTATTTATGCAATTTTAAATTTGAAAAATCTCATTTGCAGATGTTTGAGCCTAGCATGATAATAAGCTTTCCGCGCCATCATCATCTTGGAATAAGAATAAACTTCGCAAACAGTAGATGCTTTAACACCTCTACCTACCACATTGGGAATACAGGTGTGTCCATAAATATGGTAAATTCTGGCGCAAAAATAGGCTATTTTTAGTATGTGGCATAAGTAGCGAAAAGGTAAATTGAAGGCGTCGAGCCGAAAGTAGGCAACACGACGCTAGCAGTTGCTAATTGAGCAGGAAATGTACTTAACATGAACGCAAATTGGTTCGTAATTAATGCTAAATTACTACCAGAAATGGCCTTCAAGGTTTAATTGGGCTGGTACGGGCAAAGCCTTCTGTAAAAACTATATCATGGTGGTAATGTGCAAACGAAAATAGTTTATTCGATACGTCGCCCTGCGTCGAAAGAGTCAGTTTTTTTTAACTATCTAAATAGGTTAGTAGTCACTACTACCACCCGACTTCGTTTTCGGTAGCAGTCTTGACATAACCTGTATAATATATATTTATAATGTTGTGAAGTCAGAAGTATACTAGTTTTTATAACATAGGTATTACACACAATAACAACACTGAACAATTTTTCCAAGGTAAATTCCATAACCACCTGCACATTAATACTGGAATAAAATAATCAGGAATAAATCATATTTTACGGGCCAAGTTTTGTTAATGAAACTACGGAGGGGAGATTATGGCGCATAAAAATAACGATGGATCATAAACCGTGAGACATTCGCCGTAAATACGAGTTACAGATTTTTTTGTTTATAGACACGATGGGCTATGGCTGGGCGAAAGTGTCTTTAGCCAAACAAATGGAGGCGAAATAGGTTAACGACTGGAGACTGCTTCGGATTGTTTTCGACTCTACTAGATTTACAAACGCATTGCACAGATTAACAATAGCTGCATATATGCTGATGGTACGTATCCATTAGGATGATATAGAACTATTGATATGATATATATACATGACTATATATATGTTTGAAAACCCATGGAAGCTGTCTATGACACTATGTCACGTTTAAGGTACAGCCTGCTTATAACTAGCCGACGTAATAGTTTCCATCGATAAAAGATAGCAATTTAGTTCTCCCCAATGGATATGTCATTTTGGAGTACAACTTACCATAACGCCTAATAATCAAGTTTTTCACGTAGTATTTTTTTATGTTTTCCCGAAACATAATACATTACGGAAATGCCTTATAGGATCGTAAAAAGTCACACAAAATATTGCAATGAGATGGTAATGTACATTTCCACAAAATCTGCGTGATGCTGTGTCATAAACCACGCCGGCCGTCGGCTTGATATGACATACGGAATTTGTTATTCTACATGAAATTGTCACGCCACCTCACCGCAAATTACGTAATCATATCTTGACATCGAGAAAAATCTACATATTTTTACCTTTTTTCATAAAGGAAAAGTGTGCGCTGCACTTCACGATTGATCGCAAGTCCTATGTTGGCCACATATAGTTTCGAATATCCACATGACTTTAGTGACCTTCTTGAAACTTAGTTGTCACTTAGTCTTGTGTCGTAGGTATCAGTGAGTACAAGAGACTTTAATTCCAATCATAAACACTAATCAAATATTTGTGGATCTCACAAACATTTGTCATGTTGCGATAATCGACCACATCTTTCAACAGCCTAAGAATTACGCAAATGTGCCTCAGAACTTATTCGATTTAGCATATTTCACTACATAAATTATAATTTGCAAATTTCCCCGTGTGCTGTTTTATTTGTAGCAGAATAGACAACGCCCGTACCACAAGTTTTGATTGGATGCAACACTGCAGTAATTTTCGCTACGCGAGTTTAATAGTTATGTGAGGTTTAATATTATTTGAAGTTGGCCTTTAAGAACTCAACGCGTGCAATCTGAGCACCATTTTAATGGGAAACTATAACTAAAGCTCTGTGCACAAAGTATATTACGTTTTATAACCTTTATAACGGTATTTATTTTTTACATTATAGCAGAAACAAAAGTTTCTTTCTTGCGCTTACAGCAAAAATTAATAGTACATATACACATCAATGCTGTGCACTTTATTGAGAAATATTATCATTATAATTGTCCACCACACAGATTTATAAGAGTCGGTGAACTTCACAAGCTATAAACGTTCTTTTAGAGCACATTTTTCTACCTTTCTTACCTACAAAAACTTGTTGTTTGAAAAGTGAAATAAAATAAATCTAATAATAGATACACTAATATATAAACTAAAAGTAGTAAGTGTATGTAACAGTAGGGTGTATGTATTATTTATATATTACTAAAAATATAAAAAACCCTGAATATAAACATGAAAACATCCCGTAGTAAGGGCGCGGTTGTTTGGGTTTGATCAGAGATTAAGTGCGGCCGGATTGAACGACACTCGACGCCGTGATTGGACCCGGGGCGGACTGCCGCTGCCGTAGACGCTGACATGTCGAGGGCGTTACGCACTACACACATTTATACCCTATTCTGGAATTTATTTGTTATTCTTTGACCCCCTGATTATTTTCAGGCACGCAAGTCTTCTGATAAATAATATAGACCGTCCTCAAATATTGCACAATGACTTATTGGAAGCCTGTATCTAGCAACTTCTTGCAACTTTTATTCGCCCGTCAGTCCACATTGTGAATAGGCTACGTGGGGACTTCGCAAAAACTACGTCGCCACATTAGCTTTAACTATTTTATAATTAGACTTGAAAAAAAAGATTTCATATTAAAACATCTATGTTCCATATGCCAAATATAACAAGGTATGAAATAAAAAATATAAAGCCCATGTATTTTTAAAATACTGACTTGTATCTAATGAACAGCACTTGTCACAACACGATTAGTATATTATTCCACTTGAAAGCTAAAAGGCTTATCACAAAAATAAATTACTATAATATATCTTCTATTCATGTGAATGGTACGGATTTGTCAATTATTTTCCAATTGGGTTTTATCGCCTCGCTGAGATCCTGATAAATTCCCAGAGCAGGCAAACAATTTTACCGAGAAAGATACGCTTCATCAGAAAAAAACGTGTACCTATATCGTGATTAGATTTTTGCAAAAGGCAATTACATGACAGATACCGCAAATGTGTGGGTTCATCCGATAACATGTATTTTGTGTCCATTGATCCAATTAACCATGAAATCGACCTATAGTTATGTACATAGTTGAATAGGACACATTGGGTAAATATGATTCGATAAGTCGCAGAATTGCATCCGTGAGAATTTTGTTTGCTATGGCCGCAATTTCAAATTTAAGTCGGCTGTTTGAACATAAAGGTTTAAAAATTAGGACCGAAATACATCCTTCCACATCCGCGATAAAAAAATATATAAACATAAATATTTACTTACTACTTCCGGCTTTAATTTTTTTCCCAAAGGTCTGATAGGTATCAGTATTATAAAAAAGGTTCGTGCAAAAATATAACTATACATTGCCAAAATAATAAAGCAGCGAGTGTGATTTAATTTATGTCGCTTAAAGGCAATTTGATGAAGAAAGAATATCTATCCGATACGTATCATTTGAGTAGCCTATTTATAGCAGTAAACAGCTATCCATTGATGACGAAAAAGAATCAACCACATAATAGAGGAATTACTTTGTCTTTGGTACTAACTACTAAGATGCTAGGACACCTTATCATCGGGCCAGGTGCTCGTCAACTTACGATAGTCAACAAAACAATTTATTATCTCTCTCTTTTTCAATGCATTGAATTGCAAGACGAGCATGCCGTTCGCCTGATGATAAGCGATACGACCGCTCATGAACAGTAGTAAAACCACATTGCACAGCTTGGCATTCGATATGTCCAGTAGTTACTCTTGCTACAAAGTCCTTCAATCCGAAACACAACAATGCACTTACATTACTATTTGGCAGCAGAAATAGACATTGCGGTGGTACCCACCCAGGCGGCCCCTTACATATGAGAGACCTACCACCAATAGAAGTCTCTCTCGCTTCAGCCACAGGAAGTCCACTGCTGAACATAGACCTCCCCGAAGGATCTCCACATTGATATTTTGGAAGTGTCCTGCATCCGGCGAATTCCTGCAATCTTAACCAAGTCATCCGTCCACCTTATGCAGGCGTCCGACACTGCATTGACTGTATGAGGCCACTTCACTCCAGAACTTTTCGTTCAGAATTGATTATCTACTGTCGACATATACAAACGAGTCATGGTCACAGCCGCTCTTTGACTTTCACAATCCCAACGACCCAACCATAATCCTAACAAAATAAGAATTCTAGCATAAAGATATGAAAATATTGCCGTAATGTATTACATCAAAATTCAACTGAGTACATAGAGATTGGGGCGTGAGTGTATAAAATAGGATTGTAAAAGAATCGTCGTGTGTAGTGTTGGGAATGATATTTGAGGGCCATTGTATATGAAAACCTCTCAGGCGAAATAGCGGTGGGCTCGCGTGTGGTGTATGGCAAAGACTGATGGCAATTAGATTTATGTATATACATGTATAAATTAATTAATATTAACTATAACTGGCTACTAAACTTCGTGATTTACATATTATCGCTCCTTCAAACCAGAACCGAAACTTATATTAATTAATCATACTGGTTTTATTCTGCGATAAAACATAAAAGCTAACTCTACATATATACCTTTTAATACTAAAGCGAGAAAATGACTACAATCTTTTTTGTTTTTATGGCACAGGTTCGCCAAACGAGCAAATAAGTCGCCTCGTGGTAAGTAATCACTGCCGCCCATGAACGTCCAACAAAGCTGGATCTTGGACATGTTGCCGGCCTATCAAATCGAGAGGGGAGCGGGAAGGAAAAAGCCGGGAAGAGGATAGGGGTATTGGGCCACTGGCAATCTCACTCACCGAACGAAATGGGGTAGCAAAGCTGACGCTCCACATCGATTAACTGTGAGACCGTGGTAAGCCTGCCTATTCATGCTGAGTCATGACTGACTACAGCGTGGCTACCACTTCCAGATCTGACGGCATCTGATGGTAAGGGCAATACAGTTCAAATAAAGTATGCACCTGCGAGTGACAAAACTTGATATACACGCTGAACGCTAAATGCGCCAATAAATATCATACACTTTTCCATTTTCGTCTATCCATTTTCATCAGTTTTCCACCACCATTGTATACGGCAGTCACTATCCGAGTGGATTCAAATATTTTGTACAATATGTCGTAGATTTACCTGCTAAAATAAATGTAACGCTATCGCCTTTCTCCTGAGGCACATGAATTGAACTCTAGTATAGGAACAACTTTCCATGCAGCTTGTGAAATGTGTCCTTATCCCTACATTGTTATACCGTGAATAACATTTCCGCATTTGTTATACCTATCTTTATTTTGCCTTCTTGTATAGGAAAACGTAATTCATATTTTTGGTACTTTATCGTAGTATAAAAGTGAAAGAAAATAAAGAAAAAGCTGATGGTTCGTACACTAGAAGTTTTTTAGTTTTAATATGCATAAGTTCCCGAAGCAACGGTAGTATTACGTCTCAAAATAAATATACAATAATTACAAAAAAATTAAAAAAAAATGATTTATTTTAGTAGTTCTATTTGGAAACATAAGATTTACACTTCAGGATTAGTTACATAGCAAATTACGCAATGCATGCTGAAAATCATTTTATTGCCATTGCAGAAAAAAAACACGAATAAGGCAATCCGTATGATAGTTACTGAATGGCACTAGCTCGTTTATTCAAATAGAAAACGCTTGTTTATTTGGTTCAAATTCAGGAAAAAATCGTTTGTTATTATTATTATTTTCAATAAACTTGACTTCGTAGTTACCGTATTGAAAATTTATTGTCAACTCTCCCAAGTTTACCCATTAAACTATGTCTAATATATTTTACATCTACCACTTACCTTGACTTGCAGCACTGCTTTCTCGGGATATCCAGTACTCGTAATCACAAACACAAACACTGTACACACACATATTTTAACGCCTGTAACAACATATTGCTTGTTCCAAACAACTTTAACACACACACACACACACACACACACACACACACACATTGCCTACAGGGATTATGAAATTTACACAGCACATTTACTATTGAAACTATTCAATTAAAACTAGATTTACTGATTTCATCGCGGTATTGGTTTATTTTTCACTTCCCGACGTTACCAAAACTCTATAGCCTTCGTGACCACGCGGCGGACTGTGGTGTCAATTTTGCAATGACTACCCGCATTATACAATTAAAAAGTTGCTTGACGTTCCGATCTACGCAGGGGGAGCTCATGGTGGTTTGATATCTGGCATTTGGTTTTAGAGACTCCGATTTAATTAAATTTGTATAAATGGAGACTTTCTTTGTTGGGATTGATTTTTTTTTCTTCAATACAAATATCCTGCGATCCACGAGTATTTATCTATATCAGGTATGGGTTTCTTATGATCCTAGTTTCTAATATAATAATTACATTGTATGTGACTATACTATGTACATATTTATTGGAGTTTATTCCTTAAGAATAATCTCACATAATTATATAGGCCCACAGTATGAAAATTAATGGGGAGTAAAATCAGTTGTTTGTGTTAACTTTGCCCATAACGTTTCTGTCACTTCCTAATGTGTTCCATATTCGAACTTTTCAAAACTGTTCGAAAACAAAATACGCTCGTTCCGAATGTCGTGAAATAGAATATTATAGGTTAGTTTAAAGATGAATTCTACTCTATAGCGTGCGTTAGAAGTAACATAAGATTTTTAACGTAATAAAATTGATGACTTATAACTTGAGTCCGTGAAATTAGAAGGGAAAAGCGAGATACCTTCAAAGTTTTTTACCAATGAAATTAATAATTCAAGCCAAACCTAGTAGGCCAGCATGGCCGCCTAAGTCTTAAAATAATATTTATTTCCAGCATCGCTTGTAACTTGCAGGCGGTATATTCGGGTAGGTTACAAGTGGGAGCATGGGGCGGAAATGACAGCTCGACGTCAGTCCGTGACAGCCGCGGGCCCCGCACCGACCACGTACATCTCTAACAATCACTCCTGTATAAATGTCTTGAATACGTGAGTTTCATGACGAGTTATTAGATTACATTTTTCCAACATAAAGTGACGTTGTAGATTTTTCTTCCCGAAAAATTGCTTAAAGGATAGGTACAGATTAGATTAGAACAGTTTCTATGTTACATAATATGTATTATAAAACCTGAGCGTATTTATAATATAGGCGGAGCGCTGTCATACATTCGCGTCTTGAAAAACATAGGTATTGTCTTGTTCGTAATGTTGGTAGCGCTCTTATATTAGTGAAAATTGAATTAATTAATTAGCAATAAATTCCTATAAATTCCTTTGATAACCGAAATTATATTTAGCTATTATCCTTTTAAAACGAGTTTGAGTGGAATTAAATAGCCCTAAACTGTATATTTTTACTTTTCTTTGCGAAATAATTCATGTATGTTGGATAACCTGTCAGTGGATAATGGATAATACCAACCAATAGGAAAGCAGAAAAATGTGGCCCGGCACCACCATTTTTATCTACGTTTTTGAAGTACCAGCGCTACCTCTATATTAAAGACACTTTAAGGTTTGAACCTAAAAGTGACGTTGTAGATATTTCTTCCTGAAAAATAGTGAAATAGTTTCATAGAACAGTATCTATATTAAACCCAAAAAAGTGATAAGAACGTATAAGCATGTTACACATTATACACACAGCAATGAAACAATAATAAAACTTATTATTTAAATGAATTTATGAATGCATAGCTACTACCTGTGGCTGGAAGCCTTTTTTCAAACCCAGTGGTGGGCTAAAACCCTACAGAGTTTATGGAAAGCCATGTAAAAGCTTTACATAGAATAATAACCAATAAAGTAAATAAAAACATAATTTTGTTCCACAGATTTGATAACGAGTAAAAAGCCGCTCAATATATGGGCTGATTAATTTCGAGTAAATAAATTAAATAAAGCTGAATTTCTACTCCGTAAAGATTACAAGCCGCAAAAAACTGCCCATTAAATATTCTTAATTTTGTACCTTTATAATAGGGCGTACAATTAACCTCCCTATATTAATGATTCCCGAGGTACAGCGATCGTAAGTCGTGCGTAATTACTCAGAAAAAAAGAGAAAACACAACCTCCAAATAGGTTTGAATCAAATGACCACTTGAATCCCTAGAAAGGTGGATTACAGATTTCTTTTTCAATAGCATTTGAAGATTATATTAATTCTTTTGGGAATATTAATTTGTGTATTACAGATTTATGACCGTGGATTTTCTCGCGTTGTGTGGTTTTTATTATACGTTTAAGATCTTTCCTGTTGAACGAATTCTTATTTTTTTGTATAAAGCTCTCAAGCAGGCATGTTACTTTACTATTTATTCATTTATCATTATAATAAGCAATGTAATCAAGTAATTTTAAACACAATGTTGTGTGTTGGATTCGAATCTACAATTTTCATGACAGGAATCTGTACCGCTACGAAGTATGCTATCTCTTGATACCCACACATATTATCATTGACCCAATAAGGCAGCAGTATATACATAGTAAATTAATCTATATACACTTCATGAACAATTCATTACCTAAATATTTTCCCGAATCAATTATCACACTACTTGAAATTCAAAGTATAACTGCAAACTGAAGGATTAATTACATACATTATTAACTTTAGTCGATCGCTCAAAGTCCTTCTATGTAGAATCTGTCGCACAACAAGAACTATCATTATTTTAATGTAAACTCTAGCGAGGACCCGACAGGCATTTAAACTTCTTAATGGCTTTTGCATCAGAAGTAAAACAAGCCCAACTAGTAATTATAGTGTAATTTGAAAAGCCACTGAGTTAAGTGCACGGCTTGATGCATGTTCTTCCTATAATCAAGTTGTTTGGAGTATATTGTCTTAATGGAAATTGTGCATTGTATGCTCCAATAGAAGTTAAGGACCTCCAACTATTTATTTATGGGACCCAAGTCACCTTTACCTGCTCGCGATACATCGTGCTAGCTAATGGACGAGGCTTTGGCAGCCGATTGATGACGAGCTACCCATCGCAGGGATTACCTACTCGGAATTATAGGCTGAGAAGTAGTAGCAATATCTGGTCGAGACTTTACATCCTGCACTCGCTTAAACCGTCTGTTAAGGGTGCTGAGGATTCGCAAAACTTCCCCAAAAGATTCTTAAGGCGGCGTATTTTCAGCTTTTGTGTGTCCTGTGTAAAGGAGAACATAACATAAAAGTGACAATTGTTGAAGAATAATGTATTCGAGATCGGGATTACTGTTTAGCAAACGAGGCAAAGCTCTTTCCTTTGGAGATTGAATAGATGCGTGATGCGTCTGTTGTGTATTATTGGTTATTTGAATAAACGGCGATCTTACAACGGCCAAGTTACCGTAAAATTCTTTCCTTATAACCTAAGCTAAAAAGCCATCAAAAATATATCTTGCTCGTAAAGTTAAGTCTTCACTACCACTGAGCACAAACGGCAAGTATACAATATGGAACAATGAGGCACAATATAGAAACACATTGTACTGAAACAATGTAGGGGACACGATTGTACGGGAGCGACCTACGTGTCGCGTGGATAATGAAAAAAAATAATTGGGCTCTTCCATTCCACGTCATCTCGCATTTTATCGCCTCCCTACTTTACCAGCCGACGTTGCCATACGTGACTGGAGATGTAAAGGCCTGCCAACGTATACTGCGTAGTGTATAGCATATGCCAGAGTCAATACATTTTTTTATTTTATTTGTTTGGGTTTCCTTGGTCCGATTTTTCAAATTAAAATAAAAATGTAATATCTGAATTTTAAGAACGTAAATGTCACCATGTACAACTAAAAAAACCGCAACAAAGTCAACTATCCTTTAAACCGGAACACAACAGAGCATTGACGTTACTGTATAGCGGGAGAAATAAACATTGCGGCAAAAATATTTATATAAATATTTTTACTCTGAACACAATGCAGTCCTTACAAGATTAACATTTAGTATATATAGTTATATATTTATCTTTTTCCTATCTGCCATTTATAAAATCACCATTCCAGTCTAACTTCTTGGTGTCACCAGATCAACATTAATTTAAAACGTGCCGCGTAAATTTGCCTAAACCACAAACCAACATTGCATAATTCTAAGATAAAACACACAAATCATAGCCCGGACTTGCTGCGGTGGGAGCGAGCTAACACAGGGTTTATGCTATTTCGTAACGTGAAATGCTGAAACTGCTACCGGTCTGTTATACTCGTTATTCTGGCAAAGCTTGTTACAGATTACACTCAAAGTGACGTGAAAGATGACTGGACTAGCGAGTTTAGTTCTGTAAGTGAGATTGTTAGAGGCCAGAAACTTTTTCATGTTATAGTGGGCGAACTAGCATGCGGTTCACCTGATGGTAAGTGATCACCACTGCCCATGAACTTCTGCCACACCGTGGGGCATGGAGATGCGTTGTCGGCCTTTAAGGTGGGAATACGCTCGTTTTTTGAAGGCCACTAGGTCGTATTTGTCTGTAAAATGGATTTTTTATGGTAGCTTTTGGTAAATTCCACGGCATTTGGATAGCTGAATATGTATTATCAGCTATTCTAAATGTGCGGGGAAAAGGCGGAAAGGAGGTATTGATCTATCAGTGATCTGGCTTTCTTATGGAAAAACAGCAGCAAAGCTGTCGTTACACGTCGTTTATCTGTCTATTTCTACATAACAAAGTCACGCCTTTTTCCTAGAAGGTAGGTAGAGCTGCTACCAAGACACGTTTTGCCTTGTGTGTTCCGTCCTATGATGTTGATAGGCGGCGAGCATATCATGCACAAATTCCTAGCTCCAGACTGATAATGAATAGAAATATCCAATATCACTTTGCCCAAACTGGGATTCAAACCCGAGACCTTAGCTTTGTCAATCACACCGTAGAACAATTGCGCCACCGAGACAGTCTATTTCTGTTGTAGTCTGTAATAAATACATAGTATAATTCTATATTTTCTAAGCAACCGATAAACTTTAATAACAGGAAGTGTGTTAAAAGACCATACCTGTGACGCCATTACGTGCGGTGGCTTATGTTCGCATCAAATAATCCATTTCGATTGAGCTCCATAACGTTGAAACGCTCATGCAGTGCCATTTCACTTTATGTTTGTTTCCACAACATGACACAGCGAAGCACCGTTGTTATATCCGAGCATGACGCACTCGAATCATAACAATTTTACTCATATACCTGCTCAAAAACCTCTATTGGAATTCAGGGAATAAATACTAGGTATATTCAATTCCAATTGTTTAGAGTTAACATAATTATTAAATTAATAAATGCATTTTTTTCTCGATAATAGTTACTATTTTTCGTCAGTCAGATCAAATAGGTAATAGATTTCCGTTAAAGTAAAAATAGATTAAAAGGCGATACAACTTAAAAAAAAAGAAAATAATGAGTAGTTGGTTGTTATTATTAAAATGTAAAGTTTTTGTTCATAATTAGATTGAAATCTAGTTTGATTTCCGAATGAAATAGTTACTGCGCAATAAAAATTGTATAAATGCGAAAAAGACAGTATCTTGATTGTTACAAAAATTTTACATTAAAACAATATTTTAATTCCAAGCCCAATTGACATTACGATATTCCACTTTCATTTTCAACAAGTACTGAAAATAAATTTCTATTTTTATCATAAATATTTGAGAGAATAAATCAGTAAGGGGATCGAAATCAATCAATCCGCAGGTAGGGCCGCCTGTCACCGACTGATAACGGCTTTGTCTTCTTTCCATTATTTAAATCGGATCAAAGCGGGCCACTTATATATTATTACTGCATAATTAAATTAAAGATTTACTTGGGAAATAATCAATGTAAATTTTTACTATTTTTATTCTGGCAATACAAAGTGACTTTTTTGCGCAGCACTTTTTGATATTACAGCATTTTTTATTTATAGAGCAGTTTTCATAGAATATTTACCAAGGAAAAATGTTTATAACCAGCCGACACCCGGTGTGTTCGAAACCAAAAATCTATTTATATTTCATATAGCCTCTATGGAAAAAATACAGCCGAACTTATTATATAGCACTCCTTTATCACAAGTTCACTTCATGGAATACACAAGCAAGTGCGTTAGCTTGTTATGCAGAGAAAAAAACACTTAGTCGATTTCTGTATCAGCCCATATACGTCCCACTGCAGGGCACGGGCCTACTCTACAGTCGAAAGTACGATTGAGAGTGGTTAGGCCATATAGTCCATCACGCTGGCCTAGTGCGGGTTGGCGGACTTACATACTAGTCGATTTATTTTATTTTATTTGAAGTACCTATTTATAAATATGTACAACTCACCCGGTCTCAGTTAGTTGATTGAAACTCATAGAATGCATGTCATGTTTATTTAACATAGGCATAGGAATTATTCAGAATAAATAAATGTAATTACAGACGGGGCGTGCTGTTGCATGCTTGATTGGTTTGCATTGTCTTAACGTCATCAAATGATAGCTTTTTCGTCACTATATGTAATATGTGCGACTCGTACAGTTCAATTGTGTTTTCTCAATAAGACTACAGCTGATTGTAGATCATTCGATACCTAGGTGCGGGCTGAATGGGATATACCGGTGTCACTGGCCTTCCATCCGGACACGCTGCGGGTATTACGGCCAAGCAGGTGCCCAAAGGTAACATATGCTACGCTAGCGTGTCGACTAAAACCCCTATATGGCAGTCATACACAATGTGGGCAGCACCGGTTGTATAAGGATGTTAAGCCCCATTTTATTATTATTATTTAATCTTTATTGTACACAAACAAAAAGGACATAAGAATATAAAAAATAACATCTATTAAAAGTACAAAAGGCGGTCTTATTTTTCTTTTAATACGAAGCAAAATTAAAAAGCTCTGTACTACATTTGTAATGCAAAAAAAAATTTACTACACTAATGTAATCATTTTATTTGCACGTCAAAAATACAAATACAGGGCATATCTAGACTGCGACCGAAAACGAAGTCGGGTCACGGGTGGTAGTTTTAGTATAAATAGATACAATGAAACTAAAATTTTCGCAACAAAAACGCGACCATTTTTATGTTTTTTAATTAACATCGTGTTTGAGTAATAAATCCATAGTTTTTGCTAAAATAATAATTTAACCCCCTTGCATACCTACCATAGAGTCTAAAAAATCAAAGAGTTTGCATTATAATTTTAGTAAAAATTATGTATTTACCACCCAAATACGATAGGAAAAAACTCGTCAAATTCGTCACTTTCTTGGAAAGTTTTTAGTTGCATTGTGTCTCAAGTCACCATGGCAAGTTACTAAAACTATTACCTGGCTTCGTTTTTTTGGCAGTCTGGATATACCCTGTATAAAGCACGAACTAGTCTATTTTGTTCGTCAAACACAGTCACAGTATAATCCTAGCGCATGAGTATGCGCTGTGCACAAATGAGAAAACTTTCTATATGAAACTCGACAACACGCAGGCTAGAAGTTGATCGTCACTGATATGAAATCTGAATAAATAAATACGAGACAATGTGGGAAAAAGTCTATTCTAACTAGTAATGGAGACTGCCTGACAATACGGCCATGAAATTATAGCCGCCATTTTGAACTTTTCAGTTATTTATTGATAAGTTATTAAATTATATTAATTACAAGTATTTGATGGATCGCGATCGAGTTTCGACCACTCGCCGATAATTACTTTGAATGAATAAAATTATAGAGGTTCTGTTTCTCGTCTATTGACTTTACAGACCATTCCAATATCTAATTAATATTTCCATGGAATAAGTTTAATACATTTTACACTTTACCAATTAAATATTTAAGAAAGACGCGTTTATTAATTAATTTACAAAGTGCAAAATATGCGAGGTGTAGGTATTTTTACTCACACATCACAAAATCCGAAATACGGGCACACGTAGCTTCATACAAAAGTTTTAATTGATTGACACGTACGAAGGGCCGGCGGCGAAAAGGTATGGAGTTTCATCAACCAATGCTTGTTAATCAGCCGGACTGAAGCAATTATTAAACTTCGGCTAATTAGTTTTGAACCTTGCGGCCACATTATGGGACGTATTTAAGCACAATTTCTCAGTAAATAAGATTACCGAGTTATCTCAGGGTTTATCGTCTAGTTATTCGATTCGTTTCGACGTTATTAAGGTAAATAGAATATCATTATTTCCTGTCGATATTCAAGTTAAAAAAGGTAAAATACCTGAAAGCAAATGGCTATGCATGTTAATGATAATGTTATTTATTTTATTTCATAACCATATTTCGCATCTATCAATGCTTAATGTACACAGTATACCAACAACTACATATATTATGAAATTTCTAATTTGATATCTATTATTATCAATATAGTGATATTACCGCAAACATACGTTTATTCAATAAGACCAACCAGCAGAAAAAACGCTGTATTAGATTACAAAATGAGAGATCACGAGGTATACAAATTATTGGATATTGACATATTTTTATATTCCGGCATGAAATAAAATGGTCTGAAGAAAACAACTACTGCGTAATTCAA
Source organism: Hyles lineata (assembly GCA_030180105.1). Taxonomy (NCBI): domain Eukaryota; kingdom Metazoa; phylum Arthropoda; class Insecta; order Lepidoptera; family Sphingidae; genus Hyles; species Hyles lineata. The sequence goes on along the minus strand of JARJEE010000002.1, from coordinate 4,767,891 downwards.
ATGGAGTATCCAACATTGTCAGATGCTCTATGAATCGCCATCGCTAGATACGCTTGTCGATATAAAACATTTTTTGCTCAGGAATCACGCCACTACAAATGTCGATATATTCTGTGACATTTTCCTGGAATTACTGGAAATGACATTTGCGACCAAAAATCGATATCCTTCTTTCGCACGCCATTAATTTTCAAAATTCACCGCAAGCCGATGTAATTGCGTTTTGGTTTCAAAGCTACAAATTAGTTTGGACCCGATGAGAGGTATGGATCGCGGATATTCTCGGAATTCTTTTAGTGAAAACCCTTTTCTGTTTTTCTCTTTTAATGGGCATTTTTATATTAAAAAATTTGAAAGATTGAATTAGTAGGAAATGTAAAAAATAATGTCGATATTACAGAATTTGCACACTTTCAATTTCTTCTTCGGCCATAGGATGCCCCAATCAAAAAATAGACCATCTGCCATGATTTTCCTTAGCGCCCTAGTGATACTTCGTCAAAAACAAATTATGTATAAGTTTGCTTTCTTATAACTAAAAATGGAGATTATTAGACGCAAAATATTAATTAAATTATAAACAGTATTTTAGATCCATTATAAATGTTTATAAATAATCATTTATTCGAACTCAGTTTTATTTATTGATACTTAAATACCGCTCATATTTTTGTAACGATTATTAATTTAGGTTCTAGGCCAAAAAACAAGTACATAGAAAGTCAGTGCCGTCAAAATTTAAAGTTTAAAACTATGCTCAAAGTTCTTTTTTTTTCTTTTGTCTCTGAGCCTACAACCACTGAACATCCGAATAAATTCCTTCCTATTCCCTGTCTACACGGATTGATGTCAAAAACAGCAGCTACACGACACAAACATTGCAACCATGAGTCAGATACAAAAAAAAATAAAAACCATTTACAGCGAATTCGCATTGCCAAAAAATAAACGAAGCGATGCGACTCTCGCTCTGTCGGTCACACGACGCAATACAGACGACTGAATGTAGCGAAAAAATCTCAAAAATTCAACCCTTCGAATGAATGAGCTGTTACGAATTACGAGTCCAATTTGGGTTTAATTGCCTAACAGCCAGTATTTTTTTATATCGGAAAAATTAGGTAGAAATGTGATAGTGAATAGAATACATTATGTTTTTCTCTTTTAATCTCATATTTCATAAAACCTATAACATATTTATGTATTGTGCATAAACCGAATGGGTACAATAGTGTTTTACGCAAGTTTATAGCGTTGTCGAAGTCAGCCTGTATATACATAATATTTTAAACAGGGCCGCATAAAGGAGATTAGATTCAGTAAATTATAAAAATATTTTTAGGAAACATTTCCTTCAGATTTCACGACATCGGATCCCACACACCGTATGTTGATTACCGCAACAAGTTTCCGCGTGCCGCGCCAACCGGGGCTTAGCGAGACTCAACTCGGAATAGTTGAGCCCAACTTGGACCGCAATCAATCGGGTCAACATTCAAGTTTCGCCCGGCTTCGTTTACCAACTTCTCGATGCTGGAGGTAATTAGTGTGATTTCGCCAAACGGAATCCACTACGGTATTTTACTAAACTTTGACCTTTTGGGAATAGTTTTATTTATAAGTACGGGTTGGGTATTGCTGTCGAACTGTTAGTGGAAGAAGACCGGTGGTATGACGCTCGTTTCTACAGCGACATGATGGTGGAAAAACCTTAAAAGTGACTCATGCTAGTCTGACAGGTTTCGATATTGGCCTATGGTTGCATGGTTGCGAGCAGTCGAGTTGAATTGTGTCCATCGGCGAGAAATAATTTGAATGCTGGACACTGACGCTGGGTGTTTGTGCTGTAAAATATCAAATTCATATAAAGATTTTGAAAAGATTAGTCTAAAGAAAACAAAATAATCCAAAAAAAAACAATCAAAATACACAACATTTCAAACGTTAAAATTCAGCCAATTAAATTAACAATTACGTAACTTATTCGCATTATATTCTAAAACAGTGACCAGAATTTTAATTGAGTTAAAACATCTCAATACATTCAGAGCTGAGAATATTTCCGATGGCCCAATTCAGCGGAACAATCCAATACGACGTGGAATATTTCGTATTCGCGACTTGGCATGAATAATTAGGACGCCCGAGACGGGGTGAATTAAAAATTTAATTCGTTACACTCAAGGCGAAATTCACGTGTTCCGCTTCTTCATTTCGCTCAGCGTAATCAAATTACTTTGATGAGTGAAGCTATTGTACGCTCTCCAAATATTAAAATATCTAACATAATTTGGTAAGCTAAAACTCAATAAAACTCATCTTTAAAAGGATTCAGTAGAACATTATTGCCATTCACGTAAAACATCTGCCAGTAAATTACACGATGTAAAAAATAATTAATGAACATACGTACCGGACACGTTATTAAAAATTATTGGCAAGAAAAATTCCTCGATGAAACACGATGCTTTTCTAGCAAATTCACTGAGTCACAAATGAAGACAATTAATAGCAATTAAAGCAGGCGATGGGCTCGCGAATGCCCATTGTAATATATCTGTCAAATTAATTACAACAGGGCGATTACGACGTGGAAGGTGAAATAAATTCATTTAATACACCATCAATGTCTGCCGGGTAACAAATGAACATCTATTGTTTTATAATCGTCGTGTAACTAACTCGTACACATAATATTACGAACTGACTAATCAATAATTATTTGAATTGTTTCATTGTGAGGAAACCTGTATACCATAGCATGCAGTGGGACATATATGGGCTAATACAGATACAGAGTGTTTAATTACATTTTGTTAGCAAAGATATTCGACTTCAGAAGAACAAAGTCGATACAAAATCACAAATATTTTTTGTTTAGTTAACTAAGCAATAAAATTATCTATTTTATCAGATTCATTATTACCACACATTGCCGTGACTGTTTAACAAGAATTAGCTCTGTTCCAACATCAAACCATGAAACTATTTTATTATTATATTAACATAATATTTTTTAAATAAAAACAATACATCAAACCTCAGTTGTAAAGAGAAACCTTATTCAGCGATCAGTTCTAGATACGTCACTTGCAGAGGTTCCGTTATGATAAGAAAGGCGTCCTTTAGTTCACCAGGCCGTCGCAGACGTCTTGACTTGGCTCGTAAATGCATCCGTCGACGTAAATTGCATTCAAAGAAAATATAATCAAATCGCTTGAATAAACTGCTTTAGAGACGTAGCGTTCTGCATGAAAATAATTTTTAAATTCTTTACAAATCATTTTATATTCAGTTGATTTGGCGAGGAAATGCAGGCAACTTTTGAAAGCAGCCTTGAGATTATTAAAATCAGATTTTTTTTTTCTGTTCTTCAAATGACTTATTAGGCATCTTTAATATTTAAAGATTTAGACTTATTCTCTAAATCTTAACTTATCATCGAAATAATTGTTCAGAATTTATAGGGTTCCGTACTTTCGCGATGCTTTTTTCGCTGTTAAAATATGATGAAAATAATAATAAATTCTCCTAACACATGCATGCAGCTATGCAGTTCACAAACGTTTGTACCAGTGCAGAAATCTACGAGTATACTATGAAAAATAGGTAAATATACACATAAGTTTGGAAAGCCATACTGTTTACAAACAATTGAGAGGCATTACATTGTTTGTTATGCATGGGGGTAATTAAATCGTAATCGTTGTAGGTCTCACACGTTTCAAATTGAATCCGCTGCTCATCAATATTTATAACTTGACTAACTTATACGGGGGCACGTTTCATTAAACCGTAAATATTTAATGTACTAGACCTAGTGAATTACAGTTTTGTTCATTACCTTTATAGAAAACTTTGTAAAAGTGTTTCCAACAATTATTGTTCTTTGGAATTTAAATGCAGTAGTTCCAATATCAACCAAGAAGTCGCATCAGGATTAAGGCGAGCTATCTATCCAGACATATGTCGCAGATTTTAAGCCAACAAACTAAAGTTCTGTTTTTGAAAGCTATTATGTTTATTAAAGTTGATTGTCATGATAACGGTAGAATAAGACGTGACCTACCGTATTTCAATGGTATATGCACTTAAACGACGCAAGACCAAAATGGACCTAACGTGTTGAATATTTTCTAAAATTTGCCCAGCTGTGAAACTCAGTTTAAATTTTTTGCTTGCCACTTTTGATCCTCAATCACAGAACTTGCATTTTTGAAACAAATTAGTCTCTGAACAATTTTAGTACGTACATACCACAAGTCTAGTAATGTACAAACAATACCTCTGATATTGCAATGCATATCTCTGTAGCCCGTGTCCTCGTACTCCCCGTCTTCCCCTATTTAAAAAATACCTAAGCCACGGTCAAGACTAAAATTACAGTCACTAAGTAACAATTAAAATATATATAGGTGAGACGGGGTCTTAAGTGCCGCCGCGGAGTCTTAAGAGCAGTAATTAAGCACATGAAGAACCATTACCGGCGTGCCATTAGAGCGGCCGAGGTGTGAGCAAATGAACAGCTCATCCTACAGCGGGAATTTTTTAAGTACCAATTATGTTTTAATGGATGTTTTAGTACATGATACGTTTGTCTACAGTCTAGACAGTATTCCGATGATAGACTATAGATTATAATCTTGACACTCCAACACTTGCAAACCAGGATTGGCCAAGCAGGGCTTTTAATGACAACGAACACTGAGTTCTGAATTCAACCTTGGTATATTCGACTTTGAGAAGGTCCGCATTGTATTAACCGGAGGATACTTTAAGGACTGCAGTATACTTAGCATCACGCCTCTAGTAGTCATTTTGGTATACCAACACTAAAACACCTATGTATTACGGCATTACACCAACAATAAGGTAGAGTGTAGGCATTTTGAAAGTAATGAAATGTAGGAAAAGTATTCGTTGAATTTTCGCGAAAAAGAGGGTATATTCCATTTAAATAAATAAGGGTAAATATGTATGGAGGCAAAAAGACTAAAAAGCAAATCATTGCTAAAAAGTAACAAACAAAATTAATGAAAAACGAAACAAAAACTTATTCGTCGAGAGAACGCGTCAGCACATTTGAAAAGTCAAACAAGTTCGGGCATTGGAGGGCCTCCACCGTAACAATCTCGGGATGAAATCTGCCGTAAGTACAGAGGCTTGATAAGATAAGTTTGATGACGTTGCACAATAGGACAGTCGGCAGGGCCCGCACTCGGTGTACGTGTGACAAACTCCACTCGCCTTGTAGATAACACACCTCCAGTTGATGTGTATTTAGTAAAGCAGTTTCATTCTCTATTTAATGCTGAGCGAGAAATGCTCAGGAAGGTTGATCACCAAACATTAGGTAGGATGTCATTCACTGGGAAAGCGACAGAAAAGGTTAGCATCAGTTGTTAGCGGTGGCCACTTTCGCTGACGGGTAATGACTCGTCAGACGGACAAGGATTAAAAGCCAATAATCGTGCTTAAAATCAATGTTAATAGCTTCAAATACATACATATCAAAATTTATATTGTTAAGACTCCAACTATAATCAAAATTTGATTCAATTCTGCAAACTTCACCTACTGTTCCCCATAAACTGTGCATTTAGAACAATTTCGGGTAGATCTGCCGACCTCGTTAGATAAGATTCAACCTGATGTTGCTGAACGCAGCTCGGCTGAATTTCCTACCGTTGCAAGCCCACTGTGGTTTGATACGGAGCCAAAACACACTGCATACTATACACAACTATGTTATTAATTTATGAAATTAATTTCATGAGCTATCGTAAATATCATATCATATACAAGCTATATCAAGAATGCTAACTAAAATAACAAAAAAACATTCGTCGCTTTTTTTTTCAAAATGTTTGCTTCGCTATGTTTGTAGTCGCTAAAACTACCATCTTGCTTCGTTTTCGGTAGCAGTCTTGATATACTCTGTATAAATTTAAAATAAAAGACTTTTTATTCGAAAGATAATCACCCTGCAAATTAACTCCACGCAAGCCGTCTTCCATTCAGCTACTGTCTCTAAATCTTTTCAATTCGACTTCAATTTTTCGCTGGAGCTTTCATAGTCAAACCCTTGGGTTACGTTTTGCAAGCGGAGTGCTGCCTAAGGGAATTTTAATTAATTAGTATAGAGGTGCGGGCTCGCGCGGGTACATAGCGTGAACGCTAACTATGCGACTGTGAATACAAAAATGGTTTTATCAAATGAATTCTTCATATAACGAGTATAATTATTATTTATATAAATTGATTGACCATTTTTGTCGATGTATAAGATGATAGATGGGGCTTGGACGCTTTCACTACTGGACCAAGGCCTCCAAACAAGTTGTCAAATTTTCTGTTACCTATAGTCGATATTCAGCTAATCCAACTATTACTAGCTATGCATGGTGCTTTATAGCTGGCTATTCTCCAGCTGTAAAAGCCGTATTGCGAGGTTATTTGCCTCTTTAGTTCATTGTTTTGTCACCCACTTTGCATGGAGAGAAGCTTCGATAAATATACACTAGATACACAGTTCCCTGTAAAAGTTCTGTTAAAAAATGGCACCGATGCATGACATGAAAAAAAGTAAACAAAAAGATCACATATTCCAAATATATTAACACAAATTCCACCTTATTCCTGGAGCTTAAAGTAGCTTTTCACATAACATTGTCTAAAGTTCTGCGACGTTTTGGAAGCAACGGTCGGTGCGTGACTGAAGGCGAAAGAGTGCTTAAAGCACTCTTTTTTGGTGCCATTTTCTAAGCGCTCATGTTGTATCTAGTGTATATTTGATCGAACGAGAGAAGTGGACAATAATTAATTTCCAATTCCTATTAATTTAAATTTCTGATTGATTTTACGGGTTAAAGACAAGTTAGACATTCCCGGAGACTCGCCGAGCTTCAATGCTCATGTCATTACAATGCGTGCCACTGTTGATCCTAGCTTACAGTAGTTACAGTGATGGGTATGAGGGGAGGACAGTCTCCTAATCCAACAATTGTTTTCAAGGCTTACCTTAACCATTATACTCTATCTTACTGCCAACTGCTAGTACTAAAATTATATGTAATATTCTATAGTACAAACTACAGCGATTTCGTGTTATGAGTGAAATTTGCTGAATCACGAACCTCCTTGACACAACGGAATGCGGTTGGAACATCTAAACTTATATCTACCCCGGGAGACCGTGCGTCTGTAACACGTATAGGCAATTAATGTACAAGATACAGTGGATATCACAAGTATTGGTGGAGTCTTGTGAATGGTACAGTCGCCTAAAATAATATCATTATTATTAGCGGCTAATTCATATAAAACTAAACCCATGGTATGGAAAAAGAGGGAGACTTGTACTCTTGTAGTGGTTCCGACCTGATTACACAAAACAAAAGCAACACGATTTATGTCAAATTAAACTAAAAGTGTACACACAGTGAAGAATAAGAAGGTATAACATAAGTACAATTGTGGAGGAGTTTTGGTTCTAATGTTCTATTTGAAATAAGTAGTAATCCCTTTAATTTAGTAAAATTTTAATATTTTGAATATTTCACTTTATAAACAAAAATAAAATTACATTTCCTATGAATAATTAAAGTTTTAACACTCAATTATTAACTAAATACTGTCTGTAAAGTGCGTAAGTAGTGGCCTGTTGGTAAACGGACTAAACGCAGCTGCCAACATGTTCACGGTGGTCACAGGTACAAATCCCAGGGCACACCTCTGACTTTTCAGAGTCATGTGTGTTTTGATAGTCAATCATCACTCACTATAACGACGAAGGATAATATCGTGAGGAAACCTAAATACCATAGCGATTTGTAATAAAATCTATGGTATGTAAAGTCCGCCTACCCGCACTAGCCTAGCTTGGTGCACTGGCCTCTCAATCGTATTCCCGATTGAAAAGAAGACTCTTGTTCTGCTTTGAGACCTGTGTGGGCTGATACAGAGAATGATGTTGTGCTACCAATACTTACTGTGTTACTATACCCACCTACTACACTTTATATCAGGTTAAACAAAGCTCGGTGCTGAATTTTGAATGACAGTTCACATGTATACATGATCTCGACGTTAGTAGATAGAAATCTAGGACCGATAAACAGGCCACAAAAATTCAAACAACTACACTACTTCTATATTAAATGAGAAAGAATAGAATGATCTATAATATATAATACCGACACAAAGTTTTCAAAGGTAAATTAAATCTAACCTACCTATTACTTTAGAAAAATATTTTACTGTAATTGGCACATCACATTAATATTTTGAAAAATTGCGTCACAAAGACTATGCCATCTCTCTCTTGATGCCCGGTAGACATCTCTTACTTTTTAACCCGCTTTATCCTCTTAATAATAATTAAAATAAAAAAAATCTCTTATATTAATATATACAGATACATAGATAATATAATGAAGGTTGAAATTTCAGCACGTTAAAATAAAACAAATGTAAAATTAGTTAAATACACCGCGCGCTCAACATAATTAAACAAAATTACGAGTTCGTGTATATAATCAGATTTAACATCACAATTTATTTGTTTTACTGAATTAACGTATAAAAACATTTTCACTATATTCATTCTGAAATATTACACCGAGTGAAACATTAATTTTAAGCTTTGATGCCGTTTTTATTCCATAGCAAGGTTTCGTTATCAAATTTATTTTAGCAGTAACTCATTGCTAGATAACTTCATTAAAAACCAAATACTAAACCACCCCTCCCTCTTCTTCAACCGCCGCCCCGTCGGGACACTCCATTAGGCTCATACCTCCATAATGTACGATGGGAACGTATATGTTAGGTAAAACTTATATAATAAGTCAAAGAAAACAGTTGATATTGAAATAAAACTATTATTTACGGATTTTACCGCGGATTCGGTTTAATTTATGCATTTTTTGTTTTCCCGACGTTTCGATCGCTTTACAGGTTTCATGGTCACGGCGCGGACTGGTCCGATAAAATCCGTAAATAATAGTTTTATTTCAATGTGTAATATTCGCGTAAATCTAAGAAAACAATTGATAGTCAACAGTTAACAACATTTGAAAAGTGGTAGACATATCCACACTCTTGTAAGATCAATAAAAACTCGTGGTTTTTAGATTTTCACGATACTATTTTGTAACTTAATGGGCAGTCGAGACTATTTGTGCGATAAGGACACAATATCATAAATTATTTATTTTAACACACACAAACCGAGTACCGATTAGCCGAGGAAGACTATGTATGTCTCACAGAAAGCCGACATGAATTTGTTTCCTATTGCGTTTCGTTTAAGTAAAAGTATTACAAACCCATTTTCTAAATAAATGGCTTAAACACCAACTAAAACATAACAGTAACCCACCAAATTCACTGTAGAAAGTGCACTTTATTTGGTCCCGTGTTTCGGTTAAACAGCGAGGCGCGGGTGATGCATAATGTATGGAGTAATTTCTAGCGCAGCCCAAAGATGCTCGAGTGTCGCTGCAATACCACGGGGACGAGATCAAACCGCCGCGCCGCGCCGCTGTAGCGCATATTTTATACCTGTTGTTATAAAAGATAGATTTTGGGAGGTTGTAGTTGTTTTATCGATTTTTACTAGGTCATTATATTAATTAATTTAGGGAGTAAAGGAAATGGTACCTATATAGTAATATATAATAATCTTCTTTATCGATAGAAAGCACGCAAGGAATATTGAACTTCCCTTCAATAAAAGATAATGGTTTTGTGAATATTTTGGCCTGTACCATCAGACTGTTACCTATATGACCCGATATGACAATAAACATTTATTATAATTGCTTACATGTCAATATCTTAATCACACATCTTTCGCGTAACCAATTTTATTATTTTAAACTGTTGGAATATCTAAACATACACTGTGTGTTTGACACTTTTTTTTCCTCTTGCGTGTTCTGCTGTCATGGAGTAAACTGTGTTTTTCTGTACTGTGGCTATACGATTAAACAAATCAAAAGTGATCTCGTGGTTTTATATCAAATTAAGACCCTAATCCATCACAAACCAATGAAATTATATACTTCAAAGATTTTAAGTCCAGTAAAATAATACAAAATGACCCGAAGAATGTTGGTGAAAATTTAAGAGGATAACAACAAGCGGCGTGAATTATATTATCGAACCCGCGCCAACTACGAAAAATACTTTGGAACAAATCATACAAAACTTTTAACAACGATTCGAATACACATTTACGAGCGAAAACCAAACTTCAATAAAGTGGCCTGCAGTGGTGGAAGAAAATAATTGCGAATACCTCAAAGTATGTATAAAATAACAATAGTAAATAAATACACCCAACATTCCCAACATTCATAAACCTAAACCCACATTAAGATCGAGTCTCGTGTCGTGGGTATCAGAAACTTCGGGAGATTTTTCGGTCTCACAAACACCCGGACCCGATACAAATCCCTGCGAATCACATTATTTGTTTCAGGATTTGCGGTACTGGATTCAAACCTGCGGCCTCTCGTTCCACAGCCGGCGTGTAATCAATTGCGCGACAGAGGCTGAATATTAAATGACAATGAAAAGAGAGTATTCTGAAAATACTCATTTTGGAACTTATATTAACATTAACAGTATTCATTTATATGCTTTTAGATGTATATGTTAATATTTAATTCTCTATTTATTATTCCTTCTATAAATAACATATTGTATTCGATTATAATCAATAAGGTTAAGGGTTATTGCGTCGGCAAAACTGATATTTCCCGTTAATATTCTATGAAACTTGTACCGGACCGGACGAGCTCAACTATTCAGATTTTAATCAAGCCTGGCTCTATTACTTGTAGTATAATCTCTCTTGTACATTTTACAATAGGAAATATTGAATACATAAATAATCTATAAACATTTTATGTACCTATGTTATCGTGATGTTTTCATCACTACATAGTATAAAACAAAGTCGCTTTCTCTGTCCCTATGTCCCTTTGTATGCTTAAATCTTTAAAACTACGCAACCCATTTTGATGCGGTTTTTTTTAATAGATAGAGTGATTCAAGAGGAAGGTTTATATCTATAATACGTACATATTATTGTACAGAAATCTATTTGTACCCGGGCGAAGCTGGGCCGGGCCGCTAGTATATACATACTTTATATAATCGTCACACCTGCCTGTATCCCATAGGGGTAAGCAGAGACAATAAACCGCCACTTTGCTCGATCCAGACATATTTGGTTTCATCCACTTTCATGCATTTGTCAGCCTCCGTGGTTCTGTGGCCTCCGCGTAGTTGGTTAGACGCCAGGTGTGAAACGTTCAGGTTCGATTCATGCACGAGACAAATATTTGTGTGAGCCACAGGTATTTGTTTCGGGTCGGGTGTTTGTGAGACCGAAAACGCTCTCCTAGTTTCTGATATCCACGACACAAGACACGATCTTAGTGAGGTCAGGACTATGTATGTGACTGAAGGGTGTATTTATTTATTCTTGTCGGTTCAGGATTCTTTTAACATGATCCTTATTGAGTATATCACCGATTTGGATGGTGTAGGTTCCTTAAGGTCGACCCCTACAAACTCTTCCATCCACACTTGCATTATTTTTTCATTTTAAATTCATTGAAATATTTCAGTATTATTTAACGACATCGTCTTTAACCATAAAATATAATGAAGACAGACCAATATATGCATTTCAGAATAACTTGCATAGTTTCAATAGCTTTTCAGACAGCTGCAGTGAGAAGTAATTTATGTCATTCGTTGCACCTGAGGCGGTATAAATCTTCGCCGAGCGTTCCTAAGGCGCGTGGATATTATTCAACGCTTCTGTTACACGGATTTCCCAGAGGAGATTATTCTTCAGATAAAAAGGTTAATTCAGAACGTGGGTATGGTCGTTATAACTTTGGGATATTGCGCTTGAATAGACATAAGTTGTAACGTTGAAGCATTGTTAATAAATACTGAAAAATACTTTTAAAGACTCACGTAAGCAGATCGCCTTTTGGATTCAGATTTTCTCTGATTTCAAAGATGCCGGCATAATTTGGTCATTAAGCAAAACATGGACATGGCTTTCTGGTGGTTACTTCATTTGAATCGCACAGAAATTAGATGCAATGCAGTCATTTTGTGATGCTAGTATAAAAATCCTAATCTTCCCAAGCCAGGATGGATTCCGAGAAACGTATTACCCAGATACGCTTCTCGGAATGCACCATCCTGGCTGTTATTATTGAGCACCGTTATCCATATAGAAATCCCTTTAGACAGCCTAATGAACGTTGCCACGTTCTCATCAATATTCTAATGAATTTCGTCTATCTCTCTTCAAATCTGTCTGTCTGATCTGAATCTGAACTAATCCCATTGCTACGTTAGGTATCTCTAGTTTATACGTAGAACGTGGATTTGTGTTAAGAAATAAGAAAAACCAAATCGCTTTTAATTTTCAAGAAGCTTCTTAAAAACATTTTCATTGTGACCACTCATTTCTTACATATTATAGTCACTCTCTCTATATATTTTTTGTTATTTTTTTTGTATGGTGTACAATAAAGTATAAATAAATAAGCAGAGTAACATGTACCTATATGTATATATTGGTATGCCTATTTTAGAATAATTAAATTAAAGAGCCGAAGTCTATGATGCATTCGTTTAAGTAGATATACATAGTTAATCATTTCAAGATATTTATTTATAAAATTGTATTTCAGATATCTTCGTAAAATAAATTGCTCATAGCTAGTTTGTTATTATAGTATCCCACGTCCACTAGCTGATAGCTCCCGCTAGATTTAATACGATATACAGGTTGGTAAAATATGACTTATGTTAACTTTATCACGATCAATGCGATTAATATAAAGTAAAACACATTTAAAAAAATTAAATCAGATAACACGACACAATAAAAAAGTCTATAGATTCTAAAATTCCTATAAAAATCTATCTAGTACAAAATCTCGAAAGCTGTGTCGTTCATCATATTTCATTTTTTTGGTGAACATACGACCCGCTGGAGCGATAGACTATAGGTACAATTATTGTTATTATTATGCCTGCAGCATCCTGTATACTAAGATATAGATATTAAAGTATATCTTAAAGAATGAATTGAACTAAGAAAGGCGGCCAACGGTAATTGGATAAGGCAAGTGGATTATCGGCCTCAGTCAGGGTTGTGCTTCGTACACTCAAACATTATTAATAGAATAACATCAAGATTGATTTGATTTCATGGTACATAACTAGATGAAATCACAAATTACGAAGGCCCGAAGCAATTACATTATCGTCAAATTATACAATACAATACAAAACTCTTTATTGTAAACCAAATACAAAAACACACAAAATCATACAAATTAATTATTTGGTTAATTTATTAGAAGTATGAATTCAATAGAACGACTACGATAGGTAGCTTTGAAAGGTCTTTGCTGAAATTTCAAAGTTATGAAAGTAAAGTCTACCTATTCGTTTTAGACTAGAGTGAAGGACTAAAAGACCTCAATTCGGATAGGGTTGATATTAGGCTTTGAGATACCTATATATTTTTTTTACTGCTGAAACAATCTTCACATGTGTTTTTCAAACGAATTGCTCGATGCTCGACTCCAAAGACTATCAATTACGTATCGATTTTATGCTTGATTATTTTATTTTATATTAAAAACCAAATTATTCCCAAGAAAATTCATACGAGCAACTTTTTAACTCCTATGAATATTAAGACGCAGGCGGTGGCGGCGTTTCTCGTCTCCGTTCAAGTGTTTCGTAAACTTTCCATATTTTGAGCATGTCATTGAAACTTGGTGGGCGCTTTTTTTAGCATTCGTTGATTTTGTTTGTTCGTAGTTGTTTTACGGTTAATAAATTGTCTAATGGTGGCACTTCACATGGCATTGTTTGCCAAATATGCCAAATACACAAATACAAATAGCCATGTGAAGTGCTAGCATGACAATCAAGGCCAATAACAAATACGTAAGTATAAATTGTCATATTTGCCTCTATTTGCATGTTTGCTTTTAACGTCATTTATTTTGCCATATACAACAAACAACCAATAGCCAATACAAACAGCCATGTGAAGTGCCAGCATAACATTGTTATCAACACGACATAGAAAATGTGATTTGGCAAGTGCATAAGTTTTTTATGGATTTTATTTGTATGCATTTTAAATCACTGACCATGTAATGACAAATCTTGTTACAGAATTCTGTAAGATTCATCTTTACATTATTATGTCATTACAGGAGTAAGAGTGTGATTCACTATCCAAAATTTGTCTGCTGGCGTAGCTGTTTTTCATGAATCAAGCATGCTTGCTTGATTCGATGAGAGTTAAATTACATTACCAAAAGTAGGTTAAGTGAAAAAACATACAGACCATGAGTTTGACTATATTTTCATTGCCCCTACATAAATTACCACCTAAAACCCCTGTATCAAGCTTAAATAAAAGAACAAATTCCTTTAAAGCCTCTAAAAACCAGACCGATGAAACTGAACATTTGTTCAAGCTCGCGGCTCGGTTATTTTATCTGGCACGTGACGCGTTCGACGACACATCTATCGGATTACCAACCACTATCTCTAGCAAGTGCTGGAAATTGAATAATCCACGGTAAGTGAGCGAAGCAAGGAGACTGCAGCGCCCTCTCTACGCATTTACGGAGATTAAACCTATTAGCAGTATATAAAGCGTTTTCTGTTCAGCTTTGTAAACTTGTATTTGTTGTGGTAAGTGGATTTAGATACAGAGTGGGAAATAGGTAAATGGGAGTGTTACTTAATAGGTTTGTTATTTTACTGCTTGGTTCTATTTTTACCAAGGCGTTTATTAGATATACGATTAAATATGTTATATATCAATTTATACAAAAGAAACATAACTTAAAAGTCTCATTAAATACTAAATAGGTATAAATTCAAAAGTGCGTGATGGCCTGTTGGTAAACGGATGAGACGCGGCTGCTAACATGTGCACGGTCGTCGCGGGTTCAAATCCCAGGGCACACCTCTGACTTTTCGGAGTCATGTGTGTATTGATCAATGAGTCAATCACCACGCACTAAAACGGTGAAGGAAAACATCGTGAGGAAACCTGCATACCATAGCGGTTTATAAGAATTTCTATGGTATGTAAGTCCGCCAACCCGCACTAGGCCAGCGTGGTGGACTATATGGCCTAACCACTCTCAATCATATTCTCGATTGTAGAGTAGGCCCGTGCCCTGCTGTGGGACGTATATGGGCTGATACAGGATAAATTCAACATCAGTCACATACATAGTCCTGACACCAAATTAGGATCAATTAAGGCTTGTGTCGTGGGTATCAGAAACTACGAGAGACTTTTCAGCCTCAGAAACTCCCAGACATGAGACAAATATTTATGGGCCTCACAAAAATTTGTCTCGGTGCGGGGATCGAAACCCCAGCCTGTCATTTCACAGCTGGCGTCTAACCAATGCGCCACGGTAAAAGTAACGGATCGCACAGTGCACTTGCATGCTTTCGACCATTAAATAACTCAATTTATTATTATAGTGTACTGTACACTTTATTTCTAGCTAGTAATTATAGTTGTAATGTATTAAACACGTAGCTTGACCCTAAAAATGAACAAGAGCCTCAGCAAAAGGATTTAACTATTCAAGTATTATTTAAAAGGATTTTAAACATTACCTCACGTTAACTCGCGTGAGTTAAAGCATTGAATAATCAAGATATCTTTTAAAATCGTAAATTTAAAAACTCATATATTTGCGGCTATAAAATAATTTCAAATTAAGCCTAGTTAATGCCGTTGTCTGAAAAAGGTACAAATTATTTACTATTATGTCTTATCATTGCTATAAAAAATATATTTCTAAGCCCAAGATATATAGACATTTGGCCTTATAATAAATGAGTTTTCAAACTGAAATTCTCGGTATTCTTGTTTTGTCATAGAACTAGAACTACAGCTGAACGTAGCCAATGCTCGTCAAAGCTGTAATCTATCAGATGTCTGCGACACGCTCTCGAGTTTCGATTGCAACTATCACTTTGATCATGTATGTCGTCTGGTTTAATCGCATTTTGACTGATGATTAATTGCACTACACGCCGATCTAGACACGGTTTCCAGGCTTCATGTGTCGGGTTAATTGGCCTGATTTGACGGAACATTACGTTGCTCGCCACTTTCGAGTGTCATTAATTTGCAATGGTCGTATACCAACAACTCGCAACAGCCGCTATGTACACATGCATTGACAAATATTATAAAATATACAATTATGGATATGATAAACTCCGCTTCTTTTGATCCTACAACATCTTGTCGTCGTGGTCTTGACCAGATTATTACAACAAAATTTACCTTAGCATTAAACTTAAAAAAAAAAACAAATTGACACCTTTTTTTTTCTTTGCAATAAACCATATTATACAGCGCCGTGAATTATTTCATTGTCTTTTTGTTAAGCCATTGTCTCTTATTTCGTAATTTTACCTCAGAATTGCGCGTAAATTCGATAACAAGAACCCAAGTTAACACTCGTTTACGACAAGATAATGTTTACGGAGACATCTCAGAATTGCGAATGCTATTCATTTGAATAAAAATTCGCTAAATATATTAATGACAATGCTTTATGAATGTCCTAAAGACTAAAATGACTGAATGTAGTGATTGTGATGCAATAAGGTCGCGTATTATACTTACTTTAAAATATATAGATAGCTACAATTATTTATTTATTTATTTCAGTAATAATAAATAAGTATACATACATATTGTATGCAAAATAAAGAGAAACATATATAAATGAATTTACTGGTGGTAGGTCTCTCATATGTGAGAGGCCATCTGGGTGGGTACAAATAGCAGTGTAAATGCACTGCTGTGTTTCGGATTGAAGGGCATTGTAGCCAGAGTAACTACTGGACATATTGAGACTTAACATCTTATGTCTCAGGATGGCGAGCGCAGTGGAATGCCATACATCGCTTTGTAATTCAAGGTGTTTGGTTTTGCTACTGTTTATGAGCGGTCGTTTTGCTTACCATCAGGTGAACGGTATGTTCGTCTCGCTATTCATAGCAATAAAAAAATTTTAAAAAAATTATTAAATAAATGTGCCTACGTAAAGTCTGCGGAACTAACCTGACCTAGGCAACCATAATAAATAATCGCATCGTGACGAAATGGGTCCAAATGATTATCTTAAATCATACAATCTCTTGATTGGCATATCTAATTTAGCATCGATTACCACACTATCATATGCCTGTAACAATACAGGTCAAAATTCTGATTAAAACATTCAAAAGTAGGCTACATTATCGTTGTAAAGTAGGTCCTTAAGTTTCATTGTAACTAATGACAAGTGCCATCAACTATGTTGCATTTATTGTGTGGAAATGCTTTTCCATGTACCATTAATGGTCGATAAATAAGCTTTCAGTTTAATTCAAGGATGCTATACTATGTGAGCAGGGCGGTCGCAATGTTCGACCGCAGATGGCACAGTTTATAGCGTTTTTACGACTGCGCCACTTACTCTACTCTGTCAAGTGAGTGACGAACGCTGGATAGTAATTTCGCCTGGCGCTTAGATATTTTAATAATTTTATTTTTTGCTATAATATGTATGCTTATAAAAAATGTATTTTTAAAATTTTGGATTTACCTACATCGGGTTAAATCTCATAATTTTGTGTTTGTAAAGAGCTTGCGCAAAATCGTTTTAATGATACATAAGTTTTAAAGAATAGCCTTCTTTTAGTTGTTATTTTTTAGATGAATAAAATACGCAATTATAAAGGAAGATACACCAAAAACTTACCTTAGTTGTAATTGCAGCTAAACAACACAGTTTCACAAAAAATCACTAAGAATTATCTACGTAGACTTTATTTAAATACTGAAGGTAGACTTCAGTCTATGCGTAGGTATGTTCTAATCGAAACTCAATTTGAGGCTGATGGCGAGGTGCTCCATTATGGGCCGTCGAGTGCGCGTGACATTTTAATGACATCTTGTAGATAATTGCATTTGCTACCGAAAATCATTTTGATTATCATGTTTAGGCGATTTTGTGAATGTGTTTTAAGGTTAGTTAATACTCACTTACTTTAAATTCAGAGTAAGTAGATCTTTATTAGTCATTCAGAGATAGAATACCTACACGCTCTGGCAAAGATTCTCTGAAAATATACCATTAATAAGTATAAATATTTTAGATACCTTTTTATTTGCGTCATTTCACTAATGTGTTTAAATTACATCTAACAAATAAAACATGTTATGTGCGCAAATGAAGCATGTTGCTGCTCCATTACTTAAAGGAAAACGAGAAAAACGTTCTACAAAACAAAAAAGAAAAGAAACTACAAAAATTATAAAATATATTTTTAAAACTACTTTTAAAACGTAATAGTGTAAAAATTTCAAATGAAATAAATATACGCGGTGGCAGAACATTTGAGTAATTAACGCGTCCCCGCGGAGCTGGCACCATAAGTGTGATTACCTTTGCGCAGAACGCTAATATTTTATTAAAAGCCTCGCTTCATGATACTACCGATACATGGAAGGAGTATTTGTATTATTACTTTTGGCTTTTCAACTATATTTCACAGCGATTAATATGTAAGCTGCTTTTATGGTTCTAGTAAATATAATACTGGTAGAGCCACGCTGTTCTCAGTAATGACTCAGCATGAACGGGCAGACTCGTCCAGGGCTGTACCACTGTCTCACAGGAAATTGACGTGAAGCGACAGCTTCATTGTCGCGTTTCGTTCGATGAGTGAGATTGCCGGATACCCAATACCCACTTTCTTCTCCCATCCTTTTTCCTTCCCGCTCTCCTCCCAATTGGATGTTCATGGGCGGCTGTGACCACTTACCATCTGTTTCTTCTTCCACACCTATGGGCTATGCAAATAAAAAAAATAGATATAAAAAAAGCGTAGATAGAAATATAAAAAAAGATTACATCACATTAAAACAAATTGGGTTACATTGTGATCTGCAAGCTTAACACAACTCTCATAATGCAATTAGACAAACCAGAATCTATGCATTTTAAACAATCGCAATGGATTACTGGGAGTTGAATTATTAAATGAATTGCAAATTTCGACGTGGCTAACGAATCGTGCATGTGTTTTCAAAATGTAGCTTATTGTTGCGGTCTGAATACAACTGACACAGAATAATTAATAATAGAAATCGTTTTAATAACACTCCGGTTTTGGAATAAAAGTGATAAATGCAATAATTTTGTAGCTTTCATACTAAAATCTAACGATACTTAACCTTGTAATTTTAAGTCAGGAGCAGATGACAATGTTATAACAACCGAATTGTTCAAAATTTAGCCAAATATTATCTGTAATATAGGTAATCATTGAAATGACAAGCTAGATAAAACAATAACCAACGGATTATATTTTTCGTGAACAATTTAACAGGTACCAAAACCTACTCACAACAGAGCATATTTTATATACAGAAACTATCTACCGTACCAAAACTAAGTAGGTATTACCACAGAGTACATTTTATTACTGAAACTACCAACGTACAAAATTAAATCACGTAAGTTCGCTACTAATAATAGTTATGAACAACGAAACTAAAACTTCGCACACGTTTGCGCCAGCGAGATATCACATTATTCTCATAATGAGGTACAATAGCACAATCAGAAGCACCTAGAACTTGGAACATTGATCATTACCAGCCAAACGTAGCCGAAAATAAAACTTGTATCATTAATCTTGTGCAGAGGGAGCACAACTTTTAAACAGGCCGATGTAATTACATGCCACGGCTCTTACATTGAAACTCCGTGGGCGATGTAAAACAACTTCGTGAATGAGTCGACGAAACTTTATTCCAACGTATGGAACACTTGAGCTTTATATTACGAGTATAACTTAAAGGGGGAAGGGCTCTGGAATTCTTTGTTGTCATTTGTCAATACGTTTCAGTACGTACGGACCGATCTTACTGTTTGAATTTGTTTTTATTATTGTGTCGCCGCGCCGTCTATCTAGTATTGAAACCTTTTGAAAGTAAAACAAACAAATGAAAAACAAATGCCATTTACTCGTTGACGTAAACAATAAGCATTTTACAATAAGCATTTTTGACAGCCTCCGTGGCGCAGTTGGTTAGACGCCGCCTGTGAAACGAGAGGCCGCGGGTTCAATCCCCGCACCGAGAGAAATGTTTGTGTGGCCCACAAATATTTCTTCCGGGTCTGGGTGTTTGTGAGACCGAAAAGTCTCTCGTAGTTCCTGATACCCACGACACAAGACTCGATCTTAGTGTGGGGTCAGGACTATGTATGTGACTGTTGGATGTTATTTATTTATTTGTTATTTATTAAACAATAGGTTGGAATTAAGTAGGTGGAGGCCTGTTGTTTGACCGAACGCAGCTTCCGTGACGGACGTCAAGGTTTCAAATCCCAGAAGACACCTCGTACTTTCAAGTCATGTATGTAGTTACTTTACTACGCACTAACATTGAAGGAAAACATTGCTATGGTGCTGCTATCGAACAAACCTGTCACATGATGGTAAGTAATCTTTGCCATCCATGAACATCCACAACGCTTGGATCATGAATATGTTGCCGGCCCATCAAATCAGGAGGGGAGCGGGAAGAAAAAAGGATGGGAAGAGAAAAGCGTTATTGGCCAACCGGCAATCTCACTCAACGAACAAAATGCGAAAGCAAAGCATCGTGACATCGTGTGCTTAATTGAATACCTGATACCATAGAGCTCTTATCATGATGTTCTTTGGTTCTTAAAGTCCGCCAACCCGTACTAGGCCAGAGGGATGGACTATCATGATCAAAGCCCGCGGAATCGTACTCTCGATTGTAGAAGCGTATATCCCGCACTAAGCTGTTATGGGCGTCGACTCATATTTTCGAGTCGAGTCGAGTCAGAATACCAGGTCAGGCAGTGATATTTTATTTTCTATTTATTATTAGCCCTGAGACATGAATTTGTGCCCGATATGGCGACAGGCTCGCCCCTTAACGCAACGTGGTATGGCACACAAGGAGAAACGTAGGTGTCCTGGTAGCACCTCTGTCTGCCCCTTCTGGGAAAAACGTAGAAAATAGCCTAGAAAATGTTTAAGGGTAGATCTCTAATGTGAAATTACAATATATGTATTAACTATCGTCTATTAACGGAATAATTACCTAACCCCACCTAAGATTTCTGAAGTGGTCGCAGCTACTACTTTCCCCAAGTAGAAGCAATAGAACATGAAGTGTTACTAATCATGAAATGAACTCGCTTCAGTATAGCTCTGTCACAAAAATATGGTAGGTACGTTATCTTTGACCTTAACCTTACAAGGACAAAAAATCAAACACAGTATTCAATGTGAAAAAAAATAATTTATTAAGGTATAAAAAATATTAATTACAATAAAAAGGACAACTTAAAATATAACTATACATATCACCCTCTTTAATAACGGATAAGGTACTTAAGTATTGAAGACTTCAGGTTCGAGTTAATACACCACAGATATGTCCAAATTACACAATATGTGCCGGAGAACTGAGTATTATAATAAACACATCGTGTAATTCTATATAGCGTACATATTACTCTGATGCTATTAGGCTCATACAAAACATTTTAGTTAAAAATATGGCGAACCGGGAATCAAAGACGTTGGACGTGACAATTGCGTTTATGATTTTGACGTTAGATAATTAACCAAGAAAAAATATGAAGACGTATCACAATTCAGAAGCTGTAATCTTTTCAAGTTATATGCAAATATTTTTTTTAATGTTTATGGTCCTTCGAGCCGGAAATAATATATATTGATCAAATTTCTCTTACTATAGATTTGTATTTCATTTTATGTAATTATCGTTTGACAACTTGAAAATCTTAATTTTTTCATATTTGAATCACTTTACACGCCAATATAAAATGTATAGAAATAATAAAGTTCAAATTAATTGTACAAACAGCTTTTAAGCCTTAAATATAAATATAATTTCCGTCTATCAAAAACTATCACAATACATACACAGGCCTTCAGAAAACCTCACCAAATCATATCACAACAGTGAAGATGTGAATACCACGCTATCACGTATTCACCATCATACAATTAAAGCATTTGTTTCTTTGAAACATCCAATTGTTTCATCAAACACATTCAGACTCACTCGATGGTAAATCGGAAATATATATTCAAAATATAATATACAAATATTCAACATCATTAAATGATTTATAAATAATCATCTCATTTTAATAAATAATTGAATATAAATAATAATAAGTGAGGAACAAAGATTAAATCTCATCCCTTGAATACAATAATAATTGTATTCTAAATAAACTTCTCATCAGAAAAATCGAAACACCTTGCAAGTTTATGTTTTGTAAGGATCAGAAAAATGTGTATAAATTTAATTTTAATTTAAAAAATCAACCTTAGGATCTGAAAACCTCATATTATTCACTATTAAATGACGATTGACATATATTCTTAAATATACACATTTTTCTGATAATCCTTACAAAACAAACTTGCAAGATGTTCCGATTTTCCTGATGAGAAGTGTATTAGCAACCTAAATGTCGACGACCTCATTCATATGCATTTTAAAACCTATTTAACCCCTTACTGCATGAATTATGAAGGATGTTAATAAAAAAAAAATGAAATAGTTTTGACAAAAATTGCTTAAGAAAGCAAAAAAAAATACGCATCTTCTTACGAAAGAACACTTCATAATATGATAACGCTTATTTAACTTTAATTTAATGATTAGTTAACTGTAAAAAATTAACAAACTATAGAAGCCATAAATGGCTTGGTATGCGGTAAGGGGTTAAGTGATCAAATGTTTTGTCTTCTTCCCTCAAACTGAATTCAAAAGTCTTTCGAAAACGGATAAAACAGTCGATAAATAAAATAAGTTTGATAACTGTATTTAAATAAGGTCGTCAGTGCCCTACATAATATATTAGAAACCATATTATTTATTCAAAAATCAACTAGCCTGCCATCAAGTGAGTTTACAATCTCATTCAAATTAAAGATAATTGAAGCTTGCAGAAATTAATACCAATAATAGATGATTTCCATGAATCTGGAAAACAAATGTTTCATGCCAGCAATAACAAAGGCATATACAATTTAATATTTACCCAAATAAGATACTTTACAATCAAAGTACGGTCTACGATCAAAATACTGGCTCTAAAGCAGTCAACGTAATAATTATTAATTACATTTTAAAATGTCACAGCTGTCAACAAGCTGCATTATTAATTAATGACAATTTGCGTATCGAATTACACGGCATTCGGAGCCCAGAGCCAAGCAATATCCCGCCCACACACGTCCAGTGACGTCACAGGAAATGACATCTTTTACGTATACTTCAAGCAATAAACACATGACTACATTTATGGAAGTTAAGTGTGACAATGGAACCGTTTTCTCCAACATTTTAGACTAGTACAAACGATTATTACAATCTTGCCATTAATTGCCGAAGCTATGTGCTGAGTACATTAATCTCTTAAGTATAAGTGAAAGAGTAAAGTATGCCTGACTACAAATATCCCTAAATAAATATTTTTGTTGACAAACTACGCATTGATACACTAAAGCATACAGGTTGCGTGGAAGCGTAATTGTACGTTGGTACAATAAATAAATTATTATGCCGATTAAAGCAACAACAGAGCTGTTATATACCATATACTATGTTCCTACTTACATTCAGGAATGTATCTCAACGAGGCGTACTTTACGAGACTTTCAACTTTTTATTTATTACTAAATGTATCTTATAAATACTATGGTACATTCACTAATACATTTTTATACCGAGCATGCAGAAAAAAATTATGCTTTCAACACCAATTTGAGATCTATAAATTATAAAACGATATAGTTTTATTTCACCTACACAGACGGCGCAAATAACCGATTGGTTGCAAAAGTACAGGTCATTGACACGATAAGTTAGGTCAAAAATGTGACTAAAAAGAATCTCTAATATTTATACACACCTTGTACGACTTCTAATATATTTTAAAGTATTTCTTTGTTTTCTGTTTCTTTTTTTTTTCGTTGTACCTTGCTTATTCCTTTTAGCCAATTAAGGAGAAGTTGACTTTTTATAATAAAACGTGTATATTTAAGGGTTGTAAGGTGTAAGGTAAGTTGGTGCTTTTTTTTATTTGTATCTTTATGTGATACGGATTTTGCGTTTAATGGTGCAAAATGTTTAAGTGAATGCTCCCATAGTAACGTCAAGGTGGGTGGTAGATGCAGGTAAGTGGTGACTATCTGTAGGTGATGCCGTATCTGGTGGCGACCTGCGGGGTGTGTGTGGTGGCCACTGCGAGTAACAGTGGTACGTCGTTCACATCGATATTCAGAGACTTGGTAAGCGTGGCGATGTCGCAGAAATCTGTCGACATCAACATGTCTGCTAACGTTTTCGACAGCACGCAGAACTCCCGCAGCTTGCCTTCCAAGAATGATATACACTGAAACAAGTAAATGACAATATATTATGAGGTGTTCTTAACTATTGATTGGCCTTCGATTATAGTTTGACAAAATCTACTACTATAACAATGACAAAATTCTTAATGTTATTTTTATTAGGACTACTAAGTTTATTTGATTTAAAATATTCACCTGATGAGCTGGCACTTTCGCCTTCCACATGAGTGGTAACGCGTCGAGCATCGAACCCACTAACGAAGACATACCGCTAGACCCGCAGTCTCTGCCTACCACCCGCACTTCCCTGCGAAAATATAACAATAATAAAAATTATACTAAACACTAAAAAATCAATAAGGATATTCCACAATTACACATAGACACTAAAGTAAGGGTAGGATAATAGAAAAACTGTGAGTTTTTTCGGAAGTTACAGGTTTCGAGACTACTCATTTATTTAGTTGAAAGGATGACGATTAGTTTTAATAGAACATTATTTATTAATCAGACAATGAATGAATTTCTATTGAAATCTTATTTTACTGGTGGTAGGTCTCTCATATGTGAGAAAATATATCAATCATAGGGAGAAATTTTAGCCGGAATAACTACTCGACGTCTTGAGATTTAAGACCAAATGAATGTTTCATAATGACAAGCGCAGTGGAATACCAAGCATTATTTTGTTATTCAAGGCATTGTTAGGTTTCGCTACTGTTCATGAGCGGTCGTATCGCTTACCATCATGCGAACGGCATGCTCATCTCGCCAATAATTGCAATAAAAAGAAATTGCTGCGCTCCAAGATTAATTTAAATTTTTTAATTAAACAGGTTACAAACGTACCAATTATTGGTGTCCGCTATGATGGCGACGGCCTGCAATGGCGTCTCTATTGTTTTGTTGAGAATAGACGTTAAATCCAAGTCTCGTCGAAGGTCCATCTCCCACAGTTTCGGGCTTGCGATTGTTCCTGCAATGTATCATACGCGTATATTAATATATGGGATACATTGGAAGTTCGCATTACGAAAAAATAACATACATAATCAAATAAGGCATTTAATTGTAGTATTCATCGATGTCACATTTCTATGCTAATAATTTCGTTTATTGGTCTCTTTTATCGATTCGTAAGTACAAAATTTTATTTGCCGTTAAGATAACGATTGGACAACTTTAATTTACTGTAAAAAAAGCTTTTTCAATTTTAAGGTGTCGAGTGTTTATGAAAGGTGTAATTTGTACTAGATAGAAACCAGTTCCTGTGATTACATAAAATATGTCTAACTCTATATAGCCCATGTACGTCCCACTGCAGAGAAAGTGATATAGTCCAACATGATGGTCTAGTGTGGGATGCCAGTCTTAGAATACATATAATAGAAGATAATAATAATAGAACATATAATAGAAATTCTCACATGTTTTCCTTAACCGTTATAAGACGTGGTGATTGACTACACACATGACTCCGAAAAATCACAGGTGTGCCCTGGGATTTCAACCCGCAACCATCACCACTATGTATGTTGGCAGCCGCGACTGGTCTGTTTGCCAACAAGCCATCACGCATTTAAAACTGACCTGCTCAATTATATTTAAATTTTAGGACTAGGATTGCTACAGTAGCGTAAGATCTTGCTCTATTTTGCTTGATCGCGACGACATTTAATGGAACTACATATAGTCTAGTGTCAAGAGTAAGCTTACTTAATCCAAGAGACATACATAGTCCTGACCCCACACCAAGATCTCTTGTGTCGCGGGTATCAGGAACTACGCGAGACTTTTCGGTCAGACCCAACACCCACACACCCTCGAAAGAAATATTTATAATTAAGAAATAGATTTGCAGTAGTCCTCACCTTGTAATATTAAATCAGGTACGTAGTGATCGGTGAGTCCACCCAGCAGCGACGCGTCGAACCCCGACCGCGCCGCCGACTTGCACAAGCACAGCGCCGGCAACGAGTACTCCAACACCTCCTTCACCTCCAGCAACTTCTCCTTCTCCTTCTCCCTTATCCTCTTCACCTCTGGCTTCTTGTTCTCCGTTGACCTGCTAGTATCAGACTCAGGTTTCAGGACATTCACCACCACAGTGTTCTCTTTCCGCCGTCGTACAAACGTCTTCGGCGACATCTCCCGGTGATTCTGCGTGTCGTCCACGACCGTCTCCTTCGCGTACTGCGGCTCCAACTGTCGCGGCATGTCGTTCATGTACTCCATCTCCGAAGCGTTTGTGGGCGTCTGCAGCATCGACTCCATCATCTGGCACTTGACGCACGTCTCGCACCTGTCCTCCTGGATGGAAGGCACGACGGTCGGGTCGAACTGGAAGTTGTCCAACTTCAAATTCCCCGGTTTGCCGATATAATGTCTGTCAAGTATCTCTAAGTTTTTGCTCTTCATATAATTAGTGACTATCTGAGGGTATTTATCGAACTCGAACTTAAAACCGGAATGTTTTATTGGTTTGGAATGTTGAAGTATCTGCCCGCAGCACTTGGACGGGCTGTCGGTGCTCTTGTTCTGCTCGCAGCTGTCCTTCATGCAGCCCTCCGACTTCTTCTCCGCGGCGTCCACGACTGGCGGCTCGTTGTGGATCTTCGAAGACTTCTTCACACTTTTGCCGTCCGCTGATTTGTTCTTCAGCCCGACCAACTTGTCGTTGTCACCCAATACGAATACAACTTTTTGTTCCGGCTCGACGTCTGAGACCAATGAGTTAAGACTAGAATCCGAAGAAGTCTTGGACGACATGATCATGGTGGTGGTCCTCCTCAGCTGGCTGGGCACGAGGCTGACGCTGGTGGACCCGCCGTCCTGCTCCTTCGTCAACTCCACACTGCTAGAGAGCTTTTGACTTAAATTAGCGAGCGTCGACGACCTCTTGATGCTCACCTCGCTCGCGGCTAACGTACTCACACTACTGTCACTGTTCTGAGTATTCACTGGCACTTTCAAACTTTCCACTGAATCTAGTCCAAGTCTATTCGCTTGTGTTGCGCTCCTTTTCATACCACTTTCAGGCTTGTTGACACTAATGACTTTCGTCTTCTTGGGTGTGGTCTTTTCGAAGTGAAATTCACTCCGTTTGACGTCACCGCAGCGGACAAAGTACGTCAAGACGACGAGCAGCCTGTTGATGAAGTGTGTGTTAGTGGCGCCACTGATAATGGTGCGCGCGGCTCGGGGTGGGAACCCAATGCTCCCACATAGGTCGTTCAGTTGAGCCCATAGCGCGTTGTATGGTCGCCGCGAGTCCACAGTCACTCCAAGCTTCGACTTGTGGTAGTCGATAGTATCGTACGGACTGACGGTGGTCACCCAACCGAGGTGATACGTGAGGATGTGCGTGAGAAGCGTGCTGATGAAGCTGTAACAAGAAACATAGAGTTTAAGATAAAATCACAATAACTATAACTACAAATATTAGGGCCAATACTATAGATCCATATTCATAGTTCATTCTTTCATTAATAATTGTGCAAGAAGAAACAGCAGAAAACGAAATAATTGGGCCTCCGCATATCTTGATTATTATCCCTGTCCAGTTATCACACGTATCTACTTCAAAGTTTATATTCGGTACTTATACTTTAGCTGCAATTAATACAAAATGTAATGGTGCAATCTACACTCCGGCACAAGGTCAAAAAAACTTAAATATTACGAAGAATCCTTCACGTGTACGTTATCTCAGCTGTGAAATATGCAGCCTCTCACATAGAAGGTCTAATCACATGACGATGTACAATTACGCCTACCTAATAAGGTAAATTAAGTAACTTTTATGACACGATATCATCTGCGTCTTGGATAGCTCGTTAGGCCGTGATGGATCAAAGTTGTTCTCAATTAATAATAATATAAAATTGAAATTAAAATATAATCTTTATTTATTTTATTATTAAATACAAAAGAAGTTACAATCATTCAGGGGATCTCCCCTTACATAAATAGTTGAATTTATAAACATGCAAACATTTTTATATAATTTCTCTTTAATTTGGGACATGATTGATCCGAATTCGAAGGCAAATTATTATGGGCTAACCGGCCAAGATAGTACTGACGCGTGATGCACTTGTATAATATTGTTTATGTACGTAGATAATCGTGTCGTGACTAGTTTGAAGTCACTTCATTGATGTAGCACAATGGACTTCCGACTTAGTACCGTAAAATCTGTATTAGTATAGGATTATTTATCCAACGTTTTGAAGTTCAAAACTATACCAACTTCTGACCATATTAGTATTTTAGGTTAAAACTAAATCCATGTAAATGCACATTATTTCATCTTTAAAAATATTTTAAGCTCCTAACGAGCCCCCATTAGTTCTGAAACGTTGCACAACAATGTCCGGCAATTTGCTCGCGTCAATACGAGAATGAAAAAAAAAATACACGTATAGCGAATCACATGATAGTCGCGTAAACATCTCAGAAATAGCGACCGACTGTACCTGCCATTTTACGTAAACAAATGTTGTTTTAAAGCGACATCTCCATTCACACGTTGTGATAATTAACGGCGGTGTGCGATGTGTGCTTTCTACCGGTGCGTCACCGTTGGATTGTGTCCAGAAAATATGTCCGTGTTATTCGAGGCGATTGATAGCCGCGGATTTAATCACTTGGTTTTTAGAGGTCACTTCATTTTTGGGTTCAGTTGCGGCTGGTCGAAAATTGTCTCAATCTACGATTTCAATATACTTAATACGCTTAGTAAAGGAAGTGCAGCTGGCCACACATAAATGTGGGACGAGAGCAAGTCCAAAATGTGGCGAATAGTAATTGCTAATAGGTTTTGCTGTGTACGTACTTGAACCCTTACAAGTTGTCCTCTAAATTGGTATATACATTATCCCGCCGGCTTATAACTAGACATCTATCAACAATTACAATCTGTATCTCTCTTTAATGGGCCTGTATGCAAATACGATAAACAATGTAATATAAATGGCTAGCTAGCAAAAGAACTCAACGAGTCGGCTTTGTTTCAGCTTCACAACTTTTATAATACCGTCATTAATTACGATAATTCTTTTTCAACGGCACAATGTTTTGACTGCACTTGTGAGTACAGCAATAAATCGTGAGGCAGTCAAATCTACATTTAAATGTGGCCTACTCGACAAACTATTCCACTTCAATAACAGTAAGTGTGCGCATGCAATTTCGCCTATATTTTAAACATGTAATAAACATGTCGTTTTATTGCACTTCCTCTAGACATAGAGCAAACAACATTTTTATATGCCTCTCAGCTTAATTTGTTAGTTTTAATTGCACATACATGTAAATAATGTATGAAATCATGTGATTTCGTGCGCGAGTCGCGACCTATACGCTGCACTAGTGCCATCGACACGTCATCGAGGACCGAGGTACTCAAATGTCAAAGATCTTTGTTGTTGAGAGTTGAAGGTTCATGCAAATTCTATACTGACTAGCTGGTCGAAGTCCTGAATTATGTAAATTCGCATTTATTTATTTTCATAAGGTTTGATCTATAGTCCCTCAATTGAAAATAATGGGACGTATAACACGTGGCATTTGCCATGAATTGGGATACTAAATGATTGCAAAGCATTAGTATAAAAAGCTAATTGTCGAAGTCTTTAGCAATAAAGCCTCGGTTCATTTTATGAACAAAGGCCTTTGAAATTGGACGGCCAGAAGAGAACATGTTTTGTGATAAATAAGAGTAATCAAACACACACAGTGTATATGAAAAAAAATAAAGAAAATCCTTAACAACTAAAGATTCTTCCAAGAAGAATTTCAAAATCACTGCTTATGAACCTACCACGAGACCAATAAAATATTAGCAATATGCTAAGTGGGATCAATAAACAGATTCCAGTGAATTATTCGTTGACCTAAATATATCTTGTTCAGTTTACAAAAATAACGGATACTAAAAAGCGGTGAATTTCATGAATGAGTCCGTAAAATGGAGACGTATAATGCTTTTGGTTTTTGTCAATATATTCTATCAAACATCTACATAACTTTAAAATAGACTTGCCGATGTAATCTATTGTTTCATTACATTACAAATTTAATTAGACAGTAACGCCCATGCGAAATGAATTTTTATGGCTCAATTAAACGGATATTTTGCAAATTAACTATTCCCGCACGCTGCCAACAGCATGTTCACATAATAAAGTGTTTTTATCGTCGCGTCACGTGCATTCAGTAGGTAAGAATTTCGTATCAACTGGTGTTATACAGAACCGCGAGTTATTAGTTGACTTGATCTATTTCTGAACAATATTATACCGTTACGAACGCTGTGGTACCGCGTGACATGCCCATTACTTATTCAATGTTCAATTTGATGACAATACCAAAATAACTTTTATACGTTGTGTAAGTTTAATATTAGTGATTCTTTTGTTTTGTTTAGCTACTTTCAGTCGTGTATTGAAAAAATAAAAAAGAGACTTGTGGGATACTAGACCTTTTTAATATTTAAGGCTTTACTAAGATGTAGATTTTTTCATCGTTGCTTCTACTACAATTGCTTCCATGCCAACGTTGATACATTTACTCCGTAAAGGCTATTGAAATAGGTAAAAAATTTAAATATTTTAAACAACACATAGATACAGTCATTAAATACGCTCTTATTATGTCACAATATTGAGTCTAAGTAATAGTATGATTGGGTGCAGTACTTCCGAAGGTGTGTACGGCGGCGACAATTGCTTAAAAAACAGTTTTGACTTCAGAAGCTGCTTCCTCGATCTTCGATAATAAAACATAGAGTCATAGACCATACTAATAGTATAAATTCTGATATCGTCTTATTCTGCCTGACTTAATGAATGTATAGGACGATTGACGTATAGATGGTCAGATTATCATGACTTTTTGGTTCCAGTTTTGGCATACAATTTAACGACTGATCGTTTGCCTGACATCGAACATTTGAGGAGTATGCTTTAGTCTACTTCGCAGTTAAAAAGCTATAGACATTATACTTTACTTTTGATTAACTATACACAGGGAACTCTCAAGAATAAAAATTTTCTGCCATATCATATACTACTCACAAGTTGGTATCCTTAGTGTCGGCAACAGCGAGCACAGCGCAGAGGTCCGAGAGCATGGTCTCAGCAGTCTTGTTGGATGTCTTCGCGTCACCAGACACCATATTCAGCCACATCGGCTGCAAGCGCGGACCGTACACCAGGTCTGATAACCTGTACATGTACCCTTGAATTAAATAAATACACCCAACGGTCAAATCCTGAGTCTACGATAAAATCGTGTCTTGTGTCGTGTGTATCAGGAACTACAAGAGACTTTTTGATCTCACTAGTATCCAGGCCCGGAACAAATACGAGGGTCAAACTGAAAGTTTTTAGAACTGGCCACTTAAAAACATTATATTAAAAATAAGTTTAAATTTTGAAAATAGAACTCAACAAATACATGTTCTTGGATCAAATACAAACATGTTAATACAAGTTTCTAAGTATCGTTCACCAATAGGATGTTTTCTGCTAAAATTAGGCTTCCCCCTAAAATGTTCAGTGATTTTAGTATGCTACATTCAATTAGCAAATTCCTGCCCTATAAGTTATTTTGTCTAAGTTGTGAACCGACATTAGAATCATCACTTGCCAGTATGTCCCCTCCACTGGAGAACCTTTTGTGCTCTTGGCCAATGTCCTCGTAATATGTGCATAATTTACAAGTATATTTAGTCGACCTAATCATTCATCAGCTAAACATGCTAGAATAATAAATGGCAACGCATAAAGTCGTTGCACTCACTCCGCAAAACGCTCATTTATCAAAACTAAAAAATTCTGGCAAATGTACTAACAATACTCCAAAATGTATTTTTAAAGCAGGAAAATTCTAAAATTAATTTCAATTTTGTTTTAAAGGTGATTTGCATAATTTATTTCTGTATTGTTACATTTTAAATGCGACTGTAAATTGTTTGTTGGATTTTCCAATTCTCTCGGATAGCAACTACCGAATGTAAGGTGTAAAACCCACCATTGACTCGATCTTGTCGATTATTTATTTATAATGTATCCGGATTTGTTATGGCCAACATAATTGTATTAAGCGGTGAATAATAATCTCAAATTATTTATCTTGACCAAGAAACTTACTTTACTGGTGGTAGGTCTCTCATATGTGAGAGGCCATCTGGGTGGGTACCACCGCAGTGTCTATTTCTCCCGTCAAACAGCAGTGTAAACGCACTGTTGTGTTTCGGGTTGAAGGGCATTGTAGCCAGAGTAACTACTGGACATATTGAGACTTAACATCTTATGTCTCAGGATGGCGAGCGCAGTGGAATGCCAAGCATTGCTTTGTAATTCAAGGTGTTGTTTGGTTTTGCTACTGTTCATGAGCGGTCGTATCGCTTACCATCAGGCGAACGGCATGCTCGTCTCGCCATTCATAGCAATAAAAAAAAAAAAAGAAACATACTCATAGTGATAACACGTGTTTTAAGAATCACACATATTTCAATTAAATACAAATCACCCAACAGTCACATACTTAGTCCTGACGCCACACTAAGATCGAATTTTGTGTCGTGGAAATCACGAGAACTAGAGAGGACCTTCGGTCTCACAAACACCCAGACCCGAAACAAATACCTGTGGTTCACACGAATATTTGTTTCGGTGCGGGGATCGAACCCGCGGCCTCACGTTTCACAAACAGCGTCCAGCCAACTTTCCCACGGAGGCTGATTTGATACTAATATTCTCCCATAACCAGCTGATTCATTATCTGGACTGCATTAGTATCTCCACAGTAGTCTCTTTACCGTGTTTGTATAAAAAATACAGATAGTCTACATTGACGTTTCAAGTACGGTTCCTGCTCAACCTTTGCCAATTGAGTCTTCAGCATCCTTGGATGTAAGATCAACTACCTCAATATCAATGGCTCTGTAATACACTAATGCTTTTTTTTATTCCAGCTAATTATTTACCCCTTAGACTGCCCTCTCATTCTCCTATTTTTACTACTAAAGATTGTAAATACTGACCATCTCGCAGCGTCTTCAGCGGCTCTGTACAGGGTAGAAACGAACCCCCCACTCGCTCCGGCCGCCAAAGTCGCCAGGCGTAGTCTACACACCATCGCTTGTAGCTGCGGAGAATGTTCTAGACACCGTCGCACCAAGCCCCTGGCAACAAACACTTACTTCATTATCGTAATGGGCTTGAAATGTTTTATCATTATTTGGATATTTTAAAGTAAAATTCATTAGAATAATTAATTAGTATTATAATTTGTATGGATCCTTTGGGATGTTTAATATCATACTAACTTGTGGGGAATTTAATTATCATTATATTGGACAAATAATGGACTTAAGTAATTAAAAATATATATGCCATTAGAAAACCTAATGTGTATTATAAAAATATAATTCATTTTTTACTTTTACAGGTTTACAAGCAGATGATATTAATGATTCAAACAGAAAATGCTAATAATTGTTTTAAATTATCACTTGAACTTTAAGAAACGAACACTAATGTATTTTTCAATATTTATCTGGGTAAGTTTATTTACCGGGCATAATCAAAGGTTAATATACCAATGAATTCACAATACAAATTAATACAACCAGATGCTTACACAGAATCCCAAATTACCAAAAGACAAACAAGACAAACTTATAATCCGTAGGGCAATCTTATAAAGAGTAGGGCAACGTCATAATTCCAAAGGCAAAATAATAACTAGTAGGGCATAATACTTACATCTCAGCACTGTCGTTGACCGTAATGAGGAGAGCCAAGCCCAGCTTACTCTTCTTTTGTGACATGACCGAACTGCCGCTCACGAGACTGTCGGTCGTGGAACTGTTGCTGTATATCTGTTAAATATTATTCAATCATTATCATCTGCTAGAAGTATTATCATTATTATGTTTTTACACTGACATAGATTAACGACTGCACTGCACCTGATGGTAAGCGCAATTGCCGCCCAAGCAGAATATAGAATGGCAACAGACGACAGTCCCATTCCATTCGACACAATGATTATGCCGGCCTGCTAAGCTTCTTCACACTACGGTGGAAGGACCCAGGAATTAAATATATTTTGCTGATAATAAGGTAAGATTATCGCTGTCACGAGAAATCTATTATTGAACAGTAGCCTGAAGATATTCTTGGTGATAGATGCGTGGACCCAGCAACTTCCTTCAACCTTTATTATGAACCATGATGTATATTGAAGAATTGTTGGACGTTGGGTTCAAAAAGTTGTCGAGTACAGGCCACATACCGGACCACGTACACGCAACCTTAATGTTGGCCGTCCGTCACAAAGTGTGGCGACCGAATACAATTTTGACTTTAATCGATAAACAAATAGCAAGAAAACAAAGAACATATCAAACACCAAGTAACGTAAATTTAATTTGCTCTTATTTTCATATGTTTACATAAGAGAAGGTTATTTGGAAGTCAAAGGTACATTAATTTTATCGATTTTAATAAAACAATGCACGTGACTTTAATATATTTTTATTACCACATAAACCTCCCACCAGTTCAAGACCTTCCGTTTGCTCGAGGATTTAGATATTCATCACAATGGCTTTGACGGAGAACTTTCAAACAATCCTAAATTTAAACGTATCCTTCAAGACTTGACCTTTGAAAACTAATAACGTACAAGGTTATACGATCGTAGTGACCTTTTAACTTAATATTTAATAGCTACCGGCTAGTAAAGTGAAAACGCATCTTTGTACAGAAAACAACTACCATCCTCCTAATCAGACACTTCATTACGAATTAGGTGTGATTATAGTAGTATCCTTTGAAGATGAAGAATGGGAATAGTGAAAAGACATCAGAGATCTAAAAATCTCACTGAAGCACAACAAGCGGCAGCAAACAGACCAACAGCATAATTCTTATATGAAAGCTAGCTTACCACAATTCATTTTGCAATACGTCTATTTACCAATTACGAACTTCGATTTACATTGTTCTACTGTAATAGAACTCCAAATGCATTACAAGATACAAAAGCGTCGAGCATCATTACCACTATAATACTTTCACCAATTTCACGGCAGACGAATACAAATTTAGCGTTGATGACGTCAAGTCTGCATTCAGGATCACTAATGGGGAAATATACGTAAAACACAGGGTTGCCAAATTGATATGATTTAGCTGAATAGTTTTGGTTATGACGGCCGTCTAAACAAGAGAGTTGCACTACACACATTTAACCTATAAGTGTAATATGAAGTCACGCTCATGTGCCGACTCCGAGGGTTGTCAGACAAAACGCAAGTTTTACGTCATATCAGACACAAACAGGAGTCCTAAAACACTTTTTTTTTATAACAATTACTAATAAACATCGATCCCTAGGATTAGTTTTAGAGACTATACAGCCCATATGGGCCATTAGAACTATGAAGGCAACGGTTTTGGACTGACCATTGACTGAATTAAAAAAAAACGTATATCTCATTAAAACACATAGGCAACATCGCATCGCACATTAGGCAAAATCTTTGTACGCCACAAATCAGACGACAGATTTTGTTACACATAACGAAACTATAATACCATTTTCGTTTACAAAATGTACAGCCCTAGTGACGTCATTATTACAGAGATAACTAAGCCGACGACTGATAAGATACGGCAGCATCACTTTCTGCACTTCGTTCAATCAATGGAGTTGCACGGGAATGCAGTCTGCTATTCAATCAATGACGTATTGAACTGTACTCGGGCAATTGAAATTATATCCGTCAATCTGACTGATGAAGTGGCCACTTCGAAGAACCGTTGGCATATTAGTAAATATAACAGTCGTAATAGATTCGTTGTTTTCTCTTAAATGTTATAGTTCATTATCATGAGCCTTTTATTGTCCACTGCTGGACATAGGCCTCCTCCAAATTGCGCCACTTCACGCTGTCTTCGACTTGTCGCATTCAGCGACTCCAGTGACCTTTCACAATTATATCATTGTATTTCTGTAAAATAAATACTTAGATATTTTATTTTTAAGTAAATATTCAGTCGGCGTGAATCGATATTCTTTGTTTCGTAAACAAAAATATTATGATATTCTGTCATTAATTACTTAAACTTGTTTCTTAATGGCTAAATGCCAACAATAATTTGATTAAGTGATAAACCGAGACATATTTACGATGTTTACGTTTTAATATCCTGCCTCTATATTAACTTTGTTTTGGTCGAATGTTGTTTTTTATATTCAATATGATTTTTCCCAAAACGGATGTTTTTTTTTTTTCTTATGATGTCCTTTACACGTTATAATTAAAAAATCGTAACTGTAAACTGTGACTTTATTCAAATTTAAATATAAATTCCATAGGATTTACCTAACCAGCTCTCGGACTATAGCATTAAATAAAGCCTATATCGCTTCCCGATCAATAGAATAATAACTAAATAAATAAAGTTTTAAGTCGCCTAAAAGTCAAATAAATAATCCTGGAAGTTAACTCTATGAAACGATACGAAATTCGAAAGTTCGGACGCAGTATATAAAACTTCACTAATGTGCCTAAATACTCCACAAAATGTTGGAATCCTCTATCTACGTCGCAACCATAAACTAGTCTCCTAGAACCCTACGATGTGATAGGGGGCGAGCCTATCGCCATATCAGGCACAAATCCTTGACGCCGGGCTGATATTGAATAGAAATATCACTTTTCCCGACCCGGGATACGAACCCAAAACCTCAGGAACTGCGCCACGAGGTAGTTTACTGGTTCCAATCACATGTTTTTTCTTATATGATTACATACATACCTTTAATCATGACATTCCTATCATTACAATTTACACGCAACTATCGTAGGTAATAGTTAAAACAACTCTAATGACTGAATTGCATTGTAACTAATAACAGTACAATTTACAAATGAAATTACCGCATCAACGTTCTAGAATGGTGCAAAAACATCGACGTATTTACTCGATGCAATTCACATTCGCAAATGTACTAAATATTTATAAAATTCCAACTGTCTATAAACACACATTGAAAACACGATAACAGCGTTTCATCTATCAAATGCAGTTTGTTAAACGTATCTAAAGAAAATAATGTGATTAAATATTTGCTTCATCGCAAACCTACAGATTATCATAACGAAGATTCTATTCAAAAAGTTTATAGTAAAAAGATCACGGGAAAAGACAATTTATTGTATCGAACGATGTAACAACAGATTACAAAATAAGGAAACATATTATTAAACTAAGAGCGTATCCAGACGCTGAAAGGATTACAAACCACCATTTTATTATGCACCCGATGTATTGCATTTTTTTATTCCAATAAATGACGAAAGGCGCATGCCATTCGTCTGATGGTAAGTGATACAACCGCTCTTGAACAGTAACGAAATCAAACAACTTATTGATTCCACTGCACTAAGCATCCTGAGACATACGATGTTCAGTCTCAATATATCAAGTAGTTACTCTGGCTACAATGTCCTTCAATCCGAAACACAACAGTGCATACACTGCTGTTTAGCAGGAAAAATTGACACTGCGGTGGTACCTGTTACTCGATAAAATTTAATATTATTCATGACAACATTTTACCATATTGCTGTTATCAAATGAATACAGAAATTTATTAAAATTGAAAGTATAATTTATTATCCTTGGGAATAAAAATACAATTGCTGTTCGTCGGCAGACATGTATTCATAATACTTGATAAGCCCGGTTCGTTGGGTGCAAATTGACGTGCCTGACTTGCCTACTGATAGAGAGTTATGTTCATTAGCTTTTTTCAAGAATATGTACCTAACTCTTGACTTATTTTTATACTAGCAAGGCAGAAAATTGGTTTGCGTTCTAACTCTAAATTCTAGCAATATCACGACGACTGTATAAAGGCTTTTTCATAGGATCAAAAATATATTAGACCGCCGACGATGAGCCCCCTGCCCATGTCTTTATATCTCGAGTCATTGATATGTAGTAACATCTATGCATCTATGAAATCATAACTTTCAATAGAAATAAGTAAGTCAGATCTCAGATTTAGAATTCGGATATATGGTTTTATATGGACCTTTTTTTCCGAAAACTGAATAACGACAAGAAATGTCGAACACCGGCTCAAATGCAATGTTTGGTAGGGGCCTTTGTCCAGCAGTGGAC
Source organism: Hyles lineata (assembly GCA_030180105.1). Taxonomy (NCBI): domain Eukaryota; kingdom Metazoa; phylum Arthropoda; class Insecta; order Lepidoptera; family Sphingidae; genus Hyles; species Hyles lineata. Next base: position 4,729,132 of record JARJEE010000002.1, on the reverse strand, counting down.
AATAAAAGGCCGATAATGATGATCGTGATAATGTCTACCATTACCAAATACCAAGCGACCTCTTTTCTATCCTCCCCACAAAGGAGTAGACAACGCAAATCCGACTTCGTTGATGTTTTGGTTGACCCTCGGCAGTATCCAACATCACCTAACGCAAGTAGACCTATTAAGAAGATCGTTAATAATATTTTGGCGCGAAAGCCCCCAACAGGTCCACTACCATAGTTATCACCAACAGCAACAGTAAACACAACAAGTGAGTTTAGATGCAATCATCGTATCACTACACTGTTTACTACACTGTCATTACCCTGATAACGGCTCACATGACTACGTGAACGATAGCCGTGGTCAACCATGTGACAAATATCACGCGCCTTCTGATAACGGCTGGTAAACAATGAGCCCGGTTGGTCACTCACGCTCGACAATACACGAGATCGACTCTTAGCCGTGACTCGTTCCGGATTACCGACGTGCTTTCAATTCACAATCGAGTGTCACGTGAGTTTTACAATGACGTGGTAAGGGTAAAAATGTGTGGCACTGTTTCGCATTGTTATTGTTTTATTCATTCATACATCAGTATAAGAACTCACGATATTCGCTCCTAAAGCAGAACATTGGACCTCTCAGTATCACTGTATTAATTTACCTGTAAACCATTGAAGATCCTTCAAAGTTCAAGCAGACTGACTAGATCATCAAAGAAAGGAATGAATGGTCTTAGAACTAAACAATATCAGGGTAAATGTAGGAAGTGATGTACAAAGACGAACCTTGGCACAGACCAGGAATAACTCATTTTGAACTCAACCCCACTCAATACAAAGTTCACAATAAACACAACATAAAGACAATCAATATCTAAATAACCAACCTGTGAATCGCTGCTGGTGCCATTACTGAAACTCGAGGGCACACTGAGCAGGTTGGAGCTCTGGTGACCGATGCTGAACTTGGTCGCCATGTTCTGGAAGGTTCTTCTTTGCCAACTACCGTTACTCGATGTACTTAACTTGCGTCCGGGAGGGCCTGAGGAACAAAACTATATTAATTCAAACTTGTATGATATGAATGCCTCGGTGGCGTAGTTGTACTGCGGTACGATTACAAAGCTGAGGTCTCGGGTTCTAATACCGGGTCGGCCAAAGTGATATTGAATTCTTCTATTCATTATCTGCTCGGAATCAGGAATTTCAGGACAATATGACAATAGACCCGCCCCCTAACACATCGTAGGATGGAGCAGACAAGACGAAATATGGGTGTCGTGATAGCACCTCTGCTGACCCCTTCTAGGCAAAAGGCGTAAGTTTATGAATGTATGTTGTATTGTATTAAGTATGACATATTTCAAAACTAAATGATATAATTTGGTCCTGTCAATGGCATTTCAAGGAAATACTCTAGAATATAGAATAAGTAAACAAAACGAAACGTTGACTCTTTTGAATCTATCGCCCTAGTTTTAATAAAATGGCATCATCCTGTATATTATCTTTTACAATAACGTCTATAATTCAACGATAAATGCATTTTCAGAAAACCTAATATAAATGTAAATATTCCTTAGCAACAAATTAAACAAAAAGGTTAATAAAGTCAATGTATTGATATTTTATGCATAACTAAACAGATCGCATGATCACTAATAGAGATTAGTACGAAAACATAGGTCAAAAATTATTTTTATCGTGTCAACTGATTCTCTAAGATAAATATGTAAAAGACACACTAATTATTACTTTGTTTTATAATTTACTAAATTATTTTGCATCCGTGACCTATTTTGGATTTAATCGTCTGATTTTATTAACTCAGTCGTGTGAAATATTTTCCCCATTTGGGGTAATGGTCATGTTTTATAGTTTCTGAAACTTTATTCATGTCGGATTCTTAACGTTTATTTTTTTCTCTACAGCAAATTGTGGGATGAAAATAAAACTGAACATTAAAATTGTAAGTATATTATGTATCAAAATGAAAATTTTTTGTTTGCTATTACTGGTTGTTACTGCACTATACTAATGCCATACCTTTTAAAGGAATAAACAGTTTTTTGCGAATATCCAACGTATTTGAAAAAAAAAATACTGTATTAGTCCATTATACGGCTAAAATCCGAATTATTTCTTTGTAACCATATCGCGAAATGAAATCAAAATCTAGCAATGAAAATGTTAATACTTAAATCTCCGTACAAGTATCGAATTTCTCACATACTGAAGATACATTTTTTGTTCGTTGTTATTAATATGGCATATAATAAAAAATGATGTGACACAAAAAAACTTGAATTTATGACTCGAGAAACGAGAATATGCATTTGCAAGTTATTTAGAATCCATACCTATTTCGTGAAATATGTAGTCGTCAACACACAAAATATTTAGACATCGCTGTAATCCGCACAATAATTATACTAAAAATATATCATATTCTTAGAATGTCTGCTAAATAATTTTACTAAATTGATGTTAATAAATTGTTATCATCATCAATTAAAAGTATATTGTTCCTATGATAGTATCAAATTAGTAAAATATAAATCGCTTTTTTCTTTGGTCTGTGGCAAGCCTTAAAGAATCCGCCAATAATAAAGATACAAAATGTAGATATATATATGCGTTTACATAATTGTTACTTACAGTGAAAAGAGTAGAGATCTTCTTGAGTATTATTGCCATCCATGGTTTCAAACATAGAGAAGTAATCATAGGTGGAACCAAAACTGCTGTACGGGGATTGGTCACCGCAGAAACCTGAAACAAGAGTGTCGTTGAAGCATTCCACATAAAAGATGTAAGGTATGGGCGACATAATCGCATTAACGACAAACACACATTCTATATAATGAATTAAAAAAAAGAGGTAAAGTATGGTTGGCGAGAATTCAGCAAAGATACTTGTGCAAAATAAATATAAGGGACGAATCCGTTGTTCGTAGAGCCAATAAAAGTTGAAGAAAGTCGCTCAATGAAAGCCGCTTTTAAAAGTTCGCTGTGAAAATATTCGGTAGGCCTGTGGTCAATAGATAATGTCAGTAGAGAGTGAGTGTGAGTTGTAATCGAAGATGAAAATAACAGACCCAAAACTCCCTCATTCTTAGATCTTCCACGATACAAGAAAGGTTTAAGAGCCGGCCTAGGTTATCATCCCGATAGAATAAGAGTCTGCTGAGACGAAAAATAATATTTTGATAAACAACGGTATGCCAGGCAGTTAAATTCAACTAAATCATCACAAATCAGATAAAAAGAAGATATCCTTTCACAAATTAAAAGTATCTTTACATCGGTAATATCCGTAAAATCGGCTTTAATTGTTGATTCTTATATCCAAGTAAGACTTGTTTCGTAAAAATGACAATGAACTAGGACGTTGTGGCAAGCTGTTAATGCATTTTATTAAAAGAACAGCACGGTAAAACTGATAACATACTACAATTTTCAAACAAAAACATTTTCTTGAATATCCCGTTTATTCCTTGTAAAAATGTAAGGTTATTAACCGTCTTCATAAAATGCTGTTGTGTTATCTACTTTAGCACGAAACCTATACCTCTTAACGAGTTATATATATGCTTAAGAACTTCTCTACAAAAATCAGTATCATCAAATTCAAAACACTGTCAAATTAAACCTAGGCATCCAGTATTTGACAATACAAATGAACCAATATGCTAGTGCTCTCTAGATTGCTGAACACAGTCGTCACTACCGCACTGGATCTCATTATCCACGTTACAAAATCATATGACTCGTGATCGGTATCGAGTAACACTACAATAGCAATACGTAATTGATTGGCGAGTGTACTTGACGGTTAGCAGATGATTAATATTGTTTCGATATCTTATGATACACATTAGAGAGAATTACTCATAATCCTATCAAATTTCATGATGTTACTATGAACATTTTCATTAAAACATACTACATTTTAGCCATAGTTTCTTTATAGATGCAAATAATGCAAATAAAGACACGTGTGAAAGCTAGTGACCACGTAATAAGCGACACTGCAAATCCAAAGTCTTTACACTTTGCAAATAATTGCATAACACGTGATCTTTTAACAAACACTGTTATGTAATATCAGACTGCACTTGCAATAATCGCGAACGTAATGCCTTTGTCGGTTCTAATTACATGTGTCTATTTATATTTAGTTATCCGATTTCTAGTATCCTTCAGAAACAATAAAGAAAAACTACAATTCTATTGAAAATAGTATGTTACTACTAAAATATAAAACTCGTATACATAATTGAACTCCAAATTTCGAATGCATACTATAAACTATTGTTGTACATTTGTATAAATTGTCTAGATAAAAATACTTTATACTTATAGATAGAAACACGTGATCGATAAATCCGGACCTATTCGCAAATATCATTATCGTGATTTACAAACATGCAACACAATCTAGTATCACTTGTTAAAATAGCCATTTGATATGATATCGAAACTATTTTCACAGATACTGTAAAATCAAATGTAGATTTAAATACAAAAATTCTTCAGCCCGAGTCTCCCCTATCCAGCGAGAACCTCAAAGAGACCTCTTCCCTCTAGCACTAGGGTACGTTTCATCAACTATACTTACGGAGATAGCGTAAAATCTAATTTAGATTTTGCTGTTAATACCTTTCTAACCTAAGTCGCTTCTATTGAGAATCGAGAATCGAGAAGCTAAAGGGATTGACAGATAAAGTAAAATCGAATGTAGTTTTAGGTTTAAATGCAGTTCTAACCTGAGTCTCCCCTATCCAGCGAGAAGCTCAAGGAGACCTCTTCCTCCCTGAGCAAGGGTACGTTTAACGGTTGGGAGCCGTAGCGCAGATCGCCGCAGCTGGTCACGTCCCGTCGCTCGCCCATCTTGCGCTCAACACGACTGATGCGACGGGATGTGGGCACGCAGAAGATCTTCGTGCACATCAACCTGTTGACGAAATAGCATGTTGATACGACATAGAATATATGCTTTACTATGTTGGCTACTTAAATGTATCGCACATTTGCAAGAAATTTCTGGTCAATGGGTTAAAATTTTAATATGGACCTAACACAGATCCATAATGTTAATTTTGACAATAGATTTCTTTTTTGGTATTCGATTTTCCGATTTCTTATTTTCTTACTATTCTTTTGTCGTAGATTTAGAAGCTACCAATTCAAAGTACCCAGCCACAAAATACAGTACTGCGATCGTCCTATTTCTATATCTACAATATAATTGCAAAGCGTGTTAAATTTCGATAAGACTAGTAAGACTTCAGTACAAAATATACAAATGACGTAGTAATTTCGCGTTATTATGTCTTAAAATCGCACAAACGAATAAATAGCTACGCTATTGTCTACACCAGACAAAACATATTCACGAATTCTGCCAAAAGATTACTCAATACCACAAATAACCATTAAAATCTTTTGTGTAATCCGATGAATCAGTACATCAGAGAAACAATAGACTTGTAGACAGACATCTGTTAGACGTAAACAATATGTATGGTGTGCCCATTTTATAAAGAAAAAAACATGTGATGTGAGAGCAAAAGAATATATTTGTAAAATTTCATGTAATGAATACGACCTTGTTACCTTCTGGGCTCATCCATGGTGTGGATCTTCAATGACACGCTCTTGTAGTTCATTGCAACTGCGCCGAATATCATCTCACCGAGGACCGTCGCGTCCTCCGACGCACCTTTATACTGGACAAGAAATAATATACAATTACATTCACGAAATTTAACTAAAGGGCTTAAAATTTAAAGTCTTATTTACAGTAGAAATGTAAATTCTAGTCTTAGATCAGTCCCATATATCCAGCAGACATAAATAGGCTAGCTTTTGTAATTTATTCAATTACAATACTTATTGTGTGTGATAAAGTGTCAACAGATGTGAAAGCTCTTACTTCCTGCGCAAAATATAGCTTATCAAATCGCTGTCAACCTTTACAGTTCTGACAATAATAGTTAAACTAACACACGATATTGCGACTTAAACATAGTAACTTACAATGTATGACGTCAATGAAAAGTCAACGACAGGTAAAATAACTAACTGCGCTTGTTCGTGCTATCATAAGCAATTACAAATAAGGAAATAATGGGGAAAGACTAAAACTAGAGATCTTGAGATCACCACTTTCAATAAAGATTCTATGTTTAGTAATGAAAATGTTTGGCGTGGAAACAATAATAGCTACGTTAGATCTACAAAGATCTTTATTAATTCTTTTTGGAATGTTTAGAGCTTTAGTACATTCTTAAATCATTTACACATATTAAAGTCAAAATACTACTGATATTAGCAACCATCGGAACTCTTTAAGAAACACATTTAACATACATAAACATCCGTGCTCTTCACAATATTAGCTACTATAAAAGCATAAGGGATTTTAGATACTAACTAACAAACAGCGTAAATCATAACCTAAGCAAGCTCTAATATTTGCCGCAATAACCTACAATGTCCTAAATCGTCTACGCATTACATCCATTCTCCTCTATAAAGCTAGTCATTAAGCGTCCATTATAGCTGTACATTTTATGTCGCTAGACAATCACGCGATACGGCCTACTCGACGAACTGATTACAATTGATAAGATATTACATTAACTTCCAATCTCATTTTTATATCGCCGAAATAAAATAGTCGTCATCTAATGTTATATATTAGTTCTTGTTTCTACTCAATGTATTTTTGCTAGTACACACATTTATGCCGAATAATAGATTTCCAATACGATAAATGTTGGTTTTTGCGGCTTGAGGAGGGCCCTCACACTGACCATTTCTTACTGAAACGATGTTATTGTTATGTTTCTATATTAAATAAGCTTCCTGCCAATAACAACTCAACTACACCCTCATATCAGCCCAAACAAATCTTAAAACCTAATCCAAGTAAATTCATTAATTTAGTAATACTTATGCTTCCTATACCCTCCAATCCCACTTATTTATATATTTGCTCACAATAAGCATTCAAGCCTGTATAGCGACAGGCTTTCAAATCAATGGAAATTCTATTAATAATAGTGGTCAGAAGGACGTCATATCACTTAACATCAAAATCAACTGTCGACAACCTCAATACGAGTATGAATAAGGAGGCCTTGTTGAAAACTTTGCTCTAGATAATTGTCGGCACGTGTGATCATGTGCGCTACGATTAGGCGGAACTCAACAAACGGCTATTGTGTTTCAAGCTACCCGGCCGGTTGAAAATTTTATTTTAAAAGCGCTGATTCCATTCCTGATTGGCTACATCAAGGTCACTGGCCTCAAGCAGCCAGTTAGATTTTTGTCGTTGATATATTAATAAGTGCGTGGTGGCCTGTTGGTAAACGGACCAGACGCGGCTGCCAACATGTTCACGGTGGTCGCGGGTCCAAATCCCAGGACACACCTCTGACTTTTCGAAGTCATGTGTGTATTGATAGTCAATCACCACGCACTAAAACGGTGAAGGAAAACATCGTGAGGAAACCTGCATACCATAGCGGTTTATAAGAATTTCTATGGTATGTAAGTCCACCAACCCGCACCAGGCCAGCGTGGTGGACTTTATGGCCTAACCACTCTCAATCGTACTGTTAATTGTAGAGTAGGCCCGTGCCCTGCCGGGGATGTATATGGGCTGATACAGATACATATATTAATTATTATTACAGCAGAAGTACTGTCAGGTTTATTGAGAGAGACTTGACTTCTAAACGATATGACCCTGCATACAACGGAAATTATGGACAGCGTATTATGCCTTGTGATTCTGCTAGTGAATTTATCGCAAGCATTAGTGAAATCGATGATTGATCAATAGAAAGAAATATTTAGAGTTTCGACTATTTGGAACAGATTATAAATCACAGGGATTTGCTTTCAAAGAAGCTTTTCAATTTTTGCTAGTGATTTTATTAATAGGTTTTGTCAAAACAAATCCAATTTGGTGATGTAATTTACAAAAAATAGCGTAATGTTTATACTTCTTTTGCCAAAGTTGATTATAAAGTTATAATTGTCTAGTTTTGCATACTATGAAAAAACATTAAAGAAATAAGAAACCACCGATACAAAAGGAACATGTTTAACAAAACAATGTTTCTATTATTCTTTAAGTACGTTTTAGATGCATAAGTAAATATTTTCATTAAAGATAACTTAAATGTCTTACTGTTAAATGATATGTATGAAATCAATTGTAATTAAAAGAAAATACCAATATCGAACCATTCATTTGGAAGCAACGGTGCTACAGTTAAGCAGACAGAAGCATCACACGTATGGCCATCACTTTTGTCTAGATGTCAAAAAGCCGTCAAATATACTACAGTTGTAAAGCCAACATTGCGATTTGTGACTGTCATCGTAAAGCACAAAAGATATGAGAATAGAATGACAATACCACAGAGGGAAGGAAAACACATTATCGGTCAAACAAAAGGGCATGTTGGACTCTTGACCTTTCAAAGAGCTTGCGGACACATCAATCAGACTTGACGACGCACAAGACAGGTGGACTGCACACATCGAACGACCAAATACGTCATCTTGTTCTAATAATATGCCTCATTTATAGTTTGTTACGCCCACTAGCCGACGGAACAACGAAATATAAACTAAGTTGTCGTAACGTTGAAGAAGAGTGAATGTTGTAAACAATTTTATTTAATGATCACTAGGAATGCAGCTCGATTTCTAGATAATAAGGATGTAGATTTTTTTAGGATTGACCTAACAGCATCGGCTGTTAATTAAATTGTACTGTACGAACACCTTCAAATGGATTTTATTAATAACACTATGGGGCGTGACGTAATATTAAACACAGCTGTTATAAATACAAACAGAAAATCACGTGACGATTGTAGTAAACTAAAAATACCATAAATAAACTCACACAGCAAAAACACATTTCATAAGCAAAATAAACGTGAATCGGACGATGAATGACTCTCTACATATGTAAATACATTTTGCAATAAATTAATTATTATCAGACGGCGATTAAATGATTGCCGGCCTCGAGGAACTTCCTCGGAACGTCAGACCTTCCGCATTTCGTATACTGGTAAAGGAGCATAATATAAGCTCTTACGGGGTCGTTTCTGAATGCGTGCATGGCCGTCATACTGGTAAAACTGGCTCCGAGCGGGCGATTTGAACTTTAGTTCCAAATAATTATGCGAGGCGAGACTCCACATCAACTAAATTGAAATTATCCAATTTCATTTAGAAACGTACCAGCGTATCAAATTAGATAAAAAGGCTTTTTCACCAGCAGTAGCAGCAAATTAGAAGATAAAATGAAATAACTACTTGTATGTGTATCGTAAGCATTCATGCATCAGTACGCAATGTATGTGTCCGAACAGCAACAACACGATAGCGATTTGCCGCTGTATAACTGGAATTAATGGAACAATAGCTTCTAAATCTATTTCCGCAATTGGCCGGTAATGACGATAAATGTCAATTTGATTCTCGCCGTTTAAAGTTAATTGAGTTACGGACACCTGGTCTGGTCTAGCAGATGTGTCTCTGAGATGCGATGGTTATTGCGCCCAATTGTATTGATTTTGTTCACGTGATTCGGGCATCGAAATTCCATTGGAGCAGACGGAATTGTACACTTACTACGTCTGTAGGAAGACATATTTCGAAACTACTCACAGATAGAAACAAAAGAATTGAGGAAGACCTTTATCCTTTATTTGCAGCATCATAGCTATAATTATGTGTATTGTTTCGTCATTTGTAGCAGTCAGAATGAAACAATTGCGACAAATTATTGTAATAGACAAGACATTCCTTATTTATAATGAATATGATATGCCAAATTAATCATATTTGGATAATTAAGTTAAAATTACCATTTATAATTTGAACATTTTTTATTTTATGATTATTTTTATACATAGTTATTGTGCAAGTAACAGTAATTTCCACCGTGATGGTGGATTTGGTTTTAAAATTTATAGATTACAAGTGCAAAATTATGACTATACACAGAATATTAAAGAATCCATTAGCAAAGAGTGAGAGACTTTACTGAGTCAAACTTGTAACTTTTAAAATCTAAACATAGCCTAAAACGTATACATAGATAGTTAATATTAAAAAGAACTAAAATGCCAATTAAAGCATTCATTTTAAATTCTTTGCGAATTAAAAGTTTGCAACTCATATTAACTCTGAAACGGTTCAAAATATTCTGTTCATTCCATACAAACGTAGTGTATCTTTGCAAAATGTTTTGGATGTAATCCAACACATTTGTAGGCAGGCTGCTACTAACGACAATCTTTAACGAAACGATACAAACACTTGGAAAGGAAAACACGTAGTTTTACTAAAATACAGTTATTTTTCAATGTAGCTTTTCCCCACGCCTGCTTTTTTTTTATTACAAGAATGACAAGAAGAGCATGCCTTTCGCCTGATGGTCAGCGATACGACCTCTCATTAACAGTAGAACAACACATCCTGAGACATAAAATGTAAAGTCTCAATATGTAGTTTCTTGGGCTTCAATGTCCTTCATACCGAAACACAACAGTGCATTTACACAGGCGGCCTCTCACATATGAGAGACCTACCACCAGTAATGGGGCTTACACAACATTAATTATGATTAATTATGAGTAACCTTACAGAATTCTGAAAACTCGCATGCGTGACGTCAACCCTTAAAACAAACCAATACCAAAATGCTTTATGACTTGCACAATATACTGTTCGTGACATCTGACATGAGAAATTCACTAAAGAATCAAAAGTAAGTTAATTACTTACAATAATGTTATAGAAGGTATTAGAGTATTCTGTGGTATTAGTGCCTAATATGACCATATGAACATTAAAAAATATATACAATTAACCTTATTATTTTAAATAAGTTAAGGGTATAAAAATTAAACATGAATTGTGAATTGTGCCTTAAAAGATAATACACAAGCCACAATGATCAAGACAATTGCTATCCCAACAAAGCATTGACGACAGATTATATATCATTTTCCGGTTCACTGGTCAATTCCGAAACACAATACAAGCGTTTGCCTTATGGGTCACTATGCCTCGTAACTCGTTTGTACCTTGGAAAGGTCATTGCTATCCGGACGGTAATATCCCACCATTAATAAAGTCGGCCTATCCACAAACAAAGTTAAAATATAATCTACTATTACAGGGACAAATTACGAGTGGTATGAAGCGAGTCTGTGTTCATTTGTTTATTTAATACTAGCGGCCCAGCCCAGCTTCGCCCTGTTACAAATAAATTTCTGATACAATAATATGTACGTATTATACATATAAACCTTCCTCTTGAATCACTCTATCTATTAAAAGAAAACGCATCAAAATCCGTTGCGTAGTTTTAAAGATTTAAGCATACAAAGAGACATAGGGACAGAGAAAGCGACTTTGTTTTATACTATGTAGTGAAGATCGACATCGGTTGCATATTGATGTTATACAAGGGCGGATCCAGCTTTTACGCCAGGGGGGTCATACGGTTCTTGTTAGAACAGTGGGTCCGATTTCAATACTCGAATTCTTAATAATGATTTAAAATTTGTTACAGCCCTGATTTGTGACCACATACACTTTTTTACTTTATTTATCGACATACAAAGAATTAATTGTGCTTATAAATTATTATCAAAAGATAATAAATAAATTCTGTCATCTGGAGCCAGCCCAGGGGGAGGTCATGACCCGCATGACCTCCCCCTTCGATCCGCCCTTGATATTATACAATGTAGTCTTGTTTGAACTAGTACTCTTAACAATTGTTTTATGCCAACTGTCTCTGATCAATCAATAATCTTTACTACAAATATACATAAACATAACACACGGGTGGTTATTACCGATAGTAATTTAGTCATTTTTTTTTCAATCGTTTAATTTATTTACAAAGTATACTTTGTAAATAAAGTATAATTTAATGTAATTATCATTACACAGATAATTTAGTTACCTGCGACATGTTAAATTATATTGGTTTCAAACACAAAACCTTAATTTTATTTGCAAACCTTCAGCGCTGATATCCTTTTCGTGTAGACAAAAGTGATTAACACCATAAATTTTACGACATAATAGCAACATTAAAACAAGATAACCAACGCTCAATTATCACTTTTAAAAAAAGTTGGTATATTTTTAGCGAGCGTCATGTGACCCAGGCACGGGCCTTATACGTTAATAGCCAATGAAATTATCAACATATCGCGAATGCACGTAGCGAAAAGGAGGCTACAATTGCCATCTACAAAACTAGCAGCACATGTGACTTCCAATTAGAGTGATTCTAAAATTACAGAAGCCGCCTCATCAGTCCCAGTTAAGGCGCGTCCACATAAGCGAAAAGGCTAACATCTTAAGTGGTCTAAATTTAGAACGCACATCGAGCATAAGCCGTAAATTGAGAGTCTTGTGGCCGCATCGTATGTCAATTGACGTTTTATTTTTAAACCTGATATCGTAAAGCGTCTCGCACACATGCTTACATGGGATGCCTTTGTAAATAAAATCGCGTGACATAATCAAAATACTAACGATTCTCTCACTTATCGTGGCAGTTGTTTACGTATAACTGATTGTGTAAAACAAATTATGCCGTGTGTTTCGAACGAAAATATTCAGGGCCGAGTCAAAGTAATTGTAACTACTTTGTAATTGGATCAGTTAATTCCAAAATAAAGAATGTACGAACGGAATATACGAACGATGTAAATATTCAAACGGATGTTTACAATAACATCAGCATCCTGATGGTCTTGCATAAATCAATATAATAGACACAATAATTAAAAAAAAGATATTAAGCGTAGTGCTCCAATTGTTTTACGAGTAGATGTAGAAAACCTATAAATAAGGGACAAATACAAGAAAGGCAAATAGAGACTATTAACCGCGCCTATTTTACCAAAATCATGCCTGTATCAAAATATTTCTCACAGACACATGTATTCTCCCCTTTATAGGTTAAAGGACTTTAAAGGACGTTCTTTGTATCCTCATAAAAATGCATTACTGATGAAAGTGACTCCGTAGACATAACTTCCCACAACAAGCAACAATTGCAACTTCACAATCTACAAACTAGCTAACAAATAAACTGTATGTTTTACAATAATAACGGAAAAATATAAATAAATTTCACCATTTATCCACAGAACAAATTTTAAAGAAATAAATATTTACACAAAAAAGTGGGACATGTTTTTGACTGATTAAAAAAATAAACAATTTCAGAACAATTATATTTGAATTTTTAATCACGTCAAATAATTATACAATTATCGGGAAGTACCTACGTACTATAATAAGAGTACATCCTTAGTGGAAGGAACATCAAACAATCTTAACGTTTATGTAGTAACACCGACAGTCACGTGCTGTCGAAGCGCGCTATTGTTGGCGAAACTACAGTTATAACAGAACTCCTGAAGTATGTTACCCTCAAACGATGACGCAACTGAAAGGTCAGGAGCTGTCACGTAATTTTATATGTTTTCTTAGTATTTAAGTACATTTTCCGATATGGCGATAGGGTCACCACTGTCACATCGTGGGACGGAACATATATGGCGAAATGCGGGTGTCCTGGCACCTACCCCTTCTAGGAAAAAGGCGTAAGTTTATGTATGTAAATATATTTTCCTAAATCCTTGCGAATACTTGATTGATCCGATCCATCATTAAGTAATGATTATAACTTTAATAACTTTAAGCCAATTGTACTTACAACTATAAACAATGCCCAGTTTCGCGCCAAACAGAAATCATCAAGAGGAATCCTTTGACATTGAATGACTACTATCACTTTGGCGATGACGTAAATCTTTACAGCTATCGCGCCTCACGTGATGAGGGTTCAGAAAGTAAACACACAAATACTCGCGATTTACACGAAGAGAAACACTAACAGATCCGAATGATACGAATAGATAGTAGTCATTTACACTCCAATCGACTATTTGTCTCATATTTAGGACTTTGGAAATAAGACGTTATGTGATCTTGACCGGCGCTGACCTACTCTATTTTTATTCGAGGGAAGAGTATTATTTTAGACAATGCTATTTAAAGATAGCGTAAGCGTACAAAATAGTATAACGAGTTATAAATCATTCAAAATGTTTATTTTTATTACAATAGCCGACGAGCTTGCATGCGCTCGAGTTATGAGGAATAAGTAAAATAAAAGGCGAGACAAAAATAAATCGGACTAACTTTTCTGAATTAGACCATCGTATTTCCATAAGAAAATTAAAAGCAATATTATTTAATACACTACATTCAATGTTACGTAGAAAATTGTAAATAAATACATCTAAAAATATATTCATTGACGACGTATTTTTAACACATCAGTAGTAAGCAAGCAGTGTGCAACTCTTGCGTTGTTATGGGCCAGACGACTTTCTAATCAGTTGCAAGCGCCAGATGTTCAAGAATCGCGAAAGGGAACACAGCACATGACTCCGTTTTGCGAATATGTCAATTAAACGTAATGAAATGCGTAAACGTCACGTGTGTTTTCGGGTGGCGAGCATCCGCTGCGTGCCAACGAATGGCGACCACAAGAATTATGGTTTTCGCAGTACACTGTACACGCGACAACATTGTCGACTCTGACCAACTTAAAATCCAACTACTAGAATCCTTTCCACTTATTATACTAAAAGTAACTACTGGACGTATTGAGACTTAACATCTTATGTCTCAGGATGGCGAGAGCAGTGGAAGGCCACGCATTGCTTTGTAATTCATGGTGTTGTTTGGTTTTGCTACTGTTCATGAACGGTCGTATCGTTTACCATCAGGCGAACGGCATGCTCGTATCGTCATTCATAGCAATAAAAAAAAAAAAAACTGTCCAGCCGTGGACGATGATGATGATTTTATTTCTAAAGAAATGGTTTTTAAATATAAAAAAATATATTGTAAACACTTTTGAAATACGTCACATTTAAAAATATGTCACAAAAATAGCTTAACATGAGAAGAATTTTTTTCCGGATATAAGGCATTAGGTAAATATGCTTTCAGTTATCATCAAACCATTTGCTTGCTCTCCGTTTCCTCCTTCCATTGATACCAGGATATGAAACTTGACAAATTATCTTCATCATGCGTGCAAATATTAACGGGCGAAATCTTGATTAGATTTACAGATCGATCCCGAAAATAAAACAATCGCATCAATGGTTAATCGGCACGCCCACATTCGATTTATTTTAATCGATTGTTTAATTTCCGGATCTATCGATATTAGTAAGTAGGTACTGATGCAAAATAAAGACAAATACATAAATAGACAATTCGTTAGTTAGTAATAGCGTTTCAACTTTCGTTTCAGTACACAAATGATCAGTGTGAGGATTATTTATATCAACAGAAATAAAACTCACAAGTACTCTCTTAATAAAAGCAGTTATCACCTCTTGGGTAAAAATATCGATTGGTGTGCTTTAGATATTATGATCGCTAACGGGAAATCGAGTCTCAAGTGTGCTATATTTTTAGGAATTTTATAATTTAATTTCGAGATAAAAATATCAAATCAACTTCAAAATAAACGAATTTATATCATAAAAATATTTTGAGTCACGATTTATCTGACGTGGTACGTTATGATCTTCCCTTTTTGTTCCACTAATCCATTTATTTTTCAACACATTGAGCTTCCTTTTAACCAATCTGATTCATCGAAAAATATTTCATAATTTTGCTCATAAAGTTTTGCTATATTTCCTCTTGAAATTCCTATTTTCTTAGAATTAAAATGGTAAGTTGTTTATGGTGTTTAGTTCTTGTTGTAAATGGAACCAAACCAGAGGATTAGAACTTCATAAGGTAGTTCTTTAAAAACCAGTTTTTTTTTCTGAAATAACCGACAAGTAATATAAAGCTACGCAGGGGGCAATCGTCACATTACGCCCGAATACTCAACAACAGAGTCTTAATGATCCATGTTAAATGGAGACAGGGCTTTGACTGCCTCCCAACAGCAAAAACCGAACGAAATACCGATGGCTGAGTCGAAAATCGGACTCTGGTACTGGTCGGCACAGTACTCGATACAAACAAAGATGAAAGCAGCCTAACTACTTATTTATTTATTATTAATTCGATGGTTACAAGTATACATTTTTACTGCTTAGTTACAAATATGTAAGTAGTTAAAGCCTTGTTTGTTATGCTTATTGTATAATGATTAATTTTACGTCTTTACATCCAGTCACCTGCCTGACTACAGTGTTATTTATTTGATGTAAATAAATTCCTTTAGATAACTTACGTTTGATATTTATACTTAATGTTCGAAAAATATACATGAATACAATTATGTACATCAATATATGATTTTTATGAATCAAAGTATAAATTAAGAAACCCATATTCAATTAAGAATATGTGATTCAAATAATAAAGAAAACTAATAAAACTTAATTCACTATTCCCATCTCCTATAAGATTCTTATAAGAATCATATTATGACATTGAAGAATATGATATACATTTCTAAATAGCAAAATCAATATCAAACCCTCAAGTAGTTCACTAATCAAAATAAGCACATTCCATGTCAATTTGTTGCAAAAGACCAACATTTAAAATAATTTGTAATCACTCACCAAATAACTGAATCCATTTGAAACCTCCACAATGCAGGGTGCATCGTCAGTCGGCCTGATGTTTGGCTTATCATTTTTGCCAGCAGGGACTTTCTGTATAGCTGAAGAATCGAAGAGTAGCTTCCGTCCTCTCCAATCACACTCCTTGAACAGAAGCAATCTCACTTGCTCTGGATTTATTTGACAAGACCTGATGAAGGAAATGTTACAATTACAACTACATTACCAATATAAAACTTATAGAAGAAAGAATGCTTTGAAGAATGAATATTGTATCTGTATCAGCCCATATACGTCCCACAGGGCACGGGCCTACTCTACAATCGACAGTACGATTGAGAGTGGTTAGGCCATATAGTCCACCACGCTGGCCTAGTGCAGGTTGGCGGACTTACATACCATAGGAATTCTAATAAACCGCTATGGTATGCAGGTTTCCTCACAATGTTTACCTTCACCGTTTTAGTGCATGGTGATTGACTCACAATCATCACGATCAATACACACATGACTTCGAAAAGTCAGAGGTGTGCCCTGGGATCTGAACCCCCGACCACCATGAACATGTTGGCAGCCACGTCTGGTCCGTTTACCAACAGGCCACCACGCACTTATTATATTATGATGAATGAATATTATGATTAGAATTTTATGTTGGAATTATGAGTATGTCAATTACTAGAGATTAAAACAAGTTTTACAATAAAATACTTTATCAACCATCATGGCTCACTAGTAGCATAAAAACTAGAGTAAAAGATTTGAATCAATTATGTTAATGTTATAAATAACCACATGAATTTTAAACCCAATAGTTACACACATAGAGCCAAAATTAATACAAAAGTAGTGCATTGTTGTCTTTAAAAACTATAAGAGACTTATTGGCACCAAAACACACAAACCCCAAATGGATACATATGAAATACACTTATGTTTCAGTATAAAGATTGAACATATTATAGTCCCTCAATCCTAAGTTAACATCAACCGTACCATAGCCAATAAAATAAATAGGCAGCCCATATATTGTTTTGTAATCCGAAGTAAGAAATTTAAAAAGCAATTGGAATATGACTTAAAAACCTTATTCTAAGGCTATGTGATTTGGCACTGAAATTGTATTTTCGGTGACAAATAACAAAAATAATACTTCAATTATAAACTAATAAATAGCAACATTTTTAAGACATCATTTTATTAGAGATTTTTAGAATCAACAAAGAAACAATGTCACAAGTGGAGTTTATTAAGAATCACACTATATCTAATTCATTTTTAATTTAAAGTTTGCTGTATGAAAATCAGGATTCATTAAAAAATATAATATATACAGTGAAAAAATTATATGCATGTTTCAATATTAAACAGTGATTGAAAAGTAGAGCTACTAAAATATCCCCCCGATGATATCACCATCAAACCGTCATAAACCAAACAGTGAAATTATCACATTTAAATATAAATTCATTTGAATGGTGAATGTATCACAGTGCTAATATATCATATTGGATTATTTATATTGCAAACATTTTGTTTGCACATTAGTTCCACAGACAACCAGGGACTCTACATAGCAAACAATGCAAAAACTTTCTCTTCTACTGTACTGTCAAGTTGTTGTATTTTTATACACAATAAGTAATTGTATACTAAATTGATGACTCACTCAATAAAAACAGGTTTAGAATCACAAATATGTATATAGTATGTATGCTGTCACTCATTACCCATACCACTATTGTACAGAACATGATTTTCAAACCACACTACAAACAAGTTCACACTGCTTCAAGCCTATCACACATCATACAAAAACTGGCTCTGGCTTCTGAACATAACTAGATATATAGGCTATTGTTTAAAACGATTCACAGTGTATAAATTACCTAAATTTCATCTTAATTCATACTCGCTTCAGCTGTGAGCACAGCTGTTTACAACCATGTAAATTGTAACAAAATGGTGATATTAATCTGTGTCACATGCACACACAAGTACAAAAAATGCAATAACTGTAAAGTTCACACTAAATGCACAACGACAGGCGTCGGGCGGAGGACGTGCGTCCGGTACGAGTGGAATGTGCTAGTGTACTAGCTTAGTTCGCGTGTAAATAAGTAAACATTGAGCGTAAGCCGCCCCTCTCACAGAGTGACGTGATCGTTAGCGCTCGCCTACGCCCGCGGCCCTCGCCCCGCGCAGTTATCACATGCTCGCCGCAGCCCGCACTGGCTGCCACTTGCCAGAAACTTGTGCGTCACCGGCCACCTCTGTAGACGCGAAATACCACGGCCCTGCCCTCAGACAGACCTGGTGATCGCACGGATGTACTATACGGACGTCAACCTCAAAGATGCATGCCATACCACTCAAAAATAGAAATAACATGAATGAAAAGCATCCTTATGACGTACCTTCGTGCTTCACGATTATCTGAATCGAGTTTTCTCTTTAAAGAAAAAAGTTTGTCGAATAAAGCCATCGCGTCACACATAACATTTCACGACATCCTCAACCTCGGATTTACCTGGCATCTTTGTTTATACCCCGGTTACGAACAGGTTATTGAAAAACTTTTTAAACACTTCAATTTGTAAATAATATGTCAGATCACGTGCAAAAGTCATATGATCGAGCATAGACAAAACGTTTCTCGTTCGCTAATAAGGTCGAGGTCAGTGAAAGATGTATCGTTGTTTGTTTTAATTTCTTTTAAAGCTTGAAATATACAATTATAATAAAGTGCTGAATAAATGCAGTTACTATAGATATTTTAAATGTATATACATCTAAAAATAAAAATAATAACAAATAATTGTAGTAATAGACAACGCCACAACATTTCAATTTACGCAGTACATTATTTGAAATTATGTTCTAGATTTGTAATTAATCTGCGTAAACAGCAACATGACTGTCAAATGATGCCAATTGTCATTTAATTGAGGTTATGTTTCCACTTTGTGAATATTTGTAAACAAAACTATAAACACAAGTTTTATGAACTAACCAACATGGTTACATGTGAAGATCTACGTACGAAACTGGAGAGCTTAAGGACTAATGTTGTTTTATCACTGAGTGAAGTATCGGAACTCGACAACAGCTGCAAAAGTATACTGCGTCATTATATTGAATACAAGGACTCCGTTAACGCCTCTGACATTGTTAGTATACAAGCTGTACTCGACTACATGCATGAGAAAATTAATATAGGAAATTGGAAAGAGGTTAGACTGTTCTTAAGAAAAACCATGACTATTGCATCATATTTGAAACTGTGTTTGTATCTACAAAATTGTAGTGAATTATCAGAATATGTAGTCAGAGAATGCTTTAAAACCATTGATTTTGGAATCCTTTTTGGTTGTCCATTAGATGTCGAACCAAAACTACTGCAAAAATGTGCTGAGATAATGCACTCTCTTTGTCCATCATTCAACCAAAGTCTTATTGAAGGGCCAAGTTTAGAACATAGTACGATAAGTGTAAACAATAACTATAATGCTACACCTATTGAAATTATTGACTGTCCCAGCATGGAGCTATTCTATAGAAATTATATAATGAAACAGCAACCTGTAATTTTAGACAACTGTATAAATCACTGGCCAGCTTTAACAAAGTGGAAGGATCAAAATTATTTTCTAAAACTTGCTGGTATGAGAACTGTGTCTATTGAACTCGGAAGCAAATATACAGACTCGGATTGGACTCAAAAACTAATGACAATTGAAGAATTTATAAAAAATCATATAATACAACAAGATGGTCCAACAGGATATTTGGCACAGTACCAACTGTTTGACCATATACCAGAATTAAAAAAAGATATTGTGGAGCCTGAGTATTGTTGTTTTTCTGATACTGAGGAGGCAGTAGACATTATGGCCTGGTATGGACCAAAAGGAACAGTGTCACCACTACATCATGATCCAAAGAAAAACCTACTGACCCAAGTTGTTGGTGAAAAACAGCTGTTTTTATATTCACCTTCAGACTCAGAATTTCTGTATCCACATGATCATGAATTACTGAATAATACTGCAAGAATTGATCCTCGGAATCCAGACTTAGGGGCATACCCTAAATATAGTAATGCAAAGCCATATTACTGTGTCTTAAAGCCTGGACAAATGTTGTACATACCACCAAAATGGTGGCATTTTGTGGAGTCATTATCTTTGAGTTTCTCAGTTAGTTTTTGGTGGGAATAAGTATAAATATGTATAAATGACTATGTGCTGCTCGATCTGCCAACTGGCACCAGGGCAGTTTAATGGACTATGGTGTAAACCCACAATCTTATCCCATGCTGAGCAATCGTTGATTATGTACTGATACCATCTATAATATAATTGGTAGTTTAGATTCAATTAATGCCATTGAAGGTGCTAATATTATTTGACTGAAAATGTAAAGTATAATCAACATTATTTTATAGAAGATTTGAAGTCTTTTTTAATAAGTGTTAAGTTGTAAATATTTGTATACATTTATTTGGACCAAATTTTTGATGTAATTAGTTCAATATCTGTAAGTTGTTTAAGTAATAATCTGCTGGAGACAAATAACACTATGCTACCTAAACCAAACTATAATTATCTACTTGTTTGACGTGGGCATAATTTAACAGTTAAAGCACACCCAGTTTGTGACAGCTGCATATGTGTTGCACCCATAAAAACACAAAATATGTGTGCTCTGTGCACACACACTGATTCTGCTTCTATTTATATATAGTGAGTCTTAATAATAATTTGTTGAAATGTTTTCATATCTGAATTGTGATGTGATTGTTTTATACTTTTTGTACACAAGATTTTTATTTACATTCAGAAGACAATATGTGACTTGGTAACTGTAAATGTTACTCTTAGAAAGTGTGATAATGCTAGCTTAGAATATTAGTTTTACGAATAGCAGACTGTTTGTTTGCAATTACAAGACACTGCATTTGACAATCAATAGTATTATTTAATAAAGAAAAGTCAATATAGATAATTAATAAATATAAGACTTGTAGTAATAAATTGTAGAGTGTGCAATGTAAAAATAAACTTTATTATGATTACAAATATACAAATAATTTATTTATTCAATAAAGTTTGTCATGAAGTCCATTGTTATCTAATTTTATTATTTGTATTCGCTATTTAAAGCTCTGCCTATGAGCATTCTCCTTACTTCAGATGTTCCAGCACCAATCTCATACAGCTTAGCGTCTCTTAGGAACCTGCCTGTCGGGTAGTCGTTGATATAGCCATTTCCACCTGAAAAAAAAGATTTATGATAATGCGACATAGCAATAAATTTTAAATCTAATAGCCCGTCAATTTCATCCGACCACCTTCTGAGTTCTGGGACGCCCTATCGTACGAAAGTAATACTAGGAGTGAGGCGTATTTAACATAACAGTTCAAAAGAACAGGTATAAGGCAAATAACAGATAACAGTTGCTCCCACTGTTAAAATATAACTGTTCCACAGACCAAATCTGTTCTTAAAAATATAACAGTTGTTATTAACAAAACTGTTCTCATCACCCGTCTCTTTTAAATGTACATACGAATGTCACTAGTTAAAACGAGACACACCTAGTATTTATGCGAAAAAATCAGTTGGCAGTCGTGTACTAAGAAATCGTCTTTGAAAAATGCTTCTTGAATTAGGTCGTGTTACCTGTTATAACATTGACGTACATATTACGTACTTCGTCTCCCTCATACCATCTGAATAGGCCTATGCTAGAACGAGAAGCACCTAGTATTTTTTATTTGACAAAATACAATGTGCCGTAACAGGCTGTTATTTAAGAACAGATATTAGGAACTGTTATTTGGAAGGAACAGTAACAGGAAGAACAGGTATTGAGTTTGACCTGTTATAACACAACTCTAAGTAATACGCCACAACCGCGCTTGGCTTGGACAAGTGACGTAATATTACAAGTGCTCCGTTAGACTAAGTTATATATTATGTATTCCTAATGGTGCATTTACACGTTGGTTGAGGCTGGGCCAACGTATACCAACTCCAAGCTATCGAAAAACTTAAGGCCAGCCAAGCCAAACACCCCGTTTACACGCTAGCGTTGGTGGAGGTTGACCCAGCGTGTAAATGCACCATAACAACAGTTTTATATAAGGATGGTAGTTATTTTTTATAAAATGTTTGATAGTAACATTTACTTACATCACATTACACATTTACTTAAAAGTACAAACTTTTATGGACTTTCTATCTTGATGGTTGACACTTAACACAATATACCTATCTAAATGTAGAATATCGCCGAGGATCTATCGATCGAGGGCTAATGATCAATAATATACGTTTTGTACTTGATGATATCCTGTGTGTTATGCATGATACCTAAATGCCATATATACATAACAGTCGACATACCTATTTCTGTAGTCATACCTTTACCTACCCGTTTACCTTTCGAGCACGAAATAATAACATATTTACCAAGAATTTGTATGGCATCTAGAGCGACTTGTGTGGCTTTCTCTGCGCAATACAAGATAACGCCAGCGCAGTCTTTGCTGTTCACGTGTCCCTCATCGCACGCCTTAGCAACATTGTACAAGTAACTTCGGCATGCGCTCAGCGTTGTATACATGTCTGCCATTTTACCCTGCAAAACAACATTTAAAGTACTTTAATTGTGATTCCAGTACCGCATTTACATTGGACTTCGTAGGATGGCTAGTAGTGGTTGGAGAAGATGGACTGAGGATCGACCTCAGTGGCGTACCATAGGAGAAGCCTATGTCCAGCAGTGGACGTGGAAGCAAGGGCGGAGCATAGGCGAGTCATATAGTTCTTGTCAGAACACGTGAGTACGATTTCAATACTCGAATTCGTAATAATATTTTTTTTAAGTTTTTACAGCCGTGATTTGTGAACACAAACACTTTTTACTTTATTTATCGACATTTATCTGTATTTATAAATTTTATCAAAATAGATAATAAATAAATTCTGTCAATCTGGAGCCAGCCCAGGGAGGTCATGCCCCCCATGACCCCCCCTGGATCCGCCGTTGCGTGGAAGTGCTGATGATCAAGATTTAAACTGGTCGAAAGGTATACATGATATAGGGATGAATACAAAGGCATTGACGACAATGTGGTCAATAACTGTATCGATATACAGCACGCGAGGTGCGGAAACTTAAACAACTTTACAAAGCGGAACTTGTCCCGCACCAGAGCGCATCCACTAATAAGACCGGTTCCCGGTATATGGAGTCAATAGAAATCTCTCGCCCCCAGTTCTAAGAATTACCAATCATCGTCTAACTGGTCACCGAAAATGGAATGTTCTAGATCCTTATAGGAACTCATAAAAATCACGCAATTAAAGTTTTGAACCCTCTTAAAGTCTCGATACAATTAGGATTATAAACAAGCTAGTGTGGGATATAATTAAGTAATAATAAATAACACCCAACAGTCGAAAGATCGAGTCTTGTGTCGTGGGTATCACTCACAAACACCCAGACACGAAAGAAATATTTGTGGGCCGGACAAACATTTCTCTCGGTGCGGGCATCAAACCTGCGGCCTCTCGTTTCACAGGCAGCGTCTAACCAACTGCGCCACGGAGGCTGTCAAATTATTCCATATGGTTTGGAATTTACTGGCTGTCATAGGTATTTACACTACAACAATTACCAATTAGGAAGAAATACTATTTACCTGTAATAATTGGAATTCGCCGATGTTCTTGCCGAACTGTTTCCTCGTGTGAGCATATTCGAAGGAAACGTCCACAGCAGCTTGCATGATACCTACTGGTCCAGCTGCAAGCACTAGGCGCTCTAAATCCAACCCTGACATAAGCACGTACACCCCCTTATTTTCTTCGCCTAGAATATTCTCAGCTGGTACCTAAAAAGAAATGAATACCTAAGTACTATTCAAACATTATGGTAAATTATTTCAGAATAATATCACATTAGCGTTTTGACTCAGTTTCTCACGGGTTCAGTTGGGTTATGGTCTTCTACTCCATGTGATTTTGGAATGCTACATAATAGCATTGAATAGCTTAATCATTTTAGTTACAAGAATGTAAAACAGAGTTATTTCTTAAGGTATAATGTTTTCTCAATAACAACTGCTCGGTGGCACTCGGCTAGATACATAGATGATAAGTAGGGGAAGGCCGGGTAAAGTGAATACCCCAGGCAAAGCGAATACTTCCCATTATTCCTAAATTATTATTTTTTCATTCAACACGCCACCACTGTTACTTTTAGCCATCTTGGTTTAATACGCGGCAAACATAGAAGCGAGGGCCCGCGTCGCGTCCCATCCGTGGAGTGGAGATTTGTGTTTTTGTAAATAAAAGATTGATTTTACGCGGTAAGTATATTGATCAATTCTCCTGTATTACTAGTTTTTTATTTATAGGAATATCTTAATTTGGTAGCATATCAAAGTAGCTTTTTATGGTATATTTAACAGAAAGGCATAATTATTAGTTTCTGTATAAATTGTGTTAACATCAAAACTTACCTAGTCGGACAAAGTGAATAGGGCAAAGTGGATACGGTCCACTTTGTCCTATTTACTTTGCCTGCCATTTCACATTTGTGAGATATTATCTAAACATGTCTTTTATTTGTTTCAGATGGTGAATAAATATAAAAAAATCTCAGCAAGGGACGTGGGATAAAAATGCTATGCAAACGGCTATTGATTTGTGCAGAGTTGGAGAATCAATAAAAAGCACAGCTAAAAAGTATGGTTCGGCTTATGCGACCTTGTATAGGCAAACCTTGTATAGGTTAAGTTTTTTTTTTTTCATTTTATCAAAGTTATTTTTATGTTTTCAGAGATTAAATATGGGTATTCACTTTACCCAAGTACTGAATCCGCTTTACCCGGGGTATCGGGCAAAGTGAATAATTTCGTACTTTTTTAAATTTTAATTGTAGTTGATTATTGTTTAAATATTAATGGTAACTGATGTCCGTATTTGTACGAGCAATAAATAAAGACTGGTTTCTGATAATTATTTTGATTTTGTATTATATACTTTTTCAGCTATAACCTTAAATACCTTAAGGTATCCACTTTGCCCGGCCTTCCCCTACTGTAGATACGTTGATGATGCTGAGAAACTAACAGGAACAGCTGTTCCAAGTCTAAACTCAATCAGGTTAACGATGTGCAAACGCATAGAAAATGAACCACATACATACATAAACTCACGCCTTTTTTCCAGAAGGCTAGGCAGAGGTGCAACCAGGACACCCACGTTTCGACTTGTATTTTTCGTTCCACTATGGGTGGCGAGCCTATCGCTTTATCGGGCGCAAATTCCTGACTCCAGCCCAATAATGAATAAAAAAATACAATATCACAAATACCTGGTCGGACCCGGTATTCGCTAAGCTTTTGCAATCATACCGTAGTACAACTGCGCCACCAAGGCGGTCCAATTTGAACCAATTTAATTTTTTGTGTGACATATTTACCTTGCAATTATCGAACACCAATTCACAAGTATTTGATCCCCTCATGCCCAATTTATCTAGTTTCTGCGCTGTTGAGAAACCCGGAAAATCTTTTTCGATCAAAAATGCCGTTATTCCATGTTGAGGCTTGCTTGTAAAATCTGTTTTAGCATATACCTGAAAAATTGGGAACTCTGATTATCTCTCAAATCACGAATCTCTTTGGTTAATCACATCACTAATGTTATGACGAAGACGATTTGTTTGCTCGAGATACTACAGCTGATCATAAGATAGGTAGGATTGTGGGCATTACCATTAGATTTTTTACGGCATAACTTACCACTAAAACATCAGCATCTGGTCCATTAGTGATCCAAAATTTGTTTCCATTTAAAACATAATAGTCTCCTTTCTTCTCAGCGCGTAGTTTCATGGACACCACGTCGCTGCCAGCGCCTGGTTCGGACATGGCCAAAGCACCCATGTGTTCTCCTGAACACAACTGAGGGCATAGGAAACAAAGTTATATTTAAATAATCATTGTACATATAATTGAATATTTTTAGCTCTGTGTTTTTTTTTTGGCAGTCAAATCTTATAAAGTTTGAATGTATAATTTTTAGGAAATATATAATTACTAACACAAATATTGAGGAACGAAGCTATAAGTGAAGCATATTTATTAAACAATGCATCATTTAACATGTTTAACTCACCTTTGGCAAATATTTACTTTTTTGATCGTGCGTACCATTTCTATTGATTTGATTGACACACAAGTTTGAATGAGCTCCGTACGACAACGCTATGCCACCACTCGCTCTGGAAAGGAAATTATTATTTCCATGTTAATTAATTTGCAATTCAATGACAAATTGAGACTATTATCGATATGCATTGTACCACATAGGTTAATGTACCTTGATAATTCTTCCATAATGACGCAATGATCTGAATATTTCCCTCCAGTGCCGCCATAGTCAGGGTTGGCGGTTATACCTGTAATAAATAATAATTATACTTACATGGACATACGTGGTGAAGTGCGTGGTGGCCTGTTGGTAAATGGACCAGACGCGTCTGCGAACATATTCACGGCAGGCGCGGATTCGTATCCCATGGCACACCTCTGACTTTTCGTAGTTATTTGTGTATTGATAGTCAATCACCATGCACTTTAACGGTGAACGAAAATATCAGGAAGAAACCTGCATACCATTAGAAACAATTTCTATTTGAAACAATTTCTATGGTATGTAAAATCCGCCAACCCGCACTAGACCATCGTGGTGGACTATATGGCTTAACCACTCTTAATCGTACTCTCGATTGCAGAGAAGGCCCGTGCCCTGCAGTTAGACGTACATATATGGGCTGATAGAGATACATTAAAGGCAATTAGGGAATAAATGAAATCATAAATATTTGGACGCTGTTAACTATACGACATCTTCTCATTATAATTCATAGGTACCTACCAATTTACAAGTGATGTCAATGTCAATGAACTGCCTTTGACTTTTTAATGACTTCTAGTTTCGTAACGCAAATTATGCACGCGATTATAATGTTAATGTTTAAAATGTATAACAACTGAGTCTACCTTTTGTTGATCGCGATCGAGAACGCCGATCTTTAGTTACTAAGACGGGTTTAATTATCATTAACATTATATATCATCGATTGATCCAACAATGCCTTGTACATGAACATGAACGATGCATTTTCACACTACTTTAGTGTAAATGCCACAAGTATTCCCCTTAATTCATTTATAAAGTAAAAAATTGTGATAAGAGGTGCTACCAAGACATTTCGCTTTGTTCCGCCCCATCGTGTGTTAGGTGGCGCGCCTGTCGCCATATCGGGCTTAAAATCCTGACTCCGAACTGATAATGTATAGAAAAAAAACTATATCAGTTTGCACGACCCGGGATTCAAATCCGAAACCTGAGCTTTGTAATCGTACCGTAGTAAGACTACGCCACCGAGACAGCTGTAGCTTTAACTGTAGCTGCAATATTCATAAAAAAATTGTGATTTTGGGATCAAATGGGATGTAACCTAAGCTAGGGCCGCCTGTGCTTAAGCGAGTGAGAAAATACCTTTCAAGGAGATATTTACCATTTAATGAAGATATTAACCGCTTTTTCAAACATGATACAAGTCGAAACTTTGTCCACGCTTGTTATTGAAAATAGTCAGAGACAGGAAGTTGGTCAAGGCCAGTTTCCTTGTCAAATTATATGGATGTGCATTTTAAATAGATCTGTACTTACTTATTTAGGTATACACTCCTTACTTGAACTTTTTGAATAAAATAGCATAATATATTTTATGAATAATGACTGCCTCGGTGGCGTAGTTGTACTAGGTTCGTATCCCGGGTTGGGCAAAGTGATATTGGATTTTTCTATTTATTATCAGCCCAGAGTCAGAAATTTGTGCCCGATATGGCGATAGGCTCGCCACTTATCACCTCTGCCTACGCCTTCAAGGAAAAAGACGTGAGTTTATGTATGTATCTGTATCAGCCCATATACGTCCCACTGCAGGGCACGGGCCTACTCTACAATCGACAGTACGATTGAGAGTGGTTAGGCCATATAGTCCACCACGCTGGCCTAGTGCGGTATGGCGGACTTAGATACCATAGAAATTCTTATAAACCGCTATGGTATGCAGGTTTCCTCACGATGTTTTCCTTCACCGTTTTAGTGCATGGTGATTGACTATCAATACACACATGACTCCAAAAAGTCAGAGGTGTACCCTGGGATTTGAAACCGCGACCACCGTGAACTTGTTGGCAGCCGCGTCTGGTCCGTTTACCAACAGGCCACCACGCACTTGCATGTATGTATGAATAATGAACTCCCATTGAAATTTAAGTTGATTAACATATACATAGTTTATACATAAAATAATTTAATTAAAAATTAAAAGACCGACTTCAAAGTGCACTACAAAGTAATAAATAATATATATTTCATTATGCTAGTACACATTGATTAATTTTCTTAGTGACTTGACTAGCCAACAAATCTTAAATACGTAATATTTTGAAGGCGGGTCGCCAAGTGCCGAACAAGAACAAATTTAAGTAAATGTAACACAATTTGATATTATCTACTTGTACATCCTGTTTCGTTAGCGCTCAGTACGGTCCATATGTAAATTAGAAACAAATTAATTTAACATATTGATCCTACGTGTACATTGTTGAGATTTTAATAGAATTATTATGTGTCATATGTGTGGTCTAATTATAATGAATTGGATACGATAAAAGATACAGTGGTCAAGAGTTTTAATTCCATGGTACGCCTTTGACTTATTGGAGTCACTTTTATATTTATAGACAATTACTAAGCACTTTAACAGTGATAGGAATCATGGTGAGGAAAATATAAGAAAGGGAAGTAGTTAAGTTTGTATCTTTCCCTCGATTGCAGATAAGTCCGATGCTCAACAGTGTTTATTAAGAGCTGATATATTAAGGACGGGCAAAGTAATATTCGATTTTTCCATTAGTTATCAGGACGGAGTTTAGAATTTGTATCCGATATGGCGATTGACTCGCCCACAAACACACCGAGGGACAAAACACACAAGGCGTAACGTGGGTGTCCTGGTTGATACCAGGAGAATCTCTGCCTACCCCTTGGGGAAAAAAAGTGCGTGAGTTTATATACGTTTAGACAAATTATATTGCGTGTAAAACTTGCGTGTTTTCGCTAGGATGTTTAACACAAATTTAATTTAAGTGTAAGTCGTCGTGTTCGTCACTTGGCGACCCGCCTTCAAAATATTACGTATTTAAGATTTGTTGGCTAGTCAAGTCACTAAGAAAATTAATCAATGTGTACTAGCATAATGAAATATATATTATTTATTACTTTGTAGTGCACTTTGAAGTCGGTCTTTTAATTTTTAATTAAATTATTTTATTTTTTACTTTTTAGTTTTCATAAGCATTGTAATGGTGACAAAGGCGATCATATAATAAAAACTAGAATTAATGTATATAAAAATGAATCATTGTGATCCTTTATATTTTCAGAATCAAAAATTAATAATAGGTATTCGGATCCGAAGATAATTATTCGATTTTATGATTCTTTTTATGTAGCCACCTGTCATTTCGTTTTTATGATTAAAAATCACTAAAATCAGCTCAACCTGCCAGAGATATTGAGTGCGAATGCGTGGTAATCATTCGTCACCCTCTCACCTCTACGCCTTCTTTACTTCCTTTTTTTAATAAAACACATATACTGAACTTAATGGATGAAAAATCATTGCGTTTCTGCCCAGTTTGAAGAGTTCTGCTCTCCAGATATGTACTTATTCATCAGATCTTCACCATATTTTATGTAATCAACATTATACAGAAATATGTAATCAACATATTACAGAAAAGTTATTTTAAATCAGTTCTTTACTGGCGCAGATATTAAGTATTGATATTTGTTTATATCCTCCCCCCCTTCTCCACGCCCCTTTCTATTCCCTCTTTGTAGTAATACACTTATACTTATACATACTGAACCTAATGTAAAAAGAATTATTGCTGTACTATTAAATTTTGAGGAGTTCCGCCCTTCAGGTCCAAAGATATTCATCAGGTCTTCACAATATTTTTTTTGGACCAACCTAATATACAATACTATTCGACAAAAAAGTTATTTTTTAAATCGATTAAGTACTGCCGGAGATATTGAGTAATTACAATTGTACCTATTTTCTACCCCCACCCCCACCCTTTTCCCATTTTCATCCACCCTTTATAATAATATACTTATACTTAATCTAACGCAAAAAGAATTAATGCTGGACTGTTTAATTTTGAGGAGTTCTGGTCAGCAGATCCGAAGATATTCATCAGATCTTCACCATTTTTTTATGGGACCAACCCAGTATATCATTCATTCCGACAAAAAAGAAATTTTCAAAATCGGTTCGCAATTACCCGCGAAATCGGGTAACAAACATACAAAAAAAAAAAAATTCTGTCGAATTGATTACCTCCTCCTTTTGAAGTCGGTCAAAAAATATTTACATTGATGGAAAACACTCACCCAACAGTCCTAGTTGTCCGAGTTTCTTCCAAAATTCTCTGAGTTCTTTGAAATTATTTTCCTTGTCAATTTCGGCTGCCTTGGGAGCCAACTCCTTTTGTGCGAAATCAAACACAGATTTTCGTAACTGCAAAATTACAGTAGTATTGTAGATAGATTGTTAAAAACAAACTTACGATATCTATAACGTATTATGAACTTTACTGTCTTAAAACAGATCCGAAATTATAACTAATTGTGCATCACAACATTTGTCTCGGGGCGTACATCAAACCCGCACAGCAAGGAGGTCCGTTTCATAGCCGTTCTAACCAATTTCTCCTCGGAGGCTGTCATAATATAAAGATTATATTATTAGTGTTCACTACACAATGTACAGTATCTAGATACGTTTGTTTAAAATATTAACAAGCTTCGATCCTTGAAGTCCTAAGGTCGCATCATTTTGTGTTAGTTTTGAAAAATGGCATGCTACTTCACTGATATCAATGATTAAAGAATAAAACTGAGATTCACTGAGAATGAAAGTGCCCTGCATGGTGAGGCTCGCGTTTACCCATTGTTCTAAGACAGTGGTTCGTAACCGGTAGTCCGCGGACCACTGGTGGTCCTAAAAGCCTTCCAAGTGGTTCACGGAGCCATCCTGTGACCATCCTTAACATAATTTAATACATTTTTTATTTATGGCTAGATAGCAAAACCCTTTATTAATTTACATTTCGGTACCGTATTTACATACACCCAAACCTGTCAACAATTTTTTTGTCAAATATTCCCTGATGACGGTTAAGAACCTCTGTTCTAAGGACTGGCCCCTTGTCGCCTTAGGGAGGAAAATAATCTTCTTGCAAGGAATGTGGATAGCTTTAATTGTACTAAATTCCTATCGTGTGTACATTTATTTCTTTTATAATCCAATACTTGAATAAAAACCTACCTATTGAAAATTGTCGAGAATTAAATTCTTATAAACCATTTAATCAAGATATTTGACATCAAAGATAACGTCTTATCTGTTGACTGTTACTAATAACACGTTGATGCTAATAACTCGATGTTTAGTGTATTTTTTAAAAACCTAATGCTCCATGTTTTTGGAATAATCAAAAAGTTATCTACATTTGAAAACTGTTTAAGACTCAATTAAAACCAACCCGAACTAGGCCAGCAAAGCACTATGGCCTAACCCCTTTCAATCGAACTCTAGTATGTGGAGGAGAGCCTTGCCTTGCAGTGGGACATATAGGTACTTATATCGAAACGTTACAGTATATAATTAATGTACCTACTACTTCAAACTACAAAATTTTACTCAAATACTCTTTTAGTTTATCGTTGTTCATTAGTAATCATTATTCATGTTACGTAAGAACATAATTAAAATGTATACATAATGCGATAAATAAGCGTTTAAAAACATTTCATTGCTTTGTTCTTACGATATTAACAAATAAAATGAACAAAACGTCTCTGTTTTAAAGTACCTTGATAATTTTTGCAGAAGCACGTTTTCTTAACTATGCAATTAATTTGCAAATACAAATTAAAAAAGTATAATTAACGGAGAAACTTTTTGTACATAATGTATACATTCCATTAACTGTCTAGTGCCCATACCTATTCATTATAGGTACAAAAAAATCCAGGAAGAGTTTTGACTATAATTTTAACAGTTTTTACTACCTACTTCAAAATGGTGGAATGATACATACATAAAGTCACACCTTTTTCCCAGAAGGGGTAGGCAGAGGTGCAACCAGGACACCCACATTTCCCCTTGTATTTTCCATCCCACGATGTGATAGGGGGCGAGACTATCGCCCCCTCACATCCAATATCAGATTATCCATCGCCATATCGGACACAAATTCCTGACTCCGGGCTGATAATGAATAGAAAAATCTAATATGGCTTTGCCTGACCCAGGACGCATCCCGAGACCTTAGCTTTGTATATTTTTTTGTATTCCTTTTTTGTATTATACCGTAGTATATAAATGTAATAAATATAAAGTAAGTCTTAGATAAATCATTTTTTTTCAGATGGGAACCTTTCAAGAAGTAGATAACCTGCCGAGAATCGAACCTAAATCCCCGCGTTGCACACCCCAAAACCAAAAAGTTTTCAATTATAATTTCGATCACATATTGAGGAAAACATAATCATTGAACTGATAAATTTTGTATAAAAAACTACCTGATCAGCATTTGTTGATGTCAACAACAGTATTCAAGACTATTAAATATTCCGCCGGACCAAATGAATGAAATGAAATTTAAAATACACATTCCGGCTCACAGCATTATCACCATACACTATCAATTTCGTAACGAACACAGAAAATTAATAATCCATTGGATTGGATACAATACGCTGATGTAATTCATTAATAATGTAAATAGTCCATTATAATTACTAAGTCAATATTACTACAAGTTAACAAACAATATTTACTTGCTGTTGTTCCGGCGACAGTCCAAAAACATGCTCGTCAATCGGATATTGTGTCATGCATCGTATACCAGTCTTATTCACCGATTTACGATATATTTCTTTCACAAAGATCCTAACAGCCATGACGAAACGTGCTCGCCTTATAAACACACTCACTACACTGATGTTTAAAGAAATAAACTTACACGATTACAGTATACTGATTGCGAATTTGTTCGTTATTTAGTTTGAAATACGGTTTCAAATCGAACAATCTTCAGTTTGAGTATGTTTTTATGATAATTGCGTATTGCTAGTTGTGATAACATTTAAGGAATGATAATGCGTTATCGCATTTTAATGAAAAATAGGGCTAACGATCGAGATTTTGTTGTCAAGGTAAGCTGTAAATCTGGAAACACTGATAGGCTATGCCTATTTTGTGCATACACATTATTATCGCCAATAATTATCTGAATTCTGAAAGTTATGCAATGTACCGTAGGAATATAGCTCATTAATATGATATATTTCGTAATGACAATCGCATAGCCACCAATTTAATGTACAGGCTTTTGTTTGTAAGCCGAAGAAATGAGTAACTTTGGGGGTTACATATTTATGAGCACCGTAGACTATTTAGAACAGTGGGGTCTCGGTTATCCAAAAAACCTTTTGCAGGACGTTGTCAGACTATAGAATATGTCCGATTATAGTTCTCATAGGCTGGACAATTTATAGATAGAACACCTTGTGATCCAACAAACTATATAATATCATGATTTTAATATTTTATCGGAAATTTTATGGTAAAATATAATGCATATTTTCGAGTGGCGTTAAGTATCATCTATAAGCGTGGTAGATTAGATAGGGGCCGGTTCACTGGAGCAGCATTGGCTACAGGTAGGGCGGAAGTAGAAAATAAATCATAATTGATCTGCCCTCGAAGCACAGACTCCTAAATCAATTACAGTTTGTACATTAATAGCTATTCGTAGACAAATAATTTCTGTGACAGAACATGAGCTAACATGGGTCTAAGAATAATTAAATCCTCGATGAGGAAGAAAAACCGAACAAGATGGTTGTAATTCCAGATTCTTATGTAGAGTTCCACATCTGAGTGAGAGTGACGTAATAATTAATTGTTGGGTGGTTGGTTGGGTTAATTATAATAATTAATCTTAGTTTTTTTTAAGGTAGGGCATTTTCTCACAATGCCCCCTCCCCCCATAGCTACGGCCGTGCCGGGGCCCTATTGTACTTATTAAACGTATCTCCCTGTATACGTTACGTATACTCTCTCCGCCTTATTCATACAGTTTTAAAACCTTTTTTAGCTGTCGAATGTTTTGTCTCTTTCGAACATTTTTTAATTCAGTTTGAGTGAAGAAGACAAATCATTCAACAGTTAGTACCTAAATGTTTTCCGTCGTAGTATATAGAGCTGCCAATTGCCATATTAATCCTAAATTCGATTTTAGCGCCCTCATTAAAAACAGACTCTTTTTTGCCAAGCATATATATGCTACGCAGCAACGTAAGTCTTAATACTTTTAACAGATTTCGAATGGTCTTATCATCCAAAATATTAATTATTTCTAATATCTTACGACTTTACTTGATTATATTTCAGGACTACAGAAATAGTCATCAGAAATTTGAATTCATAAAAGGGTTATCTAAAAATGTCAAGTGTGTGGCGACTTATGTTGCTGACTGTACGTCTCCTTGCACGTATACTCTCTGTGATTGGTTCGAAACTATGTAATGTCTATTCCAGACCCTTAAATTGCTAATCCAACATGTTAAGACACTAAGTAGACAAATAAATAGTAAATATTTGTAAAATGACTTTGGGATAATGAGCAACACAGAGTAAAACTTATCATAAATAATTGTCATTCAGATTTAATTTGATATGCAGTTTACCCCTTAATGATTTCCTTTATACCTCACGTAAACATTCTAAAACCAAGGTTACTCGTTCGTATCTATTCCATCTCACCAAATCTTTCCAGTAGCTACACAGCTAGCAGCTTCAACATATTTACTAAGCATTTTTTACTGGAATGGACTACATGGCCTAAATGGCCTAACCACTCTCAATCGTACTCGATTGTAGAGGAGGCCCGTGCCCTGCAGTGGGACGTATAAGGGCAGATACAGTTGCTTTTTTTAACTTGACTCGTTAGTAACTTAATCCAATGTCAAGGGCAATGCCGTTCGGATATAATATTACTGACAACAGATCTCTCGCAATTCTACACAAAATAAAAGCTATCTACCATCAGTTAGTTACAGTGTATGTTATTATCTTATTTGTTGTGAAGGTTATCAAAATTAGGTTCTCGAGTGTTTAGTAGTTTTTGTGTATTTACAGGATTCTATTGATGTTAATTATTTAAATATTATGTACCGTAAAATTAAAATAAAATATAATATGTATTATTATTTATTTATTTGTATATTAAATATGTCGCTTCAGAAGCACCATGATTCACTAAAATTACAACAGTTTATATTAAACCTCTTATACATTAACAATACGTCCCGTTAAACACTACTCATAAATTTATATAATACAAAAGCAATACAATCATCGGCAATCATAAAAATAAAAATATGCAAATGGAATGTGTACGTATACACAAATCTCGTTCAAATGTCACTGAGGAATGTAAAAATGTATTCCAAAAATAATAGATATAATCATAAACAAAAATATATTGCACATAATGCACCACATTAAGTACACACATCGGAAGCAATACTGTCATTTTGTGCGAACCATAGACATTAACCTCTATCAAATCCGTTGACAATGACAGATTCATAAATAATGCACTCTTAATAATGATAATTTTCGTTAATTTAGGTCATACCTTAACATTTTATTTGATTTTTAAATAACGTACAATATTTTAATCTAAATAATACAACCCGATCCGACTATTGACATGCGTTCGACAGGTTAATTCGTGTCCATCTTGGATTTGAGAGACTGGTAGTATTCGGAGAGCACTTTCCACGCGGTTGGAGCCATGAAACCTTTGGGCGGCTCCTTACCTGCTCTTGCAAGCCCTGGAATTAATGTCACGAATGTCAATATGCTATGTCGGAATACAAAATATTCTTGGACATGTTTGAAACTTTACCTATAAATTGACAAAATACTATTATAATCTAACAAAATAGTTTACAAAAATTACATATACCTAGCATGGTTGTCTGGTAGAAATTGCCTTAGAGCGATAAGACCGCCATTTGTACTTTGTTGTTTTGTATTATCTCTGAACTGTTATTCCTTTTTATTGTGTACAATAAAGAATTAAATAAACTCATGCCTATTTTCCCGGAAGGGGTAGGCAGAGGTGCTACCACGACATCCACGCTTTGAGTATTCTGTCACATGATATGTTAAGAGGCGAGCTTATCGCCTTATCGGGATAATAAATAGACAATCCAATATCATTTTGCCTGACCTGGGATTCGAACCCGAGACTTCAGTTTTGTAACCCTACCGTGTCACAACTACGCCACTGAGGCAGTCAAGAGGCCACTTAATTATTTATTGAACAATATTCAATTACCTCTCATCCTTGTTCCCGAGATGAAATCAAAGTCCTCTTTACGCGTAGGATCGAAGAACGCCATCTTTCCGACTGATGTGTCATAAGCTGCCACGCGGAATGGAATGATCTGTTACAAAATAAACATACAATAAGAAAATGCATATAGAATTTAGAATATATGATATAGATTAGAATGAATAATATCGATAAACGGTTACCGAGTGTGAAATATCGATATAATATTAACACATGAATCGATATTTTTATCTACACTAATATTATAAAGAGGAAAACTTTGTTTGTTTGTTTGGTTGTAATGAATAGGCTCAAAAACTACTGGACCGATTTTAAAAATTCTTTCATCATTCGAAAGCTCCATTATCCACGAGTAACATAGACTATATTTTATTTTGGAAAAAAATAGGGTTCCGTAAGATATTTGGATTTTTCGGACACAAACTGAAAAAAATCAACCAAAGAAGTTACTTATTTTGCGTACGCTGCCTAAACTACAAAAGATAGAACCATAAAATGTTATAATTAATTGTAGATCTTATAAATATCTACAAAAAAGTCCGCGACACACTATACCTATCTATGTCGAGTGAGGCACAACAACCACATTTTTATTTAAAAATCTTGAATTTTTTTTTGGACTACATTTAAACGCGTTTATTTTACTCATGCTATTAATCCTTATCAAAATATTTTTTTTCATTAATAAGTACAGTTTATGTTGATAATATTTGGTCTTTGAATGATTAAAATTGGACGTTTGGTTTTGAAGTTGTGGTGCAATTAAAATATTACGATTTCTGCTGCACAAAAATTTCATAAGGCAATCTTTATATATATGTATATGGAGAGACGGGATATAATAGAGTGGAAGGTACGGGAGAAGGCTGGGATAGCTGACAGATTTGATAGGACGAAATATAAATGCACGTTATAAGACGGGATGGATAATAAAGAGAAAGGACGGGATGGATTGGGAAGAGACTGAACAGACGGATGAGACGGGATTGAGCCGGACAGTAGGACAGCTACGTCAAGTTTAGGTATACCAGAGTTTATACGAAAAATAACATGTATTTGGTGTGGTGTGGAATCAAAAAAATATATGCACCCAGACGAAGCTGGGCCGGGCCGCTAGTACGTTAATATGTTGACTGCAGATAGCACACTTTATGCACTTTTTTTATGCGGATCGCATATTGCAGCGTTCTCATGCCAGGCGTTCCATACATAATAACCCTGAGCAGAGGCGTCGTTAGCTGATGGGGGAAAGCAAATAATATGGAGAATGAGAAAAGTAGGAATTGTAGGCAAAATCAGGCAGTTTATGTATAATATATGTATTTATGTATTTTCACAGCCTCTATGGCGCCAGTTGATTAGACGCCGGCTGTGCAACGAGAGGACGCGGGTTGAATCCCTGCACCGAAACAAATATTTGTGTGATCTACAGATATTTGTGTCTGGTCTGGATGTATGTGAGACCAGAAAGTGTTTCGTAGTTCCTGATACCCACGACACCAAACTCGATCTTAGTGAGGGGTCAGGACTATGTATATGACTGTTGGATGTTATTTATGTTATGTATTAAATTCAATCATAATTATACCATTGCAGGGCTTCACAGGAATCACGCAAAAGTATATGTGACTGATTGATAGATGTATGTGACTGTTGGGTAAGAAATGTTTAATTTAATCCCCTCCTCTCCATTCCTAAACAGAACCCTGCATGCTGGCTTGCGAAGCCATAGTTTGACGGTCCAAATCATCTCAGCACGAACCAAAAGATTCGCAAATTATTTTATGTGCCGCACTATCAAGCTGTGGGATTGTTTGACTACGCGTGTTCCTTCCTTTCTATGATCCCGGGTCCTCCCTTCCTAGTGTGAAGAGGCATCTCAGCAGGCCGGCATAATTGTATCTGATATTGTGTCGTTTGAAGCCATTTGATACTCTGCCTGGACAGGATTCGTGCTTACCATCAGGCGAAGTGTCAGTATGCCGGGCCAGTTAAAAAAAATGCAACAATAAGTAAGTGCGACTGACCTCGAGGTCGTTGAGGCCGGGCGCGGCCTTGAGCAGCATGGCGCCGTGTCGCGCGTCGTACAGGTCGCCGCCGCCCGCCGGGTGCGGCACGCCGGCCGGGTCGCGACCCACTATGTAGTGGTTGGCGCCCGCGTTCATGCGACACTTGGCGTGCCACTGCACCTGTGTACATAATACTGTATGAGGTAAAAGTATATAACATGTTTAGTGTATAACATGCTACGACACTTCGAGAGCCACGGCACCTGTGTACATACAAAACTGTATGTGTAAAACTATAATACTATTTATTTAATTCTTTGTTGTACATTAGAGACAATACAAAACAACAATTATAAAAATTCTTATCGCTCTATGACAATTTATGCCGGACAACCATGGAATGGATATATGAGCACGATAAAGTAAGGGCAGTGTAAAATAAAAAAAACTATATACCGGTTTAGTATATAATATACTATAATCATCATCTTAGACAAAAAACTAAGAACTGAATATAGATCTCAGTCAAAGATTTCTATAGGGAAGTTTTGAAAAGACAAACACAAAAGAACCATTGACATAAATGTAATAAGGACTAGCGAAAAGCGTGTAAAGTGTTCCGACGTGGTGCGCGCGCTCCAGTACATCTCTAGTGGAGCGTTACTAAAAGTAGTCGTCGCTCCCAACAATTTTGCAAACGCTTGTTAGTCATATGACAAAACGTTGAATACAAATAAAGATATTTTTTTTTCCCTGTTTGGACGAAATTTACATATCAGATTAAGTTACTTTATTATTTATAATAGCGCGATTTTCACGGTCATCTTTTTGAAACGTCAAATGCACGGAAAGGCCTTTCCTTGGTTTTTAAATCAATGCACAGAAATAAATTCATTTCAACGAATTAAATTTATTGGATTATTTTATGTTCAAAATTAAATTAATTCACGTTTTTGGACAGGCTTTTCATTAAAACAACACATCGCTATCAATTTCTAAAACCCAATCAGCTTTCTGAAAACTTCGAAACGATTACGAATGCTATTAGAGCAATAATTCTATAAACTGTGGTTTACCTCCGTGGGACCGGCGTACATCATGGGCGATGGGAAGATGGCGAGCACGGTAGAGTCTGGGTCCAGTACTCCTTCATTAAGCACCGCTTTGTGCTGGTTGATACGCACTTCTAGTGGTACGTCGTCGTCCTTAGTCCAACCACCTGGGAAAACGTCGATACATTTATAATAGAAATACACCAAACGGTCACATACTTCTTATTTATTTATTTTTGTTTATCAATCTTTATTGTATACTGATTAATTATAATAACACAAAGGGATAAAATAAAGTACAAAAGTCGGTCTTATCGGTCTGAGCGATCTCTGCCAGACAAACTTTGGATGGATGTAAGAGAAGGAGAAAGAGAGGGCAGTGTAAGAATAAAGAATAAAATATCAAGTTCTTATTGAAGGGTTAGCCCTAAGATTCAAGTCTTAGGTACATACATCCATCCAACAGTCACAGACGCAGTCATGACCAAACACTAAGATCGAGCCTTGTGTCGTTAGTATCAGAAAGCTCGATAGACTTTACGGTCTCACAAATATCTAAAACCGAAACAATACCACTATACTGGTGGTAGGTCTCTCATATGTGAGAGGCCATCTGGGTGGGTACCACCGCAGTGTCTATTTCTCCCGTCAAACAGCAGTGTAAACGCACTGTTGTGTTTCGGGTTGAAGGGCATTGTAGCCAGAGTAACTACTGGACATATTGAGACTTAACATCTTATGTCTCAGGATGGCGAGCGCAGTGGAATGTCAAGCATTGCTTTGTAATTCAAGGTGTTGTTTGGTTTTGCTACTGTTCATGAGCGGTCGTATCGCTTACCATCAGGCGAACGGCATGCTCGTCTCGCCATTCATAGCAATAAAAAAAAATACCAGGGGATCCCACAAATGTGAAAAAAAAAAAATGTCGCTCGTTTCTTGCGAGTTAAAACAGGGTACAATATATCACTATTTTGATTTAAAACTGTGGATGCCTAGCCCAGAGATATTAAGATTTCTAGGAAATGGGTTGCATACTCTTCAGTATATTTTATGTCATAGTTCCATACATGCATAAGGAAAATACTAGGCGAAATGTGAGTGTCTTGGTTGCATCTCTACCTTCCCCTTCAGTGAATAAGGCGTGAGTTTATGTATGTATGTATGTATTTTCATACATTATTTGTTCAGAAGATTAATACAGTATGTTTAATGTATATTTTTTTGAATTTCAAATTAATCATCCAGTTTATAATTA
Source organism: Hyles lineata (assembly GCA_030180105.1). NCBI lineage: Eukaryota > Metazoa > Arthropoda > Insecta > Lepidoptera > Sphingidae > Hyles > Hyles lineata. The sequence goes on along the minus strand of JARJEE010000002.1, from coordinate 4,687,526 downwards.
CCAAGTGGATGCAACAGAAGTACGGGTTTCTTGAATCCTCTCTCGACCAGTTGACGCTGAGTGTCTTGCATCAGCAGAGCGTGTCCGTTGTGGATCGGATTCCGCAACTACAATCAATATAGAACAAACATTTATAACTCGGCAAAAAAGTGTACGATGCGGCGACAACTGGCATTAAAGAAAACAATTGCGGCAGCACTATTAAAAATGTCATTGTCTTTTCTGAATAATTTTATACGCAGGTATTTCTATATATTTTCGTACGGTTCTGTTTGTTTTGTGATTTAAAATGAACAAAAAGACTATTAACGGCAATTAATAAAATTACAACTATCTAAACATTTTCCGTCGTAGTATATCCAGTTGCCATGTTCATACTAAATTCGATCTCATTAAAAACAGAATCTTTTTTGCCAAGCTATACCGCCTTATTCATAGACAGTTTATAAACCTATTTTAGTTATCGAATATTTTGTCCCTTTCGAACAACTTTTGAATTCAGTTTGAGCAAAGAAGACAAAATATATGGGATGTATATGGGCTGATACAGTACACTACAGTACAGAAGAAGACAAAATATTCGATTACCAAAATACGTTTATAATATGTCTGTGGACAAGGCCGATAGACATCACGAAATATTAACACGCGTGTCAAAACTTAGAATAATGCACAATCCTCCAATTTATATTTTACTGCGGTGGGTTAGCGTGAGAAGTGAGTGCACGAAATTAATATTTCCTTTATCTATTTTAATATTCCTCTATACGAAACATATCATATAACCTGTATGTAAACTCAACTGTATAGCATTTTTCTAGACAGTCTAAAATATTTTCTCATTTCGTTTATTTCAGAATATTGATTTTAGAATTTTCTTGTTACACCTAATTTATAATTTTTTATGAAGTATTTACATTGACTCCATGTTCTAGTGTATTATCGCTATATCTTCACCAATTTAGGGCCAACAAAATAATATCTCTTTACCTGGAAAGCAAACACAGCGTCGGCTTTAAGTTCCTTAAACTTGTTCCTGAGTTCGTTGGGGGTGAGTCGGTACGAGTCGAGTCCGTCGTTCCAGCGAATACGCTCGAACACTTCTAACGCGCCGCCCACTAACCAGTCACCGGACTCTTTGATCATCTGTGGATTACAGTAAGTAAATCATCATCATCATCATCTCAGCCACAGGAAGTCCACTGGTGAACATAGGCCTCCCCCAAGGATCTCCACATCGACCTGTTGGAAGCGGTCTGCATACAGCGACTTTCTGCAACTTTAGCCAGGGCGTCCGTCCACCTTGTAGGGGGCAGTAAGTAAATGACTATTTAGAACCAAGAACTTTAAGAGAAAAAAATACGCTTACAATGTTTTTTTTTTTTAAAACGTAGGAAACGTTTTTCAGTTAAGATGGTTTATTGATTATTCAAACGTTAATTACCCAATACATGTATGTCACTTATTTTATTTGAAGTTATATTAATGTACATCTAGAATGGGAATTGGAAATTATATGGGCAGCGTCCAACCAAACTTAAACAACATTGAAAATTCCTGAATTTTATCTAATGAACAAGGGAGGCGATATGAAAGAATACACTGATATTTACATAGGATGTGTAGCCTTTGAATATAGGAAATGCAGGATATAAGATCCGGCTTTACATCATTTTAAGAAATCCGGTAATATCCTTCACTTAATGAAACACAGCGGCAAACCTAAGACTTCAAGTCGGTGTTGTATAAGCCGACTGCAGACCCCTCTGCGTTGTAGTTTTAAATGCCATTTACAATACCCTAATATGATATAATAAAGTTCTTCAACATCAATGTTTCCTGGTCATTAATATATTTTTAAGTTATTAAGAATCCTGTAAACAGATATCAACTTATCAACTTATCCGAATTTCCTCCCATACCTTGATATAAGGATGCTCTGTATGATAAATCCCGAACTGCCTGCAGCATCGCTCCTCCTTCCTGTGCGGGTAGAACTCCGGCGCTCGCAGAATGGCGATAGGCCTTCCTGCATGATACAAGGCGATGGCACCCTCGCCTGATAGCCGGTCCTTGACTTCAGTAGATACTGGCAGTACTATAGGGACGGATTGGTTGATCACTGAGCCATCGGGTAGGGTTAGGCAGTTGGAGTGAAGAGCCTGGAGGGAGAAATAACCATGTTATGGATTTTTTAGTACTGTAAACATGCATTTATGTTGAAAATGATAAGTGATGAAGGTGATCAAAGTTGATGAAGTGAGAGTTATATACAGGGTGTTTAAAGACTGCTACCGAAAAAAACGGGTGGTAGTTTTAGTGATTACAAACACAATGCAATTAATTTTTTTGGAATAAAATTTTTTCATCAGGATCGAGCAAAGTGGACTGTCTAATCTAATATCATGTAATCTTTACAAGGCGTAAAATACTAAATAACAAAAGTAGAATCATAAAAATAAATTGACCAGTCTAATACTAGGTATATAAATATTTATCAAAATTATTTAAAAATACTCCACTATAAATGCAAAGTCATACTCACTTGCAAGTACTCAATTTCCCTCATGAATCCCTTGAGCGGATAAGCCCAGCCTTCAGATAACACCTGCAAATAAACAACCAATCAAAAGATTAATGTATCTGCATTGTTGCCTTATGTGTGGCACTCGTAACGCCATATCACATTATGTTATAGATAGATCAAAGATAATTTTGACAATTTTTTTGTAAACAACTTATACTTGAACATTTTTCTATCGAAAGGTTGAGGCTCTCGAAATCCTTCATAGATTTAGTATTTGAAAAGACAGGTTTCGAAAACCACAAAACATATATTTAATTTAAAATATTAAATAGTTTACAACTGAAAAAATACTGGACACATATTATAATTATTACCACGGCTGCATGCCATCTCTGGATATATTTATTAAATTCAAAATTTTACCTGAACCCATTGCAAATCCAATGTGGTGAGTTCAATTTGCGGCAAGTGAATAGCCTCTTCAATGGCGCTCGTGAGTCTGTTTCCGTATATGAACAACTCTTCCACTTCTGTGTGGTTGTTCTCGAAACGTGGAATGATGCCCTGTGGATACCATACATAAATACTTATTTACAATATTATAAAGATGGCAAATAATAAGGGCAGACATTCTAGAAAAAGTGTATTGTCTCCATTTTAATTCAATATAACGCCATCTAGTGACGAATATCACAAAAACAAAAATTGACTACCCTGCTATTGAAAATATATAAAAACGAGTGAATGGCAATTTTTTGGAATATTAAAAACTAAAAACACATTGTATGAAGGCTGTGTTGTAAGGAAATGTTTTTTCCATAAGTCCGGAAAACAAGCAAACAGGTCATCTGAGGGTAAGTGATCACTGCCGCCCATGAACATTTATAACGCTTGGAGGAACCAGTAGAACTTGAAACCAGTAGGGGAGAGGAAAAGGATAGGGGAAGGGGTATTGGGGTAGTGAGCATCCGGCAATCTCGCTCACCGAACGAAACACGGCTGTAAAGTTATAGTTTCACGTCGATCTCTTGTGAGACAGTGGTACTACCCCTGACGAGTCTACCCATTCATGCCGAGTCATAAATGACATCAACATAGCTCTACCACTTGAATGTGGTATTATTCCTTATATTGACATCAGATACAAATCTGTATTTATTTTATTATCCAGCAACCATGTATCCATGTTATTACCTCCGACTCAAGCAGATGTATGACGTCCATTGTGGACTCTTCGATGGAGCGTCCCACCGTCTGTACCACCAGCTCGGGAGCCTCGGGTCTCTCATATTCTTGCGTGATCCCTGTGAAGCCCTGCAACGATATAATTATGATGGAATTATATATAAACAACACGACTTTTTACCAGAAGAGGTAGGCAGAAGAGATACACCTCGATGTGATAGGGGGCGAACCCGTCGCCATGTTGAATCGATCGGAATTTACTAATGAGAGGTTTTTTGTATCTTTTTACAGGGCATATGTGTGATTAAGCAAATATTTATTGACTAATTTATTTCGTTTTTGTTTTAGTCTTTCCCAGTGATGTAACCAGAAAATTAATAAAGCTGGCAATCTTCTACTATAAAAGCCGGTAGGGGATAACCATTGAAGTATTATACTAGAGCGGACATCGGGTACAAAATTTCTGCGCATTATGCTTGTACAGGAACCTAGTGAAACGAGAGCGAAGATAATAGAGCGTAGGTGAGACAGAAACAGAAGGAGTCGTACGGTACCATTGATTTTAGTAACAAACATTTTGTTCTAGTCTCTGGAATGATATCTCAATGGGGATAACAGTAAAAATATTTAAGTAAGAAAATAAATAAGGGCGACTATCATACGCACATTTCTATGAAAGACAACACACACATAAACACACACAAATTAACACAGCATAATAACACAGCATATTGGGGAGTGTTCAATTTTAGTCCACTGTATTATCTGTTGCTATGTGATAAATCATGCTAAATTTAATTATTCTATGGATACTAAAATTTAGCATGATATTGCACATCGCCACTTACCGAAACACTATCTGATTGCATCGGATTATGTAATTCTCTTATCTCAGCTACAATTAGACTCATATATTCATACTGTTTATAACAGTGCAATTGACTTATATTGATGGTATTACCACTTGCAAGTGATAAATATACAGCGATAGTAATAAACATTTCATATGATGTCATGTTGATATTATAATACTTGTACCTAATGGGGGTAACAAAGACAGTATTACTACGGCGTAAAGTTCATTGGAAATACATTGTTTAAAGTCCACTTTGATATAGTTTAAATGTTGTTTTTTTTGTGTATAGATAACTTAAAAGTTCCTTAGATTTACGCGAATCTTACATATTGAATTTTTTTTTTATCATCCCGACGTTTCGGTTACTTTATAACGTTGGTTAAACTAAATCCGGGATAAAATCCGTAAAAATAATAGTTTTATTCAATAGATTAGTTATCATTGTAGTTTATTAGACTTATACACTGTACTAGAATGACGAAGGAAAACAACCTGAGGAAACCTCCATACCATGGCGACCTTATCAATATTTTTTAAGGTAAGCAAAGGCCACCAACCTGCACTAGGCCAGCGTAGTGGACTATAACCTATTCCCTCATAATCGTAATCTCGGTTGTAAAGATACAGAACTTATATACAGAATTGAAACTAACTAGTCTAGACCTTAATTTCATTACCTAATTTGTCTAGCTGCAACAATCATGAACTGTTTTATCTGTATCTGTATGTGCTGTATCAGCCCATATACGTCCCACTGCAGGGCACGAGCTTACTTTACAATCGAGAGTACGATTGAGAGTGGTGAGGTGTTTAATCTGAGTTCCTAGAATCAATTCTAAGGTCGAATAAGCACAAAGTTTTTCCGTTTTAAAAGTCCCATATCAGTTCTCGGGGACTAGAAATTATGCGCAGCTTAATGGTATGCTATATGACTTAGTCTTCAATTTGTTACTCACATACATAAATATTAGCTAAGGCCGTCAAACTCAATTTTAAAATCAATGCATGCTATAAATAATTAATAGCGCAATAAATTACACAATGCTCATCAACAAAGTAGATGCATTATATGGATTTCTATGCCATACATGCAACAAAACGTAATTAGCTACAAAAGTCTAAACGAGTAACAAACGAGTTAAACCTGTGTTCATACAATAAACTTGATTTTCCACATTATTTGTATAAAATTACAGCCTCTGTTGCGCGACCGAGACATGAGAGCTGTAAAACTGAAAACACTTCAGACTAATGTTTATGTAGCCGTTTTTTTCGGTTCTGGGTGTTGAGATACCAAAGAGGCTCTTTTAGTACTAAATCCCATGGACCCAAGAATTGTATTAATGTGTGGACAGAAAGATGGATAGTTGCCAACTGCTAGGTGTCATGATATTTAATTGCTATCTTTTTTCTTTGTCTCACAATTTAGTAGGGACGATATCTATGCATGCAGCAGAATAATTCAGCTTATCAATTTATTGACATTTGATGACAACCCTGTCAATTTGTCGGGCTTACACACCGTCAATATTGTTTTATCACAAGTGTCTTTCATTCATTTGGACATATATGTAAAATTAATACTAGAATAATGAAATAGGAAGTAAATAAATAACATGAGCAGAGAATATGCAATAGTGAATAGTCAGAGTGAAGAAATACAAATAAGATAGTGTAAAACTATTATCTATAATTGACATCATAAAAAACCATTCGCCCACCAAAAATTTGGTGTATTTCCTATAAATATCGCTAAAGCAAAAAATCTGCTAAAAAGAAATACGCAATTTTATCTAATATAAAACAGTTTTATCAAATTCTAATCAATATTTCATCTGGACATCATTGCATCTACCATGTAGCACATTGTATTTACTAATCAGAGTGAAAGAGAAATACAAATTTGCTCACCTTAATCTGTCCTTCTCTGGCCTTCTTGTAGAGGCCCTTAGTGTCTCGCTGCTCGCACACTTCCAGAGGAGTGTCTATGAACACCTCGAAGAACGGAAGATCCGAGTCAGTGTGGATGCGACGAGCGACTTCACGATCCTGGAAGTAAAAGATTTTATCAATTTTTGCATTTGACAGTAAATGCAGTATTATACAGATAGGATATATCGTCGAAAAATATGCGAGTTTATTTAAAATTGATAGTCAATCACCACGCACTATGACGGTGAAGGAAAACATCGTGTGGAAACCTGCATACCATAGCGATTTCTATGGTAGGTAAAGTCCGGCAACCTGCACTAGGCCAGGTGGACTATATGGCCAAACCACTCTCAATCGTACTCTCGCTTGTAGAGGACGCCCGTGCCCTGCAGTAGGACGTATATGGGCTGATAAAGATACAGATTTGAAATTGGCTGTATACACAATGAGGATTTGGTTCCTTATTTATGTCATTTATGTCAGCATTATACATATATATAGCTATAACTTTAGGTACCTAAAAATATCATATATTTAGTATTCAGAAGACATAAGGTAAACTGGTTTAAATATAGGTCGCTAGATATCGCTTTCTTAATATTGCTAGTATTCAACATTTTTAACTCTAAATAAATTCTTTTGGTTTTCTAAATAAAATCTTCAATATTCTACAATGAACAATTAACAAGTTGAGGTTAATTTTAATTTAGGTTACGAACTAATCACCTACAATACAACAATCAATGGAAACTAGCACAAATATATGATTAGGAAATGTGTCATTGCATCGCGTCGTTTACACCATTAACCTCTGACTTTCACTTATCTAATTACTAGGAAAAATCATAGTCAAATGTAGGACAGTTTTATTAGGTTACGATACATTTAAATATATTTTCGTTTTCATGAATTTTAACGTCACCAGGCTTGATAAGAGAACAATAAGGTTGATATAATAATTATGATTAGAAAATATCGAGATTATATTATGCTTAGAAAATTCGTAAAAATGTAGAAAAATTAACCGGAAAGATATTGTGTATTGTATTCTATCGCATCGCAAATATTGTATAAAATCACGTATAAATTCTCTAGCGATATCCGGTTGTTTTTTTATTATATTATAGTTAAGGCGTAATAACAGCTGCAGAACTTCGTATTATTGCTAACCATTTCAGGGCTAAATCCCCATTTCGATACCCATCCCTGCAAAGTTATCATAATAAGTGACAAATGCTGATATTATCAGAACCAAACAGAAGTTAATGATACTATCAGATAATTAAGAATTGTATACCAAATCAACCCATATTATAAACACAGTTCAATGATTTGAATCCATTTGTGTCCCGATGTGAAAATAAAATTTAATTATTATTTAAACTCATTCAATAATTATGTTTACAATACTGGTTCGTATTCTCTGCATTTACGAGTGCATCACAATAGCTATTATTTACAAATACAATTCATTGGTATATAACTAGTACGCCTTTCATAGTAATACTATGAATACTATTTGTATTTACTATTTAGTAATTACTAATTATTTCCGGTGTTTAAGGCGGTAATGACAACAAAGACCTATAAATCATTTTTAAAGTATTTAGAATATTGCATATTAAGAAAACACTTCCACGCCTTTATTATTTGTCTAATGCTATGTGTTTATGCCACAATATGAAATAGCTGTAAATAATTCCATAGACTCAAATCTCAAATATTGTATCGATCTCATGACGGTCAATACGTTATTCTAACCTGCCAATTTTTTTAGACAAGACTTTGTGATGGTAACTGCTCTGGCGGCTTCCCCCATATCAGACATCTATCACCAGTAAAATAAGTTTAAGTATAATATTTTCCAGCTTATTATTTCTCAATCCAAGGTGAAACACTTATTTGATTGGGCCTTTGTACGCCTATTCCGGAATAAAAATATACTAATGTTGCATAATTATATCCATACTTATGCGTGAAAATAGAAAAAAAAACATGCATAAGTCAAGCTTTTTAATATTCAAACCATCTTTATACGTACCAAGTTTGTCAAATAGATATCGCTTAAAGCGATAAGGCGGCTTATAGTAGCTATATGCTTTGTAAATGGATAGTATTTATATTATTATCTATTTAATGCACGGATAATTAAGTTAATTGTTTTATTCTAAATTACGTAGATATCAAATTATAAACAAGGTAATAACATCTGTTATGTAAATTTGCATATAAACCTATTGTCTATGCGTAGAAGCAAAAACGAGTATATTAATTACAGCCTCCGTGGCGCAGTCGGTTAGACACCGGTTGTGAAACGAGAGACCGCGGATTCGATCCCAGCATCTAAGCAAATATTTGTGCGAGCCACAAGCATTTGTTTCGGGTCTGGGTGTTTGTGAGACCGAAAAGTCTCTCGTAGTTCGTGATACCCACGACACAAGACTCGATCTTAGTGTGGGGTCAGGACTATGAATGTGACTGTTGGGTGTATTTATTTATAATCTGAATTCGAATATCGTTTCGGTTCACAAAGTAACCCCCAAGCAAAATTACCTCGATGGCGCAGTTGTACTACCGTACTATTATTACAATGCAGGTTGGGTAATCTGGAGTTCGATTCCCAGGTCCGGCAAAGTGATATTGGATTTATCTATTCATTATCAGCCTGGAGTCAGGAATTTGTGCTCGATATAGTGATAGGCTCGCCTCTATCATACCATAGCAGGGTAATGGAACACACAAGGCGAAACGTGGGTGTCCTGATTGCACCTCTGCCTACCCCTTCTGGGAATAAGGCGTGAGTTTATGTACGTATGTATTCCAATTAAAATACGTAATCCAATTTAAAATTATATTTATATAATCAACGGATCGATACTATATAACGCTTATCGTATTAACTTTCGTTTGTTTTCGATATTGAATTTATAGTAACACATAAATTATTATATTATTGAAACCTATTACGTGTATGATAAGCAATCGGTCCTTAATAGCGCCATAACGGAAGCTTACGGTTAAAATCAGTAGTCTCGTATGTTACTATCTTGTATTAAATTCTAATTATTATATTTATAAGCGATTGGACTTATAATTATTAGATAAAAAAAAATAACTTTAAGAATAAAGAAGATTTTGCAACTATTTTTTATAGTACTACCGTTAGATTCTTTTAAGTATTCTTACACCTACTTCAGCTCATCTCTGCATCACCGAAAGGTAGACAAGGAGATAATGCCAATGGCATTAAGTCTGCCTTGCGTTCTTTGTATATGAAGCTTTTAAATAAAATATATAAATACTTTAATATAATATTTTTACCATCAGATCAAGGAATAATGAAGCAATACTACTGAAATAGGAACAATACCCACTAGCCTTTTTATTCACTGCCCCCGAAGACTGCCCGTTTATTGCCTTTGGATCGACATGACACATGGGCGGCGATGACAACTTTCTGCCAGGTAAACCATTTATTCATTTGCCTGTTCTATCGTATAAAATTAAGAACGATAGTAAAAATAAGTCATCCCTATACCGACCCAATGCAGAACATCAGCAACGACTTATTTGAGAGCCAACACACTTAAATCAATTTTGTATCGTTGTATTTATGTACAAACCTACCTCAATACAAGAAAAAACCTATAAAAGACATTGCAATATCACACATAATGCGTTTTTAAAAATCACCTCACAGCTCTATGCGTTATTTTTGTGCCTAACCGTTTTCTATAAAACTTAAGTATTATATTATTTACTAAGCGGAAAAACCACGCAGAAATCAATTGCAGCATGAATAAGCAGGTTGGTAAGGTTAGTTCCTACACCAATTCTCGGTACCAATTCCATAACATCGATGTAAAGTAACACGTTAACTTTGGACCATTCAGTCAACGAAATAGTACAAATTCATATTACTGGTACTCTTTAATCCTTTGTTGTCAGAGTTCTAAAACACATCCACAAGTTTTTTTTTATTGCAATGAATGGCGAGACGAGCATGCCGTTCGCCTGATGTTAAGCGATACGACCGCTCATAAACAGTAGCAAAACCAAACAACACCTTGAATTACAAAGTAATTCTTGGCATTCCACTTCGCTCGCCATCCTGAGACATAAGATGTTAAGTCTCAATATGTCTAGTAGTTACTCTGGCTACAATGCCCTTCAATCCGATACACAACAGTGCATTTACACTGCTGTTTGACGGGAGAAATAGACATTGCGGTGGTACCTACCCAGATGGCCTCTCACATATGAGAGACCTACCACCAGAAAAGTTTAAGTTAAGTTTGGATGTTGGGAATTTTTGTGGGCAGATATCACCTTTATTTATCAAGGAAGGAGCTTTCTAGAAAATCAAGCACATTCCACACAAAAATCTTCAATTACCTCAGCAAAAGGCGAAACAAAACTGCAAAGGCAGACCACGCCGCTATCAGCGAAGAGTTTGCCAACTTCAGCCACACGCCTGATGTTCTCTTCCCTGTCTTCTTTGGTGAATCCGAGGTTCTTGTTCAGACCAGTCCTGATGTTGTCTCCATCGAGGCCGTAGGCGGGGATACCTGGGGAGATTTACGTTATTACGTTCCTAATTGATACAATGTCAAGATGGATGATGGACGTGAAAAGCTAAGTAAGCACGCCGTTTAAGAACGGTAGTGACATCGCTATGGGCTATACTAAGACAAACCTAATGGGTCGACTGTGGAGATTGTTGTGTAATGATAACCGACATGAAGCTTTGATGCAGTTTTGCGTTCACTTAGAATCGTGATTAGAATTATACATTCCTATCTCTTTATACTTCCCGGTCGAATCACACGAGCATTCCTAGGAACGCTTCAGAAGGTCTGTTAATAGCTGAAGCTGATAACTATTCATTTAAACAATTATTAAATAACCGATATAAACCCTTTATAAGTACATTATTAAACCTACAATGTAATACATTGTAACGTAACATCAAAACTATAATATGTATTGATTCATTCGCCAGTCATGCATGATGGCATTTTATTAGCAACAACTAACGAAGTAACTAGTATGGTAAATAATGTAAATAGTACATTAAATATCAAAGAAAATAATACTGAGGATCAGGTGTCCTACATAGTAAGCCGTGATCAATTTGCGCACAACTTAGAAATTAACATATTATAGCCGCATGAAGAATCAAATAACCTTTATCTAGGTTACACACGATCGCCGGTGCATTTAAATAGTAAACACATTAATTTAATCTGTTTCTTATTGATGAATAACGTTACGTTGACAGATTTATTTTATAATTACGTAAAATCGTAATTACACTTTTCATTTCTTTATGCCCTAATTCTCAGTTACAAGATGACGCAACAACATACGTAGAGTGAAATACCCAGTTATGAAATCAAAGGGTGGGCAATAATCTTTCCCGCCTCGTGATGATATAAGACTAATTGCTTCTTCGCAAGAAGTTCTACTAATTATAAATCTCAGCCAGTTTGACTATCTAGGTTAGTTTGTAAATAACTCGGAATACTCGGAGCGAATATTTAGTTTAATCTTGCAAAGCACCTTTAAACTGTTATGTAATATTTATTTGCAGACCTTCGTTGTAAAAGGGCACAAATGTAGGTACTGCATATTCGGAAAGTATTTTCATGTGTGGACAATTTCGAGACCAAAGTTAAGTATGATAAATGTTCGTCAATACTTGAATAAGAACTCAAAGAAATCATAAGAGAACATCCCGATTAAATACTAAATGCGTATCTACATTCAACACAACGATAATTACATTCCAAGATAGCGTCTTATTGCCACACGATGCACAAATGTCCTGCGCAAATTACACTCTTCATCTAAAAGTTAAAACGGAAAGTCACGGAACATATTACTAGACCTGATCTCGACCCAGTCAATGAACTTGATTCATATAATCAATGTACACTGTTAGTCGACCAATGTGATTATATGTTCAAGTTTGCGTTATGTAATTGATATGATCGTAACGTACAAAAGATGCAATGCAATGCTATAATCACCAAAAAGAGAGAGCAAAGGTGTTGATCCAGGAAGTAAGCGAATGGCTGAATAAAAACCTTTTCCAAATAATCCAACAAGTAAAACGTGACATTCTAAAGTGTGTTACTTTCCTGGTTCAACTTCTTTACAGACTTTTTTTTTTATTCTGGTATATTGACCAGACTGCACCTGATGGTAGGGCAAATGCCGTCTAGGCAGAGTATCGATTGGCATCAGACGGCAGTTCCATGCCAATCGATAAAATTATACCAGTCTTCTAAGATGCCTCTTCACACTTCGGCGGAAGGACCCAGGATTATAGGAAGGAGGGAACACGCGATATCGAGACAGAAACACTTAACATCGCGTACTTCATAGTCATTTTGCTCTCCCAGATTTAGAAAAAAAACATTCGAAAGCACCTTCTTAAGTAACGCAGCTTTGCTCAACAAATTGCCCCACAATCACAAATAATCCCTGCAGCTGAGAATGATTGTAATGCATCAGACAGAAAGTAAGCCAGGAACTCCCAAAACTGACCTTTAGAGACCAGGTAAGCTTCAAGTGCGAATGCTATGCTAGTCTTCCCTGCTCCACTGAGCCCTGTGAACCAGACAGTGCTGCCTCTGAAAGCCCTGCTCCCAAGGGCTCTACTCCTCTTCGCTCTTGACACTTGGTGTTTCTGCTCCACCACGTTGGTCGCCACTTGGGCACACTGTAAACAAAAGTTTTGGCGGTTATCCAGAATTATATATCAGATGGTTTAACGGAGTTTTGAAACAAGAGTGAGTGGTTTCGGTTTTATTATTGTTAGCTAATAATGTACAAACTGTGTATTTGAAGTAATATGCTGTTCGATGCATGTAAACTGATTTTTTATAACCCGTCTGAGATTTGCAGTAGATAGTTATTCTTATGGAAGGTTAATGAATAAGAACTTGTAAATAATTTGTAAACTATGTATGTTTTTACCGCTACAAATTATAATAATATTAATTAATTAATATTGGTATATTATTAGCCCTAAAATTCATCAGTAGTCTATGAATTGAAAAGGTATATCAAAATATGTTTATATATCTGTTAGAATTGAAAAGTTGTATTATAATTTTCAACAATTTATCATATTTATGATGTTCAGCACGCATAGGGCACGGCTGATTAGTTATAATGACGTCATAAGTTTTTCATAGACAAAACAGGAAACTACGTGCCGTGCCGTGCTCCATAAACACAAATCTATACTAGGAATGGAAACTGCATACAATTCAATTCGACCTTAAAGATTTTTTCCATAATCAAACCAATCAAACGTAACCTTCCTTGTTCCTGATTAGTAGAAATATACCAAATCATTATCTACTCGTTATAATTGCTTTAAGACTCAATATTTTTGTGGTGCCTATTAAAATATTTTTCACACCGTTACTGCAAAATATTGAATATAAATAGTTTTTATCCAGTTAAAGTATTCAACAGATTGAAATTTGGCTATATTTAAATCCAATTTATTATAATTATCAATTTCTTCTAAAACATATCACCCAATTCATAGAAACTGTAACATGAGATACCGTTTCCGTCAATGCCAAAAAACATAACGAAACATTTTGCTCAGCATAACTTAATTTTAAAACACGTGCAACCAATTATTTACGTATATGTGTTTATCACTAAAAGAAGCCATAGTAATACAGTAAAAATTGTATTTCACTCCCGTATTTTCAGTTAGTAATAATCTATTCGATTTTGATAGAATCTTAAATAAACGTAATTGATAATTACTTAATCACTAAATCTAAAATTCACTATACTCGTAGTAACTAATCTTGATTGTAAGCAATACTTTGATATTACGCGGTTTAGGTAAATTATAAGTTAGGTAAACAAAATACGGTGAAGGGTCTGAATCAGTACAGCCTTGATAACCAGATCGAAGTAATTAATGTTCTTAATATGCAATTATTTTAATTTGAAACGTTAGTGTCGTGACCATTTAGAAATAGAATAGATGCAATATATATATGATGTATATATTTGTGGTGAACAATGAATTTATAAATAAATAAATCTGTAGCACAGATAGCCTCGATACCTGGTAGCTACGTACCTATATGTATATTGTGAGGTGTCATAGAATATGTTATAAAGTGTAATATTTTACGTGGTATGTTATTTAATGTAGAATACAAAAATATCAGTAAAGATTGTGCAAAAATGTGCAGTAACATTTATTTCCGGATACAGTAGATATTATTTAGTCCTGACTTTTGGCGAACTACAAATAACAAAACTTTAAAAAGAACTTAATCAACCCCACACATCACAATACACTGCAAATTATGCAATTTTCTCCAAAGGAAGTATTTTTACAAACGCGAGGAAAATAATACCCCGGGAAATTATAGGTAATAATGATGTGTGCGGCATGTAAAGATAACAGACAGATTTGTGGGAAAGTCCATTGTTATTATAACTATGATGGAGATAAGAGGTCGTAGTTGATATTGTTAATTATCTTTAACAATGAGGGAAAATCTGAGAGGATTTAGCCGAAGGCCTTTTTAAAAAGAAAAAAAATAGAAAATAAAACTATGTTATGCTTATACTGAAAATTTAGGATGTGCGTCGCGCGCGAGATCGCTTTACGAATTAATACTAACTACTAGAGAAATTACTGATTAGTCAATATGGGAAAATAGGGATAGATATTATTAGGTGCAGGATTGGGATAACGCAGTACTTGCTAATTTGTAATTTTTATACAGAAATTAGGATGTATATCGAAGGGCCTTTTCCTGATAGGTTGACGTTAAAAAGCGGACGGTTGCACTATTGTATTGTTTTACAAGATATTGTAAAATATGGATCCCCATGACAATAAAATATTGTTATCAATTTTTATGGCGACACGAATATCTAATAATCCAATTGGTTGGTAATACAGTTACCAACCAACTTTATGTCGAACTACCACTCACAAAATATATATTTTAGTTAGCAAATTCGATAAATGAAACAATGATATGATAATATGATAAATGAATGATTCATTGAAACATCGCTCGATCTAATAATCCTAAGATTATTTCAAGACGTTTAAAAATCTCCGGGATAAAATTATTATGCGTTAGCTAATATCGTTCCCGACTGAACATTCGCTTCCTTCATACAAATTATGTTTACAAATACATGGAATGAATAAAAATATGAAAGTCACGGTTGTTTGTCCGGAAACGTGTTTTTTCTTCGACACTTTAGATATAAAAAGGTTGCTACACCAGGATACGGAGCGATGTGGCAAATTAATCATTATTAACTAGGTCATTATATAACAAAATATAAAGGTAATTATATAATAGCTAGTAAATTAATTATCCCGCCGTGACATTTCATCTTATGTATCCCAAAAATACGTCAAAGAGAATTGTGTGTTAGAATCATCGATATCAATGTTACACTAGATAAGACGTTCTTTGTAAAAAACGTGTCCCACCCAAGTGCGGTGCATGCACCGCACACGAATCAGTCTGCCGCGTGACGGCTACGCTGCAGTACGCCTCTTTGATTATATTTATAAGTAATTTATTTTGACTTTTCCCCGTCAAACCGATAGCGAAATTTTCTAAAATTACAATATAATTAAAGCATACAACTTAAGTGATAAAATATTGCAGTATAATGCCGATAATACAGATATTTTATTTATTATTCGATTAAATATTTGTATAGGTCATTAGAAATACAAGGTGAGCTTCTTAATCGTATGTCTCATTCCCGCGCATAAAAATTGCCCGTCGAGTGAGAGAGACGAACTATATTAGATATAGATTATTCATGGGACATTCATATCAGACGACCAATTAGGCATAAACTATTCGAATACATTACAAATACAGATATGTAGGAAGAATGTAGGTAAAAATTGATTTCAGTATTTTAGTTTAATTTTATGTTGTTAATTAATAACACAAAATATGTGTTTTGTATGTATGTTTTGAAACAGTGGACAGTTTTTAGGCCCTATTTCTTTATATGAAATACCTAATGGACTACGTTGAAATTTCGAACCCACTGAATGTTATTAAAGACTAATATCACTTAAAATTGTTTTAGATTCTTGCGCGTCGTTACAAAAGAAGGAGATCTCTATAATATTTGTCTGTTGTTTCATTATCTTATTGTAAAACTGTGATAAACTTGTACACTTATAAGAGTTTTTAGTTTAATTTAGATAACTTTCATGAATTATTCACATAAATAAAAAAATATTACAAAATATATAATTGCTATGACGGCATTCATACTTAGGCAGTATCTTAGGAAAAGCTATTATTGATTTGAACTGTCTCTTCTGTCTAATAATCTTTGATCATAATTTGTAATATTCAAGTAAACGTACTAGATGTCGCTACTGAGCTTTATTGAAATATGGGACAAACAGTTTCTATGACGCGTCGCGTCTATCGGTAGAATATAAGTCAATGGTTAGAATAAATATAAGGCTGATTTTAGAGTCACGCTGAATGTGCGCAGACTGTCGGTGCTGACAGCTCAGCGCGTAGCTTATGGACGGGGGTCAGCGCTGACAACTACGCGTTGTTCTAAAACGCTCCTTAGATGCTCATACATTTCAACCGTCAACGCTGATGGTCAGCGCTCGGTCAGCGTGACTCTAAAATCAGCCTAACGGTTAAGCAATGATTGTTAGAAATAATAAAGAACATGACAACAGTGCGTCCTTTCAAATTGGATAAGCAGACTAAAAAAATCTAATCATGAAAATCAAGAGATTGCAATGAATTGTTAAATATAAGTTATTTGTAAAAGCTAGCAACAGCTTCCGCTCTGGGGCTAAGATTTCAAAGGTGAAAGAGGAAAACAATCTTTTTTTCCTTAGAGTTTTATGGCCTTAGTCATAGGCACTTTTAAAACCTATTATAGTAAACACATGTTTTTTACCCTTTCGAACGAATTTTGAATTGAGTTTGAGAGAATAAGAGAAAACATTTTATAGCTAAAATTGGTTATACATAAAACGATGAATAAGGCCGCTAGAGTTTAAGCTATCTGTGATAAATTAATTCTTTGCTTTGTATGTTTAAATTGATCCATTAGGCAGGGACAGAGAACATAATCAAAGGGTCTTTCCTTATTTTGACCGAAGTATATTTTCAATTTCATCATACTTCAATCAATCATCATTCCTTCTATAATTAATAATATTATTCACGATAGAATTAAAATGCCAGGTTGAAGATAAAGCTCAAACGACAAGTTTACTCTCGCCCTACTGAGAACTCAAGGAGAAACGCAATGCATTACGGTAAAATTGTTGAAAGCGACAACGTCGTCCATGCGAACGGCGCGGCGCACAGTGGGACGGATTTCGAAGCTCCTTTACATAGGATTTTTCAATTTTTTTTTACCTTTTTTCTCAAATCTAAGTATGAGGTATTATTGTTATTACCATAACATTACCTAATATTAGAATTTTGAACCGATTGGCATCTCAAATATTGAAAAAAATGACTTTGAAGATTTTAAATGTATGAAAACGGATTTTGTTTTCGTCCTAACTTTTTTTTATATCAAGATGTAAAGCTGAAACTTTTAGAGATTATAACTTGAACCCACACCAAGCCATACAATTTTGACCTTGACCCCGACCGGTCCCGTTTAGGAGATATGGGATAAGCAAATATGCACATTTAGCCCGCATTTTGACACGGGCTAATGTGTTTGCCTTTTACCTTTTTTCGTAAATTTAAGTATAAGGTATTATTTTTATTACCATGAAATTAACTAATGTTAGAGTTTTGAATCGATTTTTATCTAAAATATTGAAAAAAAATGACTTTAAAGATTTTAAACGTATGAAAACGGATTTTGTTTTCGTCCTAACTTTTTTTATATCAAGATGTAAAGCTGAAACTCTCAGGAATTATAACTTAGACCCACACCAAGTCAAACAAGTTGTAACCTTGACCCCGACCCGTCCCGTTTGGGAGATATGGGGTAAGGAAATGTGCACATTTAGCCCGCATTTGGACACGGGCTTAATGTGTTTAAATAAATTAAATTCTTACACTTTTCTGACTGCTAATGGATATTGAGCTCAGGTGCTGATTTTTTCAAGTTTTATGAAAAAATGTGGTACGATAATCCCTAACTAATTTATGACTTCATAGTAATTAATTATAACATTAAAATATAAGCAACCAGGTGACGTGGATTACTTACCTTGATTAATAGAATTTTCTAATATCATACAGCCGCACTCGATATCCATTGTTATTCTACAGATGTGGCTGACTTTTGATAATGTTAATTGGGGGTAATTAGCCCTTTGTTTACCATGTTTTGCCGGCCACCTTTTATTCTATTTTATTACATGTGGAGAATTTGTTAATGTCGAAAAATTCCGGCAATATTGTACTTCAACAGCTCATAAATACGTCGAGCTCTATTCATGGTATTACATGCCATCTACTGTGCATAAATTACTCATACATGGTGCAGATATTATTGAGTTCAATAACTTCATTCCAATAGGGAAGCTCTCTGAGGAGACATCCGAAGCTCGAAACAAAGATTTTAAATATTTCAGAACTTTCCACTCACGCAAAAACAGCAGAATTGCTACAAATGAAGACATTATCCATAACCTACTAATTTCATCTGACCCATATCTGTCCAGTTTTAGACCTAGAATAAGTCAACGTGATATTCAGCCACTTTCAGAGGAAGCCAAATTATTGTTAGAATTGTCTACTTCTAGTTCAGACTAGAAAGTAATAGCTTAAATAATGGATTTACCTTACTATGATAGAGTAATGTTTTTTTTTTCAAACACCCTTTCATCCACTATTGACATAAACGTTGTAGAAAATATGATTAGTTCAAACCAGACAACTAGTTTAGGCTATGTATTTCTCGCTCAATAATTCTATTCTATAATTTTCATATTCCTGTAATTTTTGATTTGTACCTTTTGAATGGAATTCTTCAAGATTAAGGTCAAAAGTAATAATTTAGGGCCTGAAACTGACGTGTTACAAAATCTCCTGTTATTTTGGATCGCAAATTTCAGGTATAGGCTAGTTACGAGAGCCCATGTAACAACATACTCAGAAAATGCACTTTTAATTTAATCATATCTGTAAAACAGTGTCGTTCAAGGTCAAGGTTATGAGTTGCAGATATTTTTAGATACTATCACATAGACAAATTTAAGAATTTAATTTACTTAAACACATAAAGCCCGTGTCCAAATGCAGGCTAAATGTGCACATTTCCTTAACTCATATCTCCCAAACGGGACGGGTCGGGGTCAAGGTTACAACTGTTTTGACTTGGTGTTGGTCTAAGTTATAATTCCTGAAAGTTTCAGCTTTACGTCTTGATATAAAAAAAAGTTAGGACGAAAACAAAATCCGGTTTCATACATTTAAAATCTTTAAAGTCATTTTTTTCAATATTTGAGATAAGAATCGGTTCAAAACTCTAATATTAGTTAATTTTATGGTAATAAAAATAATATCTCATACATAGATTTGCGAAAAAAAGTAAAAAAAAACACATTAGCCCGTGTCAAAATGCGGACTAAATGTGCACATTTCCTTACCCCATAATATCTCCCAAACGGGGCGGGGCTGGGTAAAGGTCAAAACTTGTGTCGCTTGGTGTGGGTCTAAGTTATAATTCCTGAGAGTTTCAGCTTTACATCTTGATATAAAAAAAAGCAAAATCCGTTTTCATACATTTAAAATCTTTAAAGTCATTTTTTTTCAATATTTTAGATAAAAATCGATTCAAAACTCTAACATTAGTTAACTTTATGGTAATAAAAATAATACCTTATACTTAAATTTGCGAAAAAAGTTAAAAGGCAAACACATTAGCCCGTGTCAAAATGCGGGCTAAATGTGCATATTTGCTTACCCCATATCTCCTAAACGGGACCGGTCGGGGTCAAGGTCAAAATTTGTATGGCTTGGTGTGGGTTCAAGTTATAATCTCTAAAAGTTTTAGCTTTACATCTTGATATAAAAAAAAGTTAGGACGAAAACAAAATCCGTTTTCATACATTTAAAATCTTCAAAGTCATTTTTTTCAATATTTGAGATGCCAATCGGTTCAAAATTCTAATATTAGTTAATGTTATGGTAATAACAATAATACCTCATACTTAGATTTGAGACAAAAAGGTAAAAAAAATTTGAAAAATCCTATGTAAAGGAGCCTCGAAATCCGTCCCACTGTGCGGCGTGTCAACTTAAAGCACTCACAACGTTGTGATAGGCCATACAATTTAAGGGTAAAATAAAATTACAATTTGAATACAACGATAATAAATATATTTACTTTATACAGGCTATTATACACCTGTCTCCGAAAAGTCAGAGGTGTGCCCTGGAATTTGATAGCCAATCACCATGCACTGCAACGGTAAAGGAAAACATCGCAAAGAAACCTGTATTCCATAACGATTTCTGAAAATTGATATAGTATGCAGTCTGCCAACACGCACTAGGCCAGCGCGGTAGACTAGTGGCCTAACCCCTCTCAACCGTACTTCCAGTTGTAGAGGAGGCTTGTGCCCTGCAATGGGGCGAGTATGTGCTGATACAGTACAGTACATTTGTACCGGAACCGATGGTGATAACAGAGAAATCAGTATATCCAACGTGTAGAGATGGTTATGAAAGGAAAGCTACTGATGAACATGGACAATGGCAAAGATTTCCACCCTGGCCTTTTGGAAGCGACCTACATTAACCTTCTACGACCATCAAAGACCAAAACATATGTAAGGTTTTAATCAAAATTCGTTGCTTTAACAACATATAAAATGCTGATCTGCTAAATGTAACGTGCACGATTGTGTATTAAAGATTAGTTGCCAAAAAAAGCTAATAATTACAATTTCTGATTTATCAATACCCCTTCACAGTTTTGATAAAGTATATACTCTTATAACAGACATCAAACAATTTACAAAATCATATTTTTTTTATTATACATTTTTGGTGACATACACGAGTTTAAGAACATAACAAATTCCACCTAGGATTCCAAAGAGATTTAGGCATCGCTGTTGGTCTGACTCCTAATATGGGGTAATTAGGTATATCAGGTATTTATGGATGGTTAATGCATAGCTCGTTGATAAGGATTTATTACTGCAATAACTTTTTATATACAACATTGGTGGATAGATAAATTTTGTGATTATAAGCCATGTATGGTATGACTTTTTGTACCCCGTCAATGGATCTCGAAATTATAAAATCTCTACCTACGAGGAAGATATTAACGGAAAAACAATTTGCATATTGTCTTTTTTATCAAGTGCCTCTTCTGTTTTGAAAGTTAGCAGTCAGTTTCTTGTCATTGGCCAAGCGAATCAATTCTTTTACAGAGCTATTAACATACGTATTGGTGTTTGGCTTACTAACCTTGATTTCGATGAAACAACATATATTATCTGATATTATTTAATCATTTTTATACATAACTATGACTCTGTGATAATACGATATCTCTTACCAATGGGGAAACTAGGTAAAACGTCATCTTAATTATTGCCTTACATAATTTGGTGAAATAGAGAAAATCACGATGAATGCCCGCCTTGAGCGGTTATGTCGGATTATACTTAGGTACCTGTAGGTCCGTTTATATATTAAATAATATCTAGTATACAGTGACCATCAATTCATAGTCGAATAAAATATCTCAATTCCCGTATAGCTGTGCCAACTCCCATCCAAGAGAGTGTATCATCAGATTCCGACTTCTTTGAATTTCTATTTCAATCAGAATTAAATATCCATTATATTACGTAATAAATCATAATGTAACTTCCGTTCTTTAATCGACAGCAAATTATCAATTGAGATCACCTACTTTCGACCGCTGTCTATTTTTATGTCAAAGATTACAAGATGACCTAAGTCTGTCTGCCACACGCACTGTTATGACTTGATGCTATAAATGTTTTATATCATTGAACAAGATTAAAACATATACACGTCTATAGCCGACCAGCATTGTTACAAATACTACGATGAGTGAATTTCAAACTTTAATAAAGTTAATAAACTATTGTAATTTATAATCATACATTCTTCACGCTAATCTTAAAATCAGCAGCATTTTCCGTATGCGGTTGATTAATTTCAGAGTTTCTAATCTTATGGTCAAAACATAAATATAAAATGTATCTAGAACATCCATTAACTAAAATAAGTCTTACATAAGCGAATACCGTTTGTATGTCAGTCATAAGCCATAACATAATTTATTACCAAAATACTACTAATGACGCTTCCTCATACATTAATTGACATCATTTTCAAACTATGCCCACAATTAGCGATCGACATTATCGTTTTCGTAGCCCAAAACGTAATAACTCGCATCAGATGCGTAAAGATTATGTCATCGGTCAATTCGACTATTCAACAATTATGTTCGCCAAAGTTCATTCACACATTCTGAATCATAGAGCGAATGAACCGTACGGCGCATGTAGAGAAAGTACAATGTTTACGTAAAACTGCAGCCGTTGGCATAACATGCGTACAACCACGATGAGAAAAATATGTCTTTAAGTATTTATTTTTTGAGGTTTTTAAGAATGAAGAATAGAGCAAACGGTTTCACATTCTTCTTCAAGCGGTTTCTAGAAGATATTAAGATGAATGACAAAAGAAGCATCAATGAAGCATAGAGAAAATTGAATCTCCGGCAGTTTCACTCGCCGATAGCCGCGATAAAAAAGATACTTCATTTTCTGTGAGTGATTGGTGCCGTATCGACCCATTCGAGGGTAGAGCCGATTCGGTCCTACCATACTGAATCCCAAGCTGGTCACAGTGAACTTCTACAAACGTCTACAATTCAAATTGATTATGCTTCTTAATCAACCCATCCTTTGCAATTTGCAATTTGCAGCACGCCTGTGCGAGGTTGGCACTACTTCCTTTTTATGCTTATCACGAACACATTCAAAATCTAATTTTACTACCAGCCGCCTGCTTAATTTTCCTGAAAGTAAGAAATTTTAGGATACGGTGTAAATTTCAGTTTTCTTTATGAAAACAATTATACACTCGATCAAGCTACCTATTGGCCGATCTATGAAGTAATTATTCGCAGCTATGTAGGTACATAAATATGCAAAAGTTATCTTGTCATATTTTATTTGAACATAAGCTTTATTGATTTTAGTTTTTATTATCGAATAGTATCTTTGTACTAACGGAATTAGATTTAAAACAACTACTATTTTTGTCATAAATTATACTCGTTAATAAATCAATAAACAGAGTTTTGAGGAATGAGTTTAAGGTTATTTATGTGTTTAAGTATATGGGTTATTTATATCATATGTTGGTATAGTGAGCCCTTCAGCTGAAGTGACAATTACCAAAACTTCGCTAGCAGATGCTGGATGCGACAAGGTGAAATGGGGCAAATTGAAGGAGGCCTATGACTAGCAGTGGACAGCTTTAGTCTGAAGATGATATTAATATTTAAGGAGTTGCTTTGTAATTCAAGGTGTTGTTTGGTTTTGCTATTGTTTATGAGCGATCGTATCACTTACTATCAGGCCAATAGCATGCTCGTCTCGCCATTCATTGCAATAAAAAAAATGAACGCAATACAAAAACATCGGTAATGAAGTACCGATATTGTTTTCGATAGCCAAACTAACAAATGTAGGTATATGTAACTATGTTTTCAACATATGAATGAGTACGCGTAATTAATATGAGATCTAGTCACAATATCGTCTTTTTTACTTTATATCCGGTCGATACACGTATGCCGGCCTAGTTGTAAGAGGGTATATACACTGCCCGGCTTCCGACCATGGTGAAGGTGGCCATACGAGCTCATAAAAATATCCTATAACCAATTAAATGGTGTTTAATTCAATAAAATAATTTTACATTAATAATATTTAACACGTTTCGGAATGTTTATTACTCGATCGTGCCGAAAACAACAAAAAATGAGGAAACTTAACTAGGAAATCAATTGTATTCAAACTATAAAGAAATAACCTTTGAAATGTAGGTTAAAGTGATTGACTAGAGATCCGTACACTGAAAATATTATTTAATGCACCATTTAGCTGGGTAAAATCGGGGTGCCCAAGTCTGGACAAAATAGCAAAGATTCAAGTACAAAAGCTGACCCTGACATTGGAATAACGCAAGGTAAAAAGAAAGTAAAAGTTTTTATTAACACAGCACTGCAAGTTTAACTTGTAAAGATCATCCGACACGCAACGGCGATTTAGAAACAACAAGGAAAATGTTTTTTTACAATTTCACTCAATAATCTCCAGATGATATAAGTTTATGAATAAGATAAACAGGTTTTAAAATATTTATGATTTGATAAGCACATAATAAAATATTTCAAACGCATATAATGCAGCAAGATGTCTTTGAAGTACCGCATTTTGATTTAACAGAATTCTATATTTAGCCCAAGAACGCAAAGGATGTGTTAAACTTGTTCCAAGAATATTTTTTTAAATGTAATTTGCGTCGGCCTTATTAAATTAGGGTACGTTTCAAAGAAATAGACGCGGCCGTACAGAAATAAATTACTACGCATGGGAGCCGAGAATGAGTGAATGAACGTACGCTATGCTTCAATCGTCAGGTTTCAACCATAAATGTCAAATGATGTGTATCCTAAAAGGTGACGATAAAAACGCTTTAAAGTAGGATTTTTATAGTATCTTACTTATGTTATCAATTATTCCTGTAGTATTTAGCACACGCGAGAAGATATACATTATACATGGTGTTACGGACATAATATGGGATTTCATTTTACGCACATATTTCTCACCACTGCAGGTGACATTGCTCAAAATTTGGAAAAATCTGAGATCAGTTTTTGTCAAATATCGTGATTTTAGTTTTCTCGACTTTTAGCCGTCCCTTATAGATACGAGTATTTTTACCGCTTACCTGTAGGCACTTGGGTTCGGTTCGGGATCTTACCAGAGTGGTAAAAAGACTGAAGAATGGTAAAACTAAAATCGCGATATTTGATAAAACCACAAGGCAGTTTTTTCTAACTTGGTACAATATTACCTGGGGGGTTAAGAATACGTAGCTTAAATTATAATACCATTTGTCAATAGCACCCGCTATTTATGTGATCCGCAAATATTTGCACCAAATTGCATTTATAACACGATACTAACCAATTCCGTCTATCAATCCATGATCGCATAACAAATATAGAAACGTCATAGCGTTGCGATGAACATAAATAACTCAATAAACGTTTATTAGGAATACGAGCCGTGACAACCGACCGCGGCCTAGTAATAGGGATAAACACATTTCCGTCTGCAGAACACACTAGCGCATTGAGGTGTGCCAAGCGTTTATTTTCAATTAGAATAACACTATACCATTATCATACTTTATTTTAACTATCATCATCATCATTAGATAATCTAGAATGATCATAGCTGAACATAGGTCTCCTAGAATTGTTTAGAAAACGACCTATTGTAACTAAACGACTTGTTGGATGTGGTATTTTGATGCTTGACCAATTCACTTTAATACATACTTTTATTCATATTTACGTAATTTATAATGTTTATTAATACCGCTTGTCCTGACCCACTCAACAACTGTTTTATTGGTGTCAGCTCCTTTTACTTATTACAAAATACTATGCCCACAATAACAAAAAATTAAAAACAGAGTTACATAATTCCATCCATGCGAGCTACGCCAGATCAGGTTTATGGTATATGCCGTATAAATTTAAATTCGATAATTTCACTCTATAAATTCGTGAAATCTTTGCAGTAAAAATCAAGTCATAATGTACAATCCTTCAGGTATTATAATCTACAATCCTTCATTGGTATCTACGATTCCTCTATATATCCAATAAAAAATAATTCATAAGTGTGTTAATATTCCGCCGGCTGTGAAATGAAACGTCGCGAGTTCGATTCCCGCGTCAAAGCGAATGTTTGTGGGGACTGAGGGCCCCTAGTATTTGTCTCGGCTCAGAGTGTTTGTGGAACCGAAAAATGGCTCGTAGTTTCTTATACCCACCCACAGGACTTATATGATTTGGGGTCAGGACTCTGTATGTCACTGTTGGGTGTATTTTTTATTTAATAGTCATACAAGCCAGTTTTTAAGCTATTCCAATTTTGCAGTAGGCATATAAAAACTCTGGAGCCACTTAGAATGTAGGAATTCTCTTTGCCGAACCAGAATTAAAAAGGAGTAACTACAGACTGATTATAATAATTATTTCGTCTCTTACAATTTATTTTGCTGATTGTATAGTGTACATTGCGCATATTGCTGAAAGAGTTGGTTTATCAATTTATGATCCGCCACTTGCGTCACATAAAAACCTTTTAGAAAATGTGTTATGTAAAATATGTTATACATATTTTCCGCTATTCAACTATCGTGAAAATGAGCGTATCAGTACATATCTAAATCCAACATGTAACATAATGGACTGTAAGATGACGCCAGCTATCCTTTCTGTCGAACCACTTTCGATAAAATCCTATAATAACACCATGTCATGTCAAAATGATAACCATGGCTTGCACAGCACGAAGCAATGTTATGCTAACAGTTCCACAGATAAATATTACAATGATAATATAACAATAATAATCCGTTACTGTTGTCCACTTGATACACATGTCACTGACTAACGGGATTTTACCAGGCTCAAAACTGCAAAACATTGAGTTCGTTCACTTAGCAATTTAAAAAATCAATTTGATGTATGTTATATTTATTTTGAATTATACATTTGAAACTATTAAAAATAATATTTTTTTAGTAAATATACATGGGACAATTAATCAAGAAAGAAATAGTTGAACAATAATTAAATCTAAACGAAAGTCTGCAGACCGGAAAGAAAGTTGAGTATGTTGAAGAAACATAAACAGGTGAAAGTAATGTTTAAAATAACTTAAACTCCAAAATTAATTATGTGGACGTGGATTGTACGAAACAATTGCTACAAATAAATAAGGTTTTTGTTTACTTTGACCTAAAAACGATTGATTCCCACGGAAATTAGGGATCTCAAATATTTATGAATTAAAATTACCATCAAACAATTAATAAAATGATTTAATAATTGGATTGTTCCTGTCAATAGACAATCCATTGATCGAAACCGTATTAAAATTAGCGAACATCACGTTGTAGAGAATGAAAACAAACAATGCACTCGGTGTACTAACCGTTCTTCCATTGCCATTTCCCCATTCCGCAATTTTAAACTTCTCGTAGGTTTCAGACACTTTTTTATTCCTTAGCTCAAGACTCATTGTTGTTAATTAATGAAATCTTAAAGAAATGACAATATTTCCCGCTAAAACGCGAAAGCGCTCGCGAATATTTAGACAGCCGTATCGACACGCACGGCGCCCGCGCCGTTCCGACTCACACTGGCGCGTTCCACTAACGATATTGCACTTTAAATCGCTATTAAATAACTGTGGCAGATTGCTTGACTTCCACTTGCATTGGCTGTGTATATTAAAAAACAAATTACCTAGGAAATAATTAAACGTAGATAAATAGAAAAAAATATGACCTCGATTTTTTTCGTGAACCCATTCCCTATCACAGCCTTCGCTCTTTCTGTTTCATTAGGATCACGTAAATGATTCGATAGGCACAAAAAATATAAACAGTACGTTTTCAGGCATAAAATTTTCCTAACTTCGAGAACATGCTTTGTTAGGTAGTGCGTGAAAACTACTTCCCATTTGTATATTCAAGACCGATCGCAGTTATATTTTTGTTATTACATATTAATAATACCAATCAAATGGAAACATTTTTTATTCGCTTCGTGTTTTACACTACTATATGAATCATCAACTAATAATAAACCCATTTCATAACGCAATAGAGGCAACACGTTAAACCAATCTCAGACAATAGGACATGAGTCAAAAACGATACATGTTTGTACATAGTACATGGGTATACCACCAAAGGATAAATACAGGATACTTTTCAGTTATTTAACACCCAAGCCCGCCATACAAATAACCCCACGGCCCACATAGTAGAAAGATTGTACAAACATAAGGCCACGTCTTTTGTTTCAGGCGGATTTCGACCACCAGAACTGTTAATCAAACACAGCTCAAAAAAAATATTTTGACTGCTTGACAGTTTATCGTAGTTATAATAAACAAAATTAAAAAAATAGAAAAAAAAACGTGAAAAGACAATATTTGAGTTACCTGGTAACCTTCACTATTCATGCGAAAAGGAAAGTAATGAATACTTTTGTATTACATACTTCATAGCTCAGTCAAATAAGCAATTAAAAAATAATTTCTCTCGTCATGATAAACCGCAGTATCGAATCAAATTTAATATTTATCTCCGCATAGACTACCAAGGGACTTTGTTGGTAAAAGCTTATGCTACTGGATCCTATCATCGTACTAGATATCGTAGAATCGTAATGCTGCTATTACGCTATTCATTTAATTAGCACCAGAAATAAAGGGGATTCTCTGTGATCTGTCCTTGTTTTACTATGTCTTGTATGAGTTTGGAAGGCAGATAGAGGGCGCCGTAAATTACATCGTTTCTGGATAAAACTAAACTCAGCAGCTAGCGCTATATACGTCTAAAGCCGTTAACCGACGATTTTTTTCTACAAGACACACATTATTATGGTAGATATCCTGATCCTACTTCCTACTAATATTATAAAGGCGAAAGTTTCTTCGTTTGTTACTTCTTCACGGCCAAACGGCTGGGCCAATTTGGATGAAATTTGGTATGAAAGTAGCTGATACCATGAATTAACACATACGCTATCTTATACCTCGAAAAAAAAAATAGTGTTCTCGTAGGATAATCAAGAAGTCTTGCCGCTCAAACGGCCCGGCCAATATATAAAAATTTAGTATAAGGGTAGATACCCTGAATCAAAACAGGCTGTATATTTTTTTTTGGAAATAGTAGTGTCCCGTGGTATAAAGGAACTCAAATATGTATATTTGCTTCTCTTTCAAAATCATAGGGATAGTTTGGGATAGAAAAAAAAGCGAATGAAATGGTATATAAAAGGACAGGATTGCATGCCTTGACTCATGAAAGAAATTGAGACGGGACAGGGCGGGATATAACGGGACAGGGTGAGAAAAGCAGTAGAATGGATGGCAGTCAAGTTGAATTTAAATATCTTAGTGTGGGGTCAGGACTATGTATGTGAATACACGAAACAATACGTGTTTAATAATGGGGACTGGACTCAAAATGTGTCTGAAGCCGGACAAAATCGGGCCGGGCCACTAGCAAAGTTATGACATTGTGTCTTAAAAAATATAACAAATATACAACAACAAACAATAAAAATAGGTGCAATATAAGTTGGACTTGTGCTATGGACCTCGAAATTAGTATGAAACGCGAATGATGTATTATGTATGCATAATTTACACATTATAAAACTGTTAATTATGTGAAGTGATGTCTTATGTGCAAAATAATAAAAAGTGTGTACAATAAAAATCTTGTCAAAACATCATATTGGATGTGAAATTTTTGCTGCTGCTGCATATTTCAGACTTAATTCCTTCCCTTTAAGGAACGAATTCTAGTTTTAAAAGTATAATTAACAACGATTTTTAATAATTCAGTTCTCAAAGGTGTCAGTAAATCTAACAAGTTTAAATTTCCATTTTTGCAACTAAAGAAATTTACATTGGATCAGGTTCATAACTTGATCAGTAATCAGCAATCAGGGCTAAAACACAATGTTCTGAATTCTGTCAAAGTTACACTTGTTAATTATGATTATTATATCAAGAACTTTAAAGACGAAAAATTATTGTTAAACCACATGTATACTGGAGAGTTCTATAAAATAAGTGATGGAAGTTGACAGATACAGAGAAAGTAGGATGGGTTTATTGCAAAATGCAAAACTTTTGTAAATCAGTGAGAGAGGCCAATTTTTAGCTGATGGAAATGTAGTGACAGATGTATTAATGTCCTCAATGTAGTTAATACTTTCATTTTACACTTTCTTTACATTGCCACTGTTAAAATGTTTGTATTCTTTCATTACATTATTGTGAGAAAATTTTATTATATCCCAAAAAATGCATAATATGGGAATGTGTATATAATTGTGTGAACTAACTTTTGTCTTGTGAAAACTTTTCAATGCATGAATAAAGAGGGCATACAACAGGACTCATTTATAAATGTTGTGAAATGAAGCTTAATAATGTGCTAAGTACTAATAATAATTAGAGGATTGGTGGTAGCACTCTGATAATAAGTGAGATGCTGTCTGGGTAGGTATCACCGCAATGTCTATTTCTCCTACCAAATAACAATGTAAATGCACCATTGTGTTCTGGTGTGTTGTAGGCAGAATAACTACTGCATATATTGAGACTTAACACCTTTGTCTGAGGATGACGAGCACCGTGGAATGCCAAGCATTGCTACTGTCCATGAGCAACCTCACCATTCATAGCTATATAAAATTTTGAATAAATATTATTTAGAAATACAATAATAACTTACTTAAATTATTGTCAACTGCCACAATTTCTTCAGAATTCTTCATTGAACCATTGTTAGTGAATTGCATTAAACCAAATTCTCAGACATGTGAAAGCTTTCTCTAAACTTTCCATTACATGTTAAATGTAAGTATTTTATTGCAGACATACTGTTTGTGAGTTTACTATGATTATTATTTCATTGATTTAAATATTTGCGTACAATTAAAAAGTTTCATCCATTTTTGTTGTCTATCATGCTGTTTATTTTTATATTAAGTCTCAATATGTCCAGTACTCACTCTAGCTGCAATGCCCTTCAAACCGGAACAAAATAGTGCATTTACACTGCTGCTTGGAGGTACTGCTAAATTATTTCATATATTTAGAAGTCTAATTAATAATTAAGTAAGTAAGGTAAAAGCACCAATGCCCGACACTGAACCAATAGATGACACTTTCGAAAAAATATTTTCTAATAAAAAAACTAAATATTTTAATGACATTGCTCCTAATTTTAAAGCCACCTCGTACCATTTATGATACACGCCCAAAAGCTTGTTTGCACTGTCAGAAGTAAATTTCAATTTTTTTGTTAATTGACCACAAACGGTTTGATTTCGCGCCATTATGCGCGTAATTCTTAGCGTTTTTCTTAAGGAACTGATTTTCAAACGGTATGGTTTTGTCTTATATTATATGACTTTTGGCTATATCGGGTTTCGATATTATATGGATATTACATTATTGATTTATTTGAACCATTTCCTTGTTATTTTGGCTTGTTTTTGTATAAATTTTTAATGGTGTCTACTATTAGTTCCAGAAATTGATCAAAATCTAAAAGATGACATGTGTGAACTTGGTAGTTTTTTTTTATTTTTTTATTGCTATGAATGGCGAGACGAGCATGCCGTTCGCCTGATGGTAAGCGATACGACCGCTCATAAACAGTAGCAAAACCAAACAACACCTTGAATTACAAAGCAATGCTTGGCATTCCACTGCGCTCGCCATCCCGAGACATAAGATGTTAAGTCTCCATATGTCCAGTAGTTACTCTGGCTACAATGCCCTTCAACCCGAAACACAACAGTGCGGTAACACTGCTGTTTGACGGGAGAAATAGACACTGCAGTGGTACCCACCCAGATGGCCTCTCACATATGAGAGACCTACCACCAGTAAATAAAAATATTTATTTAGATTTGCGTAAATCAAATATGAATCTTATGCAAACATTTTGGAGATGCTCAATTTTATCTATTTATGTTGTGAACACAACATTCATATCTGAGTTTCGTTTGTTGTACACTAGACCAATTAAAAGAAGACAGTGTCAACTATTAGAGTCTACTAGATGTCCACTACTAGTATACATTAATTTCAGATTACGGTTTGAGCAATTAAAAATGATGAGATGAATTAAGATCAACTAAGAATGATGAGATGGGAAAAAGAAAATCAATAAGAAAGATAATTAATTAGAAATTGATATAGGACTAATAATAATAAATTTATGTACAGGTGAAGAAAATTACCACGAAGAAAATAAGATCACACCTGATGATAATGTAATTTTTAAGTCCTTGAAAGAAAGAAGAAGATATTTTATATATTTTGTTACTGAATTAATTCTAAAGCACTATCTGTGCTCGGTTTGATTTTAAATTACAATTTTTTGATATCACATAATATTAAAATGATGTTATAGTCATGTCTATTATTAGTGCCAATTGATGTCTATTATTGGGGCATCTGATTTTTTTATACTGTCATCTATTAGCGACTATGGTAATCCTAAGAAAATATTTTTTTTTATATAAAATAAAGCAATCTTAATTTTATTATTATGAAATAGTTAAATTCCAAATGTTGCTCTAACAGTAAAAGAAAATGTAACTTTAATTTTTAGAAAAACATTTTTGAATTTTGAGAATTAAGTTTGATTTATCCTTAAATTGTCTACTATTGGTGCTTTTACCTTAATTGGATTTAGTATATTTAATAAATATATTATTTTATGTTAACAACATGACTATGTGGCAGTTAAAACACTATAGATTCATATTTTGCAAATGAATATTTTGATACAAACTAAATGAGAACATGAATCTACTGAAATCAATGCACATGAAAAATTGATACATGTAAAATTAAGTATAATATTGAGTAAAAATTAACATACAGCAAATATACACTATATTTGCTCTATGTCAACTTTTAGAGTATAGAGTAAGAATTATATATTTTACACATGCTTGGTTAGGAATAGATAAAAGCCAATGAACACCATGAATTTTGATTACCTCTGTGTTATTGGAGAGGTGTACAAAATGTCATCAAGTTTTTATCAGGCCTTTTAGTCATTAAATAATATTTATATGTATAATTCATTATATAGGTAAACAAAAAGATGCATTTTATTAATTCACATAAACATTTAATTAATATTAATTCCTTATTCCTTATCATAAATATATAGAAAAAAAATAGTTAATAATAAATGGTTTGTATGTTTTGTGATTAAGATCATATTATTTTATATTGTATAGTAACAAATATACTCAATTATCGGTTTTATCTCGCTAAGCTGTCATAAATTATTAATTAGATAAATTATCAAACCATTGCCGCAATTATGTTGTTTCCTACTCAATATTATTGATTGGCATTTAAAGACTAAAACCGCAAAGTTAATCGTCTCTGCACCTCAGTAAAATATGTAATGTTTGAATTAATTTTATAAAGAAGTTAATTTAGATGAGCCGATAAAAAGAATTGCTTACAGTTTTCAGCTTCTTCTTAGGTCCGGAAGGTCCATCCATTTTGGAAGATGTAAATTACACTGAATCTAAGAATAATAATCTATCGTACGATAAACCACCTATTTTAATAAAAATAAATAAGAGGCATTTCACAGTGAAAAGTGGCAAGTGGTTAGACAAAGAGAGAAAATACTGTAATTCTGTCATTTTGAATTCGTAGGTGACGTTTAAGAATTTAAACATTATTTTTTTGTATAAATATGGAGATTCAACTTTTTATAATACCAAATATAAGAGTAAGGTACATTTATATAAATAATTTTCACTAAATTAGTTATAGATGCGCATTTATTTTAAATAAACTTAATTGTAGTTTTTTTAAAATAAGTTTAATTTGTAATAAAACGGTCATGTTTACTGTTGGTTCATGTTTTCCTAAAAAAATGAGGTTCCGGATATTTTTCCCTTTAGAGCTTTAGACCATCTTTAGACACAGAGTACATTACTAAAAAAGCTCTATGATGGCTGTATGGCTTAGATCTTTGCCTTTCCGTCAGGATAAATTTAACTTCTTAGTCTGTGGGATAAATGGAAAAAAAACAACAACATTTGTCATTGGAATTAGGAATGTGCAAAACATTCAATTTTTAAGATCCGGATCAATACTGATCGATCTATAAAATGAACCGGTTCAAATAACCCGTTCAACCGAACGATTGGTTCCGATCAACTCATATCGTGATTCGCGTTGCAAATTGCAATTTGCCTGGAATACGACCCTTAAGCTGAAAACACATTATAGGTTTTCGTCTTACGACCAACCAAAATAGTAATCTTTATTTTTTAAACTTGTGTAGTAGATATTGTTTGTTATTAGTTTTTATTACTATAGTTTTGACGAAATTGACCTTTTAAAGGAATAACCGACACAAACACTTAACCAAAATATCGTTTTATTCTTAAAACTTATTACATAAATTATTAACCAAATCAATTAATATCAGTTACACAAATAATGAGCCAACAATTAACACGAAAACTAATCTTATGTACCGACAAAATAATAAGACACGAGAATCAACTACGCTCCGTTCAACCGCGCGCCAAAAAGTGAGTCGCAGCGCCAACAACTGTCAACCTTTTTTTTTTTATTTGCTGCACCGTCTGGTTTGTTTTTCCCGAGTAGGAGAGTTTGTTAAGAATAGTTTATATTTTCAGCATTAACTATTTACTTAAATTATGTTAAGTTATTCAGTGTTTTTATTAGTTCTGGGTCATGACTCAGATATGTACGTGCATTGTAGTTCCACTCAAAGTTAAAATATCGTTATTTGGAGCACTATCATTTTAGCAATTATATTTTTAAAGAGTGATCAATGTTTCCCAATATCTTAGGAAAATACATGTCAATCCGGCCAAACTATTACAATATATCTCTATCTCATACTAGGTACTCAAACGTACCTACGGACCCTCGATTTTGACATTAAGACTGTCAATGTCAATATGACAGCTTAATGTAATTAAAATATCCCCTCAACCGTCGGCGAACCGCATTGCGGTTCGTCGACAAAACATAAGAGGTGCCGCGAACCGTCGCGTACCGCAATGCGGTTCCTGTCTATAAACCAATACCCTATTTAAATAAAAATAAACCCTATTTCAATGACAGTAGGTTGCTTTTTGCTTGAAGAGCGAGGAGACTTACGACGGTCCGCGACCCTTCCGACGGTTCGCTGACATGACAGTTTTCTGACAGAAAAACAAACGACAGTCGTAGGGACGCTGTGGCTACCGCTGTGAATGAACCTGACAGCAGAAATATGATATTATTAAGACCTCTGCCACACTATAAAACTTGAAAAAAAAACTAATTTACTAAAGAAAACCACAAATTGCGTAATATAATATATTATGTAATTTTAAGTAAAACTACCTAAATTATAAAAACAAATAAAATCACATAATGATCAACATTCGAAAAAATAAATTATCGTTTGCATTTACTCCATCTATTTCCACAGTCCACACTCGTAAATGAGAGAATCAATTCTTAAAAACTATTTGCCAGCGAAGATGTATTTTAATAATCATATTTTAAGAAAGAAAGAATCAATTTTATTCTTGGTAACGAGCTTACAGTGATATCGGTTTACACTCAATGAACAGGCAAACAGAAAATATAATAATAAGCACGAAATAAAAACAAAAATACGAATAACAATAATTTAACAAATACTTGTAAGTAAGTAAGTAAAGAAATTAAAAGGAAAATAAAATAATAATAACAAAAAGAAAAAAAAACATTCCTTAAATAAAAATAAGTGTAAAACTGACAAAAAAATAAAAATATAACAGTAAATTAATAACTCGCTTCTAAAAATGGATCGCACTCAGCTGGTCTTCAATGCTAGTGGTCTTAGGTCTATTCTTTGCTTCCGTGTGTCCGTTAAGTGAGGTCACGGGTGTCAGAAACAAGTCAATAATATAAGCTGTTGCCAAAGTTATATTAATTTACAGTATTTAAAGGAGTTTAAGTAACTTTAGTTACTACTTAAGGACATAAATCAACTAAATCGTTAAATATGTAGTGTCGTCATGTTTAAAAAACAATCAAACATTTAAATTTAGACATATATACACTATTCTAGATAAAATACATTAGAGCGTGAGAACATAACAATTATAATACTTATGAGCGGCTATCAACCATAACAACCTATTCTAACATATTATGTTATGGCCGTGGTTCCTAACCTTTTTGGGACCGTTACCCCTATGATCTAACTAGGGTAACTGATTTTACCCCTCCTGCCATGTATAAGTTTGGTAATATTAGATTTTGTTTCACTTAAGACAAAAACAAGCTCATTGTTACCCCCACAAAATACAACTTTTACCTCCGCGGGGGTAATTACCCCCAGGTTAGGAACCACGGAGTTATGTGGTAGGTGAAATATTTAATAGCTGCACTTGAGCTGTACTTCCAGAGTGCATTATGTACTTACATGGGCCGGCGTACCCACTAGTGCATCAGACACTGTTCATGCACTATGCGTGGACAATGTAGCAATACTGGTGTTGTGTTGAGGAGATATGTGGACATCCGAGCAGATGGAATAAAACCCGCAGGTAAGTGGAGATAATTAAGATAATTCTAAATGTTTAAAAAAGAAAACGTAACGTAATATTTATATCTACTTGGGGCAATAAATAAGGGTCAATAATATATACAATAATAATAACGATTAGGAATGAAAATCAAAAGCAATTACCCACTAATTAGAGTGAACAATATGTGACAGTTTGTGACTATGAGGTTGCGCTATTGTCATGTTTTAAGGTCTCCTCCGCTATTTGATGACTAAGTATAAATTGTTTTAACTTCAACCGAAAACTGTGGATACTTTTCAGGTTCCTCACTGGTGGATGGATGTTGTTCCAGCATTTCGTGGAGACATAGCTGAAGCTACCCTTAAATGCAGCTGAGCTGTGGCATCGAGTAGCGATTTGTTTAGCCCACTGCCTACTGGATGTACGAGACGATGCCCAAGACAGCTTACTATAGAGATAGCAGTTAGCCTTATACTTCAAGACCCCAAAAAAAAGACAAGACAGTTTACTATATTTCTACATTAATTAAAAATTAAACTCACGAGATGATATTATCACGTGAGCCGTCATTAGCTCCTTTGTCGGAAATATAATAAAAAAGTAAAAATTTGAAAAAAATAAATAACTATTTTAAATTACTATTCAAAAAAATAAGTTGCGCTGCTCTTTCCGGTTTGAGTCTACTACGATGTTCGTTTATTATATTTCCCGCTTTTGAGAATACACGTTCGCAGGGAACTGAAGTCGCTGTAATACATAGCCTTCTTTCCATCAAGGTAAAAAGACGAGGATAGAGAATCTTCCTGTCATGCCACCACTTTAATGGATTTTCATTCCTCATTAACAATGGTTCATTTAAATATTTGTCTGTCTCTATAATAGCAGCAGCAGATGAACTCCGGACTT
The DNA here is from genome assembly GCA_030180105.1 of Hyles lineata. NCBI lineage: Eukaryota > Metazoa > Arthropoda > Insecta > Lepidoptera > Sphingidae > Hyles > Hyles lineata. The sequence continues at coordinate 4,649,634 of JARJEE010000002.1, read as the reverse complement.
CTAAATGCTTCTTGACTCTCTCGTCAAAGGTACCCCATATTATGGAGCTACTCCCTGGTTGCGGTTCGGGTAGCGCAGGCGTTATTTCCGAAGCATTTATTTCTGTACCCTGATAGCAGGCTATTTTGTGGCGAATGTTTTTAAGCGTTTCTTGAAATTCGAAATCGTTGCAAAATCCATATTTTTTAAATCTTGGATCTAAAAAGGTAGCTTGTCTCGCCAAATCATTATAATTTACTTCTCTTAATCGACTGTCGATACCATATTTTAAACTTATTAAAAAATCTTGTATTTGAGGTATTGTATTCCCTTCAGTATTCTGTTGGTTATGAATGTGGTCAGACATTGCTTTTACAAAAAGTATGATTTTAGAAATTGTAACGTGCTTTTCGGCACTTATTTCTTGAGTGACCTCATTAAATATTTTTAGTATATCTAACCCGTATTTTATAATATTCCATTCTACGGAAGTGATAGTATTTATACCCGGATTTTCTATTGCCAGAGTGCTGACAACTGCGTCTTTTATTTGACTTATTCGGTGCAGCATATCATATACCGAGTTCCACCGCGTGGGACAATCCTGTTTTAATTTTAGATGTGGCAAATTGAGTTGGGTTTGCATTTCCCTTAGTCTGGCAAGTGCAGAACTACTCCTCTTAAAATATTCAACAATTGTCTTTACTTTTTTTAATGTGGGTTCTATGTGCTTAAGGCTATCTTGTACAATTAAATTAACTATGTGAGCAAAACATGGGCAATGCCTCCATTTGGTTAGCTTTATCGCCGCTACAATATTTGCAGCGTTATCTGTGACCACCGCCGATATTTTATGATTTAAATTCCAACAGCTTACTTCTTCCATTATGAAAGTAGCAAGATTTTGGGCTGTATGTTTATTGTCATATGGAAAGCAACCAAGTAAATAGGATTCCAATTCTGAAGACTGATTCACAAAATGTGCTGTAATACCTAAATAACTTTGGTTTGTTAAAGAGGTCCAACCATCTGTAGTTAGGCATACTGCTGCTGCATCCATTAACCGGGTTTTGACGTGTTCTTTTACTTTTAAATATAATTGCGGAATATAATTGGTAGATATTGATTTTCTGGTAGGCAAATCATAATTAGCATTAAGCATATACACAAACTTTTTAAATTCTGGATTTTCCACAATATTAAAAGGCAAATATGCTTTTACAAGTAAAGCCATCAACTGATCATTGATTGATTTTGTTTTGACTATAGAGATCGGTTTTTTTATAGTGATAAAATTGCTTATGTCGTATTGCTTTGAATGTTGTTGTACTGGTAATCTGTTAGCGTTGAGGGCTGTGGTTGGTTCAGCTGAAGTACTTGGGGTTGGTGTGGTTACTGTTTCTGGAGATGAGGAAGATGTTAGCAGTGGCGTCTGTATATTTTGTTCTTTAGCTAAATTTTTCGTAGTTTCTGGCCAATATGTGGCTTTTTCCACAATTACTGTAGGATGTTTAGTTTTTAAATGGCGTAATAAATTACCCGTAGCCCCACCACCATAGCTAACAGTATTTAAACAATAAACACATTTTGCCTTGTTTGGGGCCTCAACGGAAAAATGCATCCAAACCGCGCTACGTTTCCTTGATATGTTATTTGACATTATAAAGCGTTAGTATATTTATTGATATCGGATTAATTGGCATACACTCAGGTATTATAATTTGCAAGCAGCATGCACAGTCTTCAAGTTCTACCAAGACCACATTATTTTGTAAACACACACACACACACACACACAGTGCACGCAACCTATACATATCTAGCAATGCTGACCTGTTAACATATAGTAAGCTTATATGATAACAAGAAAGCTGTAAGCCGGAAATGTATAGCTAGCATTTTTCAAATGGGCGTTATCAAAACCAACGTCAAATTCGCAATTATAAGAAAAGGTCATAATATTGAAAGGAGTCTTCCCCACTCGATGTTCATGATAATATTAGATGTTTAAAAAGTCCACTTTCTTAATATCATAATTTTATAGTTATTAGCAGCACTATCAAATGATCTAATAATAAATCAATGTATTTTTTTTTTCAATATAATCGGATTAGATTCTACGCCAAGAATATATATTTTATAAATCCAAAAAGTTGTCTTGTTGGAATCGAGCCGTGTTTGTCTGCATTGTAAATTAGCGTATGGGCGGGAAGCGCACTGCAATTTTTGTGAGGTTTTCGATTTGGACATTGTAACCTATAGTTTACTATCATTTCCTAGAACCTTAGAGTATCTATAATATAGAGCATGGGTTTATTAAAGTGGGTCCACGGACTCCTTGGGGGTCCGTAACATGTGTGCCAGGGTCTACAGCTGTTCAGTAAACTTTTAATATATTTATCAGAAAAAAATCATTTAAATGCCTATAAAATTAAAAAAGAAACAAAAAACTAACATTTTTAATAAAAAGTTCCTAATTAAAAAAAACACTATAAAGTAAACAATTATAATTATATTTTTTCACTGAAGAGCTTTTTGCTTTATAATATTCATTTCATTGTACCTACATGTTAATTAATTTGCTTACTGACTTGACTAGCCAACAAATCAAAATATGTGCGTAACATATAGAAGGCGGTTAGAGAAGTACCAAAGATGTAGAAATTTAATTAATTAATGTAAGACCTTAGAATATTTATAATTATACTCTAAGTGTAAGGCATAGACCCTATCATATTGTAAACTACCAATAAACGTCCATGTTCAATAAAATTGAGTATTCAATACAAGGATTTTTTTTCTTTCTAAAATATTTTTTGACAGGGTCCGTGAACTATTTTAAATTTAGTTAGGGGTCAGTGACTGCGAAAAGTTTAAGAAACCCTGATATATTTTTTACCTGATATGTTTTTACGCAAGTTATAAAATTTAAGTGTTTATGTTCTTTTTTACCTCGTATATATTTTAGGTCCAGCTGAAAACCAGCGCCGTAGCTCAGGCTGCAGCAATAAGCTGAGCTGGTTCCTTTTTGGTTTAGGGAGCATATTTCAATACTTATTTCTTTTGTTTTTTAGTTACGCTATGAGCACAATATTATTCAATTTTTTTCTGATACGTTGATATATTCTGTCTAATGAAAGCTGAGAGTGCAAAATAGCGGGAAATTTAAAAAATCTAGCGCTTACAACCCCGAGTGTACTAAGAAATATCTAATCGATACTTGATGATTTAATTTTTTAATTGACGTATTTTTTCATTCTTAATCTTCGAGTTTTTCGTTTCGCTAATAATTCCTAAAAGTAAAAGTTGTATTTTTCAATTTATCTAGATAAGGTATATACTTTAAACTAAAAACTCACTAAGTATGTACAAAAAATCAGGAAGGTATTATAATCGCCATCATTTGGGTTTTTATATAAACATGTACTATAAAACCACTCTACTAGATGCTAGGTCAACGGAAAACACCTTACAGGATGTCTACAGACGGATCATGGCCAATGAAGTGGTCAGATATAAGGGTAATTTTTTGTTCCATATTTGCTGCGAAATCCTAATAGTTGATACGTAAACTGCTTATAAATACATTTGTTTAAAATAAATCAATCATCGTAAATAAAACCGAGCTACTCGACGCCATCAGCCCAACAGTCTCCAACTATATCTGTAGTCTTCATTATTAAATTAATTGGTTTATCATGGTAACTAGCATTATCCATTACACATAATACTTCTCTCGATAGTCGCAAAAATATCATATATAATATTATTGCAATCAATTAATTTTATTTGATGAATGCAGTAAAAAGTATCAACATTACTACAACCACCTCCATGCAATTTCAGAAATAGTCCACAACAATCGCGATTTTTCTTTGAAAACGGTATTTCTTTCAGGTTTCATTGCTTCGTAATTATTAATCATCTTAAAGCACCTTTTTCACATCCTTTTTTATTCCTTTAAGCATTGTTTAATACTGAAAATTAGAAAACTGTTCACAAATTGCTATTGAAGAGGTTATGTAAACAATAACTAATCATATTTGTTGCCAGTGTAAGAAAAAAAATATTCACTCTCAACTTTCATTAGACAGAATATAGTTATTGTTTAAGTTGTTTTTTTTATGTTAAATTTTATTGTTAATGGTGTACCAGAATCTCATGGCATAAAATTAAAAACAAACATAATGATTTCTACCACATTTCTACGTGGCAATACCATCGGTCAACAGCTGTTTCAAATATGAATATTTTAAGATTTTTATACTTCCTTAGCGAAAATATACAAATTAGTTCTACGATCACTCGTGCGACACATTGTTTACAAGCTTAGAGTATATAGAGGGAGCACTGGTACTTCAAAAACCTAGATAAAAATGGTGGTGAAGGGCCACATTTTTCTGCCTTCATATTGGCTGATATTTGACAGGTTGTCCAACATACATGAATTACTTGGAAAATAAAAGTAAAAATGAATAGTTTAAAGCTATTTAATTCCACTCAAACTCAAATATTACTAAAAGGATAATAGTTAAATATAATTTCGGTTATCAAAGGAATTTATAGCAATTTACTGCTAAATAAATAATTCAATTTTCATTAATATTCTAGGCTTAGAATCTCTCTCTCCTTCTATACTCCCTCCCTCTATACTATAAATATTCTAGGATTAGAACAAAAATATGCTCGGCGAACTATGTATAGCACTAATGCCACTTTTTCCCACGACTTCTAAGATATAAACGTAAATTACTCTGGTAAAATAACAAAACATTTTGCTTTGTTAAAAATTCGGATCTGAAACTCCTTTCAGTATTTTCGGTTATTATTCTTACAGATTTGGCTATCCACGCCCACTTGAAAAATTCACCGTTACACCTAGGCCAATGCATTTATTACGTACGTTTTTTAATGATTCTTTATGATTACTATTTAAATAAAGTTGCAGGAAGTCGCTGGATGCAAGCCGCTTCCAATAGGATGATGTGGAGATCATCAATATAATTACCATCTGTCGCAATTAAAATCAATTCACTAATCACTTGTATTATTATTTATAAATTTAACTTGTGCAAACGTAATAAATAAATAGGCCCTTGGTTGAAGTCTAGGTAGGTAAACAGGCAGTCAAGTTTATATATTAACTTTGAAACTTACACAAACTTATCACTTTCACAACTGAAACACGCGAAAAAATATTTTAGAATACACGCAATAGGCAAAATTTTAGAACACTGGGATACTGATTACGAAAACGAACGAAAATTTGTTTTAATTTCAAACGCAACTCGCAAGTAATCATAAATGAAGACGTAACTAGCTTCAGCTCACTCAAAAATACAATGCCATAAAATTGTAACACAAAATAAACTTTAAGAGCTACTGCTCAAAGCATATATTAACCTTGTCATTTTTATTCGAACTATTTAGTGTCTACTCTGTATTCGATCTCTAAAACCGATCATAGCCGAACGTGTGAAGGCTTGTTTCGGATAAACTCGGGTCGGGTCGCACTTCAACAACGGCTCGCGAACCGTTGTTCTCGGCTCTCGGCTCTCGGCTCTCGGCTCTCGGCTCTCAGTTCTCGGTTCGCTTGAACCGACGCGATTCTCCAATCGCGATCGATCGAATGAACGAGTTTTATTGTACGTAAAGATCGAATCGATCGCGTGGTTCTTGCGAGCTGGTTTATTTGACCCGTTCAATCGCGAACGACCCATATTTAATTGGAATTTGGAAATATAGCGAAAAAGCATAAAATATTTTGTTTCCATAGCAATTGCTAAGATAATTCCTTCACAGTAATAAATAATTTGGCAAAATACGCCTATTACATTATAAAGGAATTCTTACCGCTACCAACATACTGTCCGTCGAGAAAATGCCCTCTGTAACTTCTAGCACGGGCGAGGAACAACCTGAACAGCATGATCAGAAGATGTGGAGTGCTCTCAAACGTTACATATTGCGGGAGAGACAGCGGAAAAAAGAAGGTACAATTCTTTTACTTTTAAACCTTTTCAATTTGCACAAAAGAACCATTTTAGATTAATAAACTCACTGTTGTCACTGTTGGCGTTTGAGTAAACTAAGCGGGTTTTGTATGCAATCTACAAAATATAACATAAACAAATCTGAGCTTAGAGTATTCTAACAGACTTGAAATCAATAAAAACATGATATTGGTAGGCTAACTGTGAAGAAAAAGTCCTTCAACGACATTTTGCAATCAATAAACACTTATTCAGGTTTAAGAATATAATTTTACAATCTAAATTGGAAACGGTATTTTTGCATATTTTACATGTACTTATATTTTATTGATAGTTATGGTTTTTAATCATAATTGTTACCTTGGATAATAAACTCTGTAAACATTGTAGTAATGGATTTATGCTACATACTCAGATTCCAAGAGATTTAGAGAGTCTTTTGGTGTTGCAAACATTCATAGGCCACAGTAGCTACTTACCATCAGGTGGACCATATTAATCTCACATGGAACATATCACTGAAAAAATTACATAATTTGATTTTCTAATTCTGTTCATAATTTTCACTTCAAAATCCAGGCACAATTACTCAAGCCACTTAACATTGATAGCAGTTCACTTACGTATAACTGCTTACATACACACTGGTGGTAGGTCACCCATATGTGAGAGACCACATGTGGAAACTACTGCAATGTTTATTTCTCCCTCCAAACAGCAGTGCAAATGCACTGTTGTGTTCTAGTTCAAAGGGCATTGTAGGCAGAGTAACTACTGTACTTATTGGGACTTAACATCATAGTGCTTAGGATGGCAGTGGGATGCCAAGCATAGCTTTGTACTTTATGGTGTTGTTTGGTTTTGTTAATGCCTATGAGTGGTTGTATTGTTTACCTTCAAGTAATTAGCATGCTCGTCTCACCACTCATTGCAATTAAAACATAAATATCAGGTTCAGAGTACTTTAAACTGACAAGATGCATAAAGAAATTGATAGGAGTGGATGAAGTGAAAATAGTATGCATGGACTATGGATAGAGTATTCAATTTTGATCCAAAAGTTGACTCTGCCTACCCTTAATGGGATACAGGAGTGAAGTTTTTGTATGTCCGAATTCTTTTTTTTTTCTCCATTGTTTTATGTATTTGGGAGGGGTTTTGTGTCGCAGTCTAGAAATCTGAGTGTGTATGTGGGGTGACTTTTTTATGACTTAATCGGCAAAGAGAGGTTTGCTATTTGATATGAAAACTCTTCCTTGTACGTCAGCTTACCAATACATTTGCCATGATGTTGATCATTCCAGAATATGAAGCTGAGGTGGAAGAGGAAAGGCTACGTAAGGAAAGGGAGGCCAGAGAGAGACAAGATGTCATGACACTGGGTATGTTTCGCTTTATTAACATTTTCAAGCCAATGTCAACTATTATATTTAAAGGAGAATGCCGATTCATAGTGTGGGTGAAATTTTTTGTTGATCTCGATACCGATACTGCATTGCAATTCATTATAGCATTTCTTTGTGTTTTTTTTTTGTTAAAAAAAAACTTGTTTTACCTGGGTGACAGATTTTTATATAATGAAGTAATTATCATCACATTTTACATCTTGTTCACTTCTATGAACAAAATGTACAGAAGCTCCCAGATAAAATTGTATTTCAATTATTTTCCAGAAGAAACAAAAGAACAGATTGATCAGTTAGAACAAAAATTAAAGCAACTGGAAAAAGAAAAACAACAACTGTTCATGCAATTAAAAAAAGTACTTAACGAAGATGACATTAGAAAGAAACAACAGAAAGAAACTAAGTGAGTTTATAATTTTTAATATATTATGCTCATTTTTCATTGAATCAACAATATCTGCTGTACATAAGTAAGAAAAGTGTCTTTGCTACTAAATAGCAATAATTAACTTTTTGATCCTATTCTGACTGCATTCTAAAGAAACATAAACTTACTTATTGTTAAAGAAAAGACGAACCAACATTTGTTGTTATTGTTATATTGTAAATAAGGAAAAAAATAATTCCCATGTAGCAGAGGTAAAGACATAATAAGCTTTATCTCACTATGTATTCCCTTATTTCGAAAGTGGAGGTCTAATTTAATTGTTGGTTTATACATAATACTTTATTAGCATGGTTATATTGTTTATGTGATATAAAATAAGTTAACACAAATGAATAAGTAAAATTGAACAATTAATAAGTCAAGAAAGTTTAGGAAAGACAATTTGTTTAATTTTAGGTACAAGAAGTCCACTTATTGTATACTTCATAATGAACATAATTGAAATTGCTATTTTTTCAGTAATAACATCTTAAAATTAGCTCATACCATTAAGCTATTATAAATAAACATATCCACAAATAAGTCAACACGCAAATAAAATAAAGCAGTGATCATTACAGTGAGATGCAGCCCATGAAGATGCCTATGGGCAACATTCAGATACCTATGTTCCCGATGCCGCCCAACAGTGGGCAGGGCGAGCCGCCGCCCACGCAGGGCAGGCCGCCGCCTCTCACCTCACATATGCTCAATAAGGTAGATAATAACTTTGTAATGTCTATTTCTCCTGTCAAACAGCAGTGTAAATGCACTGTCGTGTTTCGGATTGAAGGGCATTGTAGACAGATTAACTACTGGACATATTGAGACTTAACATCTTATGTCTCAGGATGGTGAGCACAGTGAAAAGCCAAGCATTGCTTTGTATTTCAAGGCGTTGTTTGGTGTTGCTATTGTTTATGAGTGGTCGCATCGCTTAACATCAGGCGAACGGCATGCTCGTCTCGCCATCCATTGCAATACAAAAATAATATACAAATTCATAATCATCATCATCATCATCTCAGCCACAGGAAGTCCACTGCTCAACATAGGCCTCCCCTATATAAATTACATAAATATATTATACAAATTACATAAATAATGTAATTCATTAAAGTGATAATGGGTATGGCACTGCAACAAGAATATGGTTTGGATACAAAATAAATTCCATTTTAAATATTATGTTACCATAATTGGGAAGGTATATCATCTGCAAAGAAAAAAAGAATATACAAGCAACATTAACTTCAGAATGTTATATTACAAACAACAACAGCACTGAACCAATTATTTGTGTGAACCGCAGGTATTTGTTTCGGGTCTGGGTGTTGGTGAGACTGAAGTCTCGTAGTAGTTCAGAAGTTCCTGATACCCACGACACAAGATTCGATCTTAGTGTCAGGACTATGTATGTGACTGTTGGGTGTATTATTTCGCACCTTGAGAATTAAAGAGACCTAAAAAAAAAGAAAACTTATTTTTGGGAAACATTCATTAAAGATTTGTAACATAAGAAATTTTGCACTTATGGAAGATACATCGAGAAGACCGAAGTATACATCTTTTGTCTTTCACGCGTCAATAGGTCATTCATTAAGGGTCGATGGAGATAGTCATTTTGAGCCAATGTATTATTAAAAGCCAACATCTATTTTTTGCATTAAGTCACTTTAATTGTAAAGGTGCGATTTTTGTATTTATGACGAAGAAATTCAAATCAAAAGAGTTTTCTCGATATCGAACAGCAAACTATTGTCCGTGGGCCTATACAGTCGGGTGTGAAGCGACCGCGCAGCCCGTCGCCCACGTACGCGCTGTACGCACACCGCCTGCACCAGCCGCCCATGAAGCATCAGCAGTACAATGACCACAGTGAGTCCTGTACCTAACATTTACTGTTATATTAGGTTAAGCTCTGGCGAAATTATAAATTGTTATTTTGTAAGTTGTCATAGTTTCATGATTAAGATTATAATGGGCCGGCAACAAATCCATGACCCAAGTGTTGTAGATGTTCAATGGCGGCAGTGATCACTTCCCATCGGGTGACCTGCTTACTCACTTGCCGGGCCTATCGAATATAAAAAAAATCATCATCATCATCATCATCATAGCTACAGGAAGTCCACTGCTGAACATTGGATTGCGTGTTGACATCAAAATAGTTTAGAATTCTGAGATCTATTTTCGAGCACCTTGGCTGTACATTGGCGAAGTTGGATATAGTCAACTCTTGTTTATCAATACTTTTATTTGGACATCACTACACCTAATATGTGATATCTGGTATCGTTGGATATAGTCACCTCCTGTCTATCCAATGTTTTTATTTGGACATCACCACACTTAACATCAATCTGGTAATGTGTAGCGCATTTCTGGTGCCAGTATGCAAATTAAAAGCAAAATGAATAATTAAAGATGTATTTTTTAAGTTCTAGCGTATAATATAATAATCTTTTGCAGAGGTAGAGGATGGCCGCATGGGCCGCCAAATGGCTCGCGCAGTGCTATGGAACAGTGAGTTGAACTGTCGCTAGGTGTCGTCACTGTCGCTTGTCATCTCACTCACTCTCGCTTACCTAAAACCAGTCTCATATTTCATTCTTCCTCGTACTGCCTCTGTTTCATATTTTATGTTAATAATTTACCCCTTATTTACTTTATTTTACCCCTTACCCTAATTGCATGTGAGCAGTGTCATTAAAATCTTCTGTTTTGTGTCAGTCTTTCCGTTTATATTGCTTTGTTTTGGTTTTGTACAGAAACTCTCAATTTAGTCAGTGTGTTTTTGCTTAAACATTTTGTCACATTTGTCAAGAGTTTAATTCTGCAGGATTTTAAATTATTACTAATTTTCCTACATTCGATAAACTTAACACAATAACTGTAATATTCATATTGGTTGATGGCTGATCAGTTGACAAAGTCTAACAATTCTAGAAGCTATGTAACACTTACCTATCAAATCTCTCATCTTTCCATCATTGCCTTTAAACATAATTTCTATTATCCATTGGTAGTAATTTATGTACGCCAATTCCAGAGCAATCGCAGTATGGGTCATCAGTGGGTGGTTCATCGGTGTCATCGGTATCATCTGTATCTTCGACGTACTATGCGATGCCCACGTCTGGCGTGTCTGGCGTGTCTGGCGTGTCGGGCGTGTCTGGCGTGGTGGGCGTGGTGACGGAGCGTCCGCCGCCGCTGCTGTACGCGCACCACGCGCACACGCCGCACACGCCGCACACGCCGCACCACGCCAGCCTCATGTACCCGCCCGCGCCGCCGGCGCAGCACGCGCAACACGCCCAGCACGCGCAGCACGTGTATCTCGATATGCTCAAGAACAGGGATCAGCAGCAGCATCAAGATTCTAAGAAGGATTCTCAGGTACTCTCTACATGACCCTCTATTCTCTTTCCATTTCTCTCTCTCTCTCCCCCCCCCCCCTTCCTTTTTCCCCTTCTCTTTATCATTCCTTCTGAATTCTCTTCACAATCACTATCCTCACTTTATCTCTCTTTTCATTCATCTCTCTTCCTCCCTCTCTCTGTTCTTCTCTTTCTCAACCACGAAGCCATATGAATATCTTTTCGTTTTCCTCCTTTTCACTCACACTCAATCTTTCTTTTTTTCACTCTCTTCACTTTATCTTTCTGTTCGTCCGTTTCTCTTCTTCCCTCCCTTTTTACTTTTTATCTGTCTCTCTCTCCTTTTCACTCTCTAACTACACGAATTAAGACTGTCTCAGGCAAATATACGTATTTTTGTTTTTTTGCTGTACTTGTGTTTAGTTGATATTTCAGTGTGTACTTTAATAGACCTTGTTAGTATTTTTATTAGTGCCAATAAGGACATAGCTTGGTAATCAGCGGTACGGCCTGAAACTCGCCAGTCGTAATGCTCCACTGACAGACACTGATATAGATAATTACCATATACATACATACAGTCCCGATATGTCTCATTTATTAAAAAACTAATAAAAGATTAAATTATTTATCCACCATATTAACCAAATTCAATTTGTGAATCTATGTTATGAAATGCACCACGCATGTATTGAATTTTTCAAATGTACCTTTTAAATGGAATAATCGATATTGTAGCCGCCACAGGTTCTGATCGGACTGAGCGACAACCATCCGTCGGTGAGTAGCGGCGTGGGGTACGCGCAGCCGCCGCCCGTGAGCCGCCACCTCTCCATACATCCGCCACAGCAACATAATACAATGCAGGTCATTATTATACTCCTAAAGTATTTTTGTAGATAGTTATACTATATTCCTATCCCTCTCACATCGCGCATATTCCATCTATCATCTATTCGTCACGGGTATTCCCTCCTTCCTATAGTTCTAGGTCACTACGGCCTAATAGTGTGAAGAGTCATCTTAGCAGGCCGGCATAATTGTATCGAATGGCATGGGACTGCTGTCTGATGCCATTCGATGGCATTTGTATCAGTTACAGTGCAGTCATTATGCCAGGCCGGTAATATAAAAATCTGGATTACAAACACTTTGCAAGATTGGTTGATACAGCTAACAGTAACACACACAGATGTGTCGCGATTTGCTTTCCATCCCAGTACACCCGTTTCCGCCCATGCCTGCATAATAGGCTAGTATCACACATTTTATTATGGTCTATATCGAAAGGTTACGTTATGCATAATCATAATCAGAAATAATTAAAAAAATCCGTTTAGTAATAAGCAAGTTACAAATATATAAAAGTTGGTGGTAGGAGTAATAGAAAAGGATGCAACATGCACGGCGTGACGTCATCTTCCATAAGGTGCACGCGAGCGAAAGAGACAACGATTGGCCCATCGCACTATTAAAATTTTTAATACCTCAGTCATTTTACATCCAATTTTGGTGCTGTTTTCAAATTCATGTTTTTTATAAGCGACACCGTTAAGGTACCATAACATACTGCTCAAAATCAAATCTTGGACACAACCCTATTATGTCTGTCACCGAGATATAACACATCGGGCCAGTGGACACTTTAAGTAGATTGCACTGCATTTACCATCAAGTCAATTGATATCAAATGTTGTGTCCATATAAAAAAGATCTTTTCTTTTTTCGAAATTAAATTCAAACATATGTGAGAAAAATATATTATTTTTAATAAATTTTATTTCAGAACACAAAGCCTGGCAGTATAACACAAGGCTACCCCGTCCAGCAGTCGAACCCCAACGTTCAGAACCCGAATATATATCCGAACAGACATCGATATTAGCTAGTAATCATCAGGCGGCACCCAGCCAACAAGCCACCCTAGCGACCGCCCTACCACCCACGGAAATACAGATACCTGCGTTACCCGCACAATACATGGAACGCTTCTTAATCGATACTCGCATATCGATTAAATAATACATGTTATCGACATCAACAATCGATATATATCGATGTATGGTATCGATAAATTAATATTTTGTTGTTGTATAATCGATTCTGCTGAGCAGGAAAACCTTGAACATAATCAGGAATATCTCGTTAATCTTCAGATATACATCTGATGGAAAATTGTTTTTAGAACTCCACGGCCCATATTGTTTGTTTTTGGTTATTAATAATATTATATTAAATTAAAGGCTGTGGCTTCAAGTTGTTTTTCTTATCGATGTCAGCGAATTCATGTATTGTATGCTAACGCGCCCGCGCAATGCTGTAAGTTCCGTCAGTGCAGTGTTGAAAGGACAATTTTAATTCTAAGTGCAAATAATAACAATTATATAGAATCCACGTGAATATTAGAAGTTATTAGTTTTACAAGCATAAGTACAGCCATAACTGTTTATGCAAAATGTTTGTGGAATCTTTAACACTACAAAATTCTCAAAGTATTAAATTCTGATACGTCAATAACTTACTTTTATTGGGATTTGAAACATTTGGTAATTTTTTTTATTAAATTGTAATTCTACTGTTACATAGTTTGAAACCATAGGTCGTATTATTATCTCCACAAAACTTTTATTTTTAAGTTGCTATAAACAGTTTTGGGTGTAATTACAGTAAAGTTTCGTTTTGTAAATTATGTAATATAACGCTTTTCTAGTAATCAAAATATATAGAACAAAATTATATCAAATATTCCAAAATTATGAAAATGTAATATTGAATGTCTATCTTATCCAAAATAATACAAGTTTAGAATTATTTATATAGGTTGTGAATTTTCAGTAAATTGCTTATTGTATTTTTCAAACAAAATAGATGTCTGAATGTAATTAGAAATACAGGATTCAAGTAAATAGTCTAGCATCTATCATCAATGTTATATGTCTATCTGCTATCATGGTCAAATATAGAAACTGCTTACATCTCCTTAACTGCTTGCGGTGGTATTTAGAAAATAAATGAATATAAAAACTTATTTTATTTTCTTTCTTGTCCCATTTATATTGTCCAGTGACGTATACGGTATAGCTCACAAGTATTTGAGTGTACCTCTAATTTTGGAAACTATCGCAGAATCGCAGGAGGAAGCCCAAGAAATGTTGCACAGCCTACATGAAGCCTCCACGTGAATTGGTTTCCGGATGAATCATAGATTTAGTATATTTATTTATTTATTTAATACTTTATTGTACACCATACACATAAAAAGTACATAACAACATGAAATTAAATATATGTACAAGTGGCGGTCTTATTGCTTGAAGCAATCTCTGCCAGACAACCATGGGATGGATAAATGAAAAGAACGAAAGTTGGGGCTTCAGGTGTACGAATATTTATATTTATATAATATATAATATAATTATATAATACTACATCTATGGGATGAATCTAATAGTTATGTCTAATAACCTCGTCGCTTCGGGACTAGTTATCAATGTCACGCCTCTCGAAGTAGTCAAGGAATATGTCTACCTCGGTCAACTAATGCAAAGATACAACTTTGAAAAGGAAGTCGATAGGAGGATTCACTTGGGCTGAGCAGCGTTTAGGAAGATGTACCAAATATTTTCGTCGGATAAACCGCAGAGCCTGTAGACCAATGATCTACGTCCTGAAATGATGTATGGAGCCGAGACGTGGACACTGAATATAAGGCTAATCCACAAGTTTAAAGTCGCTCAACGTGCTATGGAAAGAGCTTTGCCTCTCTGAAGGACGAAATTCGGAATGAAGTGATCCGTCATAGAACAAAGGTGACCGACATAGCTCTGAAAGTTAGTAGGTTGAAGTAGTAAAGATATCCGTTGCAGTAAGCGTGTTCTGAGGTGGAGACCGCGTCTTGGCAAACGTATAGCGTGGGACGCCCGGGACGCCCTCTAACCAGATTACCAGATGGCTGGGCGACTTGCGTAAGAGGGCCGCCGCATGCACCCAGCATGAAGCAGAAGACAGAGCTCTGTGGTGTGCATTGGTAGAATTTAGAAATTAGACTTCTGTCTATGTCCAGCAGTGGACTGCAACAGATTGATAATGATGATGGTTATACAGTTAAAACATAATATTGCTTAGTTGGTCAGTCGCTGGATGTCCACTGCTGAACCTGGTCATCTGTCCATCTAGGATTAGCTATTATCATGGATTTTTTTTCATACTGCCATGGTTTTAATCACATTTGGTGAAAAAAAAAATTAAAAAAAAAAGAAACTGGCACAAAAGAACAAAGAATGATGTTTATAAACTACCAAATGACAAGATCGCAGTTTGTGTTTGTGTCTGTGTCAAAATTTTCCGTTTTGTTTAGATCACTGTTTAATCCAACTGGATATGAAATAGATACGATTTTATCATCTTGTCGATTATGTAAGTACCATATTATAAGTATATTTTCCAAGATATTCAACTACTGGTCAACTATTACTCGTAATCTGAATGTACCTTTTTGGAAGAATGGTCACAGTAATTTAATCGATTGAGTAATTGTTAATAAATACATCTTGTTAAAGTAAATATCCGTTCCGCTCGTAAGTTTTAAAGAAATGTTTATCAATAAAACGGAATTAACTAGGAAGCCAATTATTCAGTTGCGTGGTCTCGTTAAATTCTAAGTGGCGTAAAAGGTCAAAGGTCAAATTAATTGATCGAATGCAACGGCCGGGCTGTGCTATCTCCGACCTAACTGACCTCGGGTAACAGAAACACCTGTGGATATCCAGCCTCTTTTTGTGGGAAAGCATTAATCATAAAACTTGAAGATTTTACATAGAAATGACGATGATAAAATTGAACTACCTATCGTAATTAAAACATTCTTGAAAATTTCCTACTCAAACGTACCTACTAACACATATTATATTGTGAAGCTGACTTGTAATCCATTACATAACAGGGTGAATGTAACAGAAGTATGAACGAGAAACGTAAAGTTATTGACCTAGGTCATTTACTTTCTTTTATGGATATAAAACGTACGTTTTATTTACCTAATAGTAATCGATACGAAACGACATTAATTTCAAAATCGATAACTGGCTGCTTATAAATCTTTGCTCGGCTATTCCTTTATTCGCCGGTATGAATGAAAGCAGGCGGTGGGAGGGGGTTTAGGTCCCTACAGGGGTCCGTTTGACCTGCAAGTAGGTCGCCGTGCACCGGCGATCGATGCATACGCTCGCTGCATCTTATTCACAGCCGAGCGAACATTCTAGTATAATTTGATTTATTATGATGAATACATTCCTTATGCTGTCAAGGCACACAAAGGCAATGATGTTTCCAATACTCGGTGAACCTATAGTGAACCTATATAACCTATAGGTCTTGTAATACTGCGTAAGAAACATATGAACTGTGTATAAAGAATATAAATTTTTGTTTTATTAGTATCTTATTAAGAATTATTGGATGCTTATGAGGGTATAATATACACTAGTCACTATATTCTAACAACATTAGTTAACTGTTGTACAAATTTCTTAACAAGTATTTGAATGTCTAGGTGGTGCAGTTGTGCTATGGTAGGTATAGTTGAGGTGTCGAGTTCGAATCCCGTGTCTGGTAAAGTGATATTGAATTCTTCTATTCATTATCTATCTGGAGTCAGGAATTTGCGCCCGATATGGCGATAGCCTCGCCCCACACATCACTTCGTGGGACAGAGAACACAAAGCGATACGTGGGTGTTTTTTTTATGTACCATTTGTTTTTTTTATGTACCGGGTATCTCAAGACTGCTACCGAAAACGAAGCCGGGTGGTAGTTTTAGTGACTAGAAACACAATGCAACTGAAAATTTTGCAAAGAAACGCGATATTTTTTTATCATTTTTTAAATATCGTCATTTTTGGGTGGTAAATCAGGTAAGATTTTGCTAAAATAATATTTTAAACTCTTTTATACCTTAGAGTCTTTATAAATAAAAGGGTTTAAACTATTATTTTAGGAAAAAAAATATTTACCACCCAAATACGACCACATAAAAAAAATTACAAAATTGTCGCTTTTTTTTTCCAACATTTTCCGTTGCATTGTGTCTGAAATCGCCTAAACTACCATCCGGCTTCGGTTTTGGTAGGAGCATTAAGATACCCTGTATACAATAGGTCCGGCTAACGAGCAACGTCACCCCATGGCAAGTGATCACTGCCGCCCAAGAACATCAACAACACCTATGTCGTGGATGTGGTGCCAGCCCATCGAATTGGATGAGGATCGGGAGGGATAAAGTATGGGAAAAGAACAAGGGTAAAGTATTGGACATACTCACGCCTTTTACCCCTTCTGAAAAAATGGCTTGAGTTTATATACAAACTTAAGAGCGTTTACACCTTGCGCGCAAAGTCAACTATAGGCATTTCTTCGTTTAATTTCACGCACACATAAGCGATCAAAGCTGTGTGCGTAGAGCTGCCGCGTCGGCTCGCTGTAAAATCAGATCAACCATCTTTGATCCGTGCGCTTCAAATATTCAATTGAAATGCAACTTATGATTTATATATTGGTAATATAATGTAATAAAAATATTTTATTTTAATTATAAGTAGACAAATATTACTTTACGAGTAATTAACAATACAAATTAAGTAATTAACAATGAAAATATGATTAGTACCTAATCATATTTTCATTATTAATACATTGTTAAGTTGAATTCAAAAATCAGTGTTCAATCAGTAGACACTGCGGACGTTTTATTAATAACTAGCGGTCGGACCCGGCTTCGCCCGGGTGCAGATAGCTTTTGAGTCCAGTATTGATTTGGCAACAACATATTATTTCGCGTACTAACTATATTTTTCCCGCGCACCGTCGACAATATTTTCCGTCCCGCCATGTCCGGTCTCATTCAGTCCGATGATGAAATTTTAATTATCATTTAATTTCTTTATATACAATATTTTGTAATTGTGATATTGATTCGTTGATGGGAGGCGCCCGACGTGACGGCCCAGTGGTAGCATGCGCGTGAGCTGCGCGCGGTACTGGACACTTGGTCTTAATTTTTCTAAAATAAATGTAGCCTAAGTTACTCCTTATTATATCAGCTACCTGACAAAAAAAGTCCTGTCAAAATCGGTCCAGTAATTTCAGAGATTAGCCGGAACAAACAGACAGATAAAAAAATTTTAAAGATCGTTTTCGGCATAAATGTATTGTTTATATAACGATAGGTAGTAGGACATTTTTTTTTCACTTTAAAAACAGACACTTCTATTTTATTTATATGTATAGATTTCGTGTTCGAACAGATACGCACTTGTTCGAACACATGAATAGAGTTAGGGACTATACAACACCTTACAACTACGAAACATATTGAATTTCAAATTACAGTACATAACATAATTTAGCCTCGCAATTACATTTGTCGCAATGTATTATATTAATGATCTACTAATACCTATGCTAGAAGAAACGATGTCATAGGTATAATCCAGTTGCTATGTGACGAGCTGTGACGTTTTCGATACTTTTTATTCCACGTTAAAAGATGTCATAATTATTCTAATACCATTTTTCTATACACCACTGCTAACTAAAATATCGTGGTACGCATATCTAATAACAATAATTGTATTTCTTAAAAATTATAATACTAATCTTTCTAATTTAGTAGAAAAAATACTATTAAACTCATTATGAAACTATGGTTGCCATGATAATGGAACGCAAATCACTAGTGCTGTGTATGCTTTTCTTATTCTATTGAATAGGACGAGGAACAAATATAACAACTTTTATAATTATCGATATGACGATGCTATTAAACAAGGTTATTTTGTTCTGAGCTTTCAAATTTTAAGAGGAGGTTCAGAATCACGAGTACCTATAGTCCATTAGTGAATTAACATATATATTTTGTGTGTGTGATAACAACAATTGAATAAGGGCACATATGCATGACACATTATTGAGAAACTATAGCTTTAATATCGATTTGATGCATGTCTCTGTTAAATTTTCTTTAGGATAACAGCTATGTTCAACGTGTCGTTTTTATAGGTGTACTAGCGGTCGGACCCGGCTTCGCCCGGGTGCGGATAGCTATTGAGTCCAGTATTGAATTGACAACAACATATTATTTCGCGTACTAACTATATTTTTCCCTCGCGCCGTCGACTATATTTCCCGTCCCGTTATATCCGGTTTATGTCCCGTCTTATTCAGTCCCAAGATGAAATTTTAACTATCATTTATTGTTAAATTTCTTTATACCGGGTATCTCAAGACTGCTACCGAAAACGAAGCCGGGTGGTAGTGTTAGTGACTACAAACACAATCCAATTAAAATTTTCGGAAAAAAACACGACAATTTTTTTTTATGATTTTTTAAATATCATCATTTTTGGTGGGTAAATCCAAAGTTATTGCGAAAATAATGATTCAAACTCTTTTATACCTTAGAGTCTTTATAAATAAAAGGGTATACACTATTATTCTAGCAAAAACTATGGATTTACCCCTCAAAAATGACGATATTAAAAAAATCATAAAAAAATGTCGCGTTTGATTCCGAATTTTTTTGTTGGATTGTGTTTGTGACTACAAAGTAGTCACTAAAACTACCACCCTGCTTCGTTTTCAGTAGCAGTCTTGAGATACCCTGTATACAATATTTTGTAATTGTGATATTGATTTGTTAGTGGGAAAAGTGGTGGGAGGCGCCCGACGTGACGGCCCAGTGGTAGCATGCGCGTGAGCTGCGCGTGGTATTGCACATTGCAACATTACTTTATTTCTTCTAAAATAAAAGATTTTTTCTGACATAAATGTAGCCTAAGTTACTCATTATTATATCAGCTACCTGACAATAAAAGTCCCGTCAAAATCGGCCCAGCCATTTCAGAGATTAGACGGAACAAACAGACAGACAGACAGACAAAAAAAATTAAATATCATTTTCGGCATATGTATCGTGTATATAACGATACCTAGTAGGACATTTTTTTTCAACAGAAACAAACAGACACTTCAATTTTATTTATATGTATAGATAAGCGCATCCCAAAAACACAATTATATATTTTCCAAACGGCCTAAAAAACAACAAACATAATTATAGTTTCACGCTATAACATTAGTATTGTTTCAGTCAATTTTTCAAAATGTTGTTTCCTTTTTTTGCTTAGAAATGACTAAGTTTTATTTCCCATTATATTATCTGAAACATAATTTATACTCACTACAAAATCATTGTAGATAATAAAAATAAAATAAAATATTTTACTACCAAAGTACTAAGACGTGGCATTCGCAGTACACGCGTGGCTATTTTTACTACGCACGACAACGATCAACTGCAGCCAGGCCGGAGCGACGAGCGATACGTCCTCCCTCTAGAAGGCCTTGCGGCGGTCTGATTTGATGCAGGTCGGACAGCGTGTTTTATAGGGGTTTTTAAAATATTTGTAGAAAACATGAAAACTAATTTTGTTGAAATATAAAAATGGTAATTTATTGATAAGATGTTCTTCTATTATAATATGCAATTGCTATAAAAAATTATGTACGATAAGTTTGTGAAAAAAAATATGTTCTTGACGAGAGTTTCTGAATAATTTCGCATTGTTTAAATTTTTATTTTTCAGGAACTAAACACAAAAAGATTATTTTTCTCAGCAAAATCCCTCCATAAGGGTCTTATTAGTCTAACAATATTTTTATTTTCATCTTATATTTAGTGATTTCGGATGTCTTAAGCTTCTAAATCGCCATTCGAGGCCTAAATAACGCAACCTGTGTTCAGTAATCCTTATAGTATTCACAAATTATCTATCAATCTATAATGTTCTCCACCAAAATCCCTAGATGACAACATTTTCTAAAATTAGTGATAATTATTTTTCCTTTAAATTGTTTATTGGTGGATATTAACTCGTTTGAAAAGTCCTGTTTTTAAGCCAAAAAGCGCGCGGAAGGTATAAACGCTCTTAACGTTCATTAAGTAATAAGTAATAATTTCTCGGCGGATTGCAGTTTTTTGTGTAGAGTAGACAGAACCTTAATTTTCTTTGCACCAGCGACCCAGCAAGAAGCCAGCAAGAAACCCTAAAATGATTACGTTTAATTTACTTGCTAAGCAGAAACATAAAGTTTTATTAAAAAAGAAAAATTACATTTAATTCCGATACCGGGAATCGAACCCGAGCCTCCTGGGTGAGAGCCAGGTATCCTAGCCACTAGACCATATCGGATGTGTTGAAATTAACAAAAATAACATTCAAGTGGTTGGAGAAACAATTTGACGTAGCACAATTATGAAGGACACTGGAGAGTTGAGACGTTCATGAAATTATTTCGTTTTCTCGTACAATGGCGGACCGAAATAAGTGGCACTGGAATGCTGACCGGTGCTGAAAAAGCGATTTCGAAGGAATAGGGTCTATTATGAGGTGTCCTCTTCACGCAGCAATGTAAGACAAGAGCATAACGATACGTTGATTGTGATTAGGAACTGGTAGCAACCAGGACACCCACGTTTCGCCTTCTGTCTTCCGTCCTACGATGTGATGGAGGGCGAGCCTATCGCCATATCGGGCCATAACATTTTTTTGACTCCAGGCTGATAAGTCCAATTTCACTTTGCCCGACCTTGGATTTGAACCTGGGACGTAAGGTTTGTAATCTTACCCTAGTACAAATACGCCACCGAGGCAGTCGATCAGTAATTTTCTTTCATATTGATTAAAATTCTATTCAGTATATAAGACCTGTATTTAAGTTAAATCAAAATTTATATTTTGTAGATCACAGACTAATTGATGTTTTTCTATACGTCCAGCCTGTCCCAATTTAAAATACAGCTTTAATCGACTCGGTTTTCGCGATTAAGACTAAGAATAAGATAATAAGTAGAAAAATCTAATCTCACTTTGCTTAATAGCTAACTAATATCTGCCGAACAGTCTGTCATATCTTAGTGTTTTTTACAATTTATATAAAAAATCCCTCAGCTTATTTGGTCAGCTGTCGGACATAGCACTCCCTTTCCTCTTGTTCCTCCTTAGTGATCCCTGAATAAATGATGTACAAAATCAGATTAAAATAAAATTAACAATGAGAATATTGTTTTAAAATATTTCGATTGTAGAATTTCGTCTTGTTCAATCTCATCCGCACACTCGTTAAAACCTTCAAAACAATTACGTTTTTTGTGAGCGTAGCTGTTTCATTTTCAGTTGCGAAACTTTTATTCATTTCGGAACTATAATTAAAAAATACACGTGCAGTAAATTCCTGTTAATATAGAACATAATAATTAATGACAAAGCTTTGAGGTGTACATATCAAAGGCTTATATTCTGCCGCATAATATTGCGCTGTAGTTATTTCGCTCGTTCAGATCCAATATCCGGTAATTACTGCGTAGGTAGTAGGTACATAGCTTTCCAAGTAAGCCTGTTTGTGAGCTGTTTGACAAAGGTGGATTCAACGTTTATTTATTTTGATTTAAAATGTAGATAATTAATAGCTTTATGGATTGATTATGGTCTGTGGTCTGGGTATTTTTAAATGTCTTTTTGCAATATGCAATTATCATGGCGCTTGGCCAAGCTCGTCCAGCCTCCATTAACGCCAGCGTGTAAACGGGGTGTTTGGCCTTAAGCTTTTCATTATTGATAGCTTGGAGTTGGTAGACGTTCAGCCTCAGCCAACGTGTAAATGCACCATAAGAATAGCATTCTTTTGATTGAATTGCAAAAGTCTGCGAGTGATATAAATTAATTGCTTCCAAAACTTTGTATGGCGGTTTTAGATATTTCATAGTATTTACTGGACACATTGAGATTTAACATCTTGTGTATCAAGATGGCGAGCGCAGATGAATGCCAAGCATTGCTTTGTAATTCAAGGTGTTGTTTAGTTTTGCTACTGTTCATGAGCGGTAGTATCGCTTACCATCGGGCGAACGGCATGCTCGTCTCGCCATTCTTGCAATAAAATAAATAATAATAATCAATATTTCTATTAATAATCGATAAAATGATATTGGTAGGTAGAGCGTTTTTTGCTATACCAAGGTGTACAGTGTCTCGGTACGGATGAGTGGGGCCGTGACCTTCATAGCCACCCTCTGAATCCGCCCTTGTTTGGAGTCACGCCAGCTGATGCGAGGGCAAACATAATTATGGAAACTCATTCAATTGCATGGAGTGTTCACTTCCAGAAGTGTGTACATTGTACACATGTTATAATTATTGTAATATATTTTCACGCTGTAATTTATAAACCTTCAAGATTAGTGAACTTTATAAAACAACTGAATTGGGACAAAAAGTTTAGATAGCATTAGTGCGTAAGGTGTAGAATTTTGTTTTACAATGATATTGAAATTTTCAAATTATTATGAGGGAACTCAGCACGAAATACTATTTAGCTTTTGGAATCTTATGTGTGAGGGCAGGCTTGCCGTGTGATTTTGAGAAATCAGGAAACTAAAAGAGAAAAAACTTTAACTAACGTCGTTTTACGCACTAGATCGAGGCATATTTGATATAAAGGCAAAGGAGTAATGTTTTTAAGAAAAGAGGCTAAAAGCAATTAGTCAGGTATTTTTATAACTCTCTAAATATTTTTTTACTTATCAGATGGATAAAGGCGATAGACTATTAATTTGTGATCCCAGGAAAACTTAATGAGCCTCTATACAATAGAAGTATAAAAACAGAGTAAGTACATCTGGTAAAGTACCAATTGAAGGAATGTTTTCTCGGCAGTTAGTCTACTTATTCATGTTATTTATAATCAGCATAAAAAACAAAATTGAAATGTTAGTTTTAAAAGGTAAAGTGCACATTTTTGGAGAAGCATCCCTTGCCAACACTACCTGAGACACGGTAAGTAATCAAAAGAGTACTTGCATGAACTTAGACACACCAGACAAAAAGAGAAGGAATAAACGAACCAAGCTTTGAAACAATGTTCATGTAAATTTACGAATAAAGTGAAAACATCGCTATACCTATCCAATAAAAAATTATAACAACGCTATAAAACTTCTAGGGAAAGGTTTTTGTGTACCGATGACGCAATTTAGGAAGAAATTTTGTTGCAAAGATTTATTATCATTGTATATATATTGTATACATTGTTTTGTACAATAGATGGTATTTAGGGAAGTGATTTGTTCATTAGATGTCAAAATGATGTAATATTTCTATGAGTAGCAGGTTGTAATTATCTCGTTGCTATAGACGGGCTTCTTTCTGATATGCTATATTCTGGTTCCTGATTTGGACTTGCGTTACTGTAGAGCAGATGTGTAATTTTATATTATACCCAACACAAAAGCAAGGTATACTTATGAGCCAATGATCAGATAATATTAATAAGAAATGAGCTTTTGTAAAAATATATTTTTAATTCTAACATTTAATAAGGCTCAAAATATACATTATTTTAATTTTAATTTCCTGTGATAATCAATTTTTTACCCGATAAATCCCATCGTGCACACTAATAACGCATTTATCATATTTTAATATAAAAACTTTCACTAGAATTCACTGTAATCCTTCTAGAAAATCCTATTTGAAGTCCTTTTGTCCTGGCGCTCCTCGCCGCAGCTGGTATACAAAATTATGTTCTATATGCTAATGATAGGCTACAAAATCGATTGGCATTGAAAAGCGAGGAAACGACAGTACGCACGCGCCGAGCTATTGACTTCCCCCTTCTTCCCCCTACCCAGTGAAACCTGAGCGTAGCGCTTACAGGACTAGGAATAAAGGATAGGTATAGGCGGGTGACGGAATCATCCCGTATGATGTTAGTTATGTAACGGCGCTCTTTGTGCAATCGAAAGCTAATTTAGCGCGTGAAAGAGAAATTGAAGTGCACTTTGAACACGCTGTAGAGCTAATTTGGATTGAGCATCCTGTATAAATCACTAATGAATGTTTGAAGTACAATTGCATGTATTAATTAAGGATTGCATCTCAACCCTCAGGCTTGATTGAATAATTTAAAATCATGAATACATTTGTACCTATGCCATAGAAAGGGAAATTATGAAATTCTTAGCATAAGAAACTTTCTTTATTGATGATAAAATCAATTCGTTGTTGTTTTAATTTCAACTTTGTGAACAATCAATGATTGTTTGAAACGAAAAATGACCTTTAAATCCTATCAACTGTTTTCCGTAACTTTTGGTAGGTATTGCGAAGTTTGTTATAAGTTTACAATTGGCGACTTGTTCGATATTTATTGTTGTTGTATAAATGAAAATTTCGTATAATTAGTTTTTTGTGGCGATACAAATTCCATATAATTGGGATCGTTTGAGCTCTACTTAATTTTTAGCCGACTTCAAAAAAAGGAGGAGGTTCTCAATTCGATTGTATGTTGCTTTTTTATTTTATTTTTTATGTTTGTTACCTCATTTTTCTGTACTGTGTGAACCGATTTCGACCATTCTTTCTTTGATTGAAAGCTGATGCTTGTCATTTTGTCCCACAAAAATGTGAAGATCTGATGAATATCTTCTGACCTAGAGAAGGGAACTCCTTAAAATTTAGTAGGATTCCAATGGTTTTTTGCATTAGGTTCATTATAATAATTATAAGCACGTTGAAGCGGTCTATACAACTTTTTAGTTTTGGTAAGTCATATTCTATACAATAAGATTCAAATTGAATGCCTATTGAATGTCTTATACGAAATTATATGAGTTATATAAATTATTGGGCTGGCATTGCAGTCGGCTTATACTATGAAATGAAATGTTTCTACTTTTCATTTTGGCAAGAAATAAGAATGACGTCAGTTACTTCCTACTATTATCTATGTTCTTGTTCAATGAAACGGAAATCAATTGTTCTTAAGACAAGCTATTTAGCTAATTGTAACGATGTATTTAGTTTTCTTTCTTAGAACAACAAATCTATAATAGATAGGTAATGGATAGTTCCATTGTTACATCTAACAGATTGTAATTGCCAAAACCTATGTTGATTAATCAATAAATATTCTTAAAGAAGCTAAATTATGGTCTTTTTAAAACATAATTTACGTTTATCATTCAACCAAGTCATCATTAAAGTCCACATCAAACGATGCTAAAAGAGTATAGTGAAATTGCATAGGCGCAAATTGCGGTTCCGGCTGAAAGCGCCAACGGCGGTTTTCCAATCTTTCAAATTTTCGCTGACTCGTGCCATTAAATTGACAAGACTTTTTCATTTTGGTACTCTCTGTAATAGACATTATGTAATGCGCCCAACGGTTATGTACATGGTTATATACATTTACATCCGTTTTCAGCACTGAAGTGAATATTGAATTAGTTCTTAAAACTATAAGAAATTTCGAAGAACATTCGGTTTTAGACCGAACAAAAATAAATAGACTGCTCCCAAATTAGCTTCAATGCAAGTCTAATCTTACGAACTTTCGTTTCATATTAAAATCGTGTTTATTACACCATTATGCAACTAGTACTATTTATAATTGATACTGTTACTTTATTTACTTTAATTGGTACTATTTATTATTGAGCATTGTCAATATTTGTAGCTGATAATTGTTATAAACAACGGTCTAAGTAACACGGTTTTTACGTACAAACCGACAAACTAAATATTTGAATACGTCCACACATTATCATACTCCAAAAAATAAACCGTACTGAGCTTAACATAAAGAAGCAATTAAACAGCCGGGCATAATTAGCGAGATTGTGGAGAGCTACTCATGGCTGTCTGTAGACTTGTACGTTAGCACTGCACTCGTCTTCAGGTGCAGTGTAAACATCATCATGCTAATTAGAAGAATTGAAATTATGGACGTAATCATGCATGTTTACTGGCACCCATCATTTGACAACAGAAACTTCATCTAGAA
Source organism: Hyles lineata (assembly GCA_030180105.1). NCBI lineage: Eukaryota > Metazoa > Arthropoda > Insecta > Lepidoptera > Sphingidae > Hyles > Hyles lineata. The sequence goes on along the minus strand of JARJEE010000002.1, from coordinate 4,622,552 downwards.
TCAAATCAAAGATGCTGAGACCTACGAAGCAGATTTAAATGTGCATTTTGATTATTAACTGAAGTGTTAAGTTTGGAACTAAAATATAAATACCGCGTAATATGTACATTCGATTATTGGATACGGGTCACATCTAATAGTGAGAGATGTTAAACCTTAGTACACCACGGTAGCTTCGTTCAGCTGGGCAATAACAAAGATCTTTATCCTCGGAGAGCGTTCAGGTCTGCCACTTTCAACAGGGTATTTTCTTTACCCTCAAGCGATAATATCGCACACCTGATTTGGGCGTTGTGTGGCCTCGAATCTTATTGACGACTAGCGGTCCGGTACGGCTCCGCTCGGGTGCATATAAACTTTTTTGAAAATATTCTATAGTCTGCGTTCATCAGTAATAATGCAAGGATTCTAATGGTGAAATATTTTTGTAATCAGTCCAGTAGTTTCAGAGTTTATTCAATGCAAACAATCAAACCTTTCTCTTTATAATATTAATATAGACGAATCGGCAGACCGTTCCACTTGTCAAAGAAAAATCATCTCAAAGTAAATTTTACATAGAAAGGAAATTTAATGAAGTAAAGAATCAGTCGAATTGCATAAGCATGGAGTATAAAGTACATTAGTTGTAGCCATAGCCATGAATGTACAATATTATAATGGTTCACACGAAGTGCCGGCGTGAGATACAAGCGCGGTTTTCGTTTGTTTGCAATTCAACAAAACGGGCACCAAGTGCCGGCCACCTAGGCGACCCATGCTATTTTAAGAATTGAAATATTCTCCCGCTGTTCCATCAACTAAGTTTGTTGCGGATTCTACTTTAATAAACAGTTGTTAAGCGAGGAGTTTTCACTCAAAGGTTTCGAGTGTTTTTATAGGATTTTTTTGTAATGACAGATTCAAGTTTATGCGGTTTCCTTTGAAATTAACGTGATTTATTTTTATACGTTTACGACAAAGTTTTTACAATGCACTAATGGAAAGAGATGCTTTTCTTTCACCGTTCAACGTATTTACTAATCATGTCGCCCACTGCAACGCAAATCAGAAACACGATACATTTGTTTAGAAAAGAACCTGCTTTTCCACCATTCTATATGATGGACAATGTCCAGGCATATACGAATGGCCTAGAACCAGTTTTATGTAATAGTATAGGTTCCAGCCTTCTCACAAACCTACCAAAACTCAACAACAAAGCTACAATTGGTAGTGCAATTTTATAGAGCTAAAGAATTAACTCAACAGTATGGCTCTACCCTTTCTGAATTCAATTTATTTACACTTTGTACAAATCAGGTATAGGTGGACTTAATACTTGAGGCATTCTTTACCAATCGGACGAATTTACGTGGTTTCCAATGCATAGAAATCATATTATTTTAGTTATGCAGTGTAGCATTCATAATAATTATGTATATTAGATTGTAGACGATACATTTCGTTAATAATATTTCAATAGCAGTAAAGTACATATTTTTGTTTAAGAATGATTTTATTTATGGGCATATGTATTGATTATTTTCTTTTAATGCAGTCTACGTTCGCATAAAACGAAGCGTATATACAAAAAAATCGTGTTTCGCTTCATAAAATTTAGGATTTTATCTTTTGTTTATTGATACGGTATTCGGAAGATAATAGAAAATGTATGGAGACACCGGTAGTATTTTCTAAGCGTATTTTAGTTTAACGTCTTTAAAGTCCCTGTATTTTTAAAGATTAATAATTGTTTTGAAAAACAGTAGCATACTAGTTATTTTACAGTATATCTAATGGTTCAACTTAATACATTTTATATTCCTATTTTATCCTTGAAAGTATTACGTAACGATATATGAGTCAATGAACTGGCCCAACATTTTGTCAATAGTCATTAATAAAAATTTACTAGTTGAATGCCACAATTTCGTTTACCACGCAAGTTGTACTGCTGTCATGTATCTATTAGGAATAAATATCCCCACTGCCAAGGTCACATCGATCGAAATATGGAAAGAGACAGAGTTATGTATAGCATGCCATGTCCTTGTCTAAAGAAATCTGACTAAAAAAATCGTCTGGAGAGTGTTAGTAAACAAAGAAATAGGGGAGCGTCCAGATAGGTATTGTCTAATGTATTATGTCAGAGTGGTTACAGCTGAAAAAACTTTATCTTACGTATTGTAGTTTTGTAACATTCGTGTTTGTATAAGATGTGGAAAATTCTTTACCTACGTAAGTGTGTCGGGGTCTTTGTGTATGGTTTTGATCCAGACTAGAATGATTGCGTTGACCGGGAAAATATCTCCTTCTTTAAGGATGGGGTAAGCTTTTTGAATGGTGCTGACCTATCTGGTGTTTTGCAGTTAGTTTGTCTTGTCATAACGTGTTTGTCATCATCATCAGCCCGTTTCAGCTCAATGCTGAACATGGGCCTTTCCCAAGGTACGCCACAAAGCCCGTTCTGCTGCTTTGTGCATCCAGTTGCTCCCGGCCCTTTTATGCAATTCTGCCCGCCATAAATGAGGAAATATTAGTATTGCGAAATACATACGTATGGCATACATTATAAATTATACATTTTTATGTAAATCCTCTAAGGGAAACAAAATTCTTTCCATTTCGTGGCATTGCGTGATTTCGGTGCACTCGACATTTGAGTCAGCACTTAGCGCTAGAAATATTAATAAGCGCAAAAGCGCCCAATTTCAGGCTACCATTACTTGTGTGATATGTCTGTTCTGATTGAAAGATAATGTATTAAGGAATCATTAATTTATTGTGTTTATTTCTAAGAAAGTCTCAGTTGATTAAGTGTAGATTATGTTAGAGTATTCAAATATTTTTTTTGTACTTTTCAGTTAAAGGCTGATCCCGTATGGATATTGGTTTAATAGATATTCATCATGATGTGGTGACTATTAAAAAATGAGAATAATTTATACGACGGTATAGTACCTATTTAACCTGAGCCCATCATTAGAAATGGGTATAGAACTATACTATATATAGGGAAGGTAAAAAAACAACAATATGTTTAAAAGCTTAAATATAAGAAATATTCAACTCCAACTATTGCTCACTCACTATTGCTTTTGTAGTGAATATTTACATAACATCACGAAAAAACTTGTATCGGAGTCTAATTTTAATACATGTTATTTGTATGTAAGACATGTTGGTCTCATATCTTGTCGTGAGTTGAAAAGATACCAACATTACGCAGAGAAATGAATGCTTTTCTTCAAGATCAAAGATAAGGGATTCCATCCTTTATTCCTTTCATATAAACAACTAAATTACTAGACCAGTGTGAGTCCGAAATTATATTTATATTTTAAATCCAAGGACAGCTAATCCTGCGTTTTTCAAAGCTGATATTTTGAGAACTAGGTGTAGTTTTTTTAGACTTTGCTCTTTTAATGTTTTTGGCAGAAGTTTTAAGGTTTGTCTAATAATTTGGTAGTTAAATTGCGTAGCTTAGTATCGAGGCCAAATATTGTATTGTGTTGTTAAGGGTACTTTGTCAAAATACTTTGTAACCAGCCTTTGTAAAGCTAAACATTTTCTAGACATCAAAAATTTTAACTGCAAATGGGCCTCGGTTTCAAGTCAACAAGTAGAGATAAGCGTTTATTAGAGTGCAAATTCTTGAAAATATATATTTGCTTAAATGATGTAGGTCTGACCTCCTTAAAAAATTACTGTAATAGGTAAAAATATCAAATTATAAACACTTGCATTACCGATGTAGTAGACAAAGGCGACATTAATAGCGTTCATATTTCGCCGAATCTATTTTCTATGGCATTAATAACTTGTGCGGCTTCTTAATGTAAAAAAGTTTCACAACATATTTTTAATCCCTTCCTGGGAATCGAATAGTGAACCTCACGAATCACAGCCCATAAGCACTGTCCCCTGACCAATGTGGTGACTCTAGTTATAGTAAAATGAATGTTTTAACACTAGATAAATGTTGCAATTAAAACTATTAGCGGCCTGTCCCAGCTTTGCCTGGGTGCAGACGGTTTTTGATTCCACCCCAAACTAGATACATGTTATTTTTCTTACAAACAGGGACACACCTGTATATGTATTATAAGTATCAACATTCCTCTTAAATCACTCTATCTATTAAAAAAACGCATCAAAATCCATTGCCTAGTTTTAAAGATCTAAGCATACATTGGGACAAACAGACGATAAGCGACCTCGTTTATACTATGTAGTGCGTCTAGCGTCCACCACGCACCCTGGTGGTAAAAACGGACCTGACGCGGCTGCCAACATGTTCACGGTGGTCGCGGGCTTAAAGCCCAGGGCACACCTCTGGCTTTTCGGAGTCATGTGTGTATTCATATTCAATCATCACGCAATGTATCGGCGAAGGAAAACATCGCGAGGAAACCTGTATACTATAGCGAATTTGTAAGAATTTCTATTGTATGTAAAGTCCGCCAACCAACACTATGTGCACTATGGTGGACAATAATGGTTTTACCACTCTTAATTGAACCCTCGATTACAGAGGAACCAGGGCCATGCCTTGCAGTGGAACGTATAAGGGTTATACAAGGAAGGTTAAAATAATGTAACATAAGATTGGAAAAGATTAGAGTCGTGAAATCAGTATTGATTTACATATATCCCTTGCACGCAACGTCTTGCAGAATGAATCACTGTAGTGGGTTTTTCAGAGTATTATCCAGATCGATGCAATCATTATGCAAGCGAGCCAAGTAGACGGTGGCACGATATATACGATTTCTTTAATATATTCCATTTATTGATAATTTAAGTAATTACAAAGTACGTGGTTTTTATGATAATTCTGATAACTTTTTAAAGAAGATTAGAAAATTGGTTTATTATAAACATCCTTTTAGATTAGTTTCGGTGATAAACTATATAAGAATTTTAATTCGTCCTCATCCATATTTTTATACCGCATGAAGTCGCTTATTGTTTGTTGGCACCTAAGTTTACAATGGTTATAGTTAAACCAAACATTTGTATCCATTGATAACGCATTTATCATCCCAATGCAAATAAGCACGACAAACATTTCACTCCATTGTTTAATATACATTTGTCAATACCGTTCAACTTTAACTAATTAATATTGACATTGAGTCATATCTTCATTAGTTTCTTATAAAATGAATGGCATTTATTGTTATTCTATATAACGTAGTCTGTTGTTTATAATGTTAGAGGGCTGTAAAGTAATCGAATCGTCGAGAAGCCAAAAATGTAAAAATTAAACCAAATCCGCGATAAAATCCGTAAAAAATTTGAATGTGTAACATTGGCCTAAGTCTAAGAAACCATTGACATAAAGTGTTTAATAATCTTAATGTCCCACTGCAGGGCAAATACCTCCATTGTTTCTTTCGCGTTGTCGCGGTCAGACGCTAATACGCATATTAAAATACTGACTATTACGGGCATTAAAACAAACGATCGTACATGATATATAAAACCGAATAATAAAAAAAATTGACAAATGACTTCTTCAAATGGTATATCTATACTTTATTCCAATTTTCTGTGTGACTATTACAACGATTTTATATCCTTTAACGTATTTTATTGCACATAAAACTAAGCTGTAATGCAATGGCGATAACCATGACATCAAATATTTAATTTCGACCCTTTCGTTTCATAATGTTAAGTGACTATGTCTTTCAAGCATTATCGCGGTTTATGTGTTTTTTTTTTGCATATATACGGGAACGATATACTTTGAGTGGTATCTGAGATATGCAAGTTCCTCACGATGTTTTTCTGTGACGATGAAGCAAGTGTTATAAACAAAGAATAAACAAGTATCTTTGAATTATACTCAGTGCTGTATACGTAGAGTTTGAACCTCTTGCACAACGGTTAGGCAGTCCGCTCCATGCTCAATTGACCTATCGCTAACCAATGCATATTGATTATTGATTCGTGTATCCACAGGCTGTTTGTCGTCAATAGTTACTTGGCAATATCGTTATCCGGTGGGTATTCGCCGTAAAAAATTGATGAAAGCGTGGAATTAAATTTAACCCCACAGGGCTTTGTACAATATAATGTGCAAAACGTTATGTTCAGAAATTATATACAAACATAATGACAGTGTTTTTTATCATCTTTAACAACACGTAATATAGGTGTAGTAATTTAATTCCTAATCCACAATTCGATATAAGAATGATGAACAGAAATAATCGTGTAGTATATACATACCGGCTATCTCAAGACTGCTACCGAAAACGAAGCCGGTTGGTAGTTTTAGCGACTAGAAACACAATGCAATTGAACATTTTTCAAAGAAACGCGACAATTTTTTTTATTATTTTTTAAATATCGTTATTTTTGGGTGGTAAATCCATAGAAATCTATTGAATATACCCTGTATATTCTTATATAAGCTTCTTCAAAATAACCATTTTAATTCTGCCGTGTACGTGCTTGCAGCTCGTTTTGGGAATATTGCGCAACAACGCAAATCAAGATTGTAAACATACGTGAAAAAACTTACATATACATAATATATTATACAATAACATTTGCATAGACTTAGATTATTTTGATGGCACGCAAAGCAATTATTTATACTATGATATTGGACGGGTTTTGCTTTTTATAGCGGAGTATGAACAACCGAATCAGTGGGATCCTCGTGCTAAGTGATAATCGGTGTTTATAAACATAAGACTTTGAGTTTTTATAGACATATTACCAAATCGGGTTGTTGAGTTGTCAGAAATCTAGGTGGTAAGTGGAATCAGCAGCTGAATTTAATCCGTAGTAAAAGTGTATAGATTTATGATATCTTCTTGATATAGTAACTGAGTAATACCTCGAAGGCTTTCATTATTTTAAATTATACATTTTGTTTTTCATTATTATAAAAGAATTAAATCCTTTGGAACCTATTAGGATTATTGAAAGGTATAATGTATATTTTATTAAAGGTTATAGTTAATATGCCTAAATTGATTGATTATTGATTATTGTTCAAATCCCAGGGCACACCTCTGACTTTTCGGAGTCATGTGTGTATTGATAGTCAATCACCACGCACTAAAACGGTGAAGGAAAACATCGTGAGGAAACCTGCATACCATAGCGATTTATAAAAAATTCTATGGTATGTAAGTCCGCCAACCCGCACTAGGCCAGCGCGGTGGACTATACGGCCTAACCACTCTCAATCGTACTGTCGATTGTAAAGTAGGCCCGTGCCCTGCAGTGGGACATCTATGGGCTGATACAGAGACAGATTGATTATTTATTTTAATTTGATTTGTATAAGTATCAACATTCCTCTTAAATCACTCTATCTATTAAAAAACGCATCAAAATCCATTGCCTAGTTTTAAAGATCTAAGCATACATTGGGACAAACAGATGATAAGCGACCTCGTTTATACTATGTAGTGCGTCTAGCGTCCACCACGCACCATGGTAGTAAAAACGGACCTGACGCGGCTGCCAACAAAGCCCAGGGCACTACTCTGGCTTTTCGGATTCATGTGTGTATTAATATTCAATCATCACGCAATGTATCGGCGAAGGAAAACATCGCGAGGAAACTTGTATACTATAGCGAATATGTAAGAATTTCTATTGTAAAGTCCACCAACCAACACTATGTGCACTATGGTGGACAATAATGGTTTTACCACTCTTAATTGAACTCTCGATTATTGAGGAGGCCCATGCCTTGCAGTGGCACGTATAGGGGTTATACAACGAATGTTAAAATAATGCAACATAAGATTGGAAAAGATTAGAGTCGTGAAATCAGTATTGATTTACATATATCCCTTGCACGCAACGTCTTGCAGAATGAATCACTGTAGTGGGTTTTTCAGAGTATTATCCAGATCGATGCAATCATTATGCAACCTAGCCAAGTAGACGGTGGCACGATATATACGATTTCTTTAATATATTCAATTTATTGATAATTTAAGGAATACAAAGTACATGGTTTTTCTGATAACTTTTTAAAAGAAAATTGGTTTACTATAAACATCCTTTTAGGTTAGTTTCGGTGATAAACTACGTACAAATCTTAATTCGTCCTCATCCATATTTTAATACCGCATGAAGTCGCTTATTGTTTGTTGGCACCTAAGTTTACAATGGTTATAGTTTAACCAAACAATTGTTTTCATTGATAACGCATTTATCAATCCAATGCAAATAAGCACGACAAACATTTCACTCCATTGTTTTATATACATATGTCAATACCGTTCAACTTTAACTAATTAATATTGACATTGAGTCATATCTTCATTAGTTTCTTATAAAGTGAATGGCATTATTTTATTGTTATTATATATAACGTAGTCTGTTGTTTATAATGTTAGAGGGCTGTAAAGTAATCGAATTGTCGAGAAGCCAAAATTGTAAAAATTAAACCAAATCCGCGATAAAATTCGTGAAAAAATATTTTATTTCAATGTGTATATTCGCCTAAATCTGAGAAAGCTTTGACTTAAAGTGTTAGAAGCCCTTAATGTCCATTGCTGTCCTTTCTTTCCAGTTGTCGGGTTCAGACGCTAATACGCAAATTAAAATACTGACTATTACGGACAGTAAAACAAACGATCATATACACGCTCTATAAAACCATAGACAAATGACTTCTTCAAATGGTATATCTATACTTAATTATAATTTTCTGTGTGACTATTACAACGATTTTATATCCTTTCTCGTATTTTATTGCACATAAAACTAAGCTGTAATGCAATGGAGATAAGCATGACATCAAACATTTAATTTCGACCCTTTCGTTTCATAATGTTAAGTGACTATGTCTTTCAAGCATTATCGCGGTTTATGTGGTTTTTTTTTGCATATATACGGGAATGATATAGTTTGAGTGGTATCTGAGATATGCAAGTTTCCTCAAGATGTTTTTCTGTGACGTTGAAGCAAGGGGTATAAACAAAGAATAAACAAGTATCTTTGAATTATACTCAGTGCTGTATACGTAGAGTTTGAACCTCTTGCACAACGGTTAGGCAGTCCGCTCCATGCTCAATTGACCTATCGCTAACCAATGCATATTGATTATTGATTCGTGTATCCACAGGCTGTTTGTCGTCAATAGTAACTTGGCAATATCGTTATCCGGTGGGTATTCGCCGTAAAAAATTGATGAAAGCGTGGAATTAAATTTAACCCCACAGGGCTTTGTACAATATAATGTGCAAAACGTTATGTTCAGAAATTATATACAAACATAATGACAGTGTTTTTTATCGTCTTTAACAACACGTAATATAGGTGTAGTAATTTAATTCCTAATCCACAATTCGATATAAGAATGATGAACAGAAATAATCGTGTAGTATATACATACCGGCTATCTCAAGACTGCTACCGAAAACGAAGCCGGTTGGTAGTTTTAGCGACTAGAAACACAATGCAATTGAACATTTTTCAAAGAAACGCGACAATTTTTTTTATTATTTTTTAAATATCGTTATTTTTGGGTGGTAAATCCATAGAAATCTATTGAATATACCCTGTATATTCTTATATAAGCTTCTTCAAAATAACCATTTTAATTCTGCCGTGTACGTGCTTGCAGCTCGTTTTGGGAATATTGCGCAACAACGCAAATCAAGATTGTAAACATACGTGAAAAAACTTACATATACATAATATATTATACAATAACATTTGCATAGACTTAGATTATTTTGATGGCACGCAAAGCAATTATTTATACTATGATATTGGACGGGTTTTGCTTTTTATAGCGGAGTATGAACAACCGAATCAGTGGGATCCTCGTGCTAAGTGATAATCGGTGTTTATAAACATAAGACTTTGAGTTTTTATAGACATATTACCAGATCGGGTTGTTGAGTTGTCAGAAATCTCGACGGTATGTGGAATCAGCGGCTGAATTAAATCCATAGTAAAAGTGTATAGATTTATGATATCTTCCTGATTTAGTAACTGAGTAATACCTAGAAGGCTTTCATTATTTTAAACGATACATTTTGTTTTTCATTATTATAACAGAGTGAAATCCTTTGGAACCTATTAGGATTGTTGAAAGGTGTGGTATAATGTATATTTTATTAAAGATTATAGTTATTATGTCTAAATTTATTAATTATTTATTTTGATTTGATTTGTATTCCGCGGCGTTTCCAAAAAAGAGCTTACGAGATTACCTAATATTCAATAGTATACCAGTTAACAAATTCATTTCACTCAATGGTTCTTGCTTCTAGTCGAGTGCGCAATTACGCTTCGATCTCTTTATAAACACTGAAAATGTAATGGAAAGCAGAAATTACTTATATTTATGTTTATAACCTTGAATTCTACCAATACACGATGTATTGAGAATAATGCGTGAAGTTGTCTGCGTTGTTCATTGCTAGCTGAGTATCGCAAACATGTTGGTTGTTTGAATGAAAGCGTCGATGGTTAGTGTTAAAGAAAATGTGTATTATGTTAAAATAACAGTTTGTTATGTCAGCAAAGAAAGGTGCGACGCCACTGGGCGGTAGGCGTGCGCGTTTACGGCGGTGCACGGTGTGCCATTTCGGCGTCAATTTTGTTGCCTTTCGATAGATACTGATAAAAAAATCAGTTAATAGAGTCGCTATTATATTTTCAATTCTTTAAACATTTTCATTTGCATCCAATGTAAAATATAAGTTTATTAGATTAAAGTTTGCTCAGTCTACATAATTATTGAATAAAAAGAAATGCTTAAAAGTTTAATGAGAGAATAGCACAAAATAGAGCTCCTACTCTCTTAATTTGATTATATCACAACTAAAATCACAAAACGCAAAATAGAATATTTGACTCGCTTATTGCTTTGAATATAAAAATGAAATGCATTGATGCGTCTTAATTAAAAACGCAACGACAAGCGGCGTCGTTTCTTATTCCTTATTTTTATTATTTCCTATATCTCCGAGGCAGACGCGTATCGATAAAATAATACCGCCCGGCCGGTGTTGTGCGAGTGCCGACTCCGCCCAACCTCCCTTCAGTCGGCTTCAGAGGGCATTCGTGTGCGGACGTACCATCCGCCATTTTGTGCGCGACGCCATTCCGTGGCCAGCCTGCTGATCACTTCCTTCTCATCCGACCGAGCCGCAGAATATACTGCAGAAAACACCCTTTGTCATCTGGTGAGTGCAAATGTTAATTTATATAAATGTTAGTGAACTGCGCCGCTCGTGAGGAGGTGGGGGCTGCGATTCAAGGACGTTTTTGTTCGCTTCCGAGTAAATATTATTGTTACTATTTATTTTATCATTGTGATTCAATTTACTTATATTTTGGTGATTACGTACGAAATATTACTTTTTTATTTTACGTTCCAGAAATTATTATAGTAATAGTAGTAGTAGTAGTAGAAATTATAATAGTAAATTAGTTTTTTTAATCTAAATTGGCACTGACTATTTTTAACAGATCAGTCCGCCTCGTGACCACGAAAGCTGTAAAGTAATCGAAACGTCGGGAAGTTAAAAATGTAAAAAATTAAACTAAATTCGCGATAAAATCCGTAAATAATAGTTTTATTTCAATTATCATCTATCTTTTAAGCTTTTTTATACATCACCTTATATTTAATAGGTTTCAATGGTATTTAGAAACTGCCTTAAACGCAGTGGTTTCGCCCACTAAATACAATAACCGAACCGTTGCAGCCTGTCGCCGGCGCCGGAAAATCGATTGGTTACGTCGTAGTCGGGGTTTTAAAATACATTTAGCTTTTGCTGCACCACACCATATTTATTTATGGATGTACAAATTCGATTACAGACTAAATCCATTTTATCACTGTTTACTTTTTTATCAATCCGTAATACAATACATGGGTCCGCGGTAAATTGGCATATCGGTTATTGGATCGTTTCGGTGACGGCACAAAAGAAATTCCTAAGTAATGTGGTGGATAAGTTGCGAGAGCACTTGTCAGGCAGCCGCTGATGGAGGCACGCCCACTCGCGATCATCGAACCCGGGTGTAATCGGGTCAAATGTCGCTACTCTCTCTCTCTCTGGGACAGTTTTCTTGATAACAGATGCTTTGCATAATCGTGGGAAGGTTGCTGCGATGCTGAACTTGACGATTTTCGATCGATGACTCCGCACTTATCTGTGATAGGGCTGTCACCCGTGTCTTCCGGCTCTCAAGAATTATGTCAGATAGACAAGGATAGCTTATCACACTATGCTTATATCCAAAATTATATCATAATGTCATATAAAATGTTACCGAATGTCTAATATCTGAAGATAGGATATTTGACCACCGAATACGAAGTCAGAAAATTCTTCATAGACACACGTGCAATTCTGTTGCGTTTTGTAAAGCCATATTCATATATTTCATTGCACTTAGTAATTACTATCAGGTACAATATAATACAATGACAAGAAAAAAAACTTTACATCTCATTCTCTCAAAGCAATATTTATTTTGTAAATGTTTACACGCCTTAGTTATTTCGAACAAAAGTGCTAATTATATTCATATATTCTCGTGAAAGCCGGTCCCATTGTATATTTTATTTTATAAAGTCCGAAAGCCTTCATAATATTCAAAGTATTCATAGAATTTAATACGACTTCAGAATTTTTACGTAAGTTCTTATATGGTTTCGAATTACTTTTTCCTTTGCGCTTACTAAAATATTACCTCTTTTATTTTTTTGTAATACCGAGATAGGCACAAAAATATTAGGGAGTTTTCAATTATAAAATACAGTAGAACTGGGCGAACAGGGACAAAATTATTATTTCTTGTTTTCATATTATTGTTTAATATTTCAACATGCAATTACTTTTCCAAGAATACCAATAAAATTATTTTAATTTCCATTATACATACATATACTACAGTCATAGTGTAGTACCTATTCACCCCAGCGTTCCTATTCATTGTTGGACGGGAATATCCGCGGAGCTACGTTGCGTTAAATTGAACCAGAGGTTGGAGGTGCTTCAAAGGCGTTCTGGCATTCAGCCTCGTACAAAGTTTAGGTTCGTTTGTGTTTATTGGAATTTGTCGCTCCACTATGCTTGGTACATTTAAAAATGTATATCAGATTTGATGGAAAATCCAGTATCTTACACTGAAATCACAATCAGTAGAATTATGAGACTTTTGTCGTGCCTTTTACAAAGAAAAGAGGTCATTAATTAAACCAATTTTATTTACATCCGCCCATTGTAGGACGAATGATATATCACACATTTACATACATACATACATAAACTCACGCCTTTTTCCCAGAAGGGGTAGGCAGAGGTGCCAGGGCACACATATTTCGCCTAGTATGTTCCGTCCCACAATGTGATAGGTGGCGAGCGCATAGCCATATCGGGCACAAATTCCTGACTCTGGGCTGATAATGAATAGAAAAATCCAATATTACTTCGCCCAAACCTGGATTCGAACCCGTGACCTCAGCTTTGTGACCGTGCCGTAGTACAAATACGCCACCGATGCAGTCTATGAGTATATACGATTAAATAATGCTTCTTTCACTGTTAGAAAAGTATATTATTCCTGAGAGGCATGGGCTATAAATATAATATAGCCTAAAGAGGTTGAAATGTTATATAGAAAATCAAAACTACTAAAGTTATTCCTATGAAAATTCATATTTAAGCTCTTTATTACAAATAAAAAATAATGGCGTACAATGGCTTTAGAAAAACAGCATTATGGGGTGAAACAAAAGATCAAATATTGTATGAGAAGCCAAAATCGCTGAAGTTTTTAATGTCAATGAAAATTCTTAAGGCATTTATTTGGGTGTTTGATGTTATGTAATTATGAGAAAAATAATGAAAATCATTTATTGAATCCATTAAGATGTTCTACATCATTTAGATTCATTCATTTTTTTATCTACCGGAAACTCTGAAACCGGTTTTCACTAGAGAAGAATATTGCTCTTTTCGAAACTCGTTTACAATTTAGCGATTATTACAAAAATTACAAGTGGTTTAAATCAGAGCAGTTCATTAATAATTAATTTGTTATAACATTTAAATATTAACATGTATACGTTATATTTAATATGGCTGAGTGAAGCGAAGTAGAACGAACGAAGAATCAGTATCCTCAGTATATTGTGAAAGCCTAAAGTTATTATCCAATAATTTACAATGTAACCAAATCGGACAGACCAGTCCACGCAAGCAGCACCCGTTCACGAGTATGACGCATGTGCCAGCCATCGGCCTCTGAACCTATTTACAGGGAAGTACCCAACCCGGCACATGACGCCGCCGCAAGCATAGAATTTTAAGCAAGCATGACATATCCAATCGCTGACAAAGCAAAATAAAATGAGTTAATTTTAATAACATAATTGATATTATACAGAGCACATTAACGTCTCCGATCAAAATACTATATATTTATTTCATTTTATTCCCAAGTCTTATTATCATCTAGATATACTGAGAGATCATAAGTTTTATTGCATAATGTTATGTTGATAGAATAGAGTCAGGACTAGCTGAGAGAATTAATTTGATTTATGTAACGTGTGTAATATTTGCGTAAATCATTACACCATTACAGGTATTTCTGAGTGCAATATTCAATACGTTGAAAATGTATTTCATACAAATCCAACATTTCAATAGCGAATTCCGTGAAAATTTATGAATTAATATACCCAGAACTTTCCGGAATATGCAGCACTGCACAAAACGCTCTCAAAGGTACTAGTATATTAATGAAACTATTGCGTCTATTCTGGTTTTGAGTGAATATATTATTACGTAACGTAAAGTTTAATTAAGTATTCTAATTGAAATATTTGTTAATAATGATTGGAACGTTATTGTTCTTATCCTTTTACAAAATTTTCTCCATTTTATTTCTTACTTATCGTATGGTAAAATATTGAAAATCGATCACCGCTTCGGAAACCTGTAATTCTTTCGAATATAAAAATGTATGTTCGATTTTCAAACAGTTAATAGTTCGGTATTCGGAATTTAAGCGTATGTGTACGTGAAAAAATCCTCGACTCAAAATACAAAGGGACAATTCAAAGAAAAAATGCAGTAGTTACCAAATGAATACGCAAAACTATTAGTTAATGCATCAGGCCGCATCAGCCTGATTTAGTTTTGCGGGATATTATCAAATTTTTCGATTATAGAATATCCAATAGATTATTACGAACCATATATTCAACATACAATGAGATGGAAGGACTTGAATATTAGAACCATACTCTTATCATTAGGAATACTGAATACATACATACATACATAAACTCACGTCTTTTTCCCAGAAAGGGTAGGCAGAGGTGCCGGGGCACCCACATTTCGCCAGTATGTTCCGTCCCACAATGTGATAGGGGGCGAGCCTAACGCCGTATCGGGCATAAATTCCTGACTCCGAGCTGATACTGAATAGAAAAATCCAACATCACTTTGCCCGACCCGGGATTCGAACCCGAGACCTCAGCTTTGTAAGCGTGCCGTAGTATAACTACGCCACCGAGGCAGTAATTAGAAAAATAAAACGCGACATTTTTTTTTATATTCAATATCATGTTTGTGTGGCAATGCCATAGTTTTTGCTAAAATATGAAATTAGACCCTTGCTTTAAAGAGATTCTTCAAAAATAAGAGGGTGTATGTTATTATTTTAGGACAAACTATGTATTTATCACCCGAATACGACGATAGGATTTTTTTTTAGAAATTACCTCTTTGTTTTTGTTTGGCTTCGTTCTCGGTCGCAGTCTGAATATTACGATTTTGAAAATATCATTATAACGCGATGTATCCACGACCCTTCGGAACAAACTTACAGCAATCTGATTTTCATTTCTCGCAACAACACAACATTAAACAATTACTAACTACAACCACATACTCTATTGTTGTATGACTATACACTATGTTTCTTTGTGTATGTTTGCATAATTTGCAGGCGACGCTTAGAGCAGTGAACTTTTGAAATAAGGTCAACACAGCGGCTGGCATTAAATAGACTACATTTTTAATGAGTCGGCTTAACCAGCTGAATGGTTATTAATATTTCATAACTGTAGAAATTAACTCGAGCATAATGTTGCGGAGTTATGATTGGTGAGAAACAATTTTGCCGTGGGTATAATAGATTGTACTTATGATATTGTAATGAAAACAATTATGCTTTACTCGCCTCATTTAATGGAACACAAAACTACTTAACAGCTGTTAACTAAACACAAATATTCAACTTTAATCATAAACAACCCAATGCCAACCCACACTAGGCCAGCGTGGTGGATCCACCACGCTGGCCTAGTGTGGGTTGCCATATAGTCATATGGCCTAACCATTCTCAATCGTACTGTCGATTGTAGAGTAGGCCCGTGCCCTGCAGTGGGACGTATATGGGCTGATACAGAATCATAAACTATTTTAGTTGTCGATTATTTTGTCTCTTTCGAACGACTTTTGAATTCAGCTTGAGCGAAGAAGACAAAACATTCTATAACTAAAATAGGATTAAGGATTAATAACTGTCTATGAAAAATGTCGTAAAGATATAAGAATTTACGTGTCATTTCCATTGTACATAATGTTGGCGAGAAATAGGAAATGGGTTTTAAAACTAGTAAGATATTAATAGGTGACGAAATTTTGATTGCAAATTCTTAATTTATAATCTAAATATAGGAATAATAACTGCGCAGATTAATTTGATCTCATTGAAACGATTTTTATCAGTCCTGAGGAAAGTAAACAATGCAATTTATAAACGACTCTTTATTTTGTCTGGGATTTTGGGTATCTAAAAATGTATAATAACATTTTTTGCGAAGGTTTCACGCCTCCGCAAGTCGGCCGGCCGATAAATTAATCACAAAAATCTGTCTTAAATATTCGAAAAGAAATACGTAAAATCACGTTTTTTTCCTAGAATCGGTAGGTAGAAGTGCTACCAGGACGCCTTTCGCCTTGTATGTTCCGTCCCACGATGTAATAGGGTATCGATACAACGGGCACAAATTTTTGATTCCGAGTTGATAATGAATAGAAAAATCCAATGTCAATTTACCTGACCCGGATTTGAATCCGAGACCTCAACTTTGTGATCGTATCGTTGACGCTACTGAGGCAGTCTCAATAAGAAATGCCTAGCTAAATGCCAAATAAATTACTTAGAAAGAGGCAATACGCTGAAATGAACGATGGAATGCCTTTATACCGTGACAAAACCAGGCGACACTGCATTTCTGTTTGAAAACATTTTACTCCATTACGTAACAACTCACAGTTCACACTCTCGTATTTGTTTCGAATTAAATGTAATAAAATATGTCCATGCAACATGTAACGCACACAGCACACTAATAAATTCGAAACTGTACCCTAAAATAGAACATATTCTAATGAAATTCCGGAGAGCGTGGGTGTTAGCTGTTCCGTGCAATAGAAGATAGTGTGGTGGGAATATAAACACCACACGATACAGGTGTTACGGAATTTCATACGTATAGTTTATTGATAATAATTAAAGTTGAGAATAAGAATTAAGAACAAACTAGAGGGGGTTTATTCCACCGTTGATTTTTCTCAACTACAATAAATGTTGAATAGTAATAGTAATAATAAACACTTTATTATTGCACCACAAACCATAAAATAAAAATATGAAACAGAAGAACATTTGGTGAAACAATGGCGGCCTAATATCGCTAAAAGCAATCTCTTCCAGACAACTATTAAATAAAGCAGGTAAAAATGCCAGGAGATATGGGCGGTGCTATATGTCTAAAAAATAATTAAAAACGAAAAAACTAGTAGTTTTAATGAACGGTTTAAAATGTCCCGTGAAAGACTATTTGGACAAAGAATATTTTGATTTGATTTTTAATTAGAATGTTGAAATTTATTGTATTCTTTATATTGTAATTCAATAAGCAATATGAACAACATTATCTTGACGCATAGTTAAAATTCATGTTCATAAATATTATTTAAAAACAACACTTAAATCTTGTTACGTATTATCAAGATTAGGGCGTTACGATACAATATAAAAATAGTAACATAAGGTAACAAACACATTTATGCTCATCATAAACAGTTGGTAAACAGACCAGACGCGGCTGCCAACATGTGCACGGTGGTCGCGGGTTCAAATCCCAGGGCACATCTCTGACTTTTCGGAGTCATGTGTGTATTGATAGTCAATCACCACGCACTAAAACGGTGAAGGAAAACATCGTGAGGAAGCCTGCATACCATAGCGATTTATAAGAATTTATATGGTATGCAAGTCCGCCAATCCGCACTAGGCCAGCGTGGTTGACTATGTGGCCTAACCACTCTCAATCGTACTCTCGTCTTTAGAGTAGGCCCGTGCCCTGCAGTGGGACGTATGTGGGCTGATACAGATACAAATACAGTTATCTATAGTGTTTATAAAAGCCCATACAAAAGTAATATGAATAGCTACAGCTGGTGTTGTGCCAAACCATCGAACTCGCGAGTGGTCGCGGACAAGAGCTTGGCTTTGACCTACAATATGTGAGCACCGTTCGTATGACATCACAATGTTCACTGGTGGTAGGTCTCTCATATGTGAGAGGCCATCTGGGTGGGTACCACCGCAATGTCTATTACGGTTGCACTGTTGTGTTTCGGATTGAAGGGCATTGTAGCCAATATAACTACTGGACATATTGAGACTTAACATCTTATGTCTCAGGATGGCGAGCGCAGTGGAATGCCAAGCATTGCTTTGTTATTCAAGGTGTTGTTTGGTTTTGCTACTGTTAATAAGCGGTCGTATTGCTTACCATCAGGCGAACGGCATGTTCGTCTCGCCATTAATTACAATAAAAAATAAATAAAAAGTACGTATGGGCAACACAAAACGCTTTCTATTCAATAGATTATTAAATGGCGAGAATAGGCACAGATATGCTTGCTTGTTGGCTGTGAATAAAACTTATGGATAATAATGAAACCATAATGCACGAAATACGAATCAATTGCAGCGTAAAAAATAGAGTTTGTTGCGAAATAAATTCAGTAAAAATCAAAGAGTTACGTTACAATTTCAGTTTCTTATACTGTGAATTACGGTTTAGTTACAGCACCAATGTATCACGCATTACCAGTAAGAATGGTACTTTGAAAACGTAAACGTATTCTCAGTTTAATTTATTCGGGAGGCCAGAGCTTTGTTTACCCAAAGCTGACGAAATAAATAAGCCGGGCACGTAATATTCTCGTAGCGGCCTCTACGTTTATACACGCTACGCGGGTGCTACGCTTCGGCTACGACTGCGTAGGTGGCGCAATCTCTTCTCTGTTTGCTGTTAAAGCTTCTAAAATACCTATTTTTGTTTTGAGTGGGTGTTTCGGTTTATATTTGTATTATTTTTAAGTCAATCACAACTTAGCAATTCTAGAAAAACAACTTATTATTACATTTCTTTTAAAACAAATTCGCAATGCGAGAAATTAAAATATCCATGTTTTTTATCATTGTGTTTGTTTCAGAGTAAACTAATTTTCACCGATATTTAGTCACTGACTATCTTGAAAATATGCGCTTGTATTAAGAGTGCATGATTTCAATAATAGATAATAGGTAATAGGTAATAATAATAATAAAATTTATTTTAAACTGCGTTATAAAATTTTGCCTTAATAGCTAATCAGGACAATTAACAAATGTAACTTAGCACTATAACTAATAGTATATAACAGTCTGTGGCCCCAAACTAAGCACAATACTTGTATTTTGGGTGCCTTTATTTTTCATAAGGAATAATTTGGCAAATATTTTTTTATATTAAAAAAATGCATCGCATCATAAATCAATGCAGATCATCCATCAGTGTTATAACCGAAAACGTAATTACGAAGCCTGCGATGTCCCCCGCACTGAACCCCCACTCTAATCCGATTGTCTAGTTGCACCGTGCGCCGCGCCGTGCTAAACAGATTAACAGATCACAGATTTAACACGTTTTTATTATAATACGCGTGTTTTGTAAGAGTTTACGAGATTTACTTAGTATATTTAAATTTAATTTAATTTTTACGTCGTAAGCGCTGGTGTTGTTTTTGAAATGTTATACGTTAAAGAACAGAGCAAAGTTGAATGTTTTTGTAACATTTGAATACCTAATCTCATAAAAAAATAAATGAACTTACATGTACAAAGTATTTAGATAGTTTATTTATACTCTTTATTAATTTAATTAAAGCAACGCGTCGTAATTACACATATTGAAAAATGAATGTTTTAGCGAAGAATAATACACTGTATTTTATAGCTATTCTATACAGAGAATTTGAATATTATAATCAAAATAGGCGACCAAAAATAAGCGACCAAGTAGATCCATCCAGGCGATCCAGGTTGAGCGACGATATTCGTAAGGTAGCGGTTGTACACGATGGGCTGAAAATCGAACCCAGTAGCGTGCCATAATGAAATGCCTATATCCAGCAGTGGACGCAGAAGGGCTATGATGAATTAAAATAACCCTGTATGCCTTTAATCTATGTTTATTATATGAGATGCTGTAGTTTCGTACACAGCAAGATAACATTTATAAACAAATAAACTTATGACCCGAAATCAATTATGCTATAATATCATGCCTAAACAATATAGTATTATTTTATTAAATAAAGCCGCCGCGCCACGCCTACGATATTTTTGTATTACGGAATTTAAAAATAATAATTACCATTACCAAAAAGAATCAGCCGTAATTAATTAATTAAACAATTCTGTTACGTTGATGTTACGGTCGAGTGTTTTTACTCATAATATTTATTTGTAACTCGGCAATGTCACGGTACGGTGCCCTTGTTGGCCTTATGACCCTAGAAAGATAGTCTGCGTAAAATTTACGCATGCGTTTCCGAAATATAGCTCTCTCTTTCTAAATAGCGCGAATCCATAGCCGTGCGTTTAGGACATCTCATTCGTCGCTGGGAGCTGCCGTGTGGCGTGCGTGTCAACAAGGTGAGTGTCACCGTTTTTGAGTTATAACGACCGCGTGAGTCAAAATTACGCATGATTATCTTTTACGTGACTTTTATGATTTTGACTTGTGTGGAAGTTTTATTATTATCTGTCTTATTATGACTGTATATCGTACCCTATATTGTATTATTTGTATTGTTTATAGATATTGAAACTAAAATATATAATTATGGGGAGTAGAAGCTTGGACGAAGACCATATCCTGGCTGCTCTTATGCAGAGCGACGACGAGCTTCCCTGTGAGAATACCGACAGTGAGGTAGCGGACCACGAAAGTGAAGACGACGTACAGAGCGACACAGAAGAAGCTTTTACAGAAGAGGTACAAGAAGACCAGCCGACGTCAAGTGGAAGTGCAATACTAGACGAGCAAGGCAGTACTGAACAACCAGGCTCCACATCGGCCTCTCGTAGGATCGTAACCTTGCGACAGAGGATTATTAGAGGTAGGAATAGACATTGTTGGTCAACATCAAAGTCAACGAGGCGTGGCAGAGTCTCAGCGGGTAACATTGTGCGATCTCAAAGAGGTCCAAGCCGTTCGTGCCGAAATGTATATGATCCCGTATTATGCTTCAATATGTTTTTTACTGATGAGATAATTATGGAAATTGTACGATGGACTAACGCCGAGATATCAATGAAAAGACGGGACTATATGACTGGCGCTACATTTCGTGATACAGGTGAGGATGAAATTCGCGCTTTACTTGGTATCCTGGTGATGACCGCTGTAAGAAAAGATAACCATATGTCCACAGACGAGCTATTCGATCGATCCGCTACAATGGTGTACGTCTCTGTGATGAGTCGTGATCGTTTTGATTTTTTGATACGATGCCTTAGAATGGATGACAAAACCATACGGCCCACACTTAGGGAAAATGATATTTTTGCTCCTGTTAGAAAAATATGGGATCTTTTTATCCACCAATGCATAAATAATTATACTCCAGGGGCTCATTTGACCATAGACGAACAGTTACTTGGCTTCAGAGGGCGGTGTCCGTTTAGGATGTATATTCCCAACAAGCCAAGCAAGTATGGCATAAAGATAATTATGATGTGTGACAGTGGTACCAAATACATGTTGAATGGTATGCCTTATTTGGGAAGAGGAACCCAGACCAACGGGGTGCCTCTCGGGGAATTCTATGTAAAAGAATTGTCAAAGCCTGTACATGGTAGTTGTCGTAATATAACTTGTGACAATTGGTTTACTTCAATCCCTTTGGCAAAAAGCTTACTCCAAGAACCATACAAGTTAACACTGGTGGGAACCGTACGCTCAAATAAACGTGAGATACCGGAAGAACTAAAAAACAGCCGCTCTAGGCCAGTAGGGACATCAATGTTTTGTTTCGACGGACCCCTTACTCTCGTCTCATATAAACCGAAACCGGCAAAAATGGTTTATTTGTTATCATCATGCGATGAGGACGCTACCATCAACGAAGCTACTGGTAAGCCAGAAATGATTATATATTATAATCAAACCAAAGGCGGAGTAGACACACTAGACCAAATGTGTTCTTTGATGTCTTGTAGTAGGAAGACAAATAGGTGGCCTATGGCTTTATTTTATGGAATGATTAACATTGCTTGCATAAACGCATATATAATTTATAGCCACAATGTTAATGGCAAAGGAGAAAAGCCTCTAAGTCGCAAAAACTTTATGAAAAATCTCAGCTTAGGTCTGTCTACTTCGTTTGTGCGTACGCGTTTAGAAGCTCCCACTTTGAAAAGATATTTGCGAGATAATATCTCCAATATGTTGATAGATGAAGAGCCTGGTACATCAGAAGAGCAAACCAATGAGCTTGTGGTGAAAAAACGTATTTACTGCACTTTCTGCCCCTCTAAAAAAAGACGAAAGGCAAATGCGTCTTGCAAAAAATGTAAAAAAATTATATGTCGTGAGCTTAATGTTGATATGTGCTAAAGCTGTTTGTAACTGATTTTTATATAACTGTATGTTCCTAGTATATAGTTCAAATATGCAAATTGTTGATTTTGTCCTAAAAAGACTGATTATTGTAGTAAAAAAATAGTTTTTTTTATGAAAGAGTAAATGTTAAGAAAATATGTTGATTTATAACAGAAATTTGAAGTTATTGTTTTTTTAATGAATAAATGATTATATAAAATTATCTGTAGCACTAATTATTCCAATATATACGGTAATATATAATATCACAAGATTTATATAAATAAACTAATAAGTCTCTAACTAGAACTAATTAAAACACATGCGTAAATTTTACGCATGAGTATCTTTTCCGTACAATACAATATGATTATCTTTCTAGGGTTAAATGACACTTGCGATTGGCTTACCTTACCCATCAATCTCCTATAAAAACTCTTCTGAATAGTATCAACTTATATACATACATAAACTACGATTTTTTTCCAAAAGGGGTAGGTGGATGTGCAACTAGGTCATCCAAGTTTTGCCTTGTATTTTCCGTCCCACAGTGTGATAGGCGGCGAGCTTACCGCTATATCGCGCACAAATTCCTGACTCCTGGCTGATAATTAATAGAAAAAATAAATATCATTTTTCCCGACCTGGCATTCGAACCTGAGACCACAGATATGCAATCAAACCGTAGTATGCCTACGCGGTGCGCAAACGAAGTAGATTCAACGTAATCGTCTCATTATTAAAACTGAAAAATCTGTAGGTACACTCAGGTGGAAGAGTTTTTTATAGTAAATAAAATGAATATAAAATTTAATATAATAAATTCGCATTTTCACCTTCGATGCCATTACACCAGTGGTATGTAGTAGTGGTGGTGGCAGGTCTCTCATATGTGAAAGGCCACCATGGTCAAAACTACCGCAATATTCAATTGCAGTGTAAACGCACTGTTGTTTTCCGGTTTGAAGGACATAGTAGCCAGAGTAACCTCTGGATATATTGGGACTTAACATGTTATGTCTCAGGATGATGAGCGCAGTCGAATGCCAAGCATTACTACTGTCCATGAGCGGTCGTCTCGCTTACCATCAGTCTTGCCATTCAATGCAATAAAAAAAAACTGATTTGCACAAACTGGACACGCAAAGGTTAAACCCGAAACGTTACACTTGCATGGGTCAATGTGTCGGGGTTTCTATCAAGGTGTATTATTATGTGCTTATACACTTCAGTTAATGCGCTCATGAAACACGCACGCACTCATATTATACAGTAGATTATAATTAATTTATATAATAGTCTTACGATAGACATGTGACTATAGCTGAGACTTTTGTTATTCCGTCTTTATAAAGTCACAGCTGCGTATAAAAAGTTTTATGAAAACTTCATTAAAAGCGACTTATAAAAAGTCGCCTTATTGAAAGGGCTTAAGTTTTTTACTGCAACTAGTTACGGCAAGACTTTCAGATTCATGTATTTTTTAATTTATATTTTTATGCAGCATGTTGCAACAGTGAATATATTATTCTTTCATTTATTAAATCCGTTTTGAAGTCTTTTTTACAAACAGCATAAGTATGATTACAATTCACTTGAAATTAATTACGATTCTGTCTCTAAATATATATTATAATTATTTCTCACTGTTATGTTTTATAATGTCTGTTTACTTAAAATTAAATACACACAAATTGGTCCTTACCGCCAGAAACTTCATGGATCATTGATATATCATTGTTTTCCGTCATCTATATCAATCTAGCTCGTCGTACATAACAATAAGGACATAATATTTTATTTCAAATAGTTTTTTTACAAGTTATTATCCTACATAAACTTATTTATAGGTATAGCTAGATAAAGACCGTTTTTCACAACAAAATGAGTCGTGACGAAGAAAACGGCAGTGACTTGTTAAAATATTGGCAAGCAGGGCACAAATGGCCCCTAATAGCATTTAACATAATGTAATAGAAAAATAGGTCTACCTTGAACAATTGCCAAATTTATCTTCAAGGCTGCTCGTTGAGATATTGTTTGTTATGTACACAGTATTTGGGAAGTTATTTGTATGGGCGTCCCATATAATGGGTCTTAAGAAATATGAGCAAATTCTTCTGAATTGTGGAAACCTATTTTTTTATAGTTAAATGTATTGCTTTCGCGTAGGTCTTTTGATAAATGTTACAAATAATAATTAAGCGTTTGTTTTAGTTATGTTTTGGATAACGGGACGTTTGTTAGTTTGTAAATGTTTATGTTTTTGATTACCCTTTCCTTACGTATATTTTGTAATTTCACCACAATCAGACTTTATCTACACATGGGTATATTTGTGTATACTCTTAAGTAATAGGGCTCTTAAGTAATTAGGGCATAAATAAGCATAAATAAATAGTATTATAATTTATAAAACAATATATTCTTTTTGTTACAGATCTGAATATAAAAGCAACCGAAGTGCACTCGAAATTGTCTGTAAAACATTGGCAAGAAGGCATCAAGATGATAGAAGACAATTGACAGAGTCAGTCCTTTGTGAACACTCTCGACTCATGGGCGCGGCCGGATCCGACATGTCCATCGAGGAGGGAAGCCACTAGGGTTTGAGGGCTACCAAGCTCTGACCATTCCACCAATCCATCAATGCTAAATTATAGACTGGTGTCAACGCATTTTCTGAAGCAGCCGTAAATCAACAAGGACAGCGATCGGTCTGACTGTGTGCGTCGTACGCAATATGTGCCGCGACCGCGACATGTCGGTGCTGACCCGTGACATTATAAAATAACTTTTTACCGAACGTGTACAGACTGCCGACTGCGGTGTAGTGATCGTCAAGACGGCGCGCGTTTCCGCCCTGCCGTTACGTTTTGTTTCTTTCAATTTATTTTACATCAAAGGTTAAGCCATAGCCCGGTATATTAGTGTTTGGTTGTGGATTATTGGAGGGTGTTTCGTTGCATCGCGGGCCCGCTGGGAGCGACACTGGCCAGCCGCGCCCGAGACAACCTATCCAGGATATTGGACTCCATAGTTGAAGCTGCTAGATATTGCCTTGTAAGTATTCAGTATACTCTTACATGCCGGTACTGTGAATGGTATTTCTAATTTAATCATACCATGTTATCAGTGGTAATATATAAATACAAACACAGTGCGGACATATTTTTGTTTTCAATAAGTTCGGTTGCGTTAGTTGCGAAAATAATTTAATTTCAGACTCGTCACATTGACGGCAGAAAACTTTTGGAAATTGGAAAAATTAGTTATCAAACATGGTACAATTGGATATTTTACAGGTACATTTGTTTAGAAAAAATGGGGCTTCGTATCATTTTACACAACGTAGTGTTAATTCGAGACATTAACTAACTATATTATAATATTTAATTATATTGAGCATACGATCAGTTCAAATAATAGCTTAATCAACAATATAAGCTTTGCATAAACCTGATTACGGGAAAATATTTTGTGTTGTTTATATTCTTACTAGTTTGTCGGGTATATTTTTATACAAGTAATAAATGAAAGAATTATCTAATAAGTACGGCATATAACAAAAAATGCAAGATATTTCCCTGTAATTTTCACAATATGATAGTAATTAATGTGTAGGATACATAACTCCTAATCGAACGTAGTTGAAACGCTTACGATATCGTGATGTATAGACATTAGCAAGATTGCTTCTAACGATAATTCCCGACACCCTACTTAAATATGTATTATACAATATTACTTTATGTAAATTTATACATATAACACGATCATTGTTCATTCACTTACTAACAATAGCAGAACTACCCAGCTTATTATGGATGAAAATTTAATTTGGGCGTTGTTGCTGAAAGTATTAGGACTTTTAGAAATTCAGACTGTATCTCAGTCTGTTTTGTAATTGTCTTCTAAGATAATAATTTCGAGACGATGTTTTCACCTAAACACTGGGAAAATGTTATAAATTGAATTAAAATAATTTTAAAAATTGTATTAAATTATATTCTATGGAATGTTTAGATGTATCGTAAGTACTTTGTAAATAGTTGAATACATGGTTAAATTTGTTTTTTTTTTTCATCATGTAACAAGATACTCTTGAGCGACTACGCCTAAATTGAAAAAAAAAAACATCCACCATTCACGACTCACACTTTAAAGCCACTTAAAATCATTGATGTACATGCATACCGTCATCACACTATACACTGACATATGATACTAGGGTTACGGGAACCAAAGTGAGTGTCCCAGTGAGCGGCGCATTGTAATATCTGGCCTGGGGTGGCGTGCGCAGTGCTGCGAGCGCGGCCCGGAGAGCGAGAAGGAGACAGAAGACATGGCGGCACCCGAGTGCGAGAGAGAGGCGCGCAAACGACGCGAGCGCCGAGACTCGGGCTGCTCTCACGACCGCAAGGAGCGAAGACCGCACAGCGAGGAGCGCCCCCCGCCGCCGCCGCCTCCCCCGCCACTACACGACTACAACAGGCTTGAAGTGAGTTAATGACGTAATCTATTATGTTACCTCAGCCTACTTGTTAGTAAACTGAAGCGGAAAACGCAGGTATAAAGGTCATTGATACGCGCAATGACGTAAAATGGTTTCAGTAAATCGTTAGCTTATGAGTATTCACATGTTGTGACATCTTATGCAAAAATGTTTTTATGGTTTCTTTTGTTTAATCAAGTAAATTTTATATTGCTTGTATGTTGTCAGTCGGAGCGTCGCGCCGAGCGTCTCTCCCGCGCTCGGCGTCCGCAGTACGGCGGCAAGCGTCGCCGCGCGCCCACTCGCGTTCCCAAACCACCCAAAGAAAATGAATGCTTTACAACCACAGAAGAAATAAGATGCAGCACTCCACCACATTTTGATTATGCAGTCATACAGAAACCTCAATGTGAGTTGTAATCTCATTTACACTGACCGTGCTTTGGAAAGTGTAAACACTATAATTTTCATAATGATATTGAAGGTTGTCTTTAATGCGATATCTAGCTTAGTCTACTGAAGAGAACTGAATTTTAATACAAAAGTTATATACATATAGTACCTATACGTGTTACGTAAATGTATGATTGCGCAGCTTATTTCCCACAGGAGTATAGTAGGTATAGGTGGAGAAAATGGATCACTAATTTGCTCGATATCCACACAAACTTTTGGGCAAATTTATGGAATTATATTTATTTATGAATTTTCGTCTGTTGAGGTTATTACTCATATCGCACCTTTAGAATTAAAGAGACCTAACTAAAAAAAACAACTAAAAAACACGCTTCATATAGGAAACCCAACTAAAAAATAAATTTTAATAATACTGAATTAAGGATAGTGTAAAAAATTATAATAAATATAAATAAATAATAGTGTATAAATAAGAAAATAAATAATATTTCAAACAAAACTAAAAAAATACGCTTTTATAGAAAATCCAACTAAGAAATGCAAAATAAATTTTTAAAAATTTGAATTAAGGGGTCTACCCTCTTTAGACAGGCAAAAATAAAGCTATTTTCAAGATTTTTTTTGACCGGTATAAGTCATAAATATGGATATCAAAAGTGTTGGGCCTAAAAAAATGCACTCTTTGATTACACAAGAGATTTTTTTATATTTATTTTAATCCGTTTTTATACATAAAAATGAAGGAGAAGACTGGTTCAAAAAAAGATGGGTGTGCGCTGTTGATAAAATATCTGGAATGGATGATCAGAAAAAAAAATATATATAGTTTTATATTCAGTAAGTAAGTGGCTATAGCGCATATCATACGATTTTTTTTAATTTCAAAAATGACAAAATGGCAGCCATTTTTCTAAAAACTATGAAAAAGCACGTTTTTCCATCGTTCTTTGCCAAAAATAAATAGTTAAACTTAAAATTTCAAAAATCGTATGATATGCGCTATAGCTATAGTCATCAAGAACATGTGGTTAAATTTTGGTAAGGTTCGGTTGAATAGTTTCGGAGATTTTATCAACAAGCCGACCAAAAACGTCATTCCGAGAAAAACGCGTTTAAAGTTTTCTGTAACGAAAAATCGTGAAAACATCTTATTTACGTCTAGTCAGCGAAATGGAACGGTATCCTTCGAGAATAGCCTATCATAAATGAAATTTTTCAGTATGGATAGTATATTATATTATAGTATTGTATTTGTCAGTATATTTGCAAAAGGTTGTAGCTGCTAATGAATAGGTAGGCCGTACCGCTCCGAGCGGTCCGCATATTAGCGCGCTCAGGTAGCTACGTAAACGTCGTCCAAAAGTACAGTTAGACTGCTCGGATCTTTATACATTTTCAGTATGATACTTTTAAATATGTAAAATCCAATTACATTTAAATGAAAAATACAATTAAAAAAAAAACGATTTTTTCAAAATTCTAAAGAGGGTAGACCCCTTAAGAATATTGTATATAAGAAAAAAATATTTTTTACTGTAAAAAAAGCGTGGGGTGCATGTTTTCAATAGATATAATTATTTTATCGACAGATATAAGTAGATTGTGATATAAGTGGATTATCATTTTGATAATATCTTAAAAAATAAATAATAGTTCAAAAAAACTAAAAAAAAACGCTTTTATAGAAAATCCAACTAAGAAATGCAAAATAAATTTTTAAAAATTTAAATTAAGAATATTGTATATAAGAAAAAAATATTTTTTATTGTAAAAAAAGCGTGGGGTGCATGTTTTCAATAGATATGCATTTCTTAGTTGGATTTTCTATAAAAGCGTATTTTTTTTAGTTTTTTTGAATTATTATTTATTTTTTTTATTTATACACTATTATTTATTTATATTTATTATAATTTTTTACACTATCCTTAATTCAGTATTATTAAAATTTATTTTCTATTTTTTAGTTGGGTTTTCTATATAAAGCGCGTTTTTTAGTTTTTTTAAACTATTATTTATTTCCTACTTTTTAGTTTGGTTTATTTATATGTAAGAGCGTTTTTTCTTATTTTTTTTAAGCTGTTATTTGATCTCATCTACTATCAATTCCGTGATAACTCTAAGTAACTGTAATTATTTTCCAAATTATTAATGTGTAAGGTAAGAGCCCCAGTACACGCTCAGGAACAAGTTCCCACTCATTCCATGCATTTATATATATATTATATATATATATTTACCATTACCATAAGAGTCCCTACGCGCATGCGTAGTTCGCGCACCTCTCTCTTACTCTCATGCAAAGGATCCGGAACGAAATTAATGAATCCTGGCGAATCTAATCAGGATAATCATATATTTTAATTGAATTATTGTATTGTCGTCGGTCTTTGACAGGTGTGCAAAATTTGAATGAAATTAAAGTGGGTCAAAATCGCATCTTAAGGAGTCGATTACAAACATACAAACATACAAACAAACATACAAGTGAAGCTAATATAAAGCGTGTAAAAAACTTATCTTTTGGGAAACGTTCTTTAAAGATTGTAACATAAGATCTATTCTATCTTATCTTTTTTTTTTGGATTCGATCAGTTTAATTCTAAAGGTGCGATATGGCTCTTGCGTTTGTCACCGATTTTGCAGACGAATCAGACATTTGGCTAACAGCTGAATTTTGTTTAAAGTTTGCGACGAACCGGAAACCCTCGATGCAGCGGCTCTGCACAGGCAAGCGGTGCGTGCCGGCAGCACAGAATCCCTCGGCTCTATCGGCGCTGTGGGCGATGATAGTGGCAGCTCCGAAGCCTGTGCTGCTGCTGAACAGTTGCGCCAACACGAGCGCAGCGCCACGCCGCACCATCAGCCGCGCCGCGATCAACCCTGCCCCGAGAGACAGCTTGAGAAGATATCCAAGAAGGTAGCAACCCTAATTGTATTAGTACAGTCCATATTAGTCTAGCTGAAATAAAAACTGCAATTCTTGAACTTCTTGAGATAAACAAGTCTTGATCTTGATTTGTATTGAAGCCCTGAAGAATTTGAAAACTACGATGGCCGTGCACCTGATATGGTGATTGTTTAGGAAGTTTTGCTTAATGATGATGAATCACAAAGTTTTGAAATGTCTTAGAGACTCAATGTATTTTATTTGAAACATATATTAGTAACTGATGTGTGTATTAATTAAGATGTTTTTGATTTAACAGGTCTTATAAAATTGATGACCAATCTGCTATTGCGTAAGATACAAATGATATTAGGTTACCTTGTTTATGACGTATAAGATATCTCGATACGCCATTTCCTAACCATATAATATATTAGTAAATGATGATATAGCAACAACGACATTTCTATATATTAAAAATACTGATTACTGTAAGTAAAATGTCACCAATATTATCTTTGTATAGCTTAATAGATAAGATAAATAGACAACTATTTCATCATTAAGCTAAGATATAGCCTTACATCCATAACCATTGTTGCAGATAATTGCACTCAAGAAGAGCATCTCTAAATATGAGACCGATTATGAAGCGATGAACGGATGTGCGATGACACCAAGCGACCGTCTCACAGATGTGCAACTGATCCGAATGAATGAGACCCTGCGACGGCTTCAAGCGGAAAAGCGCTGCATTAAAACCGACCCCTTGGAGTATGCACTGCAAGTACAAGCAGCCAAACAGCAAAAGGAAAGGGACGATGCACTTGAAGCATCGCTGAAAAGCGACAAAACAATGACTGAAATCGTGGAAGACATCGAAGAGGTAAACATTAATTTTAATATCCTTAATTTTAAGTGCATCATTTGTATCTTACGCAATACTTGGTCAGTTCAATTTTATATAAGACCTGGTAAAGAAATATGATATATTTTTGATCCAGAATTTATTTTGGATGATTCATTGTCACTAAGTCAAAGACGCTTAGTTAAAATCACAAAGTTTATTTGATCACACAATAAAGGATAACACAATCCTAAAACTGTGTTAAAGAATTGCTGATTTTCCATAACACCTTGTTTTTATAAATAATAATACATGAAGTAACAATTTACAGTGGTTGGAAGGATGTCGCCAAGCAGACGGAAGGTCGGGTATCCCCGAAGCGAACTGGACGTCGGCGCAACTGGCAGCGGAGAAGCTTTGCGTTCAGCGCGTGTTGCTTCGCCTAGAAGCGTCGCGCGGCAGACCACCTGCACACTCGGCCGAGCGCGGTGCAGCCAGACATCTGTATGAGCGATACCGAGCTGTTAAACGGATTCTTGCTTCCACTAGACCTGATGCTGTAAGTGCTAGTGTAGTTTTAACCTTTTCTAATGATCCTACAGTAACTGTGGACGAGGAAATTTACGTCGAAAAAATAATTAAAATGTTGCCGATGAAATAAAATTAATTGATTTGTTGTGGGGGAAAATATTTATCCTTGGGAGCTTATAATAAAATATGAAAAATCATTGCGGCAGGTGATTGGTGGCAACAATGGTGAACTGGCCACCATACACGAGCATGAGCCGATGCATTTCAATGCTAGTGTCGACAGCTCAAGCGACTCTCAGGAGAAGCGCTCTGACTCCTCGCAGGTAGATTCCACATTTCAAAAAGTATTAGCTTATCAATTATTGATAAACTACTTTCTTATTTTATTTTAGCTCTTTTCACCCTTTAGTACTTAAAAGCTATCATGACAAAAAAAAATGATCCATATATTACTTCATACATATTCAGATATCTAGCGATTTATAAATATAAAGGGATTTTTAATTAGAGTGCACAATCACTTAGAACCATCCATATTTTTATTTATATTATTCAAGAAAAATCATGTTTCTTGTAGAGATTGTTGATTCATGATTATCATTGATGATGTCCATAAAAACTAGCCGTATTTATTGACCATCGATCAACCTCGTACTATACACTGAGCACTAATCTGCCTTTCAATTAGCACTTCAACAGCGGTAATATCTCCATCTATTATTTAAAGTATACAATCCATCTTACAATAGATTCTTGTTTTTGTAGTCAGTGCGTTTACTTCCCATGGTTATTAGGAGACTTCGGAGACGCCCCTTCAGTCCCCACCTAATCGCGAAGGCGCTACGGCCGGGGAAGAGGTGCCGTCATCTACATCGTCAGCTAAATCCGCCACCAGCGAGGAGGCTGGACCTTCCAACGAAGGTCTGCACTGCCTCGGCTTGGACGACTTGCTGAAGGCACTGTCTGAAGCCAAGTTGCAGAAGAGCGTGAGTGTTTTCTAATTTTATGAACTTTTGAAAGTTATTGCATTGAATTGAGATTGCTTGAATATATATCATAAAATCTATACATTTGCTATCGTATCTAATATTTATGATTTGAAACGACGTTCCAATATTCGAAGTTCGACGTCCAAGTAAGTATAAGATTAGGACTTCTGAAAATCAATACTATTCTCTACGACACTTATCATTCACTCCGAATTTAGCCTATGGTTACGATGTACGATAGAGGATTCGGACATTTTGTGAAGTATCTAGGCACATTGGTACACTTGTACGTACGACATTCACACATTTGATTTTTGTTTTCGATCATAAACTCTATACCCCTCTTGTTTTATTTATATCGTTCAGAAATTAAACTATCAAGCAATCAACAATTACTCCCTGTTATTATACAAGACTTGCTTTGCTTTAAATGAACGAAGTAGTTAAAAGTATCAATTATTTCTTGTATCCAGGTTCTTCGTCGTAGTATCAAAGAGTATGAGCTGAGCTTTGAGGTGCAAAACAGAAGGAAGGTGGAGCGAGATGACAAGAAGGGCCGCGAAGAAGACTATATCCGCTACAAGGCCATCAAGGCGAGGATCAAACTGCTCAACGCTCTCATCAACAAACAGAAGGCTTTGAACCCGTAAACAATCTCAAAATCTATGATGAGTCTTCCTACTTCATCATTGTATTTCATTAAACTCTTGATATGATGAGTGGCAACGAAGCAGTAATTTGTGAAAAAGCTTCAAGAGATGGCCAGAAGTCATGGATGCTAGAATGATATTTGTCTTAAGCCAAAGTGACGGGTTTCAGAAAAGAAGATTAAGGTTTTACTAAGGGCAGATAAACTTAAACAAAAGATTGCGCGGTATGCTCTATGCTATATAAATATGAGGCATATTCTTCGTATATTAAAATCATTGCGGTAGTTCTATGGAGTCTAAATCTTGGAAATGTGTCTCAATGTGCGTAGTGCTTCCTCAGCGGGAAGATTTGATTTTTTACATATTTCGATATTATGATTTACGAAAAATATTTTTGGAAAATAATAATATGGGCGTTAACTACTAGCATATAAGGTCTATAATGGATTTCTACAATCAACTACGGAATTAAAATCTAGTGAATGCTAATTTCATTTGTAAGCGTATACGAGGTTTATTTATAAATTGTGTATTGGCAATTGTTGTCGTTCTATACAATTTTGTAATCAAACTTTCATACCATTCGCAGCAAAATAATTGTAAATATGATATTGATACTATACGATATAAATTTCTATTGTGTAAGATACATAATTATTCAAAATAAAAAGGTTTTGAGATTTATGGCATTTTGCGGGTAAACAATTGTTATTTAAAATTACTTGTACTGCCGGTATATTGTTTTGTAAACATTCTTAAAGTTTATACACACCGGTTGATACACTGCCGTAGATTCTGCGTAT
Source organism: Hyles lineata (assembly GCA_030180105.1). Classification (NCBI taxonomy): domain Eukaryota; kingdom Metazoa; phylum Arthropoda; class Insecta; order Lepidoptera; family Sphingidae; genus Hyles; species Hyles lineata. The sequence goes on along the minus strand of JARJEE010000002.1, from coordinate 4,587,973 downwards.
AAGTTTAAAGTTTTACATGTGATCAATTCTGAAACTGGCTTGTGGTACATATGAGTTAAATAACGTTTTCTTTTCTATGAGAAGGATGTTTTAGCTTTCAGAATTGTTCACACTGCAGTATTCAAGTCGATTAAGAAATAACATGACGCGATTTTATGAATCTGAGAACATCGGTAGCTAGAAAAGACCCTGTACGGAGTGGGCGAATTCTGCGAAAACTTATAACACGCATGTCGCATGATCGTAAATTAAATGCTTATCAACCGCTTGCGAATTTCTCTTCGCGAATCTTCTGCGATGTAACTAACTGTGTAAAAGGTTATAATACATTTAATTGCTAGATTTAATATGTGCTTCTCCACATCCGATTTGTACTTGCGTGATGATTTTTCCTAATCGATGATTCATAGTAACGTAAGTCGATGTTTGTACAAAACTTAACCCGTCATTTCTAACGGGTTTATACAAAGATAACTCAGTACAATCGATAGAATTACTCTTTCGTAAGTGTTTCGCTTGTTGCATGTTGTTTATCGATGTTTATAATACAAGTATGGTTTGCTATCTGAATATTTCCTAATATAGTGGAACGTTAATAAGAAGGATAATATATGGCTTAAACAAAGCTTATCTCTTATGATTCTATATTGGCTGGCACGATCAGTACAAACTGTCATTTTTGCTGTATAAGTGACGGTAATGACCGTAGTCAGATATAAGTCTGACAACATTGACTGACTGTTTGGACTGATGGTGTGCTGTCAGTATGACAGATCTTTTAGGTTATAATAGTGATATGAAATCAAAGAATTTATTATGCATGTTAAAATTATTTTGAAAAGTTTATTTCCAAAATGTGTACGTGGACAAAGGACGTCGCTTATTATAATAAGCTATTATTTCCGGTATGGCGACGTTAGTATGAATGATGTCTTCTTGATGTATAAAGACTTTATAAAATACTATATCGTATATACTAAACTGCGATACCTGATTGAACGAATGGTTAAATTGACTGATACAGCAGGATATTTTGGACAGAGTTTGTGGAAACGATAGAGAAATGAGGCAGTTGATTCTTGGATGATAAAATTCACAAAAGTGCGAGTGTAATCAAATGTGGATTAAAAATATTTGTTTAAATGAATAAACAATGAAAAGCGAAATGGTCATTGAATACAAAAGGCGCAAACTGAAAATGAATGATTGTGACAGAGTTTCTCTTCGGCGCAATTTTATATAGGCCTATAAAGTTAATCTTATTATGATATTGACGAGACAAAATAAATTGTTTTCCTATTGGTGTCGTAGAATCACTACAGCCGGCGACGAAAAAAATATGGAATATGTTAATAAATTCCGATGTTTATGTGTGGCCGACAGTACCCGCTTATTTGTTGATTATTTCCTTTTATCAATGTTTATTGTGTACGATATTTTTTATTTACAATTCTGATGATATTGATTTTTCTCTATGAGAGATATTCATGTTTATATGTAGACTAAATAGATATTTAGTGATAAATATAATTACCTGTGATTTTATTATAAAATATTCTTGTGTGACAAGAGATTTCGTTTATAAAACTGTTGGTTAGGTGTTAGTTACGTGTATTCCTTCACGGGACTTTGTCAGCATATTTTAAAAATGGACGAGACTTAATAAAATGTTTTTGAGCATAAAATTATTATTGTGAATAAAACACGATTGACTTATGTGAACTTATCACGATGTGAAATGTATTTAAGTGTATAAATTGTATATGCTTATATTAAAGGAAAGTTAAAATTGTGAACGATCAGCATTCACAACCAATGTCCATAAATGAGCGTACTCGTATCAAAATTGCTAATATGCTTGCTTATTTCACTGCAACACGAAAGATTTAATTTTTTTCTAAATTATTTTACAACATTATCTTGTAAATGTATTACATTCGATATTTTATATTTACTTTTTATAAGTACCATGTTAATGTTGCGTGAAATAAACAAGTGTGTAAGTGTCGACGACTTGCTTGCCAAAGAATCTGACCGATCCTTGAAAACATGATATCACTATATTTATGTTGATTCCAAATAAACAGCATATCTGTATGTATACACATATTGCCAGTAACTAACAAGTTACTCAGGTCAAATGACGTGAGGCTGCGATAAGATAGTGTGATTGTAATAGTTCATTCATTGTTGAATGAATGAATGAATGAAATGTAAAGAATGTATGATGGTTCGGGATGGAATGATTATTAATTTATTGAATTGACATCGTGTTGCAGTCTTGCCTCTTTATTCTAAAATATTTGTACTGAAACTTGGTATATAGTATAAGATATCGTCCTATATTCCCGTCTACAATGTAAAATACGAACACAAAGCGCCACTCTGTCTACTTGTAAAGATTGCTAAGGTTTGACAAATGAGAAATGGAGAAAACGTTTGGTTTATACTGTAAAAAATAATAATCAGCCATTATTGTAGCGTTTCACAAATTGACATTTAATAACCGTATAATAATCTCTTAAATAAAGATATAATAAAATATGTTTTTGTTTATTTTACACTTGTACTGTTATCTATAGTCCAGTTTATTTAGTGCGGCGCATTTTTAGCTTTTATTTGTCTGTTGTCGCTTCGTCTTAGATATTGTTATTTGTCATTTTTGTTGGGGCTTTCTTTACCAAGAGGGAACCCTGAATATGCTAGCATTACGAGTACAACCCTTCATTGACTCTCGAAACGCATTTGTTGGTTTAATATGTCACTGGTATATAATAAATAAATAAATAGATCTAACAGATTGGTAGATATTATAACCAAATATACATCATCCAATTACATCACCAGTTAACAAATTAATACATTTTCTAAGTTCATGGTTCATGTTGATAATAATCGCGCGATATTTATGCACAACGTATTCTATGTTTATTTATTCAGTAAATTCTCCTCTAGAAACAATACAAAAGTATTAAGGTTGGAAGAACACCAATGATTGTAGTATTAATGGGCGGCGGTGACTTACGCAGAAGTATCCTGAAAAATATATGACAGCCTCCCTGGCGCAGTGGGTTAGACGCCGTCTGTGAATCGTGAGGCTGCGGGTTTGATCCCCGCACCGAGAGAAATGTTTGTGCGGCATACAAATATTTCTTTCGGGTCTGGGTATGTTTGTCGAGAACGAAAAGTCTCTCGTAGTTCCTGATACCCACGAAGCAATAATCGACCTTAGTGTGGTCAGGTCTATGTATGTGACTGTTAGGTGTTATTTATTTAAAATATTATAATACGAGGAGCAAACAAGCATAGGTCACCCACAGGGTCTACCTGATGGTAAATGATCAGCGTCGTTCATGAGCATCTGCCGTACCATAGGCCCTATTCACTATTGTATATTATATTTATTGTATTATGTATTGTATTGTATATAGAGTATAAAGATTCATTGCTGGCATTTAGGTCGGGAATATGCTCTTTTTTCGAAGGTAACCAGGTCGTATTAACCGGAAATGCTGCTTTGATGTTAGTACGTAGGAGAAAATACCAGAAGAAACGAAAATTTCTTAGAGATATTTAAAATACAGACCCAAAAAATTATATCAGATGTTCAGTGTAAAATGCTAATATAAATTATACTGAATTATTGTATAGGTATTGTTATATTATTAGAGAACCAATTATAAAAATAACGTTGGAATATAAAATATCGTAAATAAATTCAGTTGAGCTTTAGCGGATTAAATTAAATTTACGTGATATTTAGTTAAATATGATAATAAATTAACAGATTTAAGGCAATTCTTTCAACAATTCAAATGCCAATCGTGCAAAATTTGCCGCGAAAAACAACATTGAACTTGATATGAACAAAGGCCGGGCGACAGATGTGGCGGGAGATAACCCTGCACTGCTATCAGCACTCCAACGCCTGGGGTCAACTTAGAGACTTCCACGAACAAGTTACATGGGTACTATTCCGCTTGCCAACGACAAAGAACTCAGTGAAAATCTCCAAGGCCACCCTTGAAACCAATTCACGATTGAGAGAAATGTTGATGCGGCCCATAAATATTTCTTTCGGGTCTGGGTGTTTGAGACTGAAAAGTCTCTCGTAGTTCCTTATACCCAACCCAACCCTTATACAACAGACTCGATCTTAGTATGGACTGTGGGGTTAGGACTATGAATGTGACCGGTGGGTGTTATTTATTTATTTAATTACAATTGGGAAACAACAGTCTTGTACCGGTTTCAGTTTCAATTCTCAGATGATGGGTGCTCTTGATAATTTCATGTTTAAAAAATTAAATGTTTAAATATGATCGTGCTTACTGATTTTCTGTAGTGAATTCTAAAATAATTCACTACAGTTCAATTTCCATGCAAGCATTATAAATCGTTAGAACACTGCCCAAAAGTATCGTATTTTTAAATTCAGATTAGCCGAGGAGTGGTAGAATTATTTTTTTCTTTTTTTGCTGATAATTCCTTTTATGATTCCCACTAGTTTCTTTGAATCGGTAGGATTAGTATGACAATAACTTTAGCAATCGAGATGATTACTTTCCGTGGTATGAATTAATATTAATTTATTAAATCCATAAATTGTTATACCTATATTTTGTATCTACCCTCTAAAGACCCTCAATACAGAAGAATGGGCAAGAAATTGTAGCGTCGCTCTTTTTAAAACCAGTTTCCAGTGAGTGAAAACTGAAGTCGTAACATTGTTTGATTCAGAAAACATTACTGTAAGTATTCACCATAAAGATAAAATTGTGACTAACTTATCCGAGATGTTTTACGTATTTGTGGTTGACCGTTGATGATTACATTTTACTTTGATTCGAATAAAAAACATATTTGATACTAGACTGAACAAACAAAGAGCTAAGGATAATTTTATGCCTACCTCGAGACATTACAGCAACATTAATTGATATTAAAATTAGTAATGAAGAGGAGAATGGTTTCTTAATTCTTAGATTTACGCGAATGTTACACATTGAAATAAAACTATTATTTACGGATTTCAAATCCACGATAACATCCATAAATAATAGTTTTATTTCAATCAAGAGGCGATTTATTTTGATGTATGAGTTATTTATAGATAAACAATATCAGAAATAATGGAAGTTTTCAATAATAGTTATTCTAAATAACAAAAACAATATAACTGTGCGAAGATCTCACAAATAAATATTTTTTATATTAATGGCAAGGAAAACGATTGACACAAAGTATCTTCTAATGCAATTAACAAAACGCATTGAATCGTGTAATACCATAAAGGATCGGAATAAAAAACGCTCATACGGAAATATGCTTAGAATTGCATAAAGGAGGCGCATTAAGAGCAAGTGATCGATCACTTCACATGTCGTGTGCATTATCTGTTTTTAAATTTGCATATAAACACACAATACATTACACATGCCATTAACAAAGCCTTATCTTTACTTAAACACATTTGATGGTATTTGACAGTCCCTTATTGCGCTAAAAATATCTTTAAACGCTTAATTCGATGATAAGTTAAAAAAAAGTCGGTCATCGTTTTTTTTTAAATGCGGCAGACGGAATTTTATTTCGTGTTGCACTGATTGTGCGTGTGACGTAAGTAAGAAAAGATGAATCTTAAATGAGCAGCAACTACATTTGATGAGAAATATCAAGATATCTATGCATCACAACACGCTAATCCCTCGATGGAAATCGTTGAGATTTTACAATAGTAAAAGATTCTAGGTAGCATCTGAAAAACTAAAATGGCAGAAAAATTATATCCCTAGATCTGCTTCTAGTTTGTCAACTATCATGACTCTATGGTCCAAATCTATGCATAGCAATGTGACATGGTAAAATAAAGAAAAATCCACTTGATTAATGATTTTCACAACTGATTGTTTTAATGATTAATAATGATTGTTTTAATTACAAAACCGATTCTAGTATCTATAACATTTATCAAATCGAGAGGCTGTATTCAGAAACTAATTGTCTGGCTTGCCAAATCGATTCTACATACTAATTGTTATCGAATCCAACATAAGAAGCACACCCAAATAAAATCCCAGCTTTGATCTACTATCAAAATGAGAGAATCCAGAATAGTACCCTAAAATGAGTCAACGAGTTTGAATCGATGCTTGTTTCGAATACGTAGATAGTATAAAACGTGAGGAGTAGTGTTGTCGAGGTTCAGTTGACATCCGTTGCACGTTCGTTCCACTCCCGTTTTGTACAGTGCCACAATGATGTGGAAGACACTCATATTTGCCTTCATGGCCGCCGGTAAGCATATTTAATAAAATCAAACCTTTTTTGTACCAATTACGCCCAAAATATTGTGTCTTGTCTCTACAGCTATAATTACAATAATATTTTGGAATATTTTCTTGAAAATTAGACGTTGATTGGTGGTGTTCAATATTAGATAGAAAATTAGTGCGGTATTTTTAAATGCTTATTCTGAGAAAATAAATGTCTAAAATGATAAAGACCTATTTATAAGTGAAGAAGAGTCAATTTAAATCGGTATATGTAATTAATAGACGGATTCGATTGATATTGTTTATTGTATTGCTATCAGCGTTGTTATAAAAATAAATTGATCAGAAGGAGAAAGAATTATGCTCTTATGCTAGATTAAAATACTAGCTTACTCATTAAACGAGCTTTAGGAAAACAATAGTAATAAAAATATATTTTCTTTTTGCACTATTAAAAGCAAATTCCAATATCAAAACCTATATGACATCCAATAACTACATCGAAAGAGTTTTTTTTTTGTAAATTAAACTAAATTTCAATTTAATTTTATATTCGTGGTTTTACACGTCTTTCAATACCTAATTTAAGGAATTTGTATGAAATGAAATTATTCCAAAGGAAAGTAAGAATTTACTGTTGTAATGTTTACTTGGCCTGGCAGATTTGCGGTATTGTAATTTATTAAGCGGTACTGGACTGATGAAAATACTATTATCTTCTTCAGCTTTTATATAATTGGATAAAACCAAACAAAGATAAATTGAATAATTGTTGATAGAGTAACCAAGTGTTATGGGTCAATAGTATTGATGATAACAAGACCAAATTGAAATTAAGTTTAATGTAAGTAACAGTTTTATTTTACGTTTGGAGTCATAGATTTATTTATCATAAGAACAAGAATAACTAGGGGAAATATTAATATTCGTAATTATTTTATACACTTTCTATATATCTCTTGAGTCTTGAATTCATTCGTGATAAAATACGACTAATTTGCCACCATCGATATAAGGATACGTGTAGAACTAAGTACGTATATTCGTCCTATATTTCTATATGAGTAAAAGTAGCTCGAAAATTTCACCATCTCTAAATCCAGTTAGTTGTCCTAACAGGATTATTACATTAGTCTAACATCGTTGTTCGCAAGTGTGTCTGCAGTTTGCAGCCGCCCACACGACACCTCGAGGAGTAGGTGACGAATTAATCCTAGGAATTGTTACCAACTGTACGCAGGAAGCCGTATTGTTGCATCCAGTACTTGTGACGTTGGTTGAAAAATGCTAAATGCTGGGGGTTTTTATCGAGACAAGTCTCTGTGAAACCCAAAAATTTTTCACTTACATGAGTGATGTGAGAGAAATGAGAGTATTGTAGTTTCTAGTATTGATAATACACGATCTCCTATTGTGGAGTTAGGACAATTAGTTCGACTGTTAGGCGTAAAACGGGCCCTTTCTTGACCTTCGTCGAATTAGGCTTAAAGAGACTAGGTATCCTCCTGGAGGCAGCGACTTTGTTGTGCTGGACTACGGGCTCTGCGAAAGTCCATGAACAGGGGAAGCCGCTTACCATCAGGCGGTCTCCTAGCTCATCTGCGTATACAGGCAATAAAAACAATATATTTATTTATTACGTCTTATCACCAGTTCATACGTATTCTGCGAACATTTCAATAAATACTCTTGTAAGATTGTTGTACAGTCGGAGCAAACAATTCCAAGAAAGATTTTATTGGGTTAACGACTCTTCCAGTAGCGTATAATTGCCATTGGTCTGATAAAATACACCAAGAGAGTACAATTGTGCTGCTTCCATATATACTTAAGCAAATAAATAATAGTAATTTTAATTATTATAATTCTTGTTATTTGATTACATAAAATATTAAATATTCTGCAACTTTCTGAAAGTAACATTTATTAGTCTTTTACATATTTCCGAGAATTTTATAAAGCAGATTCTTCGGCAAGTCATAATAAATTTTTAATCTTTTAATTTTGTTTTATCCGTTTACTTATTATGCCCCTTTTTATCATTTATATTAATATGTTCATAAACATTAAACAACAAAACGGAAAAGCCGTCCATACTCGTGTCACTTTTACTCGGATCGTTCGTCGCTGCATCGCTTGTACTCGTATTGTAGTGACGGCAACACGGCCACTAAACTCGTTTATCCCCCTCTTCCTGTGCACTCGCATCAGCCCATTTACCAATTTACATGATCAGGCGATCACTTGACCGGGGTTCACGACGGAATTGACCGTTGTATAAAGTGCACATTCTACGAATTTCGTACGACTTCTACTTTCTTGTTCCAAATTCTATGTCGAGATTTCATTTCTTGGATGGTGCAGAAATATAATTATAAGTAAGACTAAACTGTCTGAATAACATAGGCCACTTCTACAAGTGATGCTTAAAGACGAAATGCTCAAAGATGCCTAATTAAGTCTAAATAAGATGTTTATAACAGTCACGTGCCTTGTAGGGTTGGTTAGGTACATCAATAGGTCTGAATATCCCGCATAAACAGCGGATGTAACTGACCTTCGAAGATGACGAATCTTTTCGACCCGTAGAATGGGTTTACTCTTATTTGAAAACAGTGGTCTGATGAGGGTTGGCATGGCTCCAAATTCTTGTGTACTTCTCTTCTCTACTTGGGATTCCTTATGATAATTTCTCTCATTGTTAAAACGATGGAAAAAATAATACGTTGAATCATAACATGTGTAAAGTTTAATATTTTTTGTTTTATAAATAATAGTAATTTTTATTTTGTCGCTTCGATTTTTGTTCTGTATTTACTATGTTCCTATTATATTTTGGTTTTCTTTACTTAAGTTTTTCGTTGTAATTACGCCATTAATTAACTACACTAACTCCCGCACACGAGAACAGGGAGCTAGAGGTGATTGAAAACCAGCACTGATCTAAACTCTAGTTTCGGTCAGCATATGCTGAGTCATTTCCTTTTGTCTTTCGATTATATTGTTTACTTAAATTTGTTGTATTATTTGTTAATTTTAAGGCAATAAACATTTTTTTTATTTTTATAACAGAGTCCAAAGTCCAAAAACTAAAATAAAATTCAAATTCAAATAAAAGAAAATATGTCGACGAAAAATGATAATTTTTCTTCTTTTTTTCTGGTTTAATAAAATAATTATTTAATTCTGTGGGTTAATCTCATTGTTGATTCAAACAGTCTGGCGAATGCGTCACTGAAGGTACTTGACTAATTCGAGAATTATTAAATAAACTCAAAGTTTTGATTAATATAAACTGGGTTCTCATGTTGCAGATGATTTCAGCAGTTAACTTTAATGAGACTCTTAACAAGACTTCTGTTGAAAGAACGATGATCACTGCCGTCTGAGTATATACTTAATTATAAAATCTACCGACAATACCGATTATATACAAAAAGCATACTTATACATAGATACACAAAATCAAGTCTTTTTCCCAAAGGGGTAGGTAGAAGTGCTACGAAGACATTTACATTTCGCCTAGTAAGTTCCGTTCCGCTACGTGATAGGGGGCGAGCCTATCGCCATATCGAGCACGAATTTTTGACTCCGGGCTGATAATAAACAGAAAAATCCAATATACCTTTACCAGTAAATTGTACGTATTATATTCCCAACCTGTTTAGGAATTGTGTATTTAATAATTATTTAAAGAACGTTACCAGGGAAATGTTTGTATGAATTTAGTAGGAATTATATACATTGAATTTTAAGCCCATGAACAGATAGATAGAACATGATATATCATTTATATTAATTTGAAATACATTTATTTACGTTATTATAAAATGATAGACAAAAGCATTTCAATAATGTTATACCTAGATAAATAGACCTAAAAATAGGTACCATTAAGTTCGAAATTTTACGTGTACATAAAGCTCATAAACATAGCCCGTGACCGACAATATTAGACTCGATAACAATATGTTAAATAACAAATAATAATGTGTCATTATTAATTTTATTTGTTGAACATTTCATCTTTGTGCAGTTCAGAGGTCAAACAGATATCATTCGATTGGAGTTGTTGTTTGTTTATAACTATAGTTATTTGGAATTAAATATTGTTTAAGGTTTACTGCCGCACTCAGAGACATATAATGCCAATTAAATCATTACTTAGTGCAGATTTTACGAACAAAATCTTTCTCTAAGGAACGATTTAATTGACATTAAATGTCTCTGAGTGCGGCCATTAGGTTCGACACACGGGCAAGTACCTTTTGGTACTGGTAGTATACTCCCACTGGAAAATAATAATTCCAAACCCGCTGCTATGAGACGATCCAGTGTTTAAGGCTCTAGACAGACGGACTGCATTGCAACTGCAAATTTGCAGTTCGGATGCAGTTTGAATGCAGTTAACACGACTGCAATAGAACTGCAAACTAACTGCAAATTTGCAGTTCGGATGCAGTTTGATTGCAGTCGGTGTGCAGTTCACACGACTGCAGTTCACACGACTGCACGCCGACTGCAATTGGACCGCACAGTTGGTTTGCAGTTCTATTGCAGTCGTGTTAACTGCATTCAAACTGCATCCGAACTGCAAATTTGCAGTTGCAATGCAGTCCGTCTGTCTAGAGCCTTATACCTTCAAAGTAAAAGTATTGAAAATAAATGCCAATATATATTCCAAAGCGGTACCAAGTACCAAGAAATAGAAAATAACTTAAATAATTAAAATAAAGTGATCTGTTGCAGTCGTCCTGGGGCAAGAGATCAAGGCGGACGCGCGCGAACAATACAAGCAGCTTCTTGAAGCGCAGTGCAAGAAAAATGGCGCGGAGGACAAAGTCAACGAAGTCGAGGTAAGGTTACTACTTATATTTTTAATCGTTGTCAAATATGCAACTTTGAAGTAAATTAATTCGTCGTGACCAGAGTCAAGTAGATTGTCAACGAAAGATCGCGGTCTGACTATATTATAATAGTATTGTTGCGTCTGTCCATTTAAACGTGGTTATGTTAATATCATATCTTTACACATAAAATAATAATTCATCAAGATACTAAGCGAAAACAATAACAAACGGTATTATTGTAAAACATATGTATGATGATTGAATAAACTCTTTTCTTTACGTTGCAATATACGTATGATTTTTGCAACCGGTGAAGATACCACATAGGAAATTTTCAATAATAGCTACCTATTGCTTTCTAGAATGCGGGTCGTCAGTTCATCGAGTGCCTCAAAGGCTTGTTCGACGTCAAAACATTGAAAGAAGAAATCGAATTGGCTAAGCCGAAGGGAGAACTGGATGAAGTTTTTAAGAAGTAAGTAGACAAACATATTAACAAGTAAATGTGTGTTATATTGACAAGAGGATTCATTATAAAATTACATTGGTGAGTGGATAAATCTCACGCGGAATCTGACGCTATTAAGGTCGCCAATAAAATGTGAACTAATAGCATCATAAGATCGCTTTTGTTTCCCTTAATTTATAGAAAACATTTACCAGTGCAAAATTTGCCGACCAAATCCTGTCTTACTGTATTCACTCTTGAATGTCATACAAAATAATTAAGAGTCTCTCAAAAAAACGGATTATCTAACATTTTCTCATTAACTCAGGTACTGCGCCAAGGCCCCGCAACTGAAGTCCTGCATCAACAATCTTTTGGAAGGAGTGAAGCCTTGCGTTGACCAAGTCGCCCTCGAACACTACGACCCGCTGAGGAACAGCACCGACCAGCTCATCGACTTCGTCTGCCACAAGGACGGAGAGAGGATTGCCGGTAATATTCTAATTCAATATATTAGTATCGCTATTTAAAGGTCATAGTCTAGGTTACCTTAATGCTGGCCTAACAAACAATATGTCAATTAGGCCGGAAACATACTACTCAAACGCCATACGACTCGAAGCGACGCGACTTGTGTTGGATCAAATCATACTATTTTCTATGGGCAGAACCACACTACAAACACATTATGTGTTAGTAGTGTTGTGTTGAACCTGATCTAAAGAAAGACCAATTATAGAAACCGGCCACAAATCGTCATAAAATACCGTAGATACCTCCATAAGAAACTTCAACAGAACTTAGATTTAACATTACATGAAAATAACATGTTATTATATTTTCCAGTGTTCATCGCGTACGAAGGCCGCGAGTGCTTCAGCAACAGCACCGCAGACATCAAGAAATGCGCCGACAACCTCCGCACATCGTTCCCCTCTATTGACAGCGTCAAGGCGATGAGCCTGCCCGTGAGTTGAATGGTTTTTGTATTTTTATAGCTTTAATGAATTAGAGCCTTGGAAACCTATGTTCGGCAGTGGAATTCCTATTGCTCAAGAGAGAGAGAGAGAGAGAGAGAGAAAGATGGAAAGAGGAAAGTAGTTTCACTGTTGGTGGTGAAATACCAATGGATCGGTTACAGCAGAGTTGTAAAGAAAATTGATGTGAAGTACTTAGTAACAAAATAGCTTTGCTGATGTGTCTCTTTTAAAGAATGAGATAGATAGAAATATTGGTGGCATTATTGTAAACGAATGGAAAAGCCGTTTAGAGCCCCATTTACATTATAATATGCGATTATCATAAGGTTATAAAAAAGTTGCATCGTGTAAACATTTGTCAGAACACGATAATCTTATGGCGGTTATGTTACGCGATGATGGTGTATGATTCTCGCCGTGCTTTAGTTATTCTGAGTCCTGCCGCGACTATCTCTCCTGGTGTAAGTGGTGTTAAGGATATGAAAAAGTTGTATCGTGTCAACATTAGCCAGAATACAATAATCTTGTAATGGTTATCGCCTGTGATAACATACGATTCTCGACTTTAATCAGGCGAGAATGTGTCTCCATCTAAATGTTGACACGTGCAAAGTATTGAATGTTACTTACCCTGTGTTACCTATGTATATCGAGTTTTAATTTTCAAGCATACCACATACCTACGTCCACAGGTGAAATTTTGATGTGTCCTATGTATATACTATATCAATGGGTCACATTTTATGATCTCTTTTTTGTATTATTGCAACAATTGTAAATGTAATTGATGAGGTTATTATTCTCTAACGGACATCTAGATATATTTAATTTAATAAATAAGACTAAATAATTAAAATCTTTTGTAAAGGACAAGTGCGGTAAGTTCGACGAGCTGACGACGTGCATGGTGACTGCTCTGGAGAAGTGCAACAACCCTACACCAGCCAACATGGCCGAGTCCCTGCTCAGATTCGTGCGCAAGGGCTCGCTGTGCGACTCTGCTCTACCGGTAAGATATAACCTCCTCTCAAGTTTCATGCAAATGGCAGTGGGTGGGGCATATATCGTGGAGAACCGATGGCCGATGGGGCCAAAAAGTTCTCGAATGGAGGCCACGTAGCGAAAAGCGCAGCGGAGGACATCTACCCACAAGGTGGTCAGACGACCTGGTAATGGTCGCGGGACGTCGCTGGATGCAGGCTGCCTCCAACAGGTTACTGTAGAAATCATTGGAGGAGGCCTCAGCAGTGGACTTTCTTTGGCTGATGGATGGCTCAGCAGTGGTTTTTTTTTTTTTTATTGCTATGAATGGCGAGACGAGCATGCCGTTCGCCTGATGGAAAGCGATAAGACCGCTCATGAACAGTAGCAAAACCTAACATCTTGAATTGCAAAGCAATGCTTGACATTTCACTGCGGTCGCCATCCTGAGACATAAGCTGTTAAGTCTCGATATGTCCAGTAGTTACGCTAGCTACAATGTCCTTTGTTATACCCTGTATATTAAGACCCTGTATATGAGGAATATAAAGGAGGCTTTTATAGTTCACGACAACTTCTTAAAATTACGGGTGAACAGGAAAAGATCAAGATAGATACTTCATTTAATTATATTTTATTTTCATATTTGATGTATTTTGTTTCAGTTAAAACAAGACTGAAGGAGTAGCGTCATTCGTGTGCAGTCCCGGGCGGCTTAAGTGAGATCTTCGTGCCATGTAATCATCGTATCAAATAATAAACTGTGCGATTACATTTTTCTATAACATGTGGTTTTATTTAAATACTTAATATTTTATTGAACCCATTACTTAGATTCAGTCACTTTTTTCTTTTTTCTTTAACATCCGGTTCATAAGGCTGTTTTCGTCAGAGAAGAACGGGCAAGAAACTCTAGCGTTGCTCTTTTCAAAACAAGTCTACAACACAGTGATTATACAAGTCGTAGCTTAATTGAATTCAGAGCAGCTCATTTAATAATAATATTGAATTAATACATTTCATTCAATGGTGAAGTCGCCCAGAACTCGGAATTGGTATACACCTGTTCTTTCAAGGCAATGAATACTAAGAAAAGTTTCAGAGTAATTAAGAATTGTAAAAGTTATCAGCTAAGATGTTTATAAAGCATAGATGCGTTGTCCGAGCTTTATAATGGCAAGACGTTTTGGAGGTAATTGCCTCACGTGCAATCAGTCACGCTTCAACCAGTGGCGCGGATGCACGTTTCTCTGACTATTTGTATTCTCAAAACCAATTGCGGAAAAATAGATTAGACTGATTTAAAATAACGTACAAATTATTCTGAAACTGTGAAACAAAATAAATATTTTATTTAGTGCGCAAGTACACACTAATTTATTTTTTTATGAAATAAAATTATTAAATTCGCTCTCATGGCGACGTTTGACAACTCTCGCCACGTCATCCCGTACTTGATGCTTGGTGCTGCGTCACACGCGCTTTAGCCAATAACAGTGCGGCACTTATTGTTACGTAACTAGCGATGTCTATTCATCGCGTTTCATCGCATCGCGCCATTTTTTTGTGCCATTATGTTAGTGTATGACGCGTCTATTTGTAAAACGTCATTGGTTATCAGAGTAAACAAAAGTTATCATTATAAGCAAATCGAGCAGACCAGTCCAGCATCCGTTCACGAGTATGACGCATGTGCCAGCCACCGGCCTCCTCAACCACATTAGTAATGTAAAGAAAATAACTTTAGCCACGTGATGGTAATTACAACGCAGTGAAGATACAGCATGAATTTGCTACAACTAATAAATAACCTTTGGCATTTAATGCAATAGGGAATATGCACGAGACTCCAAAATAAGTCAAATATTTTTTGTTGTAATCTTTATTGATATAGAAATATATCAATAAGATATTTTTTTTAAATTCATCAACTCTAAATCGGTAAAAAAAAATACTTAAAAAATGACATTTCAAAATTGCCGCGCAATTTTTTCGAAACGTTTGAAAAGGGTCATTTCCCTACACAGAAAGACAGACAGACAGAGTACACTATCTTATGAAGTTTTAGCTTGTTGGGTGTATTGTTTTACATTTGTTTAAGAGTTATTTTGTGTTTTCATTGTATTATTAAAAAAAAATTGATTTTTTTTGACGAAATACAGTTATGTAGCAATTAATAAAATAAGCTTCATCCAAAAACTACGTTGCTGACATAGTAGACTCTGACGTCACAGCGAGGACGCGCCATAATGGCGTTTAAATGCTTCGAAACTGATAGCAGTTTTTATTATTTTTTTGTACGTTTTTGATTGATATTTTTAAAGCGTTATATTTTATTCTGGTAATGTAATGACATACAGAATCGATTAAAAATATAAAAAAATGGCATGCATATTCCCTATTAAACGTTAATCCGCTTACATGAATATCAATGCTGAAATACCCGAATGGAGAAAGTTTGTTTGCCGCCATAGGGATGTTTTCAATGTTTAGTTTTGAACAGTATTGAATGATTACTACATAATATCCTTTATAACATATAAACAATAAGCTAAAACAGCATTTAATTGGTCGTAAAATGGCTAAGATAATAATACTTTTAGTAGTGCAGTAGGGACACTTTCTAACTCTTGCACCCACGCGCCTTATGATGATGACGTCACTGCATGTCACTAGGATGATTCTTTTCTGTTCCTTCTATAATCAAATTTGAATTAAGTGTAACTTTGTTTATTAAACGGACTTTAAAAATTATTTCTGTTTAAGATTTTGCGCAATGTTATCTGTCCATATTAATAATAATAAAAATGGAGTAAACTACCCTATATTTAAAAAAAACTTTAGTAATTAAGCTGATTTAACTTACTAGTAATTGGTATTTTACATATAGACATGGCATATAAATCAGGGGTACGCAAATAAATTAAAAATACACGTTTGTTCACCTCATTATTTATTTACGTTTTTTGCAAAACAACACTTATCAGAAAGCGACATTTATGTAAAATTATCACAAATCATAGCTACCCGACAACATCGAACCTACACTAATACTTAAAACTAACAGAAACTCCAAACAGAAACGTCTTAGTGTGCTAGGAAATATAAAAAATGCAAATGAATTAGTATTTCCCTGCTTTTAAAACTATAAAAAGTATATTTTAGCTTCAAAAATGTTTATTAAAAAAATAAAAGACAATTTTACTTGTAAAAAATAATTAAAAAAATTATATATAAGTGGTATTAGGGCCCAATGTTCCCCTCATTTCTCACTGAAGACGTTCCTGGCACATTAAAATACGGTATTGGCATCTAAACATCGATGTCGCTTATGAAAGTGGATATACTATTGATCTATACTTGCATTTGGTGTTACAGAAGCCTATTTTTATAATAATATAGATATAGACTGACAACTTGGTGCATGATACTTTATTGGAACAATATAGGGGGAAAGAGGGGCAGAGGAATATTAAGTCGTTTAACGTACGACTGTAGGTAACATTCACAGTATAAAAATAAACGAAAGACTTTTATTAAGTATTCGATCTTTGTAGGTAGGTCGAATATTTTTTTCTGGCACTGCGAGCAATCAACCGAGCGCATGCGAATTTAAAGGTCATTGACACAGTGACGTAAAATAGGCTAATCATGCAGCTTGGGAGCATAGGTATTTAAAAGTTTTGAGACAGCTATTTTTATATAAATAATTGTCAATACTTATACGCAAGCATAAACTATCATGTGACGAGAAATATTTTGTTCCCCTCAAATGTCTTTCAGGTAATTTAGGCACGAAACAAATTTGTCAGCATTGCTTCGCATTATTCAAAATAAAGGATTCTGAGGAATTCAGGACCTCCTCTTGTTTTGAACTCGGTTAAAAAGAGAATTGATCTGTATGCAATGTAACTTATTTTCAATTATTTAAAGGTAAAATTATGATAATAGTTGTGATACCGTTATTTAGCGCCAAGTTATCATTCTACATATTGATTTTGTGCACAATGTTACATATACTACGTCATGGTACAGTCATTATACTAAGTACAATAAAATTTGCAAACAAAATGAATTTCTCTCAAACGGTAACTTCGACTGGAAAATATTTATATCAGAATATATCTATGGAAACATAGCATTTATATAGAATATGCATATAATATATAAGATAAAGCATTTTTTATATTCTATGTCGGCTAATGAGAAATTAGGCCTTACAAATGTGACACGAATTATCAACAATATTTAAGCGTTATTAAAATTAACACTAATGGAATTAACACAGATGTTTACAAGTCGGCACTTGTAATTGTAAAATTAATAAAAACTATTGAGCAATATAATTCTAATTAATATCATAACAAAGAACGCTAAAACGTTGGCAAACTTCTTTAAAGTATTAACATTGAATGCGATAACGGAAATTGATTAAAAAGTGATTTATTCTAGATTTACGCGAATGTTACACATTGTAATAAAACTATTATTTACGGGTTTTATCGATAGGGGTCCGTCCCGTGACCACGAAAGTTGTAAAGTAATCGAAACATCGGGAAGTAAAAAAAAATAAAAATTAAACCAAATCCGCGATAAAATCCTTAAATAATAGTTTAATTTTAATCATTTATTCTACTTAGTATTCAAAATAGAGATGTTTTATTTTGTGTTAATATAGCACTAGTAATTTTAAACCGCGTCCGTCTTACGAAATTCCGATGAAATCCCTATAATAACGTATACTTTGTACAATCAGGAACAAAGCTCAACTTGAGAGTAGGCCGAGAAATAAATTCAACATACTAAAATATATGTTGTTATTTTCATAGTGAGATAATAAAAAGTTGAAAATATATAGTGTGTCCATTACTTTTGTTACTGATTGTACGTACAAAACACCAGTTTGTAAAAATATGACATTTTCAAGTCGCTCAAAGCCACGCATATATTTTTGTAAATGTTAATCTATTCAAATACAAGCCTAAGCATTTGGATGGAAATGTAAATTTGGCCGCTAAATTTTGGCGCTAAAATATATAATTTTAATATAGATATGTACTATGCGATATGGGAATGTAGAATGAAAACATCATTATAAAAATTATCACAAACGTAAATGTTAATATAAAAGTACAAAAGTCTTTATAATAAAACGACGGGTCGCGCTTGAATTGGTGCTAGTGTATTTTGTCTCAACCTGTTAATATTAAAAGATATTTGACAATGATTTTTTGGAATTGACAGGTCCACGGTGAAAAATATTTAGTTAGTCAACATCCAAATGACAAAAAGCAGTAATATATTGTTTATTATATCATAACTTGAACTTAAAACCAATTTCATAAAAAAAAATTCTTTAATTGTTTTTTGCAGATTTACATAAAACACCAAATAGTTGTATATTATTTATGACATAATGATTAGACGTACATATATCTTTAGCTTTCCTTACACTAACATCAATCCAAGTGAATCCGTTGATACACCGCCCCAGCGTTACTCTTACAATAACTAACCACCTTCGATAAAACTGATTTGTGCATACACAATACTTGCGTTTAAAACAATTCTGAGTATTTTATGTCAATGATATATAATATTTTTTTGTAGATATGTTACGATTTACATTAATATTAGAACATAAGGAATTAATTTCTGTAGGGTAATAAAGTACTAAAATACCATTTTTACCAATACATTTTAATGTATGTTTCTTAGGAGTTTTAGTAGAAATATTATATCCTTATTAGTCATTAAAATGATGATAAAAAAATTGTAACAAAATTAAGTTAAACAAAACGTTACTCCGTTTTAGACGCACTGGAAATGGACGAAAAGGATGTACTATAGAATATTTCCCAAACCGTACTATTGGCTTTCAATATAGGTAAAAAAAATATGTCAAACATTACAATAACTTTTTATAGCATTTGAATTTGCACAATTCATATTTTAATAAAATGCCAGCATTTAATATATGAATTTAGTGTAAAAAATTAAAGTGTGACAAATGTACTACTACAAAAAGACAATTACAATTAAAGCTATGCCAATATTTAAAACCATCAATATTTTGTATGCACAAAACATAGTCACCCATGCACTTATAAGTAAAATAATTAAAACAAAACCGCCATATTAAGTAAGAAATTAATATCCACACACCATTGTTCTCAGACTGAACCTTTAATGGCGTTAAATTTTCGTCTCAAAAATAGCAACCGTTTTTTTTACCTTAAAATAAATTACTTTAAACATGATTGATACAAAATATATTGAAATATACGACGGACAACTAACTAAGGTCAAGGATTTCAATGGCCAACTACACTAGTTTACTTAAGCATAATATTTGGGCGTTTCTAACATCCACGCTTATGAAATACATTACTTGGAACCAGTAGTATGTACTGTACTTGTGAGTTATTTAGAGGAAGAGCGCGGTGAACAGTCCCATGGCGATGGTCGCTGCCGTCACTGGAAGACCATGGGCTGAGTTCGGCTTGGACTTTTGGTCCTGAAAAAATAAAACAATTTTTAAAATATATTTTTTCCATAACCTTCAGTCTGTCCTTTTTGTTATTTTATTATAATAAATTACGAGGTTAATTATTCAATCCCGGGGATGAATACTATAATAATATTAATATCCCGTGTTGATATACCAAACAATTGTTTTATGGCATACCCAAACATTCAAAGTTCGAACTGTATATTTACTGATACCACTTTATTCCCTAACAATTCGTTAAAATGCAAAATGGTTAACTTTATGTTTACCTAATTGCAATTTTGTAAATACTCTTTATACTTAATACCTTCTCTGTATTTAGCGCTCGCTATTTACGCCACATATACCTACTATTTAAAATTAATACCAATGACATGCAATACAAACAAAACTGACAAGATTGTTGACTATTAAATAATATCCGACAATATTTCAGTCACCTGGCCATGCTAAAGCCACATGGCTTCGTTGATACAACACAGAGACATTGTACCACAGGATGATTTCCCAGTGAAAATAATGACAAACATCTCCTTTAATCATAGTCATCAGTCAGGCCACCAGTCGTAATACATAAGACAATTTTACAGCGTCCTAAATGATGACAGAATTTCGATCTTACAGCACATACATAAAACAGGTAACATTGATGATCATAAAAACGAGGTCTTATGCAATCAAACCTTAAATTATTTTTACTTAACAATAATATTAACATACACAATGATGATGAAAGGACGAACACAAAACGTAACAAACATAAATAAACCCTCAATTGATGCAACTTACACGGCCGGCTGATTTTTCTTTCACGTCCTGGTAGAAAGTGTTCACATAAATTAGTACAAATACTACATAAATAAATAAATGTGTGAATAAACAATAAGTAAGTATTAAAATATCAAATTAAATACAACATGTCTATGTTTTTAGAGAAAATTAATTTTATACTTGTACTAAAAATATACATGAGTTAATAACTACCGAATAAAATGTTAATTATCTGCACAAATAACCTACTATTAATTCCACAATACTAACGCCCAAATACTGGAACACAAGTTAAATATAAGTTGCGCTTAACTACGTTAATCCTGCTTAAATGTACTGACTAATTGGGCCGTGCGCTGTTAAGCAACTTATTATTTGATTGGCGGTCCAGAATTAGGGCGTAAGAAACTTAAAAAAATTATTAATAATCGCTAAGCAATATTATACTTAAAATTTTTAAAGGAGAATGCCCATCAATTGTATCGTTAAAAATATCGTTGATCTCGATACCGAAACTGCTTAAAATTTATTTTTAATAAAAACCAAATGTCATTAAATATTACATTTTGTTCACAGATCCGAAAACAAAAATATATTTTTTGGACTACTAGTTCATTTCTCCAAGAACTCCAGGTCTGGGTCGCAATTATGTTTATATTTAATGAAAAAAAAAATATTTTTCCCTACACATAAAGATAGGTTTCATCGAGGCACAAAAATCTTCGCAACGATACTAAGTTTCATAGTAAAATAGGCATTCTCCTTTATGTAAATAACATCTTATTTTAATTTAAAAACAATAAAACCTCTAAAAATAAAATCTGTTAATAAACAAAATAAAAGGTATGCAAAAATAAAATCTAATATTAATTTCAAATAAAGAACACTTTTAAAACTGAATACTGGTAAAAACTTACGCCGAACTCCTTGCAGGGCGTGGCGTTACGTATGAACTTGAACAGTGACTCGACGATGTTGGCCGAGGTGGGCTTCTGGCACGTCTCCAGCACTGCCACCATACACTCCTGCATCACTGTCATTTTGTTGCACTGCTCCTCCTGGAAACAACGAAATAAAATGATATATATGAGGCGATTTTTTGGAGATACAAACAAATTACTTACAGTTGTTTAACGTAGAACATACGACGGCGACATCGATCAACATCGATTTGACTAACGTAAGAAAGAGAAGGAGAAAATCGTTTGGTTTTACGGGTTTCTCCATTTTACGTAGATTATTATTGACCCTTAATTATTTCTAACAACATTGTTTAGTGATTTTAATGCCGAAATTAGAATTTTAATTTTCACATTTCTATACAATATAATTTGTAACTAGTTAAAGTATTGCAAATTAACAAATTTCTGTTAGATTGAATTCAGGTCCAAGCCTTCCGAAATATTTTCGTAGATAAACGGAATGAACGCAAGAAACGACATATTTCTGGATTGTTTTTCTTACTTAATGCCAGTGAATTGATTGTGTGACGTCTCTATGTAAAATGTACTTTGTGAAATGACTCATAATGGTAATTGATAAAGGCCACCCGAGAATTTATCCATTTTCATTTCCATTGCAAATAATTAAAAAAAAACGTTTGCACTTAAAAATACCTACTCAAAATATTGCAAAGTGAACGCTATAGCTCAATCTGATGTAGTTGTTAGGATTTTTGTTATTTACTTTCCAAAATGATAAAGTGAAAAATATTTTGAAGGAAAACACATAGACATTTTTGCCTTTTTTTTGTGTAAAGGCTCGTTCGCTTGTACAGTTACTAGACAACAAGTAACAACAGACATTTGCAACGTCGTCGCGTCGTTGTATAAGAATATCGGTGAACATAAAAACCCTAATCTCATTACAGGAACGGGACTCTAACAATACATCGTAATAAAATAGTTTCCAAGCGTATCAAAGGCATAAAAGTGGTTCATTAAAAAGCTAATTAACGCCACTGAGATATAATACTAGAGACACCAGCGCAGCTACCTACTTTTATATATTTTTTACTTTGTCACTCCTTCGCAGTCACACTACATATATTCGTTTGATTGGGTTTTCGGGATCCTCGTTGGAATATGCTAGTCTAGAGTAATATGTATAAAGCTAAAGAGTTTGTTTGTTTGTTACCACTAATCACAGGAACTACTGGTTCGAATTGAAAATTATTTTTGTGTTGGATTGGTCATTCATCGAGGAATGCTATATGCTATATCATCAGGCTATATGCTATATCATCATGCTATGACCTATAGGAGGTAAGCAGTAGTTAAAAATACGAGGAAATTATATTCGTTTTTCATGGTTCGATTGATAGTCGAAATGGAACATTCACACGTCGTTTTATTATAAAATAATACGATGCCAATGCACTGCTGCATGTGTTTAAAATGTCATTAGGCATTAAGTCCGTCTATTTTATTCATTTGTATAAAGTGTTTAAATTAAATAAATAAATAATATTATTATAATATTTAAAAAAACCTTACGTCGAATGTCAGTGTGGGCATGTCGCCGGTGCCGAAGTTGTCGACCTTGAACGAGACGTCCTGGCCGAGGGTCTGGTTGGCGCACGCCTGCAACTCCTCGCGCTTCTCCTCGAAACACTCCTGCCCACCCTCCGCTATGAACACTGCAACATACACACATACATGCAGTTTCGCTTATAGTGCAGGCGGGAATTAGCTGGACAACTGAAGGCGGAAACATATTACTGAAACCACACTACGAACACGTGATGCTACGTTCCGTGGCGTGTTATTAGTGTGGTTTTGGTCATAGAAAATACTACGATTTGATTTGTTCAACACGTGCCGCGTCGGTAGATTTTTTCATTTATTTATCATGGTTACAAAAAATTAAGTTACAGGTTCAGTAGGTATTTTAGCACTTACAAACCACAAAGGTTTGTCCCTAATGCCTATCTACAAGTCGACGCAAGGCGTTTATACAAGTACCTATCAGTTGACAATCCGAGTGAATAGGATTATTATGTTATTTACATGTAAATTAAATATAAAAATACATGTCCCGTTAGCGTAAAACTGATATTTAAATTTGATAATTATAAATTTAATATCAGTTTTTATAAATATTTTAAATTCTGAGGAGATAAAAGGTTAATTTCTTTTGTGATAACTTTCCTAATTTTAAAACAGAGACAGCTGTATTTCGACATGATTCTCAAATGCAATGTGATGTATATATGTTTTATTATATCTTTAGACTTTGCAAGCGATTCAAATCGCTAACATAGGGGAATTGATCCGGTTACGTAATACTTTACTAAAGGCAGAGCGAGTTCGTCTACGTATATCGAAACTATACTATAGGAGTCAAGCATATACATCCAGAAATGTAGACAAGATTAATTTGCCTTGTATTGCTCAGGTCCTTTACAACTAATTATTGATGAACTTCTCTGATTAAAACCAACATGTAACTTTTGTAATAATCACTACATTGTAAACGGGTTTTGAAAAGAGCAACACTAGAGTTTCTTGCCTGTTCTTCTCTAGAAGAAATGGAAAACCGCTTTCCGAAACAGGGTGGTAGATAAAAAAATGACTGAATCTAAATGATGATGATAATGATGAATTTAATCATCATCATCATCAGCCTATTCGCGTCCACTGCTGGACATAGGCCTCTCCTATGGCACGCCACTGGGCTCAATCTTCAGCCCAACGTCTCCAACCGCTACCAGCCACCCTTCGGATATCATCACTCCACCTCGTTGGAGGGCGTCCTACACTACGCTTGCCGAGGCGCGGTCTCCACTCGAGAACACGTTGCCAAGTTGACTGGCGATACATCCAAGTGTTGAAATCATTGTACGAAACTGCCACTATGTCCGTCCAAGTACAGAATAAGCAGTCTGAACATATCCCTCTGCATCGAGGCGTGAGACAAGGGGACGTGATTTCCCCCAAATTGTTCTCAAATGCATTGGAAGATATGTTCATGACCCTATACTGGAAAGGTCGCGGCATTAACATCAATGGCGAATATATTTCACACTTGAGATTTGCGGACGATATCGTCATATTGGCTGAATCCGTGCAGGATTTGCACCATATGTTGACCAGTTTAGCTGATTCTTCAGCTCGCATCGGTCTCCGGATGAATTTGGATAAAACCAAAATAATGTTTAATAAACATATTGATCCGGAACCGATCGTTGTGCACGGAGCTCCTCTTGAAGTTGTTTCAGAATATATCTACCTCGGGCAGAAACTGCAATTAGGTAGATGAATTTAATAGATACAATAAATTATTTATATTTTCATTTTTCAATTTCATAATCAAAGAAGTCCTGCTTAGTAACTTGCCATTAGCCAACACTCGCTGGAATTGGTGCATCTAGATTTTTTCATGATGCTTTTCGTGACAATGTAACGACCCCTTAAAATTTAATCAAATCGCAGTTAATTGAAATCTCGTGGAAATTATTAGACCAGGACGGACTGGATCCCTGACTTAAATATTCATATCCCATATGTGCTGTTAATGTAATGATAAGAATATTTAAAAAAAATCTATATAGGTGCATTCGTTTAGGAACTGTTATACCACAAACCTACATACGTATACGCACACAGATAAGTCAAACTTAACCTGCTAGATGGGACAGGACTAATGGTCGTTCTCTATATCCTATCTATCTTTAACAATGGGTTAAAATATCTATCATGAGTATTTCGGTACAATTCAACGCTTCATTAAACAATAGACATATATATTTATATAATATAGCTACATAATATAATATAGATATAGATACATATAATATAGATACACCATATATATACCTCTCATCTTTGTAAACTAAAACATAAATTGCATCGAAATATCTAATGAAATCTCTTGTTAAAGATATATAGATTATAGAGGATGGTTGTAAAACGTCATAATACTCACGCGCTATTCTGTCTCCCTCCTTAAAGCAGACAAACTCTACAAGTTGCTCGGTGACGTTTCTGACTGTCTTCATGTTCTTTTTCTCATCCTCGGTGAAGCACGGCTTGATAGAGTTCTCCATGGTGGCGAAACAGCCAGTGAACTGCGGCTTCTTCTGGCAATACCTGATCGTGACAAATGGAATTATATACCCAACAGCCCAGTACTAAGCTGCGAAGATGTATGTCTTAAGATAATATTGAACGTCGAAGCAACGGCTTTGCTGTGTTTAGTCCGGTAGGTGAAATTAGGAGAAGGCCATGAAGTACTTATTTTGAGAGGTTGCTAAATAAGCTATGATTTGTTGTGGACGTTCATGGAGAACAGTAGTCACTCAAGAGTTGTTTGCTTTCATCCTGGTTCCAGAATTATGTACCCAAAACACGTGGATATTAAAAACTACAAGACTTCAGTTTAACATCACCCAGACTTTAACAAAAGCATGTAAAACATCAATCGCGCCAGGAAGACAGTAAAACATCTGCATAAATAATCGTAATGGTGTTGTCTTAACCCAAAATACTCACTTTTTGAAAACCTCGTCAACCATGCCGGTGGGTTTGGCATCTTCGATTTCTTTCTGCAATATTGTCACGTTGACTAAACTTTGCAGACAACTCATAAAATCGGCAGACGCGTTCTGCAAAACAAACAAAAAATATTTTAATTATTTAAAGAATACATTTGGCATAACTGAAGAAATACAAACGAAAATCTAGATTTAATGACTCTAGAATTTTTGCCATTTCCCTAGTATGGAACATTTGCTTTTAGAAAGTCAAATAACACTGACAATTCCTGTAATGAAAACATTTGTTCTGACGACGAGTCTCTGAGATTCCTAGGTCTGCATCTCCGACACGTCCTTGACCCACTTAATAACTGCTGGCACATTTTTATCTCGCCATTTTAAAGTGTCAATTTCACGCTGTAATTATCCGCAGAGATCAGTGGGTGATTAATTCAGAAGATATTGATTTGAAAGTTTAATGCTGCGATGATTATGCCGCAATATTGTTTTCGTTTATTTTCAGAAATAGTGCGTTTACAATTAAGATTTTGTTAACTGTCGACAACCGTGTGAGAAAACCTCCGTATATGAGAGTCAACATTTCGAAGGGGTATACAGTTTTAATTTGTACTAGGTACGATTGCACTGGGTTGGTGCGGGAAGCTAAAATATTTTCTGGATTGATATAAATCATATTGATATAAGCTAGTCGTCAAATTATAAGGCAATCACGTGTTAAGTCATAGCTAAAACATAATGTTGAGCCGACCCCTTGTAAATTATGGGTGAAGGAAGGCAGAAGAAAAAGAAAAGAAATCACAAATTATTACAATTCTGAAAGTACTGAGTTACAGCGGCCTACAGATATGTAATGTAATTATGTCCTAGTGCTTTCGATATCTATACTATCTATACTAATATAATAAAGAGAAAAGATTTGATTGTTTGTTTGTTTGCTTTGAATAGGCTCTGAAATTATAGCACCGATTTGAAAAATCTTTTACCATTAGTTGATTAGAATCCTATATTTTGCCTGCTGAACATAGGCGATAGAATATTTTCAAAATAGTTTACCCGAACGGAGCTGGGTTGGGCCGCTATTCATACAATACAGAGATAGGATAGTATCGTTACCATTTTGTATTGACATTACTTCCACTTATAATAATATGTGTGATTTTGTTTTGAATAAAATATTTATTCTTCTTTCTCCTTTCATTTATGTTATTTGCCGGGGGCGCTACAGGTTATTTTTACGCATGTCTTCGCAATTTGGCTGTTTGTTTCACGGTCGGCCGCCTGCTGTGTGTCAATTTCTTTATGGACGAATATAAGTATTAGTATTATAAGTGAATAATATTTTCAATCTTTTTTTACATAGAGAATTCGGTTGAGACAGCTTATGTCTTAAAATATCACGTTTATGTGTTTGTGATTTCACATAAACGATTTATAAAAACATTGACATTTACGGAAGAAAATCGCTATACATATTAAACCGGTTTTTAATAATTGAAGCATATCATTTTAAGATTTATATCAAAACTTCTAAGTAGTGTTATGCAAGAGGAATTGACGACGTAACATATGTTCAAGAGCTTGTAGACGACGTAAGATGGCATAGCATTAGGACGGTGTAGAAATGGCACTTTTACTAATTTCGTTTGTCACGGCTAATTTTTAACTACCGCAAAAAATCCTCAGAATTACTTTGTTGAATAATTCTATCTGCGTGCCTAAAGCTGATTATGTAGTTAATTATTAAATTAATTATAATAGTCCTTGCAATTAGTATCTTTAAATAGATGTGAAAAATTTAACAGTTACCATTTCTCTGAAAAATTGCTGAATAAATTATATTTTCAAAAAGACAACTTCTCTGTAATTATGGTAATTTATTCATTTAGTCATGGCGCGGCGCAGATTTCGTGCTTGTGGCAGGAGTGCCAAATGTGCAAACGACTTTATTCAATAAAATTATAACTGAGTGAAAAAAAACTTTTTCAAATGGAGCTTGTAATAAAGTGTGTGGTGGCCCGTTGTGGACGGACCATACAGGGCTGCCAGCATGTCCACGGTGGTCACGGGTTCAAATCTCAGGGCACACCTCTGAATTTTCGGAGTCACGTGTGTTATTCTATCACCGCGCACTATTATGGCGTGGGAAACAATCGTGAGAAAATCGACAAACCATTGTGATGAGTAAGAATTTCTATGGTATGTAAAGTACGCCAACTCGCACTAGGCCAACGTCGTGGATTATATGTCCTAACGACTCTCAATCGTACCTTCTATTCTAGAGGAGACTCGTGCCCAACATTGGGCCATATATGAGCTAATACAATTGCAGAGTAAAAAATATTACCTTGTTGGAAATATTTTTCAAACAATATTTTCAAACATAATATCTATCAAATTGCGCACGTTCTCGTATGGACTAGATAATTCCTTTTAGATCTTCATTTACTTTCAAATCATTTACGTAGTAATTTAATAGGTTGGTATATTAGCAAAACATATATAAAAAGGTACAAAACATGATTGGTTGATTTACGCGATATACCTGTTTGGTTATTTCGTACAAATTACATACATTAATGCATGGCTTATAACGTTTTGAATGACTGTTCCGCAGAACAGAAACATGTTTCAATATTTTCAAGGAAATAGGTAAGCATTTTTTGCCAGGATAATGTAATTTTAACATTCTATACAAATTAATGATATTTATGATTTTATTATTTTTTCATTTGACTGCATGGCCTAACCACTCTTAATCGTACTCTTGATTGTAGAGAAAGTCTGTGCCCTGCAGTGGGACTTATATGGGCTTATACAGGAATAGGTAATTTTCAGTTATATATGAACAATGAACATATTTATTGTAATAATTACCCGAAATTAATATTAAACCATCGGCTACGTATACAAATAATGAATCCCATAAATAGAACACAATCCTCCTGTATTTTCTGGACCGTGTATTTACCTCTATAACAATAGTAGGAAATGATCGAAGCTATCCATCAGACGTCAATGCCCCGAGCAATTAATAATGTCGCAATGTACAGGTACAGGCACGACCCGTGTAACCTAATCCATTCGATTGCATCGGAATGTTACATCACTGGCAGAGATGCAACGTTTTTATTTCATATTACTTGTATGGGATACATTTTTGTTGCATATTATAAAGGGGTTTTCTTATAATTGTATTCTTTATTGCTCCAAATTATTTTATACTGTATGATTGACTACCCGCCAGATGGATGGATGACATAGTTAAATTTCAAGGAAAATGGTAGACAAGTTCAAGGCCGGGAGAAGTGGTGTAATGAAGAAGAGGCCTTTGTCCAGCAGTGTACATGATACAACAACTAAGTTCTAATGTGTGCGCGTGTAAGACTTTAGGTTTAACAGAATGAGTATCTTGAAGCCGTCGGCTCCAAGGTTTGCGAATCACGTAGTTACTATGTTTTTAGATTACATACATGGCAACGGTGACGCCTCGCCAGTGAGTATCCGATTCAACAGTCACATACATATTCCTGAACCCACATTAAGATCAATCAACTTTTGTGTCGTGGGTAGCAGAAACTACGAGAGACTTTTAAGTCTCACAAATACCCAGACGAGACAAATATTTGTGGGCTTCATAAACATTTGTCTCGGTGTGGGAATCTTTGCGGCCTCTCCATCCGCCGTCTAATCAACCACACACAGAGGCTGTCAGATATTGATGACTATGATGACGGCTGTATCAACTATTTATTTATTTATTTAAGTTTCCCCCAACAGTATATGTATACATTATAAAAATTAATACTATTTTTACAACTATCAACCCATATCCGATCACTGTTAAGTACGAGGCTTTCTTTACAACCTAATTAACTGGAGGCAAATCTCTCATATGTGAGAGGCTGCATTGGTAGGTACCACCGCAATGTCTATCTCTTCCGCCAAAAAGCAGTGTAAATGCACTGTTGCGTTACAGTTTGAAGGTCATTGTAGCCGGAACAACTACTGAAGATATTGAGTCTTAACATCTTATGCCTCAGGATGGCGAGCGCAGTGGAATGTCAAGCATTACTATGTAATTGTTGTATGTCTTACTACTGTTCATGAGCGGTCGTATCCCGACCCTCAGGGGAATGGCATACTCGTCTCGACATTCATCGCAATAAAAAAGATCAAAAGTTCTATTAAGGGTCTATAAAGTCTACAGTCATACCATGGGAATTCTTGAATATTATTACTTTTATATATCGTGGATGTGTTATAAAACATAATATGCTACGTGGGCAGAACATTTGATTAAGGATCCATTTTTAGCAAGTAGTTGTTTGATATTGGATTTAATAGAAGTCTCGTAACTAATTTAAATAAATCAATCGCAATGTGATGAAGTCCTAGATTGAGTAGTTGTCTAAAATAAACTTTTAGAACCTATTTTAGCTATTCAATGTTTTGTCTTCTTTGCTCAATCTAAATTCAAAAGTCATTCGTAAAGGACACAACATTCCATAACAAATAGGTATTAAAACTGTACATGAATAAATAAATAATATAAATAATACCCTACAGTCACATACATAGTTTTGACCCTACACTAAGATCGAGTCTTGTGTCGTGGGTATCAGGAACTACGAGAGACTTTTCGGCTACACAAACACACAGACCCGAAAGAAATATTTGTGGGCCGCTTAAAAATTTCTCTCTGTGCGGGGATCGAACCTGCGGCCTCTTGTTTCACAGGCGGCGTCTAACCGCCTGCGCCACGGACGACCAATAATTTAACATATAAAGGATGCTAATACAGCACATATTATTATTCTACTGTATTTGTACACGATGGTCAACGAACTGTCCCATATCATTTAAATATGTATGTGATATAACGCTTGTGCCAGATATTTGTATTGTTGTAGCGCATGAGCAAATTACGACATTGCCAATTCGGATATTATTATTATGCAAGATAAATGTTTCAGATTCCTATATATTAATTATTATTAGATTGTTAGAAGGATTTATCAATTTAAACGATTCCTTTTATTTTTCAACATTATAACAGAATGAAAAGTGCGTGGTAAAGGGAACCGATGCGGCTGCCAACATGTTCTTGGTGGTCGCGGGTTTAAATCCCAAGGGCACACCTTTGACTTTTCCAAGTCGTGTGTGTATTGATAGTCAATCAAAAAATATGTCATTAAAATAATGATTCTATTATATTATATAAAAGCGCATGTTAAATACGAATATGTACACTAATTATAATTTATAACGATTCGATATTCTAAATATATTAATACATAAAATTAATAATATGGCTTCCTCCTCTCTCCTAAATTGTTGCCGTGCCCAACAGGGTCCACATTGTACCTTTTATAAAATGTTAACACCTTAATAACATGTTGTGTGCAATAAAGATATTGAGTATTGAGTATTATAACGGTGAAGGAAACCTCTAATAATGACATTGCAATAATAATTCTGCTTATTACTCTATGCCTGTTTATCCAATAGG
This sequence comes from Hyles lineata, assembly GCA_030180105.1. Taxonomy (NCBI): domain Eukaryota; kingdom Metazoa; phylum Arthropoda; class Insecta; order Lepidoptera; family Sphingidae; genus Hyles; species Hyles lineata. Next base: position 4,556,151 of record JARJEE010000002.1, on the reverse strand, counting down.
GAATATGCATGTCATTTTTTTATATTTTTAATCGATTGTGTATGTTATTACATTACCAGAAAAAAATATAAGACTTTAAAAATATCAATCAAAAAAGTACAAAAAAATAATCAAAACTGCTATCACTTTCGAAGCATTTAAACGCCATTTTGGCGCGAACTCGCTGTGACGTCAGAGAACACTATGTCAGTAACGTAGTGTTTGCATTAAGTTTCTTTCATTAATTGCTACAGAACTGTATTTCGTCACAAACTAATTCATTTTTTAAAATTATATAAACAAAAGACAAAATAACTGTTAAACAAACGTAAAACAATACACCCAACAAGCTAAAACTTCATAAGATAGTGTACTTTGTCGTCACTTTCCTTTTGAAGCGTTTCGAAAAAATTGCGCGGCAAATTTGAAATGTCATTTTTTAAGTATTTATTTTACCGATTTAGAGTTGATGAATTTAAAAAATATATTTAAGGTATATTTCTAAATCAATAAAGATTACAAAAAAAAATATTTGACTTATTTTGGAGTCTCGTGCATATTCCCTATTGACGACAACACTTACTATAAGTAATCTAACCCCGCTCAAATATTTTTACGAATCTAATTATTTACACTTTATTACTAATTTCATTGGAAATACCATGTGTTATGACTACTTGAATTAGATATAAATAAATAAATAACACCCAACAGTCACATACATAGTCCTGACCCCACACTAAGATCGAGTCTTGTGTCGTGAGTAACAGGAACTAAGAAAATAATAAACAAGATATGGCGATCTCATTACTACACGATACACATGTTGACATATATACATTTACAGAATAAAAATCACATGAAATAACAAACCGTATCAAATGTCAACATTTGCAACAGCTATCTGATACAGCAATGTGTTTAATTGATCACCGCTCGAAATTAAAATAGCACAACAGTTTTCCAATAATGCTGGTCTAAGCGCTTGGATGCTAAATAATTAAACTGTGCGAGAACCAATTAAAACGGTCCGCTAGTTTTGATAAGAATGCAGTTTGGCGAACAAACATTGTTAGACAGTTTGTAGGTCAAAATAGATAATTAACGGGTATTGCATGGGTTCGCTTATTTCGCTGGATATTCGTATCCGCCCCTAAAACGAGTGTCGGGATCAAGACTGGAATCCGCTTTGATGACTAATGTCAGTGTTGTGTTTGTGGATAAGCCAGTGTTCATTACATTTCCGGTTGGCGTAATATCTCGTCAATCCATCGCATTACATTTTAAGGTTCCCTTTTATGGAGACAGTTTTTTAAATTTTAATGAATGATTAATTTTATTTATCAAGTTAAGTTGTTATCTATGTTTCCGTCCAGTGATATAATTAGTCATCATAGCGCTAAAAGATTGTCGTAGCTATTCGATTTATTTTAGGCTAATGTCATTCAGATGAATTGATATGTTTTTCAACACAATGAATTGCAATTTTAAGCATAGAATAGTTATGTCCTACATTGGAACTGAAATGATTCAGAACCGTGATTGCAATTTTTAAGGCAGTTACGTGTTTTTAATTAAAAATAGAATGTATCATTAATATATGAAAGGAATCCCCAAATCCCCAAGTCTTAAAACTATTTAATTTAAATTAGATTTCGACAGACAATTTCTTTTATTTACTAAACATCTGTGTGTTTCTGCTATTTGTGAATGACTACCGCTTGACATTACATTTCTATTTACACCGTCGAGACGATTTATAGTAGTGGTTAGATTAGATAAGTATCGTCACAGATATATATAAAAAAATAAACTTTTGGTACATACGATAGATGGCTCCCTTTATTCTCATTTCACTGTATTTTGTCATATAGAAAAATGCAGTCTGCAAAGCCCATTAAAAAAAAACAAATGACATTCGAGATGTTATTATTACTATTGAGCCCAATCATCATAGTTATGAATGTTGATGGTGCAGTTAGCAACGATTGTACTTTGAATCAGCCGGATCACGCAAACATGATAACAGAGTTAAAGCGATAAATAGGGTTGTCAATCAGTGATTCAAGTTATTCACATTATAAAGAAATCTGAAGAAATAAATCACAACTTAATAATAACAAGGCTTTAATTCTATTTTTGAATATTTTACTTTCGTCTTTTAATTTAAAATAATGCCCGCGACGAAATAGGTTACCATAGTCCAATTAAAAAAATAGGTACAATGACGGACATCTGCCATAGGCATTGCAACATATTTATTATTTACACCAAATATAATATTCTGCGATGTCTCCATATACGAACTGCATACATAATTTAAGATCAATAGCTTTAACTTTTAATTATATTTATTTTTCCTTTTTTCTTTTAACTTATAATTTTGTTAATATTTCCCAACGTTTAATTTTATGATGGTAGAATTTCTTATGTTATTATTTCTTTTAGCATGGTACCAAATCGTGAGTGTATTAGATATAACCAATGTAATTATCATTGGTTGTATTTAAATAAATAAATAACCAATCACCTCCTTGTCATCAACTGGTATGAGAGAGAGTGAGAGGCCGCCTGGGTGGGTACCACCGCAATGTCTATTTCTCCCGTCAAACAACAGTTTAAATGCACTGTTGTGTTTCGGATTGAAGGTCATTGAAGCCAGAGTAACTGCTGGATATATTTAGACTTAACATTTTATGTCTCAGTATGGCGAGCGCAGTGGAATGCCTAGCATTGCTTTGTAATTCAAGGTGTTGTTTGGTTTTGCTGCTGTTCATGAGCGGTCGTATCGCTTACCAGGCGAACGGCATGCTCGTCCCGCCATTCATAGCAATAAAAAATTAAAAACCTCCGCAGTGTATTTGGTAGCATTTACCTACAACTTATTTTCAATCTATACCATTGGTTCTTAACCTTCTAGTCACGAGGGACAATTTGACCTTGTTTATGCATTGACCACCCGGTTGATTGACTCGTTAGGTTGTTTGTTAATAAGGTAACAAAATGTAAATAAATAAACTCAATAAAAGGTATTTCTGTCTATTTGTAAATAAAACATGCTAAAATATTAAAGGATGGCCCCGCGGATCACCGATTAAGAACCACTGATCAATAGAAATGACTGACCCATAAAATAACTATCTATATATTAATGCATGCACATGATTGTGTCCCTATTAATGATTTATGTAAGTGATAACGAACCGGATTAGTGTTTTAATCTTATCACAGAGGTGAAGTAACACACACATAGCAATGAACAAAAAAATATGTATTATTTACATTGAGAATGCTACTGTTACTCTTGGAAGCCAGAATTAGAAGGGATGTGGCTGGAAATTATGTAAGCATGTATAGCAAACACCCAATCTCAGTGTTTTTGGGAAGTCTAGAGATTGGTCTTTCGTCGATTTGAAATGTATAATAGGTCAATCAGAATCTTAAAGATTATCCTAATCTTTATGATTAATGATAAAAACATTCTAAAATCAAAATAGATTAGGGGAGATTAGTACAATAGTAATACTTTGCATTATACCATAATGTCAGACGCCTGAATGATCCTACCTGGATTAGGAATCATATTTTCGATTTCATTTGCAAAGAAAATAATTAAAAATAACGGGCAGAATTATAGGGCCATAACAATTAAATCAACGAATCGCAAAGGTGTGAAAGAATACAATTAATCCAATTAATATAAATCTCCAGGTTTGTGGGAAAATCTATCCGTATTATTTTTGGATTATTAATTTCCTTTTTTGTTACCTATTTACTTATGTACATAATGTATTGTACATATCAGGTACAGATTGATTACATTCGAAGGTCCTTTCTCTATCAGTGTTTTCTTCAAGGAAGTTAGTTAGTAATGAAAAAATATGAAGATAGTGTCTTCATCGTAACTAATCACAAGACAACATTGCCACGATTGCTAATTACTAAGTTGAACATCTAATTACCACTTCGTTAGGACGTGTTCAACGTCGTGAATGAAATGATTTGCCAATTACACTGATGCGTAGACAATGGGATTGTTGATCATTGCAGCAAACAAATTAGAATTGTGTTACTACTTTTATGCACTAACAATATTTGTCGATTAAACAATGAACTTACACATTAACTCTCTTCCTTATAAAGATTTTAGGAAAAAACATTGGAAATAGATTCGATATTCTTTTCTACTTTATATAATAATAACATGGGATTATAACGCTCTTATTCATAGACGAGTTTATAAACCTATTTTAGCTATCGAATATTAATTTGTCTTCAAGTCGTCAAAAAAGGTTGCACGAATAATGACTAAAATGAATACTTTTTAAACATATAAATATTTGTTTCTTTTATTCCGACATATATATACCTAATGCACTTAATATTTATTTATCGTGTTCTATAAAGTTATCATCTGGCCGTGCCACAGCTGCACAGAGTAAATATTGCACATGGATTTAGCAAAATGCCTTCCATTCATTGAATCTTGTGGGATTAAGGCACACCTTAGCTTATCTAAAGTGTATTTTGTAATAACATAGCCCTTACTACCTTCTATAAACGAACGACGTAATAAATATTCAAAGATTCAATAGCCATTTCATTCCATATGCGAATTTTCAAACAGTTCAAAAGTATATCTTGACAAACGACAGGCGCAGCGGCAGCTAAATCCCTGCAAATCGTTCGATTTTCTCACCGATAAATATCTTTAAGGCCTGCAAATATATCATGTTCTAAATCTGGCTGTCTTGCACCTGTAAAATGTGTGTTTGCTTATGCATCGGTGACGGAAGACCTAATTCTAATATAATATTTTATGTGATATAAATTTTTTGCGCGTGTGGCCTACCCATAAACAAAATTACAAGCCACAATGCCCCGGAATCGCGTGATGTGAATAATTACATTTTCCCTGAATAAAAAATATCAATTTTATTCAAGTAATCTTGCATAATTTCTGTTGAATCTATAGCATTGAATCTTTTGAATCTATAGCATTGAAAATTGAAGAAGAAACGGCCCAATAATTCCCACTGTAATGTAAGTTATTTCTTTTTTTCTATCTATCCTAAACGTAACCAGAAAACACTTACAGCCGTGTTTGGTAACTATTTATTCATCTTGGTCACTCAACACTTTTTCACTTTGATAACAAGTTGCACATTTATGTAAAACCTTTTTAAAATTCAAGTGAACTATAAAGATGTCACTGAGTCATTTATTTTTTACACTACTCCCCAAAAAAGGGTACCGTTTTTAGGGTAAGTATAAGTGCAAGATTATTATTTATCGGTACGATCTCGTACGAAGACAGCACACACACGTGCACGAACACTAAAGAAAACTAATGTTTTGCTGAAATCAAAAGTGCAAGCGAGTACAGTGCAAGCTGCATAAATATCCTCTACAGAGAACTGAGATTCGGTATTAAATCACAAAAACCAAACCAAAAAATAACATATTTCGCTGGTTGTATGTGTATATGAAATGCCTGTTAAATCACGCCTAACATACAGGCAAAATTTTCACATATATTGCAGTAATATATATAAAGGTTCATATACGTATATGATAGTTCTTAAATGTAAATATCGCAAGCAGTTTTGTACAGTTGAAGACAAATAGCAGTGACACGCTCAAACACAAACAAACAACAAAGTGACGTCATAATATAAATTCAGCATGGACAACAAAGCAATCGCGATTGTCACGGAGGTGGCAACAGTCCAGCTCAGAAATGCGATGTTAGTGCATCAGCTGCCTTTCAAAAGCTAAATACTGAAGGACTACAAAATAATCGTTATTAACATGCACTTTCAGATCAGAACATCTCACAATGTAAATGTTTATAATTATTGCTAGACATAAACATTATTTTATGTTAATATTAATGTATTGAAATTATGCATCATTAAAGGACATAAGTTTCAGTTAACAGAAAACTTATGTATTATTGGTAATATCTTTATGCCGCTAGTATTTATTACAGAAATTTAGTGGTTCAATAACATTTCTTAGGAATTTAAACATATAACTTGTGCAATAGACCTTACTCAAGATTTTTTAATATGCGCCATTGTTTTATTGTCTTGCTATTAACTACTAAGTACCATATATAACAGTCATAGAGTAGGGTTGATTTTTCAATCCACAAGAATTATGTTCTTAGCTTCTTCCATTAGTCTCACATTTGAATTTAGTCAGGTTATAAAGCCTGTTCTGATACAAAGACTGCGGGTTCAATCCCCTCAGTAAGACAAATTTAGTAGTTTCTGATATCCAAGACTCAACAGTTAGCATCTCACTGTGAACTCAAGAAGATGTGTTTGACTATTAGGTGTTTTTAATTATAGTTTTTTTTATTGCAATGAATGGCGAGACAAGCATGTCTTTCGCCTGATGGTAAGCGATAAGACCGCTTATAACACCTTAAGTTACAAAGCAATGCTTCGCATTCCACTGCGCTCGCCATCCTGAGACATAAGATGTAAAGTCTCAATATGTCCAGTAGTTATTTTATCTGATGGTTGAAAAATCAGTACCTAATGGAATAACCGACAAAGGCGGTCGGGAGCAATAGACACTTAATACGGCGCCAGTTTTCTTAGCGTTGAAATGTAAACAAACGACAGCTTTCTACTGAACTAACAAGAGCGCCGCCTTATCACTTAACTTCGTGAAATGCAGATTTCAATTCCGTCAATAAACACGTTTCGCATTACTTTGAGTCTTTATTTATATTAGTTCTTTGTTATGCTTTGTTTTTCATAAATAATCCAGCCCAAACACACTTAAGAGTACCTACAATTGGAAAATTCGCTTCAGGGAGGTTAGGTCATCGTCAACCTACGACGTTGGCCTATTACGGATTGTCTCTTTGTAATCAATGAATTTAAATTCAATACGACTAAATCATTCAATGTACACCTGTTTCAATGATAGAAAAAACAATCGGAATCATATACTATTCAGTTTGCGACGCGAATAAAGTATTGACATCAAGTGAATCACGTACTTCTTTAACATATGACAGATGTTTTGTCGGAAGTATAATTGGACAGCCTTGCGATGTGAACTTTACCATCATTGCCAAATGAAGTAAAAAGAGGTACAAAATATTTAAATACAATACAATGTCAAGGTTCATAAAAGGATAATGACATCTCGTGAGCTCCTAAAGCTTCAAGCCTTGAGTCTATTTCCTAGGTTTGGAAAATCAAGCTGTTATTAGCGTAAAAAAATCGTATGAGTTGATTAATACAAAAATTATTTGCCCTGAATGCCATTACATCCACCCTCTATCACACCTTGAGAATGATGTGCTAGAACACGAACTATGGATGAGACAATGATTAGGAGCGCTTCTGTCCTTAATACAACGACATGAGTTTGACATGACGTGAACCATTGTAATTTTATACGACTATAAAAAGAAAAAAGCCGCCTCTTCTTCACAGCTACAACACGTTCCAAAGCGGTGGCAGAATTTAACGAATCAAAAGATCTTGTGAATTACTATTTGAATAAACGCCCTACAAAAAATAGATGCCTCCTAGATATGATTATTTTTACAATCAAACATAATTTTAAATCTTTTGTAGAATAAGAAGTTGATTACTATTTGAATAAACGCCCTTCAAATAATAGATGCCTCCTAGATATTATAATTTTTACACTCAAACATAATTTAAATCTTTTTAAGAAAAAAGCATTGAATTTATGTCCCTTGTATCGACGCGTAAAATCCTCACAACGAAATGATGTAAAATGGTGACTAACATTGTCTGCAGAATCTTACTAACGCTGAAGTTACAATAACTCCAAACAACTTAGTTACAAAGTTGTTACTCGATACTTTACCCCTTTTGGCTACACATATACATGTAATATCTATATGCTGATTTCTTAAGGAGAAAATACAATTTTGTGAGTACGTATAGTACGTATGGGTAGGCCGTAGGGCAATCAACTCTTCTTGCGTCTATTGTCTAAAATGTTTCTTGGACGCTCATTTTTTCAGGTGAAAATAATCTATAACGTTTGTCTACAAAGTCAAAATAAACCGTTCAAGAATAGATGCATAAAATAAAAAATTGCAAATTCAGCAAAGCATGATGACATTTCATGTGATATTTCATTTAAAAATAATTAAATTCTAGGACAGCATATTATTATACATATAATATGGTATTATCATAATTGTTTCTATAATACTCTGCCTGGGCGGCATTTGCGCTTACCATCAGGTGTAATGCCGCCAATATGCCGGGCCATAATAAAAAAAAAAAGTATAAAGCGTTGTAGTTCTTTGTGAATATCTAAAATATCGAACACTACAGTAGCCACAAAGCCAAAACATTACCAGTAAATGTTTATAAATCGGAAGTACCGCAGATAAATACAGAAATGTGACGTTGGCCTATTTAGTTCGTCTGAGTCAACTGTTCGCGATGTATGCCCGCCGATCAAAGTGCGAATCACGGGTTTCCTTTGTTAGCCTTCGAACAATAAGTTATTGAACGCGGAAGGCTGTAGACTGCACAAACTTTTGCGAGGGCAATCGCTTCCGTTCCGACAGATTAAAATTCACAAGAAGCCATTAAGAGACCTTTAGTAGTGCTACAACTCCCTTCCGGTGTTACAGTTTTGTTATGACTACTTGAGTTTGTTATCGCGTTCACAGCTACAAAAATGCTTTATGTGTTGCTTTGTACTGACTGAATAGTTTGGCTTTCATAATTCCCATAATTTTTAGGCATTTGTCAACACTTCAATTTGTTTCTGACTGTAATTTGTTTAAGGGTTAAGAATGGGCAATAAAATCAATATACGATAACTAATGTATTCATAGCAATACTATTATTGGATAAAACATCACAATTTGGTACGAAATATGTGTGTATGATACAGTATTATTCCGCAATATTTTATAATTAAATAAGATTAATCAATAAAACATGATACGAATTACCAGAGGAAAAGGAAGTGTGTATGATATGTTCAATTTAATTATTTCGATAATAAAAGAATTATTATGAATAATCTATTTACGTACAATGTACACAAAATAGCAAACATTAATAACGCATCTATGTGTAAGAGTGTGTGCCCATTTTAATTTTTAATTGTGCGCAAATTAAAAGGGCTTTGTCTACGTATCAACGATCAAATATACGGGCTCAGAAATCGTGTTTTTTGAATACTCTAATTTCAAATTATTATGATGCTTTCTATATTTTCATATCTAAAAACGATGACAATTTTAAGAAAACCCCCGTAGAGTTATCTCAGGTAGTATACCTAACCATATAACTGCCGACATGGTGTATCTCATGACTTCCGTGCGTCGAAGGTACAAGTTATTGTTATAGCGGGTCAACTGCTCCCCGGCTCGTTAGCTAAACGAGAATATGGCCAAAAGGCCGCTTTGACAATAAGGTAAAAATAGCGCCCATTCTGAAACAAGCACTCAACTGGTACTCTATGAAAAAACATACCAAATAAGAAGAGGAATGTTCTCGAAGGTCGCGTAACTCAACTCTTTCAATAACTAATATAGTTCAGTGTGTTAACAAAATAGGTTCTTAATCTTTAAGTACTGGAATGTTTTTTAAACTTAATTTAAACAAAACATTTTTAGTATTATGTGAACTTGAAATGAGAGTACTTGAACTAATTCTCATAAAACTCTTTGTTTTTTTTTCTATATACATAACACGTATATGACTGAGGCCCAAACATTGAAAGAAAAGTTCATTTTGGTACAAATATGTACACGTGTTTTTTTACCATCATAATTTTCCAATCTGGGCATTGACGTAAATCAATGAATCTGGGATATATTTTACTCTGGGATTAACTTGTTTTTTACACTTAAAATACGCAAACGAGTATGAAATTTAAAAATAAAACGATATTAAACATTGGCATATATTATCACTCTAAGATAGTCAGAACTCAGGAGTAACATATTTTTTGTGTGATTATGATAATAATAATTAAGCATTTATGTCCAATATTATTAAAAGATTAATTAGAAACAAAACACCGGTGGTTTCCAGACGTATTCAGAACATCGTAGTAAGAGAGTAATATCTCCAATTTATCCCAAGGGCTGTAATAAAGAAGGATAAACGCACTAAGTAGTTGTTGATTCCGTTAATCATTTTGCCTCCGCGATGTGAACTTCGTACCCCTACATCGACAAATGCCAAGGTCATTTGACTATATAACCGGTTGTAACATTGTCCTACTCAATATGTTTTTAATTCATATACATATTTAAATTTCGAAAATAAATCATTGTAGGTACACAATTATTACTTTGACGAACATTCAAATGTACATAAAGATTTTAGCATATTAAAATTGCCCGTTACTCGACTTCTTTCATTGTATTTGCAATAATCTGAGCATTTAATCAACTTACTCAGTAAAGTTATTTAGTTAGATCATAGATGTACATGGGATTACTCTGTGCTCCGACACGACGACGAATGTTCGAAAATCGCACGTAAAACTGTACAAATATGCCTAAGTACCTTACAAAATGTTCGAATCCTGTATCGTACCTTGTAATCTTAGACCAAGTTCGAACTGAATGATAAGTTTCATGGAGTACTGATTTTTAGAAGTGCAAAACTTTTATATTATATGTTGACATTCAATGTCCGAACATCGTGTCGGACTTTGAGTATAAAGTAGCCCCCCATATTTTAGGAATAGTCAGCCCACACTCCCCATTCTGATTTTTTTTTTATTACATTACTGCAACATCTAAACAACCAAAAACCAATAGTGAATATGTAATGTCAGTAATCTGAAGATTGATGCGCCAAAATTTGTTACTAAACATGAACAATGTAATGACAATTTAGAACGCCAGCACATACTGGGATAGAATGGATAATTACAAACCCTCTGTCCTTAAACATTATGCCGAGATATAGTATTTTATTTTATTAAGAGAAAAAATATTTTTTTATTGGACTTCAAGTTCATTTCTCCAAGAACTCCGGACCTGGATCGCAAATATGTATATATTTTTTCCCTGCACAAGGGACAAATATCCTTGTACCAATACTAAGTTTCATAGTAAAATGGGTGTTCTTCTTTGCTAATAAATATGTGAATGTTTTTTGTTATATATATTTTAGAATCATATTTAATAAGATTTTATTATGTTTTCACTGTCTATACTTTGAATAAATAAATATCACAGACCATGGACATGCCACAAAACTAATCAATATTATGATTAGAGTTAGAAATGTTATGTACAGTACAAAGATAAACTTGTGGATCATTGCCATTGATAAACAACACATCTTGTCTATCACATTAACATTAGACAATTAATGCATGTGCAAATTAATTAATATTCTGAGAAATACTCATTCATTAAAAAGAAAACAATTCTTGGTAAATATTGGTGATGATAATGATTTGAAAACACTTTGATGATAAACATTTCTTGAATATAGATTTTCACAATGTTTTCTTATATTTACACAAATGTTACTTATGCCCGAATACTGGAATGCAACTTAAATATAAATTGCGCTTAACTGCATTAATCCTGCTTAATGGTACTGACTAAGTGGGCCGTGCACTGTTAAGAGCAACTTATTATTTGAATGGTGTTCCAGTATTCGGGTGTTATTGAAATAAACCAACTTTAAACCAATGTTTATTTAAAGCTGTCACAATTAAATAATTACATGTATGATCTAACTATTATGCCAGTTATCTTGCAAATAGAAGCTTTAAAAATCATTCAACCTGTTATAATTGGTGACAAAATTTTAACCCTGTAGCTTACAGTTTAGGTGGCCCCAATTTGTATGGGAGTTAGGTTTCTACTTTGATCTTTTATTGAGTTCATTTTATGCTCGCTGAAGGTATAAATGTGTGTATATTTTATTAGATATAATTATATAAAAATAAATCAGTGCAATAAAACAAATATGTCATTTTTTTACTTTCAAATGGATTACATAGGATAGATACTTTTGTTCATAATGAAAGACTTTATTATTAGGTCTTGTGTAAAAATGATAATAATGTAAAAATTGATAATATGAATTATTCATAAGGAAAATGGTGACCTTTGGAATATAAAACATTGCCCTCCAATGAACACAGCATTTTAGGGATTGAAATTTTTGCTTTGGCAGTTGCAGATTTATTTATGCAACAGTTGACTTATTTGGATGTGCTTTGTGTCTCTTTGTACACAAAATAGAATTTTTGATTAGAAAATTTACTTTTTATAATTCAATGTAGGGAATAGATTTTTATTATATAAAAATATTTATTATTACAGACATTTTGTATATTCCCAGTGTCAGTTTTGATATTATTTGTAACTGAATCTTCTAAACATAATAGCGTTTTTTATATCAATTGCAAGTTTATATATATATATATATATCTTAAGATATAAATAAGATAGAAAATAACACATACCTCAGCGCGACTGAATGCATCTAGACCACCATTTTGTTCACATTTCTTCTTAAAAACCTCTTTGGTTTTGTTTCCCATTTCTCCCAATGCTTCCTCATTTATTTGACCCTCCAATTCAGGGGGTATAGTTAAATTTCCCGGAAGGAATGGTGCATCCGATTGTGCATAAGCAAAACCTGTAGAAAAATATAAATATTGAAGGTAAATACAAAAAAAAATTAATTACTTTGTGTTGTGATTATGTACAAAATATACTTCACATTAAGACACATCTTAATAAGTTAGTATATTACATGCAATTATTGTAATAAATAGGATTATTTTTTAGAATATGGGCAATATTATCCCTATTGGCCTCATTGTTGTTATCTATAAATAAATAAATAACACCCAACAGTCATATAGATAGTCCTGACCCCCCCCCACTAAGATCGAGTCTTGTGTCAAAAAGAACGTAGTGATACCCATATCAGGAACTATGAGAGACTTTTCAGTTTCACACACACACGGACCCGCAAGAAATATTTGCAGGCCGCACAAACATTTCTCTTGGTGCGGGGATCAGACCCGCGGCCTCTCGTTTCATAGGCGGCGTCTAACCGAATGCGCCACAGAGGGTGTCAAGAAGGCTATCTGAGGCTGTATCTCGTAACATTACAAATTACAATTGAAATATTCAGAAATCTTATGGAATGCTACCACAACTAGTAAATAATACAAAGCCACTGAACAAACTGGATATTATATTAACTCCAAAAACTGTTTCTTAATTGCTAAAATAATTAAACTAATACGAAATATGGCAATAAATACGCAAATGCTTTAGATCTGCTATATTAACTATATGTAAGCGGCCTTATAATTTTTTTGACCTTTGAACATTACAATAGTAGTAATTATCACTAAACATCTTAATTTTAAATTATAATGATTCGTTGCCTATGTAGTGCATTTTTTATGAATGTCTATAGACGCATACAATTTCTGTTTTGAATATTTTATATAATATCTTAATAGATGCTTAATTTACAATAAGGTATCGGTAAATGACAAATTATTTCGAACTCCAAAAACTGCTATAATAAACATCTTACCGATTACAACGGCGAACAAAACCAGGCACTTCACAACCATTTTCGTTGATACGGATTATTCAAGTCCTAATAAACTCGAAAAACACAAAAGACAATGTCCGGAATTTGAGTTACTTAGTGGAAACGTAAATATATTACTTTAGTTGCACACAACTGGCTCGCGTTGCGGCAGAAAACGAATTTCGATTTGGAATCTGGAGAAACTAGAATTATTTCACAAGCAATGTCAGTTCACAGTTGTCAAATGTCATTACTAAATTCTTAAAAATGGAAAAGCAAAGACGGTTTATATACACAGCCAAATGATTAAACATAAAGGAATATAATGATCTCGAATATAGATTTTTTAATTCATAAATAGTAATAATAAAACTTATTTTTTAATAGAAGTTCTATAAATATTTAAATTTAGTTCACTATACCATCGACAGATGGCGTTAATACAGCTTTAACACTTTCGCGGACACAACGTGATTGTACGTCATGATTTGAGATTTTGATACGGCACAACGTATAATGACGTCCAACGTATCCATACGTTATTATACGTTGTGTCCATCATAATACACACACACGACACGACGTTTGCAAACGATAACGTGATAAAACGTTTTTGTCATATTGTCTTTTTATCATTCAATATTATAGAACACAACGTATTTACACGCCAAATATATTTGTATGGCAATTTATTGTGTCATATTAGAATACAACTTGAACTGAGACCGTCCGCGAAAGTGTTAAGATTCGCCACCTCAAAACAATGCTGAAGGCGCTATACCTACCCATGGAATGGCTATACCCCGTGTTGTAATCACAGATCACTCTTGTTCACTTGTTTACTCGTCTGTGCAGATCACTCCCATATATGGTTATGATTGATTTGTGCCCGCGCCCATACCCAAAAAGTACATTTAATAATTTAATAAATTTTATAATAGGAAAGTAATACCATAAGGTTGTATTCCCAGTAAAGCAAAAAATAGTACCACTCTGTAATACTCGTTGGTACCGCTCAAGTGCAAACGAGTGGAGATAGTGGATAGGTATCTATAGGAATCGGACCAATAAATTGGTTGAAATCCAAAATTAGTCTTTAGATAATAAATGTAATGAGGACAGCAAAACGGTTTCGCGTTTGACGACTTATGGCCATTATTTTCAACAGGTAGACACTCCCGTGTAAGGATAGTATAACTTAAATAATCTTTATAGAGTATAGTTCCTAAATTACAAAAGTCAATTTTGTCCAAGTCGTAAGATTGGTAATAACTAAAGATTAAGATTGGTAAGATTGGTAATCACCTAACCAGAACCACGCGTGCTGGCTTGCGAAGCCATAGCTTGACGGTCCACACCATCCCGGCGCGAACCAAACGGTTCTCAAATTCTTTTTTGTGCCGCACCGTCAGGCTGTGGAATTGTTTGCCGTCTCACGTGTTCCCTCCTTCCTATAATCCTGAGTCCTTCCACCGTAGTGTGAAGAGGCATCTTAGCAGGCCGGCATAATTGTTTCCATTGGCATGGGACTGCCGTGTGATGCCAATGGATACTGTGCCTGTGCGGCATTTGCGCTTACCATCAGGTGCAATGTGGCCACTTTGCCGGGCCAGAGAAAAAAAAAAAACTAATAAGCTAGCTTGGCTTTTGATGTGATTGATAAATCTTTGATAATCAAAGTTATGGTACCTGTGTATAGTCCACCAACCCGAAATAAGCCAGCGTGATGGATTCTATCGTTATATTTCCTCTCAATGAGGTCCGTCCGGGCCGTGCAATGGGACGTGTACAGGCTGATACAGATACATGCGATAGAAGCCTTCAGTACTTAACACGTTCGCGCGCGGTACGTCGGTGGGCGATAGAAGATAAAAAAACTAACGCGACACTACGTCGACAGTCGTTCAAGTTTGAAATCTAGTAATCCACCGTACGTCGACGGGCAGTATTGTATTGTTGAAAGAAATCTGCCAGAACGCCCTAGGACGTGCGACGCCTGAAGACGTTCTGTCATTTGGTATGGTATTGGTAAGCGGACCTACGCAAGTACGCCTATGGACTTAGTATGGAAAAAACGTGTGTCAAAATGCCAAAATTTGTCATGCATTACAGCGCGCGAACGTGTTAAAGACTATAAAGTTGTTAGATTTTATTTTTTTCTTTATATAAGCCTCCGCAAGGATGTCCCCATTGACCTGTTACTCTTAGCGCTTCTAATGCACTAGCATCTATGTTGTGAACATCAAATCAATTATTGAATATGAAAAATAAAAATCTTAATATAATTATTATTTATTAATAATTCCCTAGTATAATACATTGATACTGACAACATTTTATATATTTAAATAAACAGTAAAGTATTTGTTTTCAACTGGGCAATCACTGTTGCATTCGTTTGATTTCTATTGAAATAACAATAAGGATAAGGCCAGGGTGGCTATTCCGTCTATGGGGTGTAACTCTCTACTTCCAATTAAATGCCGTACATTAAAAATACAGCTTTGAAAGTTGGCATGTTAGAAAAGCATCGCTTTTTGCAACAAATTCAACTTAGAGAATAAATAAAATGTTACAGAAGTTAATTATGTCTAATAAAAATACCTAGGTGTAGGTCTATCCTAAATATATTTACTACCCCTGACTTCACCAATATGACGGAATAGCCCCAAAAACTGTTTATTACAAATAAATCGTGGCCATGACTAGATATTTAAGATCCAGAAGTTAATAAATGATCTTCCAATAATGAACAAGTAATAATTTCTATGAAATATTGATGTATGACGGATTTCCCCGATTTTAAAGAGAAAATCTGTATAGCATCCATTTTTTACAAAAATATTTTTATCTTATTTCTTTGAATAGCTAAGTAACAGGTGCTAAATGCATTTAAAAGTTTAATACACTGTTTATCACATTAATAAAATAACGTTACCAAAAAAAAATTAAACCTTCACAATTTGTAAGCAAACAAATATGAGTTTTTAAAAAACTATGCCGGAATTAGGCACCCTGGCCTTAAATGTTTCTTTAATTCTGCCCCTAACCTATTTATTACAATCTAAACTTAATATAAAGCTCGCCCATTGCTTAAGCTAAGACAAGACACTACCAAAGGACCAGCTTTTCTTCTATTGTTGAACGCTAATATTAATAAGTGTACTGAATATCTTAGTATTACCGCAATATACTTGTATCTTAAAGGCTCGGTTTAATCCTTGAAAATTCAAGTGATTGCTGATTTTCTTATGTAAGAATTTAGGGTTATGGACCCCCCCCCCCCCCCCTCCCCCTTCTTTTTCTCGCGACATGCCAAATAGGACGCCAGTTTGCTGCGACACATTGTAACTTTCTTCAAGTCTTATCAATTGTTAGACAAAACAGGTTCTGGCGTGGCTCTATCAATTATGTACCGTTGTTATAAAGTTCCGTAATAAAATAAACAAATATACAGTGTCACAAAGTACAATACTATCTTCAGTACAAAGTTACATTAAGCTGTAAAGTTTAATTGCAGTGACAGCGGTTGTAATAATTAATGGGTAGGAGGAGCAGATGAAATTGGCAGAGTTGTTGTTTATCTGAAAACAAAAACAATACAAGGGTTACTTATTGGGATTCACTTTACACGCGGTGTAAACAGCGCCCTCTATGTGTTGTGGACCGCTTGTAAATCAGTCAGAATACAAGAATTTTCCAAATGTCCGAAATTGCCTATTCCGCTTTAGCGTAGTCCCTTTCTAAATAAGTTTTAAAAAGGACTCTTCGTTGTATATGTTGCATAGTTAAGTTTAATAGTCGTGTAATTCGTATTGAAATATTCCACAGTATCGTAAATACAACGATAGTGTTTCGACATTTGGAGCAAAAAGAAGTCCATTGCTGAACATAGATGTCGTTTAAAGATCTCGAGGTCGGTAATGCGCTAGCGACACCTCTGGTGTTGTAGACGTCTAAAGGCTATGGTAACTGCTTACCATCAGACGGACCGTATACCTTGATTGCCTCTTTAGTAGTAACAAAACGTCTGGTTGCTGCAACTTTTATAAGGTCTTCTGTGTACATTGTGAGAACATATTCGACGCTGCGCTTACGCATACGTGGGACCTCCACTCCACTCGTGACTTTTTTAGCCCTATCGAGTGCCCTGTCCACCTCAATATAATAATTTGTTAAAATTTAAAGTTTATATACATTACCGGTGTTTTCTCGCAGTTTTTCAGAGAAAATTCGAAGCTTTCGCTGACGACGTCCGGGAATGAAGCGTTGTCGCTCAATCGGGCAATCTTCATTGTGCATTCTCTTGCTTTTTTGCTACGTGTACAATGCAGTTCCTGAAATATATTAATAGTATAATATAAATGTATCTGTTAGTAATGTTTCTGTTAGTTATCGTGCATATGAATGGATTGGATATCTGATGTCCTTTTTCACATCGGAAATACACTGAGATAAGGGATAGAAATTACATATGGAAGTCAACGACCTTCCAGAGAAATTATCAGATTGCATTATGTGGACATGATATTTTATTTAGAACAAGTGTGATGTGTGGATTGGGCCTAAAGATACTGTAAGAATTACCATACTCTTAATTGCTACATATTTATTTATTTATCGTTATTCTTTATTGTACACAATAAATATAACAGTACATAGAGACAACGAAACAACAAAGTACACATGGCGGTCTTATCGCACTAAGGCAATCTCCACCAGACGGGTGTCTTGATGGATTTATCAGAAGGAGAAAGAAAAATACATGCATATGTAGTCATTCGGTAACTTTAATGATAAACAAAACAAAAAAAACTACTTCAAAATTAGTTTCCAAGCGGTGCTCATATCTTCTATATACAGTACCTATAATACTGGTTAAGACCAGTCTGCCCCGTGTCATGCCATAGTCTCCTTCAGTTGAGCACAGGTCTCCTCAACAATCAAGTGCTTGATTCATATAGTGTTATTACTGGTGGTGATCCCTCATTTGTGAGCGGCCGCTTGGGTAGGTACCACCGCAATGTCTATTTCACCCGCCAAACAGCAGTGTTAATGTACTGTTGTGTTTTGGATTAAAAGACATTGTGGCCAGAGTAACTACTGGACATATTGAGACTTAACATCTTATGTCTCAGGATGGTGAGCGCAGTGAAATGCCAAGCAATGCTTTGAAATTCAAGGTGTTTGATTTTGCTAGTATTCATGAGCGGTCGTTTTATTTACCATAAGATGAACGGAAAGCTCGTATTGTCATTCATTGCAAAAAAAACTTAGGCTTAGTCCAGCTCGCTATTTTAGTTCCAGTTAAGTTTAGCCTTTTTGAAAATGGTATGAATTATTATTATTATAAATAGAATGTACTCACATCGTACGTTAAAAGTCCCCTGCGAAGCCAGGTTTGAGCGATGTCCGTTTCATTAAAAACAGGCAATTTGTACGTTGCATGACAAGCCGTTGTTTCGTTTTCTTTATTTTCGGTTAACCATACCAAGGCGTCAAAGTTATCTGAAAAACATATCGATTGATCTTAGACCTACGCTTGAACTACTTAAATTGCCAAAAGCACCATCATAATTCCAATTGTTTTTTTTACGTTGAGCACTTCATTCAAAAGCATTACCTTCCAAACGGGTTCCATTCATAAAGTATTTAACCAAATTTAGGAATGTGTTTTGCGGTCCCGTAATATTTCTTAGAGTGCTATTATTATAACACATTTGCAAAGTGGCATTGACGAAGCCAATGAATGTGCTGTTGAAATCATCAAAGCTTGTACACCCCCTGCAAAAAAGTATACATGTGGTTATGTCGTTTTACTGTTCTAGTTTACTCATACCAAACGTGTCCTGTATATGAAAATGAAAATAAAATTAAAATAATTTATTGAACCATTAAAATGTTCAACATCGTTTAGATTCAGTCATTTTTTTTATCTACCACCCGGTTCGGAAAGCGGTTTTCACTAGAGAAGAACGGGCAAGAAACTCTAGTGTTGCTCTTTTCAAAACCAGTTTACAATGTAGTGATTATTACATAATTTACAAGTTGGTTTAAATCAGAGCAGTTTATTAATAATTTGTTGTATATTTACAATAATAATATAAATTTATGGACAACACTATAATTTTCAGAGTG
Source organism: Hyles lineata (assembly GCA_030180105.1). Lineage (NCBI taxonomy): Eukaryota > Metazoa > Arthropoda > Insecta > Lepidoptera > Sphingidae > Hyles > Hyles lineata. Next base: position 4,536,469 of record JARJEE010000002.1, on the reverse strand, counting down.
GGCCTGTCTACAATTGTTCTTCTGTGGCTGCAGATCATGATGAATTTGAATGAAAATAAATACCTACTTGTATTCATATTTTGTACATTTGTTTTATAAATACTGTCACTAGTCTGGGCATTGATTTGGTGGTTAGAAAGGCAAGGAAGCTGAAATTATGGGAGAAAGAGCCCGTGTTCAACAGTCAGCCTTAAAGGTCCAATATACTGGGTATAACAAGAGTGCTACCGAAAACGAAGCCGGGTGGTAGTATTAGTGACTACAAACACAACGCTACTAAAATTTCGCAAAGAAACGCGACAATTGTTCTTTGTGATTTTTTAAATATCGTCGAATTTGGGTGGTAAATCCATAGTTTTGCTAAAATAGTAATTGAAATCCCAGCGTGCCATAGCGTTCTTAAAAATAAAACACTATTATTTTAGAAAAAACTGGGTATATACCACCCAAATACGACGATAGAATAAAAATAACAAAAAAAGATGCAATTTTTGCAAAAATTATTATTTACATTGTGTCTGAAGACACTAAAACTACCAACCGGCTCCGTTTTCGGTAGCAGTCTCGAGATACCCTGTAGATATACCTACCTAGATATTATACTTATACTTACTTAGATGTGTTGTTGAGTTTGGCACTTATCATTCCTTTAAAACATTTGTCAACGCCAATCGCGTGCTCCTGTAAATAGTCAATTTATAATAACATGCTAAATAGTCCTTCGGCACGCGGTTCTAACATATTCCAGCAACTTAAAATAGGTTTTCCTGTTGTATTGACGCAATGGTAGTATCTGTTTCCTCAATATGATAGTACAAAAGGGGAATATTGAAATAATTTGTCATTCTCTACTTTTGCAACTTAAGTAGGTATTCGCATCCTGGTAGTGTGATAAAGCATGTTCATCGTTGTTTCAAACACACACACAACCTCAATGTCTTAATCAATTAACAGCATGATTGTGTAAATTAAATCGTTTATGAATATTTTTGTGTGGGTGTATGTGAGACCGAAAAGTCTCTCGTAGTTCCTGATACCCACGTCACAAGACTCGATCTTGGTGTGAGATCAGGAATATTTTATATATATTTGACTGTTGGGTGTATTTTATTGTATCAATAATAAACTTTCTCAATTTAAAGTTACAGCAAGTGTACTGCCGGTTATTGGTGACCCCCTAAGAATTTCCAGAAAATAAAGTCGGAATCAGCTTGATTATGGTGAAATCTTGAAAAGTTTAGGTCGTTTGTAAAAATGTTAGTTGACGAAATATGGATAGCTCTAGAGCTCTACGTACTCTCTCCAGAAAAAGACGTTAGATATTTTTTATGAATAAATATATATGTATAATACACATAAGGTTTGGTCATACTTACTCTTACTTCAAGCGTTCGTAAACACTCTTGTCGCTTATGGTCTTCATTTTTAACTACCGCCGATGAGACTGAAAGAAAAATTAACTCTGTTATTATACAATTATAAACTGGCGCCTACACCAACGTACGAGTTAATGGACACGAAAAAAAGCAAGGAAATTTTGATGCGATGTTCAGAAGTGATTTTGTATAAAAATAGTGCAAGGTAAATTGCGTAATGTTTTTAAAGCTGTGTTGTATATATATCACACAACATTTTAGTAAATCCAAGACATATTATGTGTAACTAATATGTTTTACTGTACTATGTGAACCCACCTATTTCTACGTCATCGATACACTTCCTTCAACTTTTCTATTTTTCGATCTTTATTTTGTGAAACTAATATAATAAGCCCAACGAAAAATAATTCTATTCCATTTTGATGAATTTCATTCTATATGTTCGACGATATTCATCAGATCCAAGCCAATTTTCTATCGGACAAACCTAGCGCAACTTTCTTTCCACAAAAAAATATCACCTACTTCAGGTTACAATTGGCGTAAAATACGCATACCTAATAATATTTTCAAAATATTAAACTGAATTGATAATTGACCTCCATCTTTTTTTATTGTAATGAATGGGGAGACGAGCTTGCTATTCGTCTGATGTTAAGCGATTTGATTAAGTCTCAGTACCTACATAATATTATTTCCATTAGTTACTCTGGATACAGTAGGTATCCTTTAAATCGAAACACAATATCGCTCTTACATTGCTGTTTGGCGCGAGAAATAGACATTGCAGTGGTCGTATTTTCGGTAATTGATTTATTTCTCTATCATTTTATGGTAGTCATGAATTTTATTCACAAAATTACTAACAGCTCGCCTAGGCTTCGCTCAGGTGGAGGTATAAAAAAGATGTATACTTTTTTGAACATATTCTATCGCTTATTTCATCAGGGATAGTGTAGGATTCTAATGGAGATTTTTTTTAAATTGGTCCGATAGTTTCATAGCCTATTCTAAATAATCAATTTTTTCCTCTTTATAATATTAATTTAGATGAGTATGGAATTTGATTGATGCAGGCTACTGAATAGACGTAATTATGTTTAACATATTATTAAATTATTTTCGAAGTTGCCTTGTCGTATATACATAATACTGAATGCAAAAATATTATTATTGGTAAAGTCTATGATCAAGGGAATTTCTTACAATAAGATCATATCAAGAAACAAAAGGCAGTATTTAAAATAGTGCGTATTCGCTAAAGAGATTTATTTACTTTACTTTTTTAAATTTAATTTTCTATATACATTTTCTTCTTTTTTCATATGTAAAAAAATATTATTAATTAACAAATTAAAGATATAGAATCAGAAGGTATTTTAGCATTCATGAAGCACAAAAGTTTGTCCATAATGCTATTATTGTATAATTAATATAATTCACGAAATACTTACCACAAAGTGCCAGACACAGAACTGCAACACATTTCAACAGACACATTTTGACCACTGGTGCTCACAACACTGTAGCTTCTAAGTGAATGTCCTATAAATTATTTATTTAATTCACTAGTTTCCTCTTATTTGTCACGTACACGAACACTATTGTAATTTTCAGTCGTCTACATCGGGTTAAATTAAATTCAATATTAACGTGTCAATTATTTTCCATCGGTTTATATAAACTTTACACTTTCCTCAACTACATACATGGAATTAGTAATAAATTAGTTATGACATAATGGTTAGTCAGCTACATTCACATGGGCGTAAGGTGAAACATTTATAACTGTTAATTCCTTTTATATTATACTTTAGATGTTGTATTAACGAAGCGGGGAAGCCACATAGAATAGAGTATACAGGGTATATCAAGACTGCTACCGAAAACGAAGCTGGGTGGTAGTTTTTGTGACCACAAACATAATGCAACTAAAAATTTCGCAAAGAAACGCGTCAATTTTTTTCTAATTATTTAAACATCATCGTCTTTGGGTGGTAAATCTATACATTTTGCTAAAATAATAATTTTAACCCTTGCGTACTAAAGCGTCTTCAAAAATTTAAGGGTGTACATTATTATTTCAGGAAAAAATATGTATTTACGACGAACATACGACGATAGGAAAAAAATAAATAAAAATAATTCGTCACTTTTTTGCGAAATATTTAGTTGCATTGTTTCTGAATTGACTAAAACCATTATTCGTTATCGATAGCAGTGTTGATATGCTTTGTATAGTTTGTGAAGTCAGGACTTGTACAGTTGAGCGTGAAGCTTGGCTCTACATTAGATCTCATAACTTATTGACAGTGCGAGTCATATGGTTTCGTCTTGGCAACATTTTATGTGAGAATGATTTTTATATACTGGCCCGTCATTATGACTACACTGCACCTGATGGTAAACGCAAATGTCGTCCAGGCAGAGTATCGAATGGCATAAAACAGCGGTTCCATGCCATGATACAATTCTACTGGCCTGATAAGATGCCTCTTCACACTACGGCGGATGGATCCAGGATTATAGGAAGGAGAGAACACGCGTGACGACAAACGATTCCACAGCTTGACAGTGCGGCATATAAAAGAATTTGCAAACCTTTTGGTTCGTGCCGAGATGGTTTGGACCGTCAAGTTGTGGCTTCGCAAGCCAGCACGCGTCTGCGGTTCGAACAGCCAAGAGACCTACAAGTTCAATGGGGCTTTACAGACATATTAAAAACTAGCGGCCAGGCCCGGCTTTGTCGGCATGAAAATATTATATCGGCTATGTTCATCAGGGATAATGTAGGATACCAATGCTGGAAGAATTTTTCAAATCGGTCTAGGTAGTAGTTTCAGAGCTATTGAATATGGCAAACAAATAATCAAATTGGCACCCGTGGCACAGTTGGTTAGACGCCGGTTGTGAAACGTGAGGCCGCGGGTTCGGTCCCCGCATTGTTGCGTGATAATAGTGTACACCCTTTTATTTATAAAGACTCTAAGATATAAAGCAGTTTAAATCATTATTTTAGCAAAAACTATGGATTCACCACCCAAGAATGGTGATATTTAAAAAATCATAAAAAAAATTGTCGCGTTTTTTTTTTGAGAAAATGTTAGTCGCATTGTGTTTGTAGTCATTAAAACTACCACCCGGCTTCGTTTTCGGTAGCAGTCTTGAGATACCCAGTATAATTGTTTATTTCGCGTTGTTAGACTGCCTCGGTGATGCAGTTGTAATACGATTAAAAAGCTAAGTTCTCTGGTTCGAATCCTAGGGCGGGCAATTTACTTTGCAATTTATTTTGGAAAACATCGTGAGGATACCTGCATACCATAGCGATTTTAGAGAAATTCTACGGTATCTAGAGCCCACTAACCCGGACTAGGCCAGCGTGGTGGACTAGGAATATGGCCGAACCTCTGTCAGTGGTACTTTCGATTGTAGAGGCAGCTCGTACCCTGCAATGAGACGTAAATGGACTGATACTGATAAAAGTGATATACTCGTATTAGTCTCATTTTTCTTATTTTATAATCCATCCCATGGTTGACTGGGTGACATTACTATTAATTAATTAATTATTATCATATAATTTCTATACTTGTTATTGTTTCTTTATGTAGTTCAATAAAGGATTCAATATTAATAAATAATATTCGTACCACCTGAAGCTGCCCCGCCCCTACTTTCGTCCTGTTTCCTTATAATATACATCACATGATTGTCTGTAAGAGATTATTTTAATGTTTAGTGGTGGACTTATTAATTTAAAAAGCAAGCTCAATTATTTGCGTAGTAGGTGGCCCAAATTTTAGGATGCGAAATCAAAATATTTTACTGGCATCATAATATTGGGATTTTCTATAATTTCTCCTATTGATTTTGTTGAGAGTTTCTTAAATACTATATTTTCGTAATTATTATCACCAAACACATCATCATCATGGGAAAGCTTAGTGAAGCTGATAGTGTGCTATTTTTTTTAAAATAATACTTATTAGTGTTAATAGAACCTATCTATAATAGTTGTGATATAAGTCATTGTCATTTTGTATACTCATACGTCAAAGTCACATGAATTTCATCTGAAATGTCGAAGGATGTCATGATTTAAAGAAAAACTTAATTAAAAATTTCTCAGTTTGTGGCTTTTTACAAAATTTTCTGTGTTTAGTATGGCTAAAAGCCGATAACATATATAAAATCTCATTCACTGCTAGAACAACAGCAGTGTAAGAAATCATATACAAAACATGAGTTGCTTTCAGAATGTATTTTGAAAACTTGTTTATTTCGCCAGAGAGCGAAGAAAAACAAATCTACTTTCTTAGCAAAATATTGAGTTCAAGAAGAAAATGTACTGGTGTACAAAATTGTAAGGCTCTACAAGATGCTGGCCTAACGCCACCTCCGTATTATTTGTCATCATCGTCTACTGGTGACGCTAGTGCGGATTGGATTAAAGAAAAGAAAATAGCGGAAAAAGTAGCGGCGTATTATAAAAATAAAGAACTAAATAATAAAGTCAGTAGGCGTAAGCCGGATACTTCTAAAAATAAGAAATTGCAAAAGCATATTCTCAAAATAAATACTCTACCCAAATATAATATTCATGCACCTAAAGATGTTTATGTGTATAAGAAAAAACATCTTGTAAAAGAAGTAAGATTTCCAAAGCAGGTTGTAACGTCTATAACTAGTTTACATGGTCCAATAAATGACTATGATAGTTACAAGAAAAAAGATAGACTAAAGAACAAGAAATTAGATACATATAAAAAAGATAAACGTCAACATACATGTAAGTGTTTAAAACAAAGAATAAAAAAGAACAAAGATGCAATCCAAATTACAAAATATGACCAACCTATTACATCCATTTTAACAGAACCTGCAACTAAAAAGAAAAAAGATGCCCTCCCTTTTACAGAATGTGAACAACCTATTACATCTAATTGGATAGAAAATGGGGCTAAAAATAAAAAACAAGCATATAAAAATATCAAACATGAACCTAATGAAGTGGACAACTTAGAACATCAAGCCAAAATGAAAAAGAAAGCGTACAAAAATGCTAGACATGAATATGTATGTCAGTGTTCGGAACATAATATTGCCGAGAAGCAAGACAACTTAAATGTAAATAACAAATTTGAACCGGACATATTGGACTGGTTATTACATGAGGGTAAGAAAATAAAAAAGACATATAAAAATACCAAAAATCAACATATGTGCAAGTGCTCAGAACATAAAGACGAGGAGCAAAAGGATTCATATATAAATACTAAATATGAATCTGATAAACTGATAAAGTTAGAACATGAAGGCAAAAAGAAAAGACATGCAAACAAAAATACCAAATGTGAACACATATGCAAGTGTCCAGAACAAATGGGCGAAGAACAAAAGGAATCAAACATAAATACTGAACATGAACTTAATATATTGGACTGGTTGGAACATGAAGGTAGGAAAATAAATAAGATTTATAAAAGTAATAAACGTGAATATATATGCAAGTGTCCAGAATATGAAGACAAAAATACAAAACATAAACGTGATGAATTAGAGTTATTGGAAAGCGAAGGTAAAAAGGGCAAAAAGGAATATAAAAAACATAATCAAATAATATGCAAGTGTTCAGAACAACAAGGCGAAAAACAAAAGGACCTAAACAAAAGTGCCAAACATAAATCTGATATATTCCACTGGTTAGAACGCGAAGGTAAAATAATAAAGGAGGCATACAAAAATACTAAACATGGACATTTATGCAAGTGTTCAGAACACAAAGCCGAAGAGCAAAAGGATTCTAACAGAAATACCAAACATAAATCTGATGTTTTGAACTGGTTAAACGAAGGAAAAAGAATAAAAAACACATACAACAATACTAAACATGAACATGTATGCAATTGCTCAGAGTATAAAGAGAAACAGCAAAATATAGGGTTGAAAACCATGGCAAATTCCTCAAAGGCCGCATCAAACGCAGAACACCTATTGGCAGATCATAAAAGTGCTCATGTTAAATCAGAGCCAATTAAATGTATGTGCAAAGTTGACCTAACAATAGACAAAAATAAAACAGAAAAAAGTCTAAAACATAAAGCTAAAACTTTTTTACACCATGATTTTATGAAAAAAATCAAAATTGAAGATATTCCCCCAGAAGGTAAACTAAAAGAAATCAAGGTTAAACAAGATGCGCATGATGCAGAAATAATAAGCAAATTATTATTAGGGGATAGGTGCAAAAGAGGTCCATGCACGAAAGCAGCAATGGCGAAAAATTACAAATTCTTGTGTAAATGCACCGAGAAGAAAAAACCTGAAATAAATGAATGCTCTAATGTTATATGTAATGTAACATCATCGAGTACTGTAGAGAAAATAAAAAGAAAAATTATACATTTGTGTCACAAATATTCTGAAATATTAAAAAGAACAAAAAGCACGGTACCCACTAAAGCAACTAATATTGATCGCAAAATATGCGACGTGGGCCCTTGTAGGAGCGCATTTGATAGTAAAAACGAGAATTTTTTATGTAAGTGTATAAAAATAGCTACAGAATGTACAGATGCAGACTGTGGTATTACGGAAAAAAATAAACTTGCTACTAAAGCTTTAAAACTTTCTAAGAAGCCACGTAAAGATGGTACTAAAGACCAATCTCCAGCGAAACGCAATGCTTTTGATCAAACCGGCGAACCTTTTTTCGAACTAAAAGTAAGTTCAGTTGATATGAGCGCCTTAAATTCTGATGAAATTAGGACTAAAGTTAAAGCTTTGGGAAAGGCTCAAAAGAAATATGAATGTATTTGCCCTTCACATGCTCGAGGTGATCATAGTTTTCTGCCGAAAGCATCGTGTGCTGCAGGCATATGTAAAAAAGCTTATAAGAACAAGAAAACTGATTTTAAATGTAAATGCGCTGCAGAAAAGGCACGCGTTTGCACGGATTTAACTTGCGAACGACACATAAATAATATATCATCGTTCATGAGCGATCCATTATTTGAAGTTAAGTTTAACGCTCAAGACATGCGCATCGTAAATATGGACGAAGTCCGTAACAGAATATCTAAAATAAGAACTCAAATGGGTGACGTTTGTTCAGCTGGGATTTGTCAAGACGCGGCTAACAATAAAAGTGACCATATTTGCAAGTGCAAACTAAAGAAGATAAAGCACAACATTAGAGAATGTTCCGAGAATATTTGTCATAAAAGAGGTATTGATTGGGGGACGGCTATAAAATCTACAATATCGTTCTTATCATCTAAAATACCTAAAGATCTTAAACCAGAATCAAGTGATGTGGTAGTCGATTATCTAAAAAGTGATATTAAAAACAAACCGAGACGTATTTTCAGCAAATCCAGTAAAAATATTCGAAAAAATAATATTCATAAAAGGAATGGTCTGTCATTTCCTTCTATTATGCCTGATAACATTGAAGATAGTAATTCATTCTTGAAATGCAAATACATATTATCTCGTTCTTGTTCGGCTTTGCTAAAAAGGGTCGAATGTCGTCGACATAAATATAAGCGAAATGGATTGAACATACCTACTACAATTAATGAAGTGCAAAACATTAAAAAAAGACACGTCAACGGCGATGCATGTGTTTGTTGCATTTGCGAAAAAAGTGGAAAGTATTGTAGATGTAGCCCACCAACAGCAAGAGCTAAAACTTTATTAAACGAAGATGACCAGATGCCAATAGAGCCTTACTTTAAAGTAGATGACTATATTCCAATGAAATCTGTTCAAGCACATAAGAAGAGTAAGAACGTATGTATGTGCGACTATGATGAAAACCATATCTGTGAATGCGGATTAATGATAGAGAAAGAAAAACAAAAAAAGAGGAAACATGCAGCGCTGAGTCGTTCTCAAAGGTTAAAACAAAAACGACATAAAAGGAAAAAAGACACACAAAAAATTAAAATCGATGCCAACATGTCAATACAAAGGAGAAAAGAATTTATAAAAGAACAAAAAAAGTTTCAGAAAGAACTAAAAAAGAAGGCAAAGATCGAAAAACAGAAAAAGGATAAATTACTTAAACTTGAAAAGAAAGAATTGGAAGCTATTAGTGCAGGGAAAGAAGAAGCACAGGAGACTAGTTGTTTTGCAGACTTTTGCTTGGGAATTTTGAAAATATGTGTACTTCTTTTAAAAGGAATAATTTTTGTTCTGTTTAAGTCTCTTGCTGAACCTAAGAATACATACCATTACGTCAAGTTAAAACTAATGGACCCTGTCGGGACTTTCCTTAGAGTATATCAATACTTATCTGATGGATGGAGACATAAAAAATTACAAATGTTGAAATCAATAAGCGGCTCTGACAAAATGACAGTTCTAATTGATACATTCCAAGAAACTCCTATTTTCCAAGCTTTTGCTGACAAGGGGACAACTCCCAAGGAAAAGCGTGCTATTAAACAAAGAAATAAACAGAGAAAAATGCGAATGAATAAAAGAACTGAGGACGCATATCGCAATTGCGGCCAATCTCTTTTACATACTCTAAGGAAAACACCATGCTTATGGATATATCACTTGTGCCCTTTCTTTTATCCACATTGCTTGTATATTATAACATTTATGAAGAATATATCTGACATACTGTTGTTTATGGTAGCTTTTGTATTTTGGACACCGTGTATTGTCTGTTGTGAAGCTTGTCGGGCGCTGTGTTGTTGTATTTTGTGCACAAATTAATATTATGTAAGTGACATGTGATGAATAAAGCGCTAGATAAGAGTTAACTTTGTTATTTACTTTGTTCATGTTTGAAAATCACTTATACGACATACAAATCGTAAAATATCTATGGCCTTATACACAGACAATTTTAAAAACTATTTTAATAGTTTTACCCAAGGTTTTATCCTTTTCGAACGACTTTTGAATTCCGTCAGAGGGAAGAATACAAAATATTCATTAACTTAAATATGTTTTAAATATGGTTTTAAAACTGTGATGAAAAGGGCCGCTACATTTTATAATTGTATAATACCTCTACTTTAAAAAGTCGCTCGAAATATTTTTTGTGAAAGAATTGCAGATTATAATTTAATTATCAAGTCATTTTAATCAGTGCCGCTTTAATGAACTATCCGATTCGGAGGCAGTAGATTGCAGCTTCGATGTCCGTGTCGGGAAATGTAATGTAATCACAAAATCACCCCGGTTTGTGGTTAAGAAATGCAGAGCTTCGAGTAATAGGCTCATTTATTTGGAAATTCAAAAATTTCATCAGGCTACGTTACTTTTAATAATTACACTGCACACAAAATTTTGTTTTATTTGTCACATCTACTGACCAGGGTGTTCATATTATACCCATATTACTTTGTTACCCAATATCGCTGTGGCATACAAATTGTATAACTTGGAACTTCCGGTGCAGAAAACGAAGTTTTATCCAGTCTGCTCCACGTACTTCGTGAGGTCAAAGGACATTGTCCACATTGTATGGAGGTTTTGCCTTAAAGTGGACAGTCACCGAGGATAATGACGATTTATGGAACAATAGCTTCATCCATTAGAAACTATAGAAATAATAAAGTTATGTGTCTAGATTTTTCAAATTGTTTTTATAGTTATGTTTATCATTGGGGGATTTGAAATAAAACAATTACTTTGCTTTCATATTTTTCTTATTCTGTTCATTAACAAAGCAAAATATTGTCTAAGAAAGGGGCAGGAGGATTTAAATTGGCTTGATGGCTTGCCTTACCTGGCCTTGCCCAGCTCGAAAATCAAATTATACTCGTAGTGCAATAATTAGCGAATCAAAACATTACCACCAGAGTCGCAATCTACTGTTGTATTACAGTCATCACCACCCCTAGGCTGTAGTTATGTCTTCTCCTTTGTCCACAGATCCAAGACAGCAGACGTGCCTGCCATTGGTATAATTTATATATCGGGATAAGCGGGGTTGTTCGTATTTAAGCCAAGGTCTAAATTCGCCGCCCAGTGGTCAAGGGGCGCCAGAATTCCACCACGGTATCCCCTGCCTGTCGTAAGAGGCGACTAAAAGGGGTCATCGGGGTCGCTAAGCACACAGCGGGGGCTGTGTGCTCATGTCGGGAGTGACCCCGAGATGGGCGGCAGAACGTGTGGCCTCGTGTCTGTCGCGGACGCCCATCTCACCATGGGCGTCCGAGGGAAAGTGAGGGCATCTGCGCCCTGCCAACATGTGAGGAGCCATATTTGGCAGTGCGCCGGGTGACACGGCGAGTTAAATGGGCGCCATATGCCTGTCCACATCGCCTGTCACCCATAACGCGCGTGATGGCCACCGAGAGGTTTTAGTCGGTATGCCGGCAAAAGATCTTTTTAGATCTCGGTAGGGACCCAGCCTGATAACAGGCTGGAAGGCCGGAGACCCCGACATGCCCCTTCCGATCTCCCCCGAGTGTCGGAAGGAAGGCTAAAGGAGCTTTACTCTCGTTAAAAAAAAAAAAAAAGGTCAAAATTCGAGCTTCGAGCAGTACCAGTAGCAATGCCAAAGTCCTTGTAGATAGCGTGGTCCATTATTATTAGCAAAAGTTAACAGAGAGGATATCAAATAGTAATATTACTCACTATCACTTACAAAAATTATATTTATTTTCAGTCGTGGCATATTTTTAATAAAGTAACATATAAAGACTTATAAAGACGTGATTTTAGACACAATGCAACTAAAAATTTGGCAAAAAGAACCGAGGATTTTTTTTGTTATTTATTTTCTATCGACCTATTTGGGTGGCAAATACCTACATAGTTTATTTAAATAATAATGTACACCCTTTTATTTTTAAAGGCGCTATGGTATGGGCTTAAATTATTATTTTAGTAATAACTATGGATTTACTAGTTACCACCTAAAGACGACGATATTTAAAAAATCACAAATATAATGTCGCATTTTTGCGAAAATTTTAGTTGCATTGTGTTTATAGTGTTTATAGGGCTATGGGGTAAGGCTAATGCTCCTAAATAGAGGTCATGGCCTTTCCTAGGTGCTAAGAGTACGCGACTTCGGCCCCCACGCTTCTGCAATCAACCAACCTTCCCTTCCATAACAGCAGTATCCACTCCTACAGGCCATAATCTCCTTTTCTATAACAACCTCTACCCACAAATCCTATTTCCTTTCCCAAGATAATGATAGGCAGCAGCGTCTTTAATGCAAGTCCCTTACTGCGCTGGCCAACCCGCCTGCCAAGCGTGGCGAGTAACGGCAAATACCCCCACAATGGCGACACAAACAGAGACCAGGCCCCCAGTCCCCGGCAGCCCCACTATTTCTGGTTATGGTAGATGGTAGGTGAATTCCCGGGTTGACCCCGGCTACCACGACGATTGGCCCTGATAACAAACAACACGCACGTTGAGGACAGACGAGAAGATTGTCGAACTGGAAGAAGAATTGAATGGGTTACACTGGGACATTCTGGAGTTTTCAGAAGGCATGAGAAGCGATGCAGGGTTGAAAGTGGGGCAATTTGGACATGGGTAACTGACCCCAGAAGTACGAGGCTGGCCGACTTTCTGGAGAAAGAGGACTCTTTGCGATGATCTCTTTTTTCCAAAAGCCGCGTCACAGGAAATGGACCTGGCTGAGTCCTGACGGTTCTACGAAAAACGAGATAGATATCTTAACGATGAATAGACGAATGTTCAGTAATGTCTCTGTGGTCAATAGGGTGAAAACTAGCAGTGATCACCAAATAGTTAGAGGCACATTGAATATCAATGTCCAATTAGAATTGCGTCGCTAGATGAAGTCTACGCTCCGACCTTCTCGCGCCTATATCCAAAACCCCGAGAGCTTTCAACTTGAACTAGCAAATCGCTTTGATAACCTTAAATTAAAACGTTGCAGTGGACGAGCTAAACAGCGGTTTAGTAGAAGCTGTCCATACGGTGGGATATAAGTATTTTAGACTTCGCCGTAGAGATAGACTACAAAAAGTCTCGACACTACAGCGATGATATATCGAACATCAGCCTGGGTGAGATTGAGATGACCCTGAAGCAACTTAAGAATAATAAGGCGCAGGGTGAGGTAAGAATCACTTCAGAGCTTCTGAAAGCGGGTGGAACGCCGATATTGAAAGTCTTTTAGAGTGTCTTCAATACCGTTCTCCTCGAGAGCTCAACGCCGGAGGCATGGACCAGGAGCTTGGTGGTACTGTTCTTCAAAAAAGTTGATAACACTTTGCTGAAGAACTACAGGCCCATCTCGCTTCTGAGCCATGTCTATAAATTGGTATCGAAAATCATAACAAATCGTCTCGAACGCAGGTTTGATGACTTCCAGCCTTCTGAACAAACCGGTTTCCGAAAAAGGCTTTGGTACCAAGACCACATTCATACGCTTTGGCAAGTTATACAAAAAATTGAGATATATAACTTGCCGCTTTGTTTAGCGTTTGTGGACAATGAGAAAACCTTTGTTCGATCGCGACCTGGGCTTTGCTATAGGCTCTCCAGCGGCCCCACATCGACTACCGGTACATCGAAGTGTTAAAGTGCATATACAATAACGCCACCATGTGGGTCCGAGTACAAGATCAGGGCACGAAGGATACACCAATACAGAGAGGCGTGAAACAGGGAGATGTTATATCTCCGAAACTGCCGCGCTGGAAAACGCCTTCAAGCTCTTGAAGTGGAATGGATTCGGCATCAACATCAACAGCGAGTGCTCTCGTCCAAAATACCTCTATGCCTTAAATAAAGTCTTCGATAGTTGTGTGTTCTGTATCTGTATCAGCCCATATACGTCCCACTGCAGGGCACGGGCCTACTCTACAATCGACAGTACGATTGTGAGTGGTTAGGCCATATAGTCCACCACGCTGGCCTAGTGCGGGTTGGCGGACTTACATACCATAGAAATTCTTATAAACCGCTATAGTATGCAGGTTTCCTCACGATTTTTTCCTTCACCGTTTTAGTGCGTGGTGATTGACTAACAATACACACATGACTCCGAAAAGTCAGAGGTGTGCCCTGGGATTTGAACCCGCGACCACCGTGAACATATTGGCAGCCGCGTAGAAAAAAATAATATCTGAGTACTATCTATAGCCGATATGCTCGGCATGTGCTCACATGTTTATTATTTTGTCCCCCCCACTCCCTTCACCCCTATCTCCTTTTCCCTCAACCACTGTAGCTTAGCTTTTATACTGAACCCAATGCAAAAAGAACCATTGGAATCCTACTACATTTTGAAGAGTTCTACTCTCCAGGTCCGAACATAATCATCAGATCTTCATGTTGTATTCCTGCGATCAACCTGTCAATACGTTATTTCCAATGAAAAATAAATCACTAAAAGTAAAAACTGCCGAAGATATTAGAATTTACGTGTATTTTAATTTTTTCACCCACCCCCCAAACCTCCACTCCTTTTTCCCTCTCTCGCTGTAACTTAACTTTTATAATGAACATAATGCAAAAAGAACCATTGGAATCCCACTTAATTTTAAGGAATCTTCAGGTCCGAAGATATTCATCAGATCTTCACCATATGGGACCAAATTTTATGGGACCAAACGACAAGCACCAGCTTTCAATTAAAGAAAGAATAGTCGAAATTGGTTCACACAGTACAGAGAAACGAGGTAACAAACATAAAAAAGCAACATACAGTCGAATTGAGAACCTCCTCCATTTTTTGAAGTCGGTTAATAATGAAAATTTTATCAAAATAACTGGACAACCGTCACAGTTCACAGCTATGGTTTTTTTAATGCAACATATTTTTCGGCGTCAATTTTTTTTCGAAAAATGTTTTTGAAGTGAGGGCAAAAATGGACAATGCCCTTTAAACTCCAAACGCCTATGCATGATTGTTTCATTTAAGCAAGGTCTACTTATGCCTTTGAAGATATATAATAAGTTAATATTTACTATATTATTAAAATAAAACTGCTATGTGACGTGTATACTTGTATGTATAATTAGCGACCACAAAGCCAATATCTACAGCATTCAACCGCAAGAAAACAAGGACTCCAAACGATTGCAGCTAATAAAAACAAAAATAAATGAAATAATTGAGTAAAGACTTTCACAAGATACAAAAAATGCGGATAAAACCATGGACATATGGTATACACTTTGAAGTATGGTCGTCGTGCCATCGTCATCAAGTAAACATCTTTGCATTTTGTCTCTGGACATTTTCTCCTGAGATGCCTAAATGACAATTCTTTCTTTAGATCACAAAGGAACTTTCTATACCATTCTCTGAAACAAGTCTTTACATTAACATCATTTTCTTGGTCTCTTTGTTCTTTTGATGTAATATCAATCGCGTTACATTGGACCACTGACTTAACTAATGCTAATATAATTTGACGAAGATTGTAGTTATCCCCAAAACATTTGTTACAATCACGACATTTTGTCAAGGCTTTTCCACGTTCTTGTTGTTTCTTTCTACATAGATGACAATTTCTTACTTTGTCTTTACGGGATTTGTACAATTTCACATTTTTGTAATTTAAAATCCGTAAATATTTGCCACCCTTCTTTATTTCAAAATTTATTTTTTCAGGAGACACTAATATTACTTCACTAGGCTTATTGTCAGAGGTTTTTTCATTCGTTATTTTTATTTTTGAAGGAAATTCATTACAAGGACCTTTCATGGATTTTTGTGCTCCAACTTTTGATTCATCAACAATCTTTTCAGTTTGATTAATTTCACAGCACATTCTATTTTCTTGTTTATTTACACTGGTCTGAGAAATTTTATCTGCACATGGAGAGCTATATTTGTTCCGCAAATTTTCTTGAATACAAGTAGCTTTATTTCTTTTGCATCTGGTTCTCTTTTTCTCAGCCTTGCAGCTGTTGCAAATTTGTGTTTTTGCATTACGTCTCTTCGCACGAGATTTTGATATTGTTAGGCCATCATGAATATAAGCTCGCTTGCCATCGGTATCGAGTATGTCTATGCGAATTCCTTTACTTTTTTGTCTAATTTCAGACGTGTTTACGGCCGGTTCACTTTTGATTTCTGGATATTTTCTTGACGATTTGCCGCGTAATTTATAGCAGCTTTCACACTTACACCTTATTAGATTGTCCATCAACATCTTAAGTTTTTGGCATGAATTCGTAATATTCTTTTCGACCGGAAAATCAAGCGTTTTATATGTGTGCTGCGGTTGAATCAGCGTTTTGCTTCTTTTAGCTTGCTGCTTATTTGTCTCATTAATATAACTTATGAACACTTGTGTCGGATTATTTAGTTTATCGCTAAGACATACAGGTAATCCACAGTCCCTTAAAAATGTAGATCTCTTATCACTAGATTGATGTTTTCCATTTTTAGAAACAAAGCCACAACAGCGCTCCTCATCCAATCTTGTTTGGTTCGGTTTGGACGGATTGAGGTGAAATTTCATTTTCTTCCATAAATTCAAATCCTTTCCAGTTACACAATAATTATTTGAAAACAACGCCGTATAAACTTCATAAATTCTTCTATTTAAATATTTATCAGGCATTATTTTGTGGTTGGATTTAGACAATTCCTTTTTTGTCTTGCAGCGACTAATATTATTATTTTCTAGAAATTTCCTTCTCAACAATGTGCTTTCACATTTATTTTGTAACGTGTGATACTTATTGCCACGCAGCTCAGGATGTGAATATTCCACAAATTCCCAATCTTCGGGTGACCTTCTACGTTGTTTTAAATATGTAATAGATCTCTGCTTAGATTTATCTTTTGCATGCTTTACTCTAGAAGGGTGTCTTACTATATCTGTGAATGTGTTATCACCAAACATATGTGGATTTTTTATTGATGAACGGTTTAAATCGTGAAAATTAAAACGTTTTCCTTGCTTGGATGCTATATTGCAGTCGCTAGCTGTATTTCTACCTTTCCATTCCTTTCTGCCGGCAGGTTTATAGGTTTGTAATGAAAATGTCACTTTCATTTTTGGCTTTTCTTTATGCTTCTTGGAGAAAATACACGATTTTATAGTCACTTTCTTGGGGTCATCATCATCTACCTGCTGAGTGATTTTGTAACATATTTTTTTCAAATCCTTTAGTTTCCTAGGCTGGCATTTTTCTTTATTATTTTTATTAACATACAGTATACTTGATGATTTTGATGTCACACACATGCCTTCATCGTTTCTCCTATAAAAATAATCCTTATTGTGATGTGAAGATAGATGCTTCTGTATATTAGGCATTGTCCGTCTGAATTTTCATGGATCAGCATGAAAAGATTGCAATCTTTACAATAATTTTGTACAGTGTGTTTTAAAATTACTTCCAATGTATCATATAGATTACTATGATAAAAATATTCTTTTGACTATTTTTTGTTTCATAATCTAAGTCCTTATAATGTAAAATCTGTAAAAAAACACAATATATTAATACGCTTTTAATTTGGTCAAGAGATTGTGTGTCTAAGTTCATCAATGGACATTCTGTGACTAATGAATGTGACTGTATTGTTGTATATTATTTCTCTAATATTTGGTTTTGTTACATGTCAAATAAATGGAAATACCATAAATTAAAATATAATATGTTGATGATGCAACCATAGTTAACATAAACTAATTAAATTATATGTTATTCTGCAGTGAGTTGAGCCAATAGCTTGCGTTCTGAAGTTAGTTGAATAGTCTCTGTGCTATGATGGTAATCTATAAATAATCGTGTATTACATACCAGGTACGAAACAAGTGGAAAATCACATAGTTTAATAAACGTGTAAACGTTATACGACGCTAGTTAATAAAAAATATTTAAGTATACATATGCGTGATGCAATGTCAAACAGACTGAGTCAAAAGTATTTATAATTAAAAAAAAAAACATTAAAACACACGTTTCACATTCATATAAAAACTACGAAAATAACGATGCATTACAAAATCTTTTACATTGGTTCAGATTCAGCAAGAATTCTATAAAACTTAAAATTAGTTCTAGCAACAGATTGTAATAATCCCATGTTTAGGCATACAAAATGATGATGTAGATACGGACTTCAATTAATATATATTTTAATTACAAAGATTATTGTGCTCACTGCCAACAAACGACTTGAATATCTCAACACAAGACTCCTCCTGATACAATTTGTTTCCGTTCAACAGTCAACCCGCTCAAGGCCGGCGTGGTGGTCCACATGGCATAACCCGTCCCAATCGTCCTCTCAATTGTGGAAAAGGCCCATGCCCTGCAAGTGTATGGACCGCTGCAGCAGATCTGTTCAATAAACACAGTGGTTACACCTAGTCCAACTATAAGGTTGTGCCTGTATCCCCAACGTCTTAGAAAAAGAAGCCATCAGTTCCACCTACATTCCGCTAAGTTTTTTCCATTCAGTTTTTTTTATTCATATGATGGTAGCAAAGTTTATCGCCTATCACCGTGCTAGGGCTAAATTTTATTACATGGTCGGATTAGCTATATTTCTAATAGTGAGTAATTTCATTAAGCTTTCTGGGAATTTATAAATGGATGGTTAAAACTTAATCATACAGTAAAAGATTTTTCTAAAATGTTCAGCATTCATTTAATTAATATTATAACGACTTTTACAAGTTCTACACTTTCACCTTTATTTCACAGGACAGCATTACATTATTCAGTTTAAATTTTCTTTTATTTTTTGCCAAAATCTAACTGCTAGCTTCAAGGATGGTTAGTGTAGTATAATTAGACGTGGCGTTTCCTAGTGTTACATTTTCCACGTGTTTTTGCCTCGTATTAATTACTTCTTTGCCATCCACTACGACGTATTCATCATTAAGTTTAATTGTATCTTCATTTCGTGTCTCATCAGATGTTAAATTATCATACAAATCCCTATATCCTGTTGATTTGTTTTCAAACGTAGTATAAGCAGCTTCTTGGTGGACCTGTGTCATATTGATAATATCATTTCGGAGGATAGTAAACGGCCCAGCAGTGCTATCATTCGATTCGTTGATATTCATAAAATAATTTTCGTTTGTATTTAATGTGTAAACTGCATGATCTATTTTGTCTTTTCTATATTCAATTGATTTAAGAATTTTTTCCACCCAGTTCGTATAATAAAGTATGAAGAAGCATGCAAGGAACATGACTATAACAAAAGTACAACCACAGCTTGAAGGAGAGGCTCTGGGACCCCATCCTGTTTGGCCGAATGTAGAAGTGCAGTATTTTCTGGAGCAACACATAGCCATACACATGGGAATTATTGCAAACATGTGGACACAAGTTGTGACGTAGCTGAAGATGGCTTGTATTAGAAGTCTGACTACATCTTCTGCTGCATAAAGTATTGTTATTGAGAGTCGTGTAAAAGTTTCTGCAGCACATATAATTGGAATGTATATGGTATAACACATTGTGCTTTTTAAGTAGTCTAAGTACTGAATCAAAGGAATATTCGCGGCTCTAATTTCACTCAACCTTCTAGTAGTCTCAAAAATCCTAAAATTTTTGTTAACTTTCTACTTTTACGTTTTTTTTTAAATCATTTTATCGAAACATTTTATTTCATATTTTATTTACTTGTATGACTTTGTCATTTTTCTTTCTGGGTGACATTTTTCTTTTTTCTGTTTTCGCCAAAGAAAGACTGATCACAATATTTAGGTACATAAGAAAAGTATAATATTTAATAAATATAATATGAATTGAATAGCGATTTAAATTAAAATGTAATCAAAGCTGTAATCCAGTCCACATTAGAAACATATTCCGTGTCCTAACTGGTTTAGATTAAACTCAACGTGACTATCGTCTTCTACTGCTGTTCCCATCCCGTCCCGTTACATCCCGTCCTATCTGGTTTCGTTTATATATGAAGTATACAGTATGGATAACGATAATGTTGAGAATGTAGGCACCTATAGCATTATGTATTTAACTGTTTTTCTCATAAAATGTAACATTTTAATCTTAGGAAAGTTAATATTCAAACTTAGGCTTCTCCACTCATTTATACTTCTATGCTATTATATAAGGCTGAAGAGTTTGTTTGTATGTTTGTTACCTGTAATCTCAGGAACTATATACTGGTTCGAATGGATAAGTCATTTATCGAGGAATGTTATGAGCTATATATAGTGAAAAATCTAGCAAATACGAAGTTTTTCGTTATTCGTGGTCCGATTGGTCTCAAAATCGATATCTTTTGCTCCGATATTCTAAATTGATGGTCGGAACTTGGCCGCCATTTCGAAAAGTGTATCTGCACCCGGGCGGAGCCGAGTCGGACTGCTAGCGTTAGATATAGCTCAAAAGTAAAGGCAGTCAAATTGACAATTGGGTGTACTCGCACATATTTATTGTTCCAGTTAAACACAAGTTTCTACTTTCAATTTATTGTCAAGCCAAATAATAAATAACTGTAGTCCAACTATTATTGGGTATAGTAAATGGTATATCCTCTCGCAAAAGCAGCCTCGCTTGTGTTTCTTCTGTGTTAGTGGAATCAGTGTCATTCCTGGAGCATTCTGTGATCTCACCAGGGGTGGGGACGAATCTGTGTGCCACCATGCGAGCTTTAGTGTAACCGAGGCTGTAGAAGATCTTGTCCAGCACCCCTGTAGCTCTGAATATGAAGAACAGGATGACTATAGCCATGCCTGACATGAGACAGTCACAAGTACCACCCCTGTTGACTGGGCACGGTCCACCGCCGCCACACATGAAACATTTAAGCCTGGCAGTAAGAAGAAACACCACGCAAATCGGTATGAGAGATATCATCTGCAGGAGGAACGATATGAAGTTGTACATTGTTTGCAGCACCATTCTAATGACGTTTTCGATCATTAGGATTACGGTCATGAAGACCCGGACAAGCATTTGAATTCCACATATTACTGTTTGTAAGAGCGCGTGTACCGTCCGACACATCTTTGAGGAGTGACCTGCGAACATACATTTGTAGAGATGTAAATATTTGGCAATAAAAAATATGTTTCAATTTAGGCCAAGCTGTCTACAAAAGTAGACATTATCATTTTACAGCCAGGGAAGAGACTACAATATGCTACCGGGAAAAAATTATGCTAACTTGAGCGTTTACACAAAGAGATGACAGTTCGTAAGCATACTAAATGAAATATTTTAAATGATTCTCAGCCACACAATTCTACTACTTCACATTTGCTGCTCCAAAGACTTGCATAATTATAATACGTTTTAGATTCAAATTTATTTAGTGTTGTGACATTTTAGGTGGACGAACAATTTGGCATAGGTCTCAAAAGTCACTGAAGAAAGACGGCTTTCAATCGCTAAGAAAATCTTTAGTGGATGCCTTTGTTTAGCAATAGACTTCCTTAATAATAGGAAGATGTCGATGACGATCGTATTTCGAAAATATCTTGTTATCCGTAATATTCATATGTATCGCAAAAAATATAAAGATATATTCTTACCAAAGTTTGGTCGCTGCTTTAGTTATAAAATAAGAAAATCCTATGGATCTCATTTATCTAATTAATATGTTTTAAACATGTATATCTCCCGAAATATATATTAAAAATGGCAGAAATGACAAATACGAAAAGAAATTCTTTCTTTTTCTGTTCTGTTTAAAAATATCTGTCATATTATTTTATGACATAACACATATAAAACCTTATAATAACATGGTTCTTTTTATACAGCCTGATACCAAAATAAGGCGAACAGATCGAGATATTTCATAAATGCCGTGTTAGAAAGACGCCTGCAACTAGAGATTTCTTATTGTCTTTATCAGTCTCTATTTTTCTTATGGACATCACCTGAAACTTGATTTCCGTTAGATCTTACTGAATTTTATAAAACAATACTAATGCAGATACGCCCACGACACACTACAATTTGGGCAATGTTCGTACCATGCTATTTTGAAATTCAAAGTTATTAAACAATGACTAAAGTCTGGCATAATTAATTTGTTATTTAATGACTATCCTAGAGTTGATAAAAAATCATCAAACATAGACATAATGGGCTGTATTTAGTTATTTAAAATCGAGCGTATGATGTATCCATGATGTACAAAAATTATATACAACCATCATATGACTGAACTCGATAAATATAGATTACCCATACTTATTTTTATTGGTGCAAATAATGAATTTGCAGCGCTCTAAGCCAATAACAGTGTGAGCTCCACAACAAATAATAAAACAACATTTATATTCAATAGAATTTATTAATGAAATTAACATAATTAGAATGTCGAAACACACAATAATTTATTAAATAAACTTGTTATACAAAATATTTGGTGCATTGAGTTATATAGCCGTCTCCCTCGCTCTGGGTGCATGTGTGTAATGAGAGAGCGAGATGGGCGTACATTTAGAGCTTGTATGCTTGACGCATCATCAAGTCGAAGTAACAATCATTGTCGATCGAAACACTGATCCCGCTGTAGTAATTCATGAACTCTTCAAGAGTCACCTGTGGGAAGAAAAATAAATATTATTCTGACGGTAGTTGTACAATATAGGCCAGCGCAGACCAGGATGGCATGGCAAGGGATTATTTTTTTACCAAAGCATATTCAAACTTATCTGGTGGGAATACAACATAAATTCCATTGTTTTATGTATAATTGATGTCGCGGCATCGAGAAATGCGTTGCCATGCCGCCTAGTCTGCGCTGGCCCTATGTTGAATTTGTTACTTAAATATAGTTTTAGAGATACGTATATCCATATACATATATAGTAGAGTTCGAAATGCGACTTAACGTGGGTCGCTTTGACTACAATCAACATTTCACTACCGGTAAATTTTTAGATAACTGAGTAATACATCGAGGAAAATGAAATATATGTTGAAGCTAATATTAATTTTCCAGGCTTAGGCATTTGACGGCATATGCTATAACTCCCTATGACCTAATAAATTTAAGGAAAAACATATGTATATATGTAGGTATTTTAAAATTTTGCAATCATAAATTCCAAGCGGGTTTTCACAAATTAAAAAGAAATGCACTAAAAATTAAAGGATTTTCAAACAAATCATTTACTACTCCAACAATATGCAAAAATGCAGCTTTCCCTTTTTAAGCCCATTGAGAAATATTATTTCAATTACATTATAATATGTACAATCATGCACTGGAATGCTGACGTTTGCTAACTTTTTCACTTTCTGGACGACATTGCGCTGTCATATTACCATATCTGTATCAGCCCATATACGTTCCACTGCAGGGCACGGGCCTACTCTACAATCGACTGTACGATTGAGAGTAGTTAGGCCATATAGTCCACCACGCTGGTCTAGTGCGAGTTGGCCATATTACCATAACAGGACAATTTTATCGCACCATAAAAAATCCTCTTAGATATGTGTCAACACATTACCTTGCCATCTACAGAGCCTTCTGTCTCGAAATTTCCCAGGAACTTGTTCAAGATGACGTCCGCAGACTCTTCACCACTCATGTACCTGGACGAGAGAACAGTTTAGTTAAATTATAATTATAGGCATATATTTTTTAAGCTTTGTTTTCAGCTTTTAATTTAAACTTCATTATTAATATTGTTTAATTTTTTTCTTATTTTAAATTTTACGAATTGTATGTCTCACAATTTTATGGATAGATCCTAAAAGAGAAGAGCCTGGTCTGCACCACAGGTTAAAACTTACAGCTTCTCATAAAATATGTATGTACTCAAATAAAATAGGTTTTTTTAAGTTGTAAGTTGAAAATCTAGCGGTAAATCGACCACTGCCAGCCAGTGGGCAATTATGGGCTGGTACAGTACAATACATTCCAATATAAAAAACTAGAAGGCAAAAAGTCAAATTCCTATTATTGCCGACCAAATCCCACGATGATTTAGCTATGTTTATTTAACTTGTCAAAACTCTACTGGTGTTTACTGAAACCTACCAATTTCTCATACGTGTGAGGCTGCCGCCAAAAAGACTGAAAAGTCCCTCATAGTTTCTAATATACACGACACAAGTCTTCAGTACAACAGACTGTACGTAACTGCTAGGTGTATGTTTTTTTATTTATTTTATAAGGGAAATTACCTGGGATGCGAGTTGACAGAGTAAACCCCGCGTATATCGTCTATAGTGATGACGCCGTCGCCAGTCTTGTCCAGCTTCTTGAACGCCTGCTCTACAATGTGGCGTCGCGACTCCGACATGGGCGGCTAAATAAATGAAATAAAATAAATAAATATTAATTTTATATTCAGCTTCTGATAGCTTTTGACAGCCTCCGTGACGCACTTGGTCAGACGCTGGTTGTGAATTGGGAGGCCGCGGGTTCGATCCCCGCACCGAAACAAATATTTGTGAGAACCACGGGTATTTGTTTCGAGTCTGGGCGTTAGTGAGACCGAAAAGTCTCTAGTAGTTCCTGATACCCACGACACAAGACTCGATCCTAGGGTGGAGTCAGGACTATGTATCTTCGATCAAATATACACTAGATACAACATGAGCGCTTAGAAAATGGCACCAAAAAAGAGTGCTTTAAGCACTCTTTCGCCTTCAGTCACGCACCGACCGTTGCTTCTAAAACGTCGCATAACTTTAGACAATATTATGTGAAAAGCTAGTTTAAGCTCCAGGAATAAGGTGGAATTTGTGTTAATATATTTGGAATATGTGATATTTTTGGATTACTTTTTTTCATGTCATGCATCGGTGCCACTTTTTAACAGAACTTTTACAGGGAACTGTGTATCTAGTGTATATTTGATCGAAGCTATGTATGTTACTGTTGGGTGTATTTATTTATGTTAAATTGTAATGGTTAAGTGTCTTTCCCAAATATAAATAAATAAATACACAAAAATTACCATACTAAAATTTACGACAAAATAGATACCCTAAACAAAAAATGCAGTACCGGATCGGAAGTTCGTTACTGATGTTTCTAGTTAGTTATTTATCTGTCACTTCCATATTGTTATACTTTGTTCTCTCTCACTTGATTTGTATACCCTGTGGTCATACATAATACATATACCTACGTAATTATAACTTTTTTTTATTGCACTGAATGGCGAGACGAGCATGCCGTTCGGCTCATGGCAAGCAGTACGACCGCTCATAGACAGTAGCAAAGCCAAACAACACCTTGAATTACAAAGCAATGATTGGCTTTCCACTACGCTCGCCATTCTGAGACATAAGATGTCAAGTCTCAATATATCTAGTAGTTATTCTGGCTACAATGTCCTTCAATACGAAACATCATAGTGCATTTACACTGCTGACGGCAGAAATAGACTACTATAGAGTAGTGTAATGATGCAACTTACGAAAATCATTATATGCATATAGATGCATGCTGTGGTGGGTAGTAAAAATATAAGAGACTTTGTTTTCAGAAACGCCCAGATTCTACTACACAACTTAGGTTGCACAAAAATTTAATAATTATTTTTCATAAAATTTGCTTTCTGACGCTTGTATTTTCTCTGTGCATCGCATTCGTTAATACTGTTTCGCAAATTAGAGTCAATTATTTTAGTCTTACGTGAGTTAGGTACAGTCATAGAATACTACACCTTAAAACCATTTTTGCCAATTGAAACTACTACTAAACTGATGTTTAAACGTATGCCAGCCATATTACCAAATACCCATTCGTAATCTTAAACATGCAAAGTCCTCTCTTATTCATATTATTTAACGATATAATTATATTATTTGCGGTCATTGGTATTGAGGAAAGATAACATTAACGTAAGCATTTAACAATAAATATGACCACAACAAACGTAAGTCTAATGCGTATGTCGTTTTCCTACAAGACTAATTATATTTGTATTTTACCAAATGATCCATATAAGACCAAATTGGGTCTGCAGCTCAAACTTACTCATATAAATGACTAATGAGGCAATGATCCGGTGATATAGAAAGTAAGTAGCCCGGTTTGTTAATCCTAGATAGGTATTTATGTTTTTTTTAGTCTAGAAATGGGGCGTAATATATTGACTAGCTATGTTAAGTTTTGATAATAACTCTTTTTAGATGAATCTTAAACGATGTCAAATATGTAAAATTATTGTTTTTTGGTTGTATTGGGCTCCTAAGCCCAATTGTGATGGTATTTTAGTAATTGTGGAATGTGGATGCTAGGGTTTTTAGACATAAAACCATAAACCTATATTCAAATGGGAGGTTACAGGATGGTAAAGTTTATTATTTATATGAATGAAACGTTTGCCTTCAGCCGATTTACCTAAAACATTATGTACATATGAAAAAGACAGACGCACTAATAATAAATAATTAAAAAAGTAAATAATTACCAGTTGCAATATTTGGTATGTAGAAAATATGGGAGAAAACAAGACAAATATAAAAAAATTGGGAAATTTCCTAAACCATGCATTATCAAATAATATAACTTATGAATAAGAGGTTAATATGTAATTAACACTCACGCGAATGTGGATGAGGAATTCATCGAGACTGATCGAGCCGCTGTTGTCCGTGTCAAACGTCTTGAACAAATCTTCAGCCTCCTGAGAAACACAAATTAAATTAAATTATAAATAAAGGAAAAGGTGATAAACCTAGTTTCAATCAAGACAGAAGTTCAAGCCCTAGACACACCTGTAACTTAAGATACCCGTACGTGTTAATAAAATTACCGCTCATTACCTCGTGTACACGCTGTATGAGTTTGGACAACTCTTTTTTCTCAATACTTTAATTTTGTAAAGGCGTGTGTCTACTTGAAAAACTAAATCCATAAGCCTGCTATGGAAGAAAATAGCTCGTTTGATTGTTACAGGGTATTATTAATTAATTTCGCAAATTCGTAAATTTAAAATAACGCGACATTTTTTGTGATGTTTTAAAAACCATCGTGTATAGATGATGAATCCATATTTTTTGCTCAAATAATAATTTAAACCCTAGCATACATAGAAAACTATGTATTAACCACCAAAAAACGACGATAGGGAAAAAATCTAAAAATCGTTGCTTTATTTTTTGCATAATTTTAAGTTGCTTTGTATTTGAAGTCGCTAAAACAAACACTTGTATTATGTTCAGTCGCAGTTTGGATCTACCCTGTATTTCACGTTTATATTCTCATATCGAATATATTTTCGACAGATTAGACTATCTTGTAAAATGTGCCCAAAGGTACAGAACATATAATAAATATTACTGAATACAGAAATGTATTTCGCCAGTGTGATGTGTAGCAAATAATATAATTCTAACCTCTTTGGTTATGTCCAGGCCAGTATCCTTAAGTCCGTTAATAAATTCCTCTTTATTGAGCTGTTTGCTGCCGTCATCGTCCATTCTCCGGAAAATCCTGTAATAAATATTTCATTGTAATAAACTGTTTCATAATAATAATAAGGATACTATTGAGAGAGGTTTATGTTCAGCAGTGGTATCGCTGTGATTGAAGAGAGAAAATGTTTCAACATTTTTAAATTCAGGCAAATAAATAAATAAATAAAACCCAACAGTCACATACATAGTCCTGATCCCACACTAAGATCGAGTCTTGAGTCGTGGGTATCAGGAACTACGAGAGACTTTTCGGTCTCGCAAACACCCGGAAGAAATATTTGTGGGCTGCATAAACATTTCTCTCGGTGCGGGGATCGAACCCGCGACCTCTCGTTTCACCGGCGGCGTCTAACCAACTGCGCCATGGAGGCTGTCCGTGTAATAAATGTCTGCATCGAATGATTACTATAAAATGAAAAAATTGTAAGTCTAATCTAACTTAAGAACATTGAGTACGTATAGTTATTCTTACTTTACCTTTCCATTAAAAAAAACATTTTAAAATGTGGTAGTGCAAAGGAGGGCTGTCGGATATTCGTATCCGCCTGGACAGCGGCCAACGTACAAAATGGCGGAAAACCCGTCACAGTAACACGCAAGCGTTTAGCTGATCCTGTATGAGTTTATTCGTTTTCATGCCAGCTTGGATAGTTGAACCAACTAATGCTTCTATCATAACTACCTACTCCAATAACGTACCATCGCATGCATTTTATTCACTATGCCAGTAAAAACAAAAACAGCTTCAACCAGAACTTCATAATGATATTATGAACTTCATTATGAAGTTCAAAGTTCAAAGTGCAAAAAAAATCTAACATCTCTCATATATTGATATGAGAGATGTTAGATTTTTTTTATTTGGTCTGTGGTTTGTTGGTCAGGATTGTGTATGTTGGGTGTTATTTATTTATTTATTTATTCTATTCATTATAAGTCCGGAGTCAGGAATTAGTGCCCGATATGGTGACGTCGTGTGACTGAAAATACAAGGCGTAATGTGGGTATCCAGTTTCTTCCCCTGCCGTGATGACGCCGAGAAGTCTGTGCCATGCTACTGCAGTGCATAGGAATATGACTAACCTGCCGAGTCCCAAGATGCCGGACGCGCCTCTGGAGAGGCACATGAGGCGCAGTTTCTCCAGAGGGTCTGTGGCGTTGGCGAGGGCGCGGGCACTCTTCTGCATCAGCTCCTCTTCCTGCCGCGACGTCGCCGAGAGAGGTCTGTGCCATGCTACTGCAAGTTTAGAGACATATATTTAAATATGAGGACCATTTGGAATAATTGGTGGATAGATTTATATGTTTAGCAGTATAACGTGGGTGGTAATTGTAGAACTGAGCAGTGGAGTTGTCGTGGCTGAAGTAAGAGAGAAATTGTAGCTGTTTCACATCCAAATGCACTAAAACAAAAGCAGATTAAAGTTGAAATTAGTAGAAGCCCCTTGACCTTTGTTAAGGTTTTAGTTTAATTTTATTATTTTTATTTTATGTGCTTTAGTGCGTCAACTTAAATAAACTAACGATATTAAAAAGTCCTACATTCGCCTAAATCTTTATCTAGGCATCAAATTATAAATAAATAGCCTGCATTAGTCCTCCTGCCATACATAGAAGCTTATCTCAAGTTGTCAAGTTCAAGTTAAACTTATATGAGTCTTTAAACCAGCCATAGCATTTCTCAAGGATATTTTAACAAGGCAATAACCTAGCCTGACATTATAGACTCGATAACTAGCGGTTCAATGCTCAACAGGCCTACATATTATATTAAGCACAAAACGTCATATAAGTTATGAATACAAACTACGTCACTCAATGGCCAGGGCATTGAAACCACGAGAATGCGTTCAATCGTTTGCGCGTTCCCCTCTGAAATGGAAAATTGCTTACAAGTGAAATACCCAGCCTAGTGATTCATTGCAGTGAATGGCGTATCGTTTTGGTGTGTAAAGTTACTTTGAATAATGTATTCCGGCAATTAAATTCATACGGGTAGTAGTTGATGTAATGGATATACTCAATAGCGCGTTGTAAAACCACACAATTATTATGACGTGAATTTGTATCCAAGTTGTGGCATTTTGGTACTTTCAATTCCATGATATGCCTATACGATCAAAGTGCAGTATAAAACAGGTAGAAGATATTTTTTAGACAATAAGATTTAGAAAGTTTTTATTTACCAGGACAACAATTTTGCAGGAATTTTACATACACAATCACACGCCTTTTTGAAGAAGGAGAAAGGGCGGGCAAGACACCCACATTTCGCTTTCCCCACCATGTAATAGGGGGCGAGCCTATTGCCATATCAGGCACAAATTTCTAACTGGAATAGAAAACCACTATCTAATATCACTAGAAAACTAATATCACTATGCCCAACACGAGATTCGAACCCTCAGCTTTGTATTCGTACCGTAGCATAACTACGCCACCAAGGCAGGTATGCTGCCTATAATATAGGTACACAGTGTATTGTACACAATACAATTATTTATTTTCAATTTAGACAGCATGTTATAAATATATTTAAAGTTACCCAAACCCTTAAATCAACAGTGGAAGAAAAAACAGGCAGTGTGCTTAACTGCGTGACTTGCATAAGCGAACATGTTCTTTACTAAAAATATTCTAGGCATTGAAACGAAATCAATAACGAATCCATTTTAGTTTACTAGTTTTTTTCACGACCAATCCTGAAATTCTATTTAAAAAATACTATATTTTAATAAGATATTTAATATAAAGACATTAGTCCCATGTGTTAAATTAAAAAAATTGACACGATTAAAAACAAACAATTAATAAAACCAAATCGACTCCTTTTAACACTTGCTTTGTTTTATGAAAAGGAAATACAGTAAATTAAGTTCTTATTATTCGATACTATAAACTAGCACTTGGCAGAACATAGCGCTCGCTTCAATTAACCAAAACAATATGCCAACACGCAAACACGAACACACGATAAAATAGTAAACATGTTCTAACTATATCGACTAACAAATAAAAATAATTGCAGACCTATAAACACTATTTCGTGACAATTTATATTTGGTAGTCATGCGGGGTAAGAACCTGACAGAACCGACTGAGGTGGCGAGTCCAATCCTAAGTATATACCGTTCCGTATATAATTAGTATTGAACCGGCCATTATTTATTCGAACCGTATATTATTTCCCTCAATAATAATTATAAAATTATTATATAATGATGATAAGGATAGAAATACTGCCTCTACAGTATAATTGAGGTGTTATATTTTTAAAGCTTGAAGCTTAATTAAGATAATCCTACTAATATTATGCGAAAGTCTGCATGTTTGTTACTTCAAGCTTAAACGGCACAACCAATTTTGATAAAATTTAGTATGGAAGTACTGCCTCGATGGCGTAGTTGTACTACGGTACGCTTACAGAGCTGAGGTCTCGGGTTCGAATCCCGGGTTGGGCAGTGATATTGGAATTTTCTATTCATTATCAGCCCAGAATCAGAAATTTGTGCCCGATATGGCGATAGGTTCGCCACCTATCACATTATTGGGCGGAACATATAAGGCGAAATGTAGGTGTCCTGACACCTTTGCCTACTCCTACTAGGAAAAAAGGCGTGAGTTTATGTATGTATCTGATAACCTGGATTAACTCATAGGCTAATTTTTATCCCGGAAAATATGACTGATGTGGACCAGTCCACATCAGTCATATTTTCTCACCACATCACTCAAAAAATATCTGCACGCGGGTGAAGGCGTGCTGGACCGCTAGTATGTTATAAAATAAAATAAAATTAGGTACAATATAAAACCATTACCGTGGTTTTTATGAGATTTCGTTTGCTTAGAACGGTTAAGTTGTAAAGGCTGAATGTAACTTGTCGATTACTGGGCGGCGATTTATCATACTAATCACGTTGGGCAGAAAACAATAAACATAGAAAAGAAATGTTTATACCTTTGTTAATATTAGAGAAAATGGTTTTGTTTAACCGTTAACTATTTTAATTAAGTTAAGTTACATACAAAAAGCGCACATGTGTCTATTTACATATTAGTAGTGGGTAGAGCTGTGTTAATGTAACCGTTGCCACGCAATCGTTCGAAACCAATCGATAACAGTCAATGTCTACTAAATTATTTACCACATAATAGCCGTATTAATTTTTTCACAGCTTGAACAATCAATTTGACAATATAATAAAAACGTAAACAATCAAAGTTATTTTTTGATGCACAGGCAAGCTTAGAACACGTATGTGGAACTATCATCGAATATATTTTTTTTACTACTGATCATTAAAGTTGTTCTTTTTTTTAAATTATAAAAAACCTCACTATTTGATTTCGTCTTCGGTTTGCCGCGATACATGGTTGCACTATTCAAAAGTCCTCAGTGACGGAACACAAAACATTATATTACTTTATTTGACCGGCAACACACCGCGTGGTAAAAAATACGTCTTGAAGCTTTCAGCCGCGTCGACCAACTGGATCGTTGGAGACCGAAGTTATTTTCTTTGGGCGGTGGCTATAGTGAATATTATATGCCAAGAAATGTATGTGTGACAGCTATTACGTAGTTATGTTTAATATTTAACTTAGTTCAGATCGGATCCTGAGTATTCATCATACTAATTTCCTTAATCAAATAATCAGAGGGTAGAAATACAATACTTTCTATTGTCTTACTTGTTGTTGTTCTGTTGTTGGTAATACAATTTATAAATACATGCATTATTATAATAATAAATAAAACCAACAGTCGCATATTAGCCCTGAACCTACATTAAGATGAATTAATTCTTGTCGTCGGTATCAGAAACTATGAGAGACTTTTCAGTCTCACAAACACCGAAACCCGAAACAAATAAGGTAGATTGCACAAACATTTGTCTCGGTACGGGGATCGAACCCGGGGCCTCTCGTTTGGCAGTCGGTATCTAACCAACTTCGCCACGGAGAATGTCAAGTATTGTATTATTAAAGGTTTGTTGAAATATATGTATTCAACAGTTAAAAATATGGTGTGGTCGACAATACTGCCGTCCTCAAGCTAAAATGCCGTTAATTACAAAACCCGCTTTTTGAGTTATGCACCAAAAAGCGATATTACAGTTCTAAATTAAAAGTTTCGCTATTTGAAAGTGTATCCTGCGATAAATTATGCAGTACTCCAAGGTCTTAAATATGACCACTTGTTATTAAGTGGCACATTTTTTTTAAAAATCGCGTTCTTGTGCATAACTAAAAAAGTGGCAAAAAATACTTAACGGCTTTTTAGCTTGAGGACGGCAACATATGTTTCAATACACACACAGATAAATACACCAATTATTAAGAGTGGTTGATACTTATATTAATTCAATTATAACTTTAAGTCTAATTTATAGTCTTCAAATGTTAGAGAAATTATTAATAAGGGACTCTTCACTCTTGCTCTATTATTATTAAATGTACTAGCACGTTTTAAATGTTGGGCACTCCTCTTTAGGGTCGCTTCGTAATACTTGGTGTTGGTAGAAATTTTGTGTTGAAAATTAATACATAATATTACAGAAATCATGTGTTTTAGTGTAGATTTTAATTTCATACTAAATGTAATACAAGAAGTATTGATTAATTAAGCCAGGTGTTGGATCACGAGTCCAATTATAAACAAATATAATTATTCACGTTGAAATCGATATTGAAATGTCTCGTAGCAAGTTGTTTTTAAATAAACTTAAACATTATTAAGGATTTAATTCTTAGGCAGTATTCACTGAGACGAAAATTAGATTTACTAAAAAAAATGCTTTTATTTTTTATAAACTTCTTAGGACCCCAGAACTTCACATATACATAAATGTTATTTTTATATGAATTTGACTCTATATGAATTTGAGTCTCTGCAAATTAAGGGTTTAAATAAATTCCAAGTATAATGCTACGACTGCCTCAAAATGGAAATAGCAACTGATTGTAAGAGAAAAATAAACTAATAAGCACGAAATGTTTATAGTTATGTAAAATGTATATAATCCAAAATACTGTAAAATATGAACAGAAGTCAAAACTCTACTTTTCTATACTTAACAATGGTTAATTTTCACGATTCATTAATAATAAACACAAAATTCTCATATTCAGTCCTTTGGCAATAAACCGAACCCACATTGAGGATGTCAAATTGAGTGTGACAACATCAATATTTGAATACAATCGATATGTGGGTGGACATACAATGGCTGAAATCAGACCGAGACGCTACAGCAGTTACTGAACCGTGAAAAGGACATCGTTTATTTGAGAGCAAAGGGACTTGTAAGATATTTAGGGCAGAATTACGTTTTATACTCATATTAAATCCAAACAAAGAAGTAATCGTCACTGTTTTTAGCCTTTAGAGAGTATTGCTAAACCTAGCTTTAGTCCAAGGATTCCATGGCAACTTGTATGAAACTGTCTGCATCCAATTTCTTTATCCTTTATTATATCGGCTTTTCGCCTTGTGTGTGGAATTCCGATGTTACACATAAACTATACCTGTATTTTATAGAAAACTGATTTTATGCGCCGGTGCAAATGATAGCTAGCATTTAGCTGGATGGTTATAATCTAAGCCATTTAAGGATTGAGTTTAAAATATGTAGAAAAGATGAAGGATAGGTATTATTTGTCTCCGGAAATCCACATATCAATTAACAAAAAATTAAAATATATTTTCTTGGCTATAGTAGTATGTAGTAGCAAGCAAGCTGGTTAAAGATAACTATTTATTCAACAGGGCTATGAAATAATTTATTTACGTTTTATTTCATAATAATTTTTTCAAAGTTTTCAAAAGTTAGATGAAAAATAATACGTATAAAAGCTGTAGCCTTGTTAGGTACGGTAGCACCACTTCGAGACGAGGTTTGGAGGTATAAACCACTGTTCAAAGCAATGCGTATATATTTAATTAAATACTGCGCGCTTTAACTATAAAAGAAAGCATAGCGAGTATGGTTACCCAAAAACTATTTTTATATTGTAATTAATGGCGATACGAGCATGCGACTCGCCTGATGGTAAACAATAGGACCGCTCCAAGACGGTATCAAATAACACCTAAACATGCCAAGCATTACTAAGCAATGCTTGGCATTTACCTGCGCTCGCCATCCTGATTCATTTATGATATTAAGTCTCAATGTCCTTTAACCCGGAACACAACAGTGCATTTACACTGTTGTTTGGCGGTGGTAATAGACATTGCGTTGACCTACCCAAGTGGCCTCTCACATATAAGACCTGCCAGTAAAACAAAACAATAATAATTATACCAATGTGATGGTAAAATATCAATATTTTCCCCCAAAATGCGATGGCGTTTGATAACTGGATTTAAATATACACGAAACATTTCTTTCTGCCATACCAACCTATTCTAGTCATGTTGTACCGACCTCGTTTAAACGTAGAATAAGGACAGGTGGAAGATATATGTATACAGGTCTCACTAAATAAAAAGTACGCAAAGGTGCCAAGGTTCTTTCTTCATAATGATTCCCGTAACGATACCAACAAAAGATTTTTTTCGCGTGTGTCAGGCGGTTTTCGCCACCTATAGAATTTCTAACCTGGATAACGCTCGCTTGTTTTCTTACAAAATTAATTGAAAAAGTGGTATTAATGTCTTACAGAAGGTTGACGTAAAGTGATAACCTTTCATTTTTTTTTTAACAGAGAATACCAGAGATCTAACACGCTCCTGCCTTCCTTAATACTTCCTAATATGGTCGATACATTTTGTAACATTCCAATTTTATAAGCGCGGAGTTGCCGGAGAATGGCAAGAGTATAGAGTTAAAAACAGAGGAGAGAATATTTCAATTCGTTTTATAGATATTAATATAATGACGGTTTATATCAAATGGGCCGAGTACAGTTTGTCTGCGGTTCAGGTTGAGTTTGGCGCATTGTAATACGCTAAATTTTACGTGTGTAAGTATATTATTTTGACATTTTACACTTGTTTAATATTCAAAATGGAGTTAAAATTCACGAACTGTACCAGAATGCGATACACTTGCATAACTATTTCGGGCTTTTCCGCTAATCTACTCAGGAGGATAATAATACCTATATCAACATATTCGAATAAAATAGTTTCCCTATTAACCCCACAACGCAGCCTTCATTTTTTTCTTTACCAGCATGAGTTCATTGGCTTCCTGCAGTGTTTGGTATCGTGACATGTGTGACGGTCGCGTGTGTACACGCCCTTAGCACCTGGTAATACTACACATTTGATATAATAATACGGGTCTAGACTGATTGCGATTACTTCTGAAACATTTGCGTATGAAAGTTTGTTTCCCACCAGAGTAACTTTATTTTATTTTATGCTTTCAGTTTATTATGTTAGGGTCTTAAAATTTATTATAATATTTATAAATGATTTCATCTAAACTAATATTATAAAGAGCAAAGATTTGATAGTTTGTTTGTTGAAAATAGGCTCTGAAACTACTGGACGTACTTGAAAAAATATTTCACAATTAGAATCCTATTCCTTGATGAACATAGGCGACATCATAATTACAAAAAAGTGTATCAACAATGGGCGGAGCCGGGACGGGCCACTAGTTATTGATATAATCATGAACAAATTTTACTTTTTTCATTCCATTTGGCTTTTAAACGATTGATGCTAGAGTGCGCTTTCAGTACCTCTGTCTTCTTTACCTAACCTATAAATCTATTATGAAATCAATATGATTACGCGGTAAACGGTAAAAAACACATAGACCTGTACCTTTCTATTAAATTTCTATTAATACTAAGTTTTATCAATAATCTAAAAGAAAAAAAACATGCGTGCAGTATTAAAAGAATTCTCATATTCAAAGACATTGAGAATTAAAGTGCGTGGTGGCCTGTTGGTAAACGGACCAGACGCGGCTGCCAACATGTTCACGGTGGTCGCGGGTTCAAATCCCAGGGCACACCTCTGACTTTCCGGAGTCATGTGTGTATTGATAATCAATCACCACGCACTAAAACGGTGAAGGAAAACATCGTGAGGAAACCTGCATACCATAGCGGTTTAGAAGAATTTCTATGGTATGTACGTCCGCCAACCCGCACTAGGCCAGCGTGGTGGACTATATGGCCTAACCACTCTCAATCGTACTGTCGATTGTAGAGTAGGCCCGTGCCCTGAAGTGGGACGTATATGGGCTGATACAGAAAAAAGACATTGAGAAATATTTGTGCATGTTACTAGACTGATTTGACATGTTGCCCCAACTCATTCATTCATTGTATTTTTTCTCAAACACTGTTTTGTAATGGGCCTACATATTATTTAGTTAAATGAACGCCATAATATGGTACTAAGAATTTACTGAATTTAAACGCTTCCTAAAATTGATGAAATTCCATGCAGTTTATAAAACAATACCGTTTCTATTCGTTGGTTACGTCATTAAATTATACTAAAACCTATACAGTGGCCTTATTGATTTAGTGACAACGTA
Organism: Hyles lineata; assembly: GCA_030180105.1. Classification (NCBI taxonomy): domain Eukaryota; kingdom Metazoa; phylum Arthropoda; class Insecta; order Lepidoptera; family Sphingidae; genus Hyles; species Hyles lineata. The sequence goes on along the minus strand of JARJEE010000002.1, from coordinate 4,499,259 downwards.
TGCTGATGAAATTACGAGAGCTAGAGTTCGATTACAGAGTTGAGCAGACAACTGCGTAAGATTTTCGATTTCAAAACTCTCGCAAATTGCTAGAGGCTTGGTAGTCTATGTCATGGTAGCGGTGATATCACATCGGTTCGCTTTCCTTTTTAATTAAATAAGCACGGTGAATTGTGTTTTTTTTCGCATGGTTCCGGCAAACGATCAAACAGGTCACCTGTTGGTAAATGATCACTGCTGGCCATTAAAATCCATAAAGCTTGGATCATGGATGTGTTACCGGCCCATCAAATTGGGAGACGAGCGGGAAGGAAAAATGAGTGGAACAGGAAAGGGGTATTGGGCATTCGGCACGTATGAAATGTTCTTAAACGCACCTCTTCATACTTTGCCATGCATATAGACTTGAATTTATTTATGCAAATTAGTAAAATTGTGTCACTTATACTGCGTATCACACAAGGACGTGTCAAGCAATGGCGCGCAATACTGCAGTGCAGAATAGCGTAAAAGATAATTTTTATTCCTTGTGGTTATACAATTCTGCGACATTCAGCTTAGTAGCATACAAAGTATTCAAGTAGTACCTACCTACCTACTCTTTATTCCTTTATTTTAACTTCAATTTTAAACTTCTTTACGCAAATTAAGTAAACAGCGAGGCTACCCTTGAAACCAATCTCAATGTCGAAAGAACACAGTGTCGAATCATTTCCAGTCCCAATACGTAAATTATTATTGATTGTTTCGACGAATTGGTATTTGGGATTCTACATGAAGGAACACGATTGATAAAACTCAAAGTTCTTTTAGTTCAAATAATTTCCTCCCCGTCCCGTTTGAGCGACATGTATTGCTAGCGTTCAAGAGTATCAATTAATTACAAGTTTTTAATTCTAATGCATCGATGCATTATACGACAAGAGTTTAGAATAGCTTTGTAAGTCTCTTAAATCTGATCTCTCAGCTGAATGATTGGCCGCGGATTCGATCTCAAAACCGAAATAAATATTTTGTTTATTTGAACTGTAAGTATTTGTTTCGGGTCTGGGTGTTTGTGTGGCTGAAAAGTCTCTCGTAGTTTCTGATACCCATAAAAACTTGTAACTTAGGGTCACGACTATCTAAGTATTGTTGGCTGTATTTATTCATTTTCACGAGCTACTTTCAGATCTCGAAGGAGTTCATTATATACAAAGAAACATGCAGGTGATGGTTTTAACTAGAAATAAAAAAAAATAACTTAATGCCAGAACAACATTTCCAAATAATGTACATAAACCCGCATTAGTTCCGTAGATAGTAAGTAACATTATATAGGTTAACATTAATAAGTTATATCGAATAATATGGGCAGGCGTCCGTCTCTGTAGGAAAAGAGCACAATTTAATTTGTGTAAAAAAATACGGATATTTAACCAGGAAATAAATATTGTCAGATAACCAAATGATAAATGACATATAAATATTAGAATAACATATAAATATTACTACATATTTACAAATGAACGAATTATTAGATACCATAAACAATATTTTTTTTAGCATTACGAGTATACTTAAATAACTGTATTAAGTTGTCTTGTTTCCTTGTGTCTGAATAATAATAAAGTTTCAGAATCACACGTTCTTCTGTTCCAATATTGCATAGAACATGGGTATGTCTTTCTATACCTACATATTTATTATCAGGAACATAATTTGGCTGAGAGTAGATCTACATCTATGCTCAACGTTTTAACATAACGCAATTATTACAAATCATTATTTTATTCACATATTTCTATTCCTATGCATAATATGTATTCAACTATATCTAATAATTAACAAACAGTAGTTACATAACATTCCATAGGAATAAGCACATCCAGGAAAAGATAGTTAAATATATTCAATGTAGCTTCACATATTATGGGAAATAACATGAGGATTTATAATAATAAATTTCCAGATATTTTTCCAATAAATAACACCGTTACCTAGAAGTCGACCATAAATCGTAGGAATCGTAACAGGAAGTCTACCGCCTAACAGCGGCCTCCTTAGCATACTGCGATCTGTTGGAAGCGGCTTGCATTCACCGACCTACTTCCAAGGCTTAGACTAGTGGTGGAGTATTGGAATTACTATATGAGACATTCAGCGCAAAAATAACCTCATTGTTGGATTTTTTACACTGGCACGTATAATGACTGCACTGCACCTACTGGTAAGCACAAATGCCATCTAGGTAGAGAATCGAATGGCATCAAACGGCGATCCCATGCCATTTGATACAATTATCCCGGCCTGCTAGCATGCATCTTCACACAATGGCGGAAAGACCTAAGATTATAGGAACGAGGGAACACGCGTGACGGCAAACAATTCCACAGCTTGACGTCATCATTAAGAGAGATTTCACTGCTGGTGGGTCTCTTATATGTGACAGGCCGCCCGCAATGTCTATTTCTCCCGTCAAACATTAGTATAAATGCACTGTTGTTTCGGTTTAAAAGACATTGTAGCCGAGTAACTACTGGACATATTGAGACTTAACATCTTATTACTCAGGATGGCGAGCGCAGTAGAATCCCAAGCATTGCTTTGTTATTCAAGGCTTTGTTTACTTTTGCACTGTTCATGAGCGGTATCGCTTACCATCAAGCGAAAGGCGTGCTCATCTCGCCATTGATTGCAATATAAAAAATTCGAAAACAAATTACTTCACAGAGGATGTTAAAAACCAGGCCATGCCAGAGATTAAGCCTGAGAGCAGACATTAGCATCCGCGATATGAAGCTTGGTAGAAGCAAATAAATAATTATTTCACAATAAAATTTAAATCTTACCTGCGTTTTCCATTTCGGCTTTGTTTTTCGCCGAGCTGTTGTCGTAGTTGAAGCAAGCTGGGGACAAAAAACACATAAAGTTAGTGATCGAAATATTAAGGGTACTTCTTTGCACCTGGTGGTAAGCGCAAATGCCGTCCACATAGAATATTGAATGGTATCAGACGGCGGCTAATGGATCTTTTAACCATTTTTTCACACATTCAGAGTATCTCCAATGCATTTATCTACACTAAGTTCCAGGCCAGAATAATTACCCATACGAGGTATCAACCCAACCCAAGGCGGAGAAAGCCAATGCATTAGCCTCTATGCAAACTGAATATGCCACTTAATTTAAAAAATCAAGCCGTTTGCAATATACCATCCATACATAAATTCACGCCTTTTGTCCAGAAAGTGTAGGCAGAGGTGTCAGGCACTCACACATTTCGCCTTGTATGTTCGATGTGATAAAAGGCAAGCCTATCGCGATATCGGGCACAAATTTCTGACAACGGGCTGATAATGAATAGAAAAATCCAATATCACTTGGCCCGACCCGGGATTCCAACCTGACACCTCAGCTTTGTAACAGTGCCGTAGTACAACTACGCCACCGAGGAAGTCTATAAGAATTGAGTTCTATTCCAAGTAATTAATAATATACATATGTTGAGTGGTATACTCGATTTTATTGGGTCATACGAGTGCTTTGCCTTTTCATACCTTTTGGTGAGTGATATCCTTACTCCACTCCACTTTACAGTTGGTAGTAGGATAATTGTTTCTGCCTGTATGGCGACAAACTTAACAGACAAAAGCCTAATACAGTGGCGCACATACGTGTATTCTCTAGATAGTGTAATTGTTTGTTTATATTGATTGCCGCCGTGGCGCTGTTGTTATCAAATACGTTTACAAAACTGAGGTCTCGGGTTCGAATCCTGGGTCGGGGGAAAGTGATGTCGGATTTTTCAATTAATTATCAGTCTGGAGTCAGGAATTTATGTCCGATATGGCAATAGGCACTTCGTGCGATGGAACACGCAAGGCGAACCGTGCGTGTCCTGATAGCATGTCTACCTACTCCTTCGTGAAAAAGGCGTGAGTTATGTATGATATTTTGTTAGGTGAATATTATAATTGAATTTCACTACACTGAACATCAAAGGTATTGTAGTCACTTTCCGTGCCAACATTGGAAAAAGGAACATACAAGTATGATGTAATAAAATTAATCATTTAAGTACTCGTATATCAAGTATGGTTCATTTTTCCGTGTACGGTCATGTGTTGGACGAATAATATTATTAATAATAATGATTACGTTTATACCAATTCCTCAATAAAGGAATTATCCTTATAGGCACGCACGGCACGCAACTGACTAATTTTATTTGTTATACCAACACAATACACATTGATAAGCTGCCAGATAAATGGACATTAGGCTAATTACCTCACATTACTAATGATCCAGTACAAATTACTGATACAAACCATAAACAAAATTTCAACTTTGACACAATTAGGTCAGATAATACATTCTATAGGCCATGCGACGAACAAAACTGGCCATTAATATGACAAATCGTCCACTGTGACAACATCGAATAATTGTATTTTTTGTATGCGGCTGTGTCAGCTTACATACGTCACACTGTCTCACTCATCAAGAGTACGATAGAGAAGGGTCAGGCAAGGTTATAGTCCAGCACGCTGGCCTACTGCGGTCTTAATACGTTTTTTCGATCACACAATACAGTGTTTAATTTTACTTATGCTAGGATGGAAAATATTCTACAACGCACCTTTTGGTAAATTCAAATATCCATTAATTTGACAGAACAAGCCAACCAGCTTAAAACCAGATTCACATAGCCTAAAATCATGTCTCATACATTGAACCTTATGAAGAGCTTATCAGTACAATTATGGATTACAATAGTATATGAATGTTTTAAATAAAACATCGTTATACAAACAACATATACCTACTAAAAACAAGGAAATCCCGACAATAAGCATAACAATCTCTTATACCTACAACAATAACGTAATATTGTCCAAATGCTTAATAGGTATGAGGACTGTAGGCAAACGCAATTACGATTCAGAGCGACACATTAGGCAGGTAGAGTCTAAACAACATATTTTTAAAAAGGTTGGGGTCACCACTGCCTGATTTTACTGTCATTACAGTATTGATGCTTTACCTATGAAAACGCGTAGTAAATGATAAATAATGATGTAGAACTATCATTCATTTTACCAAAAAAAAAAACTATTAAAAATAGATTATTGTCAAAAATTATCGTAGGTGGCGAGAGAAATTAACGAACGAAAAGATTTAGAGAAATCTTATAAATAATTGCATCGGCAGAAAAGAAAATAATAATAATTAAATCTCATTGGATTCCATGCATGTTTTTTTACAAATTCACCCGAAATATCCATTGCAATATGTTAATTCCTCGCGTAATGCATGTTATTTTTTTAATAATGGGTGCGGCAAGCGAGCATACACATCACCTGTGAGTGATCACTGCCGTCAGCCTCCCATGAAATCCACAACCCTTGGATCATAGATATGTTGCCTACCATCAAATCAGGAAGGGAGCGGGAAGGAAAAAGAATGTCAAGAGGAAAGAAAGTATTAGGCATTCGGCAATCTAAAACATCGAACGAAACGAGACAGCAAAGCCGTCGCTTCACGTCGTATTCCTGTGAAACAGTGGTACCACCCCGGACGAATGTGCCCATTCATGCTGAGTCATGGCTGATAACAGCGTGGCTCTACCATACATAATTAAATGTGTATCGATGAATCTTCAAAGAGTTGTTATCTTTACATAATCTTTACTTCTTTAGTCTATAACACTTTTTGGTCCACGCTCCTCCTAAACTCACTTGAGATATAAATGTGATATTTATGCGTACGAAACAATAATTTTAACCCAATTAATCTATTTGGCTTAAAAATAATTTAGGAATTTTCTGGAAATTCATATTTTGGTTGCGAAAAATACATACTAGGATGCCTGATCTGACAATCAATTCTAAGACTTTCACACAACAAGGTTCACAGTCCATAACTCTTGCAATGGACCAAGGAGACCACATGACATGGTAAAATACAAATGACGAAGAATAATTATTGTTCAAATCGATGCACCAAGGTTATAAAGTAGGTCATGTTAAACACATAATAACCAATCATTATTTATTATACATGTTTACTGTCTGTGCATGACAATATGAGCATATGCCTCTAAATCGATATTTATTGGATATCTTCGTCATTATCATCGTCATCAGCTACAGCCCAGTACTAGTAATAGACTCTACACGAGAATTTTTATAGCAATCTGATATGCTTATTTGGTTTTCCTGATTAATAGTAATTGTTCAAACTGATTCTTATGCCATAGCAGTCACCATTTTAAAGTGACGTGTTGAAATAATAAATTTAAACCCATATATTTTTAAAATAAACTAGATTAATGAAAACGTTAATAAGTATTTCTCCAAACCAGCAAGAATTCATGAACCAAACGTGGACAACCAACTATTTCATGCACCACACTAATGACAGGTGTCTAAGAAGCCTTCATATTTCTTCACCTTTCACAATAAATACCAATAAAAGGCGTTGTAAACTTTTTAAGATGACGCGCGCACTGACTCAGCTTGATGTCAAATATTAAATGACTCACTGTCAAACCTACGCAGCGTAATTCCTTGCACTAACCACGTAATCGACGGTTTTCTGCGCTCACGTTATTGGTAAATCGGTTTGGCCTTTCAATTAATTTATCTTCAAGAATTTACTAACTAATGAAATAAAATAGAGCTCAGTGCAATCTCATCACAACGAACGTTTATTCCTTTACCCTATTTTCTCTTTGTACCAGTTCTGCCACTCCATATTATGTCGGTAATAGGAAAGCGTAGCTTAATCTGCACAACAACACACGAATTTCAAAAGAATATTTGACTACATGGTGTCTCTAAACTAAGTCAACTAAATATATGGGAAATACGGAATACCGAGATACGTGTATTTCATTTGGAATTAGCTAATTTGTAAAAAAAAACCCTGTCAAATGCGATATATTTGAAAACAGACTAATCTTGTGCTTAATCTGTTGTCTTTTCACGGCCTTGTAGATATCGTTTTTTGACAAAAGCGGAAGGGTAATGTTTACATTGCAATTATTGTAAACAAAGAACACAGAGCACACATGGACACGAATTTCTCAAGGAAAATAAACAAAATTACACCTTCAAATAAAACAGAAAATAAACAAAAAGATCGTAAACAGTAAATTAGAGAATGTAACTATATTTCAAACAAACTCAAATCCGTTTTCTAAAATAAACATACAGCCTTTGTTTACAAAGCACTTTACTATAGGCATAAAACTATCACAGATCACATATATTTATGAAACAATAAATGCCTTTGTTTTTCTACTCACCGAAATTCCAATACTTTGTTTTTAATTACACAACTCGAGGCAAAGGCTAGAAAGTATACAGCCAACTGTCACCGGTCGCTCCTACTCCGCTAGTGTTGATGTCTGACAACGGTGTCACACCACCAGAGCGAAATATCGATCAACGTTAACATTCTTAATTATGTATATGGAAAAAGTGACACATTTTTTCCATTAACTAATGATATACAAACAACAACAGTCTACAAGCAACTGATCTTAACAAGTCGTGATTGCGTGAGATGAAATCAAAGAATGAATCATATATGCATGCTCGGCCTTGCTTCAGTTACAGAATAAAATGTCTTTGTATGAAGGTGCTTTGAATGTGAGCAGTTACGTTGACTTGCAAATATTTGCTATCTTTCACTTTGCATAAAATTATAGTGCCTGGTGATTTATCTTAATTAAAATGTCATCATATTATAAAACAACATAATTTTATTTAACGTGCCTGGTGGGCTAAGGGTAAATATATGGAGGTAAACTACACAGAAACTGGACACACTGGACACTTGTTCACAATGTTTTCCTTCACCGTTATAATACGCGGTGTTTAAATAACAATAAAAAGACAACTCCGAAAAGATAGATATTTGCCCTGGGATGTGAACCCCCGACCACTAAGCATGTTGGCAGCCGTGTCGAGTCCGTTAGCAACAGACTAAAACGCACTTTATAAAAATAGTCGGGACCTCGTTAGAGTTTGTTAGTTTTATAAAGTAAATATTTCTTAGCGCATTTCTTTAACATTTATGTATATAATATGCATTTAAAAGAGGAACCTGACTGCCTGACTGACGTATCAACGCACAGCCGAAACTACTGGAGCTAGGAAATTGAAATTTTGCACAGAGGTTCCTATTGTGACGTACGGTGGCACTAAGAAGGGTTTTTTGGAAATTCAACGCCTAAAGGGGTGAAAAGGGTTAAAAACTGTTAAATGGAAAATCTAAACCGTTAAAGTTATCATTGCCAAACTTGGCACTTCAACTATTAATTTACTAAGAAGACTAACTGCATACTTTGTTTGTCTAAAATTAGCCTTAAAGGGGTTAAAATAAGGGTTGAAGTGTTGTGAGACTAGGCCCAAGTAACATTTTGAACTGTATAAAAGCTGTATTATAGACTATTTGTTTTCTACAGGCTGTGAAACGTTGCTGTATAAAGACTGTATAGCAAGCTATACAGCCCTTATAACTCTGAAATGGGCCCCAAAATTATACAGCTTTAAGTGTAGATTTTGCTGTATAACAGCTGCATAATAGCTGTACTATTTGGCTGGCTAAGATACTATTTAGATACTTTTATACAGCTTCCATTCTCTAATTTTCCTTTTTATTCTTTTATACAGAATCAGGCTTGTGAAAATCTTAATAGAAGAATAAATATATTATAATTGTGTTCGTTTCTCCATTTCCATTCTCCATTTTATTTCTTAATTTACTATGTGCCAAGGCAGAGACCATATGTGAAGTATGAGTGAAAAAAATATTTGATAACTAAGTGGTCTTTCCTGTTTATCGTTGTTATTATGCTTGCGACTGATATTTTTATGTGAATATGTATACTAGTTAAAGCTCAAAACTCACGCCCCTTCGAAATAAAGGATATACATACATTTTTTCTGTAACAACAAATATGTGATCATATCTGAAAGCAGTTTTAAGAGTAACCCGGACTGTTCTATTGATAGTAAACGTAATTGTGTGTACTATACAGTTAAAATCCTTAGTAAATTTGTACTGAAATTTCAAAAACAAACAAAAAAATATCTCGTAAAATTGGAAAGCAATTTATAGGTTATGATAAAATGGCGTCCTTAGTTTATACAGCTCTTGCTCTTCTAGTACCTCTTAATGCAGCTTTTTGCATAACAGAGTCGTTATTTAAGAACGCATCTCAGCCTAAAGAGTAACAAACTCTTCTACATGAGATAGAATTGTATTACACTATTATAAAGGGAATTGCTTGGTAAGAGTATCCTAGATTTCCGTTGTACAGCTATTATCAAGCTTAACTTGAAGGCTGAACAACAGAGTAATTTTACACCAATATTCAGGCTATAACAATATTTAATGCTCTTGTACAGAAGTAGGTTATACAAAAGTATAATTTGAGAGCAATATACAGTTATTGTCGTATAAAGTTGCTGAACGCAGTTTTTTACGCCGCGGTCTGTATTTTAGCGTTTTGCAATGCTATTTAAAAGCTAAAGGTAAAAATTTAGGCTCTATACAGCCGTTAATCAGCTATACTGTATACAGTTGTACAGTTATACTTTAGTCCAGTCCTAAACATATTTTTACACTCTTGTACAACATTTTTTAAGCTTATAGCTGGTAATGCGCTGGTAAATATAATATTTTTCCGCTTAAATGTTACTTGGGGGGTGATTTAATGACTGTCTAATCAACGCACAGCTGAAACTACTGGAGCTAGAAACTTGAAATTTTACACAGGGGTTCCTACTGTGACGTAGGGTAGTACTAAGAAAGAATGATTAGAAATTCAATCTATAAACAGCATTTGACAGCCTCCATGGCGCAGTTGGTTAGACACTGCCTATGAAACGAGAGGCCGCGGGTTCGATCCCCGCACCGAGAGAAATGTTTGTGCGGCCCACAAATATTTCTTCCGGGTCTGGGTGTTTGTGAGACCGAAAAGTCTCTCATAGTTCCTGATACCCACGACACAAGACTCGATCTTAATGTGGGGTCAGGACTATGTGTGTGACTGTTGGGTGTTATTTATTATAAAGAGGTGAAAAGGGTGAAATAGTGTTATATGGTAAAATTTGGGACAGGAAAGGATAGTTAATATTTCAAAAACAAAAATAATTGCCTACTTTCTTTCCTTAAAATTTACCTCAAAGTAAGGGATGAAATGGTGTACGCAAAATAAAAACACGCGAAGTTATTCATTTGTATTCAAGCTTCTCATTGGAAAAGAAAAATAATTGCGTGAACTACTTTTGGAAAAATAGCACTAAGCACTAATATACACGCAGACGAAGTCGCGGGCACATGCTAGTCCATTATATTCTTCACGCCTTGTTCTCACATTTCTACTAAAGATTAGCGATCCCGATAGTACTGGCCTAAAATTGTCAGCACCACGCAATGTCAGGATGGCCGAGCGGTCTAAGGCGCCAGACTCAAGGCAACTTGCTCGTTATACGAGTATGGGCGTTCTGGTCCTCTCTGAGGGCGTGGGTTCGAATCCCACTTCTGACATACTTTTTGTATATTCTTATATATTGCCTGGGCCTTTGAAAAACAATATGATTATTTTACTTTTGTCTATGTACATTTTTTTTGGCACGACAACTAATAGTAAGCGGAAAAATAGTAAGCGGAGTGAAAAATATGTATTTGGTAATCATTGGTAAGAGATAGTTACCGTGCGCTAATCGACACAATTATAGCGGCCAGCTCGACAACTACCTAACATAATATAAGCAAACTTTTTTTTTCCAGATACCTAGTCAAAGTGAAATAAAAGGATTAATGTTCCTTGATCCATCAACGCGGTGATGATTATCTATGGTTATGACTTAAAATGTCGTCATTCTGTTTCCACGTCATATAAAGATTTGACCAATGAGTCAGTGGTATTCATGAATTATTGTCATTGAAAATAAATATTTAATATTTGTCGTATTATTGGTCATCCAAGATTTGTATATCGTAGTGACGTATTATTACTTTATTAGTTACGACAACGGTGTACCGATTTGCGGACGCATTACAGTTATGATGTACGATTTCAACATACCAGGTCTTAGGCATCAGCTATGAACCTGATTACATTAAGTATTAGTTTAAATATGAACCCAACCAGCATATTTGTATCTAGTCTCACTATAGGACAGGGATGGCGAACCTTTATCTGTCAAAGTGCCGTTTGTTTAATGTTTATGGCCTTAGACGTGCCGCCAATTATTTTGATTTCAATATTATTGGGAAAAATAAGCAATACTACATTCAATAACAAACGAACGCTGAATATGTTTTTGTTTTGAGAAAAAAATTATCGCCATCCCAGCTATAGGAGGATTGCCGGGTCATATTTTGTCATAAGTCTCTGGGTGTTTGTGAGACCGAAAAGTTTCTCGTAGGTTCTCAAATCCAAGACACAAGTATCGATCTTAGTATGGGATCAGGACTATGTATGTGACTATTGGGTGGATGGGTTGGAGGTTGGTGGATGGATTGGGTGGAGGGTGGATGGTATGTGTGCATTGATAACATAGGTATATTGAAGAATTTTACTCAAACTTTTATGACCTGCCTTACTTCTATTAATTTGCAAATATTTACTATTCTCAGTTAAGTACTGTGCTGATAAATATAAACAAATTGGGATATTAGTGCAACTAGGACGGTGACATATGACGTATGGTAACGTGGTATGATTGACCATGAACACTAACAACTGACCCAGTACAGAAGCAAGACGTTAGAAACGGCTCTTATGTAACAATAAACCTGATATTAATCTCACAATAAAACGGACATAGAAGGTACGTTTCTTTTCCTTTAAATTTACTTCATAGTACTCGATAAAAAGAAGATCCCCTTGTATTTTACTTGCGTTTCTAGTCTCTGAATTTTACGCTGCCCAAAATATCTCGTATTTTCTGTCATTCGCGACACCAGACTTTGGCCTCGGTGTGTAGTTTGCTTTTAGTAGTACTCATATTGTGTGTAAGTGCACATTAAATTATGATTATTATAAAAATTAAAACATCTAATGAATAACAAGAACTAGCACCAAGTAGGTTTTAAATTTTTATGTAACCACCCATCTTCTCGATCGATATGCAAAGCTGGCCTAGACATGATAATTTCAATAATTTCCGTAAAAGGTATTAATGTTTGTATCCTTCATCATATAATTACCAAACAAACATGCGTAGCGTGCTATGACATATTAAATTTTACAAAAGGTCAGGCAAGTAATTACTTACAATTGTCTGGACTATAGACAGGCTAAGAGCCTAGGGAATAGAAAATATTTACGTAGGTTTTATTGTTAATTTTAAAGAATGGCTAATTAATATTAGAGAAATTGTAAACAATAAACGAAACTTCACATTACTAAGGTATTAGACCTAAATTATTTATTTTGGTTCAGTTTCTAAACTACGTTTATCTCTTTAGAACTAGAACGGCTGTAGCCAATAAAAATACCGGATGACCTCCTGACATCAGATTACCTTCCTACTAAAGTTCTTTTTCATAATATAGCCAACGCTGTCTTCATGATTGAAATAAATCACCATTACCTATTGCGTCGCTATTTGTCATAAATATACAATTAAAGTAATATAAAATACAGAATTATAGTACCTAGTTATCTTTAAAAATATATGTTTGAGACCGATGAGGCACAGTTCTTAATATTAATTCACCTTTTTACTGATCACCTTGTATTATTACAAATTAATTTCCCAACATTTGCCGAAATATAAATAACTCGACAAACTACTATGATTTATTCAAACTTACCCGCCATTGAGGCGCTGCTCATCCTTCCGCGAGTAAAATCAATTTTGACTACTTTTATTATTAAGAATCAATAAAAATATAGAGCACAATTTTTCTGTTGATTGATTTAGCTTTGACAGTAGTTTGTTTTTATAATTTCTAGCGAAAAAAGCTATAATTTAATTTTATGAAATAAAAAGCAATATTTATCAGAGCATTTATCGCGAATACCATTCTTATAAACTTTGTCAAACATGTGTTCCAGTTATTATTTTGATACTTCGAGCGCTGGCTACAGTCTGTCTCATTCATATCAATGACGTAAAATGAAATAGTCTGAAAACGTCAACTGCAACTGTCAGCTGTCAATAGCCTCATGCCTGTCAAGTGTCAACTGTCATAAGTCGTGTGTTGATGGAAAACAAAACAAGGTTGTTTTGGTTGTTTTGGTTGTTTAGATTGAATGATTTTGTATTAGTCACACAATCTTTAATGGTATTTTGGATTTTACAGATAATAATGGCACCCGGTAAAAAAGGAAATGTTCACGGCAAGCGTTCTAACCACCATGTTAAAAGGGATTACGCGGAAACAATGAATGAACTTTCAATACAATCTTCGGAAGAAAGCGATGAAAGTGGGTCAGAAAACGAGGGGGTTGAAGCCTCGTTCCCCGTTAGTATGTGGGATTTGAACCATTGCGACCCTAAGAAGTGTTCAGGGCGGAAGTTATTACGACATAACCTCATAAAAAACTTAAAACTTGGTCAACGTTTTCAAGGACTTGTTTTGTCGCCAGTTGGCACTCAGTGCGTTAGTCCAAACGACAAGGACATTATTGTAAAGTTCGGCTTAGCTGTTATTGACTGTTCATGGGCCAAGATTGATGAAACACCATTTGGAAGAATGAAATCACCACATCCTAGACTATTACCATTTTTGGTGGCCGCCAACCCTATCAACTACGGCAAACCTTATCAACTTAGTTGTGTGGAAGCACTAGCAGCAGCTATGTTTATCACAGGACATAAAAGTGAAGCCCGGTTTTACCTATCCAAGTTTTCATGGGGACATTCTTTCTTAGAACTTAATTCTGAAGCATTAGATTTATATGCAGCTTGTACAGATAGTAAGAGTGTTATAGAAGCGCAAGCAAAGTATTTGGAGTCTGCTCAGTCAGAAAAAGATGAGAGACCTATGTGGCCACCAAGTGAATCGGAATCAGAATCTGAAAATAGTTCATAAATTTATTTAGTAAATTATTAATAATAATTTACTATATAATAATTTATTATAAATAACGAAATATATATATTTAATGTAACATAATAATGTTTTATTTCAATGTAATAAAACAATAAAACTTCATATTATTTTCATCTTTATCATGTTCATATTTCGCCATCGCCATCTGTCTGTACATGTAGTGATTGTATTGTAAGCCACGTTAGTATATTGTCAGAAGCGCCATCTGTTTTGTTACTTGATCATTACCAATACATTACTACATAAAACAGTAGATGGCGTTGGGTTCACTCGACAAAGCCAACTTTTTGGGGTCCGTAGGTAATTGCAGGCCGAGCGTGGCCCGTATACTCGCTTTAGTTTGCTTTTGCTGCTTGAGTGTGAAAGTTGGTTTGTGTCGCGTGAAGTGGCTGTATGAAACTCGCGCAATAACTTATTTATCACTTACTTTAAAGTGTATGAGTGTTGATAATACAAGTGTAGTGTGATTAGTTTGTGTATTATTTGGAACTATCAGCGGCTTGGAATTAACTTCTAGAACTTCACAGGTAAGTTTGTCCAGCGACTTCGATGCAACCTGTCACGCAGGTGTCTCACAAGTCACTAACCTCTGACGAATAAAATGTTCTACTATATTTAATACGGCGATCAGTTTGTATTAACTCAACATTCATTCATAATTGTGCGTACTTTCACATATTTACTTCACACCTATAGGAAGAAGATATCCGGTGATTTTCGATCTTTGCGAGACTTATAAAACCTAACTTACTTTCATAGTTACAATTCTATGATGCGATTATAAATTATATTTTGTTTTGCATACGTGATATTTTGTTACTTAATACAATTTTCTATGAGATAAAACTCTAATTAAGTACCTACACTTAAATTTAGATTGGGTGTAGTAGCGGAAAAAAACTTTTTATTTATTTATTAATAATAATATTTTACTGCACACACATAGAACAAAATATTGATTATCTAGATAATAATTAGAGAGATCAATAAGTGGAACATTGGGTTTTTATCAACTCAATGCTGTTTAACTCATTATTATGATAAAATAATAAAAAGAATATTATTTATTCATATTTAATAGTTATACAAAAATAAATTAGGTAAGTACCTATATTTATTCCACGCGACTTGCGAACTTTTCTGAACTTATTTGTGACAGAAAATGATGTAGCAAAGGAAAATATCCAGTGAATTGTCATTATTTTTTAAGATGCGGTGACAGTTTATTCTATAATTTTATCTAAATTTTATACAGATGTGTTTGTATATGAAATTATGCGGTAATGCCTCGTTAGACAGGCTATTTAAACACAAGGATGTGTAATAGATAACTATGTTTGAATATCGATGTTCCACTTCGGTATTTCAACTTTGTCCTTGTGGAGTCAGAGTGTAGAAGTCTAGTAAGTATGTTTTCATTATTTTTTATGGCAACGAATGGCGAGACGAGCATGGCGTTCGCCCGATGGTAAGCTCATGAACAGTAGCAAAAACCCAACAACGCCTTGAATTACAAAACAATGCTTGGGATTCCACTGCGCTTGGCATCCTGAGACATGAGATGCTAAGCCTCAATATGTCCAGTAGTTACTCTGGCTACAATATCCTTCAAACCGAAACACAACAGTGCATTTACGCTACTGTAACTAAGTATAATACTGCAAGTTAAACTTGAAGGTAATAATATGATTCTTGAACTAGTTTATAGCTGAACCTTTCCTTATAAGGAAGAGTATTGGACTACTAGCAAAATGACAGGCTTGACTCTCTATCGCGGTGTTACCAATGTGTCAGAGGAACCCGACGTGAAACGATGGCTTTTCCGATCACTTAGAAGTATTGCTGGATGCCCAGTAATCTTATCCTCCTTACGTGTTGTTCTTTTCCCTCCACCCTTATTTTCTGAGGCCGCCAACGTACCTAGGATCGATGGCTTCGAAATATACATGCTGCCCATGTATTCATTTACCATCAGGTATAACTTTTGTACGTTTGCCAGATTCAGAAAACACCTTTTTATGAAACTAAGTATAAGGCTATAATAATCTATTTTTGTGTAGAATTTGAATGGTTCTTTAGCCTCGGATTAAGACATGACGATATTTGAGTGTAACATTGGCCTCGCTTTTCAGGTTTACAATGTTGCGTGGCGTGTTTCGAAACATAGTAACAGTGAAGTTGTTGTGAAGATATAAATCGGTTGTTTGAAAAGTTTTGTACGACTATTGGTTAGTGATAGAAAAAGCAACACTATAACAATGAAGCCTGCAAACATTGAGGGTACTCCTAATCAGAGTTGTTCTTGCACATCTTGTTTGTATAAAAGTGAATCGGATCACCCCTCACTGCGACGACTTATTGCACAAGGTTCGAAAATCGACAAACTCTACTACGGCAAATACATACCCCTGAGGGAAAGAAAATTATTAAATAAACTTGTGCGAACTAGGGCTGTGTATGATGACATACGAAATCAGTTGTTGTCTGGCAGTGACATAAGTGTCGCTCAAGTGGATTTAAACCCAAAAAATAAGGCCCCTGTTGCTAAACCAGACAAACGTGCGCAAAAAGGTGGGGATATACCAGCTTTAGTCGATTTAGTGGACAAAGGTAATGTCCCACATCCCAAAGATTTAAGTGAATGTTGCAGTTGTTGTATTTGCGATTCAAAACTAAATGCTTACGGGGAATTGTCGGAGATACATGCACATAAACACAAACGACGAGCTGGAGCCCGAATGTCTTCAAAATCTAGTATTATATCGAGGCACATGGAGAGGGACGAACCACGAAAAGGGAAAGCCGTACATTTTAAAACCAAACATATACGTTCGGATCCTTGTACCTGTACCTACAAATTAGGCGAAATAATAAAACGACATTCGAAATCCATGGTGAAAAAGTTACGTCAAGATCGACCAGAACCGGTTTTAGAACCCCTCGTCGGTGCTCCTGAGCAAAATAGACCAAAGAAAAAAAAGACTGTTAGAAAAGCTATGGACAAAGTTAAACAATCCAAAACGCGACTTGTTAAAGGAATGCAAGAAGGAACTAGAAAATCTGCTACTAAGATTGAAGAAACGAAAACTAAAGTTAAAGAAAATATAGAAGCAGCAGCAAAAAAATCCTTGGAAATAATTCAGGAAACAAAACACAAATTGCAGGAGAAAAAGGAAAGCAGGAGACAAAGACAAGAGGAATTAGTAATGCAAATACCAGAAGAATCGACCGAAGAAAGGACTTTTAAGATTAGAAAAGATTCACTAACTAAGTTCCGAGAAAAGCTACGAAGAAAGCGTGAATTACAAGATTGGGAATGTGATTACGAGTGTCTAATGAAAGAGTGTGCTCCTGAAGAATGTTTTAGAATAATAACACGACGAAGATTAGGTAGAATGAAAAGCAAAGGTGTTCGAGAGAGCTCAAGTGCTGAGCGGCGGAATAGAAAGCGTAATGAAAAGTCAAAAGCGTCTGATGTTAGCATTCAAGCTCAAAAAACCAAGAAACTACTTGAGTATAATAAAAAAAAGCAGTCGAAAATGCAAACTGAAAAGAAAAAAAAGTTACATACTTCATGTCTTTGCATAGAAATTAAGAAGAAAGATTTAAAAAACAGAGGTACGTTACCAGAAAAAAAAGATGGTGAGCTGAAGTCAAAAACAAACTTACCTCGAAAGCACTCCAAGAGTCCTGTGAGAATTGTTCCCACTGAGCCTATGACTCAAGCAGATACTACAGAACCTACAAGTGGTATCAGAGTTGAACACCCTCTAATGACAAAACATAAAGAAGAGAAACTAAAAAAGCCGCAAATACGTGATAGACCAGGGGCCGTGAGAGTAGGATCCACAATTAGTGTAAACATAGAATTTTATAAGGAAATAAACGGCTCATCTGAAGTTAAGACGAGAAAAGATTTAAGCTCTTTAATGCAGGAAAGACAGCATAAATTAAAAACTAAAGACCGTCACGGTGCTTCAAAAAATGTACGCAGAAGGAATAAAGGGTCTGAAACATCAGTAATTTTATCTGGGAGGAATATCCAAACAGCGGCGCATCCGCTAAAACGGTGTTTTTGTACCTTAAAATTAAAACCTCGTAAAACCAAAACTACGGTTAATGTGGATAAAGTAAAGAATGTAAAGTGTCTTTGCCCCGTATTTGTTAAAGAGTCCGTTACAGAAAGTATACAAACTAAGAATATGCGAATGCCGATTTACTCTTTAGAACCATATGAATGTGAACCCGGTGTATGTATACCTGATGAATGTGATCCCAAAGAATGTGAGAAACGCATCAGAACACGAAATAGAGAGCTTCGTACTGTATCGCTAAATACTAAGACACAAATGAAGTCTACGTCAAGTATCACAACAAGATCAGCCTCAAGTTCGGCACCGAGGGGGCTGCAAGTCCAACCTGTTAAGAAACAAAAAAGTCATCCTCATAGGGAAGCTGTTGCACCTACTGTAAAATCTTCGTCGTCACATAAACAAGCAGTAAGGATCGGATCAACATTCAGTTTCCAAATAGAGTTTACTAAAGGTGGTACCAATGTTACGCCCAATGTTTCAGAATACAAAAAAGTGGCGAAGCACAGAAAAGATAGGAGTGTGCCAGTTGCAAAACAATATGTAAAACGTAAATACTCTCAAATAAGCAGCTCTACAAAAAACAAATTTTCTTACCAGAAACACAAACTGAAGCGATGTTTTTGTACTTTAAAAATTAATAAAGCGGAGAAAAAAAAGACTCGAATAATATCTACATCGCACGGAACTGTTACATCAGGTCAATTGACGAACATTCCTGAACCACAACCAGGTTTAAAAACAGTGTCTAGTGCTACCAAAAGAAGGAAAAAAAATAAGATCAAAATGAAGTCTAGGTTACTACCATACGAGTGTGAACCAGGCATTTGTGTTCCAGGAGAATGTGATCCTTATGCATGCTTGGAATTATTGAAAGTAAGAGAGTTTCAAACTAAATCACGAACTTCAAATACAGATTATAATCGCCAGACGAAATCTACATCAAGCTTTGCCCCAAAGTTAATGAAACATTCAAGAACTAAACAAGTGCAGTCCACATTAGTGGCATATAAAGGCAAAACTCCGAGATCCAGAATAACTAAAAAGATGCCGCCATCGAGACCGGTATCACTCCCTTCACCAAAACAGGCTGTAAAAATCGGTTCAACATTTAGTTTTAATATTGAATTTTTTAAAGACTCTCCGGTTAAAGACGTCCCAATAGTAAACTATCGTTCATCACCTAAAAACGTTGTCAGAAAAGTAAGACAGGCAACCCCTAAAACTCGGGGCTCCCAAGGTAGTTTTGAAACTCAGAGGAAGTCTGTCTTTATGCAAGCAGAGCGTAAGCAAAAAAGTGTACCGATAAGCACTGGTATGAAACGGTGTTTTTGTACCTTAAAACTTAAAGAGCCAGACAAAAGTTCCATGAAAACTGTGACTACAGTTGGGACAAAAACACCAAAATTCAGAAATAAGGAACCAAAATATCAAACAGTTGCAACCAACAAACGGATAAAAAAATATCAAAATAATCTTGAATATTTAGAATATGAATGTGAACCATATGTGTGCATTCCTGGTGAATGCGATCCATATGAATGTTTGGAGAGAATACAAAATCGTCATAAAACACGTAACTCACGAGAAGTTGGAGTTTTAGTTGAACCTTCAAAAATGATCTCAACATCTAGCTCCGTTCAAAATTTTGGTAACTCAAAAAAACACGCTTTTGCGCAATCCAAATCCGTAAAAAAAAGAAGAAATAAAATGAAAGAAAAACATGCTACTGCCGAGCAAATTCCGATGATTTCAAAAGTGTATGCAGATAAACAGTCACGCCAATCCGTTAGATTAGGTTCCAGTTTTAGTTTTGACATAGAGTTCCACAAAGATCGAAAGTCTGATGAAAATCAAATTATACAAATTCCACACGGAAAAGGAGATGTACAAGATTCTAGATTATACAAAAATAGAGGCGACCAATCGCTTAGAGCAGCAATGCTTCAACATAAGTCACAAGCTAATCTCATTAAAAAAACTCACAAAGGTACAGGAGTTGCTCCAATATTAAAACGATGTTTTTGCACTCTACAATTACAAAACAAGAAACATCATCCAAACACACCCCAAGTTTATACTGTGAGCAGACTGAGCGTAACAAAACCTCAATTTATGCAGAAAAAAATTGAATCTAATAGACCCACGACGACGTTTATTAAGAAAAATGATAGTTATAATCTTAGAAAAATTAGTACCACTAATGCAATTTATTCTTCAGGAATTATGACATCCAGTATATTTTCTTACTCCACTATGGATACAAAACTTGTACAACCATATACTAAATCAATTTCTGGTCCAATATCACAAACGATTTTTGGAGTTAACTATAATTTAAAGTATCATAATTTTGTAAAACCACCTAAGACAGCAAGAAGCTTGTGCATAAAAAACCCATCTTCCATCCGTCATCTTGAAAAGTATTCGGATGTTAATGTCAAGAAGTATAAAAAATGTTATGCATCTTCAAGTAAACGGCATACAAATGAAATAAGTGCCTATTTAAGTCGACAATTTTGTGCGATGAATATTCAAGTAGCCAACAAATACAGATCTCCCAACAAACATAAGCTCGAACCTGATGAATGTGAACCCGGTTTTTGTGTACCGTACGAGTGTGATCCTTTAGTTTGCAAAGAAAGAATTATGAAGCGTTTAATGAGAGGCGCCTCAAAATCATCGGGAACTGAAAGCCGAAAACATTCGGCATCAAGTACTACTGCAAATGCGCAATACCATTCGAAAGAGCTTCAATCAAATGCAACCGGCCAGCCTGCCAGAAAAGTACGTAAACAGCCTCCGGCAAGAGTAAGCCACGAGAAGGAATATAGTGGAGGTCAACGGCAAGCTGTGCGAGTTGGCTCAAATTTTAGTTTTAATATAGAATTTTCAAAAGGTACCCGTGTTTCGGAACCCGTAAAAAAAGTACGTTACCCATCGACAACTATAAAGCATAAAATGACACATGAAAAAATGAGACACAAGGGTACCAAAGGACATTTAAGATCTGGAACTGACCGAGAATCACAATCTAGTGTCCAAATGGCGCATAGAGGATCGAGTGCAACGCCACTACTCAAAAGATGCTTTTGTACATTGAAACTGGACAAGAAGAGTAATCAAGAAAAAGTTATATCGCCCACTGAAGATAAAGGGGTGACTTTCAACAATGATAACGTCATTGTTCAGACAGCTGATTCTACTCAAAATACTGAACGGCAAAAGATTCGAAAATTAAAACATAAACTAGAACCTTATGAATGTGAACCTGGTGTATGTGTACCTGGGGAATGCAATCCTTATGAGTGTTTAGAATTGATAAAAAAACGTCATAAAGATTTCGGTACAGATTCCATGAAGTATGGCAGAATGTCTACTTCAAGTATGACTCCTTCACAAAAGAAAAGAATGAAAAGCGAGAAACAACAACGTGTTCCAAAGCAGAAACACACAGTACCATCGGTGGGTTCTGTTATACCTTTACGTCAAGTTGTTCGTATAGGTTCTACGTTCAGTTTTAATGTCGAATTCTTTAAAGATAATCCAGACCTTCAACGTAAAATTAGCGTAACATCTCGGAACATAAAACATAAACCTCACAGAGAAAAGAAAATCCCACGTCAAACACGTGACCTAAAAGAGCGGTTTTCTCAAGATGATAAGTCACTGCGTCATAGAGATTCGCAGTCAGATTCCACGCAACATATGAAGTCAACAATGACTGGCTCATTAATTAAACGTTGCTTTTGTACCGCGAAACTCCATAAACAGAAGAAACTTCCATCTAAGAAAGAAACCACAGTAAATAAAACTGTCAATGTAAATGTGGAACAACAAACTAAAACCTCACCTTCTTTGTTGCAACGATGTATATGTGCAATGAAATCACTGACTACTACTAAGCCTAAATCTGGGACATCATCTCAAACTAAACAACAAAGTGTCCCCAAGTCTCACTCGCCCCCATTGCAAGAGCTGTTGCCGTATGAATGTGAGCCTGGTGTATGTGTCCCTGGTGAATGTGATCCTTATGTGTGTGAGAAATTAATAAGACAAAGAAACGCTAAAGTACGGACGAAAGTAACCAGCACTGGAAGGCTAAGAACAAAGTCCCAATCTTCAGGTATTCAATCATATGGCTCTGGTAGAGGAAAAGAAACTCAAATGAATATCGATACGAGCTCAAAAATTGTTAAACCAACCTCTTCTGGAGATTTTGACAAAAGAAAACAAGTACAGTATTCCAGTTCACCAGGTCGGCAAGCTGTAAGAATTGGTTCAAGCTTTAATTTCAATATTGAATTTTACAAAGACAACCAAACATTAGATACTTCAAAAAATAAATCCTCAGTAGAATATCGTCCGAAAAGACGCCGGGAGTCACATTCTACTAAAAGAAATGGGCTTAAATCAAAAAGTAGGGGCTCATTGGGAAGAAAGAAACATGGACAAAGTCGAGAATCTCAAGTCCAGGAAACCAAAACAAAAGATCAAGCATCAGGTGTCGGTCAATTGTTGCAACGCTGCTTTTGTACATTAAGCTTGCGAAAACCCAAAGTCCCTCAAAAACATTCTGACACAAGTAAACAAAGTAAAAGAACGGCTGTCGTCAGAGAACCGAATACCAAAAGCGTAAAGTGTAGTATAAACAAAGCAATTCCATATAAGCTAGAGCCCTATGAGTGCGAGCCAAATACTTGCATCCCTGGTCAATGTGATCCTTATGAATGTGAAAAACGCATACAAAGACGATTAAGACAAGAACATGGAACATCTACAATACATTCTAAGACGAAATCCGCTACTAGCATGGCTTCGTCGACTCGAAAGTTAAAAAACACAAAGGTGCAATCTAGATCAAAGAAAACACCTAGGCATCGAATAGATAGGGATCACACCCGAGTTACAAAATTCAGCAAACCAGATACACCCTCCAGACAAGCAGTCCGTATAGGGTCTACTTTTAGCTTTGATATAGAATTCTTTAAAGATAGTGGCCATGATTCTAATATAAAACATGTAACTGAACTTAAGAAACAATATAAAGATGTTGAAGATTACGATCATAAAAATAAAAGACGTTCCACAGTGTCGTGTGCCACAAAAAGTTGTCAAGCTAGAAAGCGCATGCGGGAAGTGGATTCACAAGTATTAGCGAAAAAAATGCGGTCTACTATGACTGGAGTAACGCCTTTCTTGAAGCGTTGTTTTTGTACTTTGAAACTCCAACAGAAACAACATGCTGCAGAACTAATCACCACTAATAACATACATAATAAAATAGCAACTGATACTAAGTCTACATATACGTCAAAAAAACTTTATCAGCCACCAGCTACCGCGCATTTAGCACATTTGGATCCTTATGAATGTGAACCCGGTGTATGTGTACCTGGACAGTGTGATCCTTATGAGTGCGAGAAACGCATCAAAATGAGAAATATTGGAAGGCGCTCGGTATCATCGAATACTGAAAAATACAAAGACTCTTCTAAGTTAGTCTGGGCGACAACAGAACATAAAGGCACAAAATTACAAGCAAAGACAATTCCGCGAGTACGAAAATCACCAAAATCTACTATATCCAAGCCGCCCCGTTCATATGTTCAGCAATCCGACTTAACACCTAGCTATAGTCCACACCGTCAAGCCGTTCGCATTGGATCCAACTTTAGTTTTGATATAGAATTTTTTAAAGATAATGCTTTAACGGGCGTAACGAGAGAAGTTGTCAGATCTGAAAAAGTTGAAAGGCATGAATATCGACCAAAAGCGTCAACTAAAAGTATGGGGGCAGGAAATAAAGGTATAAGTTTTTATCATCGTAAATCGCAAGCACATGGCCCAACAACAGAAACTAAGGGATCTGGTGTAGGACCATTTTTAAAAAGGTGTTTTTGCACATTAAAATTGCAGAAGCAAGGTAAACAACAACAAAGAAATGTTCAACAAAAAGTCAAACTACAATCAGATAAACAGCCATCTGCTAAAATACAAGCGAACTACAAACCTAAACCCAGTTCATTTGATGCGAGTACTAAGACTAAAAAAAATCGACATGTTCTTGAACCTTACGAATGTGAACCAAATGTTTGTGTGCCAGGATTTTGTGATCCACATGAATGTTTACTTCGTATACAACGTCGTCAAATGAAAGAATCAGGAATATCTACGGATCGTCCTTCAATGATATCTGGTTATAGCTCAACCTCTAAGAAAATTATTAAAGATAAATCTTTAAAAACCAAACATTTCAAAGAAAGGAGAGCAGAAAAAGATATATCATTTGATAAGGAGCCACGAAAAATATTTCCGAGTGAAAGTCCAAATCGACAAGCCGTGAGAATAGGATCCAGTTTCAAATTCGATATCGAGTTTTATAAACAAGGTTCTACACCGGACAACCATAGTCACGGCGATGGACAGGATTATAAAGATTCTTTTTCGAAAAATCAACCAAAACAAAGATCTCGCAGATTGGAAAGTCGAGGATTTCAACGTGAGAGTTTATCCCGTTGTCAAGGTGTGCAAATGAAAGGCGCGGAAAAACAATCAACAGGTTCTGGTATGGTCCCCATATTGAAAAGGTGTTTCTGTACGTTAGCTCTTCAAAATACTTCGAAACAACCTGCTTTTCAAAAGCCGATTAAACCAAAAGCAGAAATCAGGGCTAAAGATGCAAACACACAAAGCAAAAGCTCTTTGACTAAAACAAAATCATTACCATATGCATTAGATCCGTATGAATGTGAACCCAACGTGTGTGTTCCTGGTGAGTGTGATCCGTACGTTTGCTACGAAAGAATCAAAAGACGTAATGCACGTTACAAGTCGAAGGGACTTGGTACGGACATTAGACAGCACTCCCAGGCATCATCGAGTATGACCTCAAGACATGGCAAGCACACTAGAAGGACGCAACCGGTTCTACTTGGGAAACGCCGCAGGCAGCACAGTTCATCATCGATGAACAAACCCATGGTGGTTGAACAACCTAGGTTCAAATTACTCTCTGATATTGCTAATAGAAATGTTGTTAAAATTGGCTCAAATATAAGTTTTAATATAGAGTTTTATAAAGAAATTGCACCTCCTGGAAATTTTATTTATACTGATGAACGTCGGAAAACCGCGGACTCGCAAAGTCGACGGGACACAAAATCGATAAATACCTATAAGTGTCCCAATTATCGTAATTGTCAATCTCAAGCAAAAACTTTGCAGACCCAAAACAAAGGCTCACTGGTAACGAATACTTTAAAAAGATGTTTTTGTACAGCGCAATTTCATAAGACAAATATATCCAAAACCGAAAACAGAAAGTGTATAGAATGTAAGCCGAAATCAATGTTTGGACCACAACAATATCAAGTATACTACCATAAAGCTTCATTTAAAAAAAAGTCCGCAGATAAATGTATTTGTACTGCGTGTGAAGATGATTTGTGCAATAGAACTAAATCGACATCCACAAAAGCAAGTTTTCGTAACAAACTTAAACGACGGTCCAATCCTCAAAACAAGAATAAGACTACCAACGATATGGAAACTATCTTGCCTTATAAAGCAAATAAATTTAACAAAAAAGTGAGTAAGACGTTAATTGGAAATAAAAGGAAAAAGTCAAAAAGAAACAAAAGCTGTGCTTCGGACGAATGTATTGATTTACCAATTTCTAAAGTCGACAATAAGTCGGTGCCAAAAAACCGTAGACTTAAGACTAAGAAAAGTACGAAAAACATTAATAAAAAACTTAAAACCCCTATACTGACCGAAAATGATCTAACGGAATCAAATAATTTAAATAATAAATCGTTTCTTTGCCGATGCAAGGAATTCTTCACTAGACAAAAAGGAACCGACGCACCTACTACTGCTCACTGTCCAGGTAACTGTCCTACAGGTAATAAAATCGCAAAAGAACCTGAATTTGTAAAATTTGAAAGCTTAAAGAAATCAAAAAGTGAAGGACGTCGTATTAAACAAATTCAAAATGAGGCAAAGAAATCGAAAAGTCTCAAAACAAATAAATGTTTGGAAAATAATTGTTATTATGACAATGACGACTATAAATACACTAAGCTTAAAACAGATGGTAAGAAAAGAAATAAAAAAGCCTCGATAGTTGGTAAATCAAATAAAACTGGAATTTTGTCAGAGGAAAATAAAAAAAATATTTGCCCACATTGTGGTGATCACAACCCCGACACAGGTAATAAATTGAATAAAAGCAATAAAAAACAAGTAAAGTTCTCAGACCCGCACTCTCCAAATTTGACGGGCAAAATTGGATGTGAAGATCGATGTAAAAGCAAAGGGCAAAATAAACAGACAGTTGGTAAAAATGCTGTAGAAATGGAAGAAACAGAAGTCAAGTCAAAAACAAAATCCAAATCCGCTAGAAAACATAAGAAAAGCAATGATATCGAAGATTTTTGCTCCTATTGCCAAGAGGTTGCGTCAGTGGACGACAAAGAAACCATTAGTGTTAAAAATAAAAAAACAAAATCAAAATCCAAAGGAAAAGAGAAGACGCGGC
Organism: Hyles lineata; assembly: GCA_030180105.1. NCBI lineage: Eukaryota > Metazoa > Arthropoda > Insecta > Lepidoptera > Sphingidae > Hyles > Hyles lineata. The sequence continues at coordinate 4,472,556 of JARJEE010000002.1, read as the reverse complement.
TAGAAGGGGTAGATAACCCTTGTGCTCGCGGTGTTTGTGGAAAAACTGGGGCCAGATTAACAATAGCAGCAAAAGGCGGTTTGACGGGGGCTGGTGGAAAAGTTGATATAGATGCCGCCAAGAAAATAAAAGGACAAGTTATGAAAAAAAAATTGACAGAAGAAGAGATTTGCGCTTGTTATAGTTCGATTTGTGAATGTGCAAAAGCCATTCAAAAAGAAAAAGAGGAGACTCGGAGAAAGGAGCTGGAATTAGAGCATCAGAAACGCTCATTGAAAAAAAAGGTGAGAAAACAACAAGAAGCCGCAAAATCGTCAAAGCATAAACATAAAGATTATTTGAAGAAACAAAGTCGTTACCTTCATGAAGATGAAATTCGCCGACGTAAACGTGCAAAACAGAATGCATATTTGAGCAAAAGGCTAAAATCGGTTAAAGCCTCTGATGCGTATTTAGCGGTAGATTCAGTTTTGGATATTGCAAAATTAAGTTGTACCGTGCTTGGCGATGCCGCGCGATCCACATGTAGATTCTTAACTGATCCCAAATATACACTTGGGACATTGAAAAGAGCTGTAAAAGAACCTCAGACAGTTGTAAAAGCCGTTGTTGAAGATACCGGGTTCATTGCAACACTAAAACGTGTTTTTATGAGAGTTAATGCTATGCAAGGTTATAAATCATTAAAAGCTAAACTTGAAGAAAATGCAGTCACTGGTTATCTTATGAAAATGGCTGAACAAGACCCAGCTAAAAGGATGGCAAAGATAAAAGTACCGAAGAAACGCGAAAATTTAGATGATTTCGAATGCAGTTTGTATATGAACTCTTTGAGGAAGAAACGGTGTCTTGCCGTATATTATTTGTGTCCTTGGTTTTACCCTCATTTCATTACATTGCTTAATCTTGTTGGACAAGTGACTGATTTGCTCCTGTTTTTGGTTGCAGTATTTGTATGGAGTCCTTGTATTTTGTGTATGGAATTGTGCAGAGCGTTTGTGTGTTGCTTTTTGTGCACCGGTTGAAATCATGTCTTGTAATAAAATTGTGTATCTATTTCTTCTTTCATTTTGACCTAGCATATTTTTATTGTCTTAATACTTCATGAAAGTATTAAAACATAATTGTACTACTGTAATGTATTACAAAATTTACAAACACTTATTTCGCCAAAGTAGAAAACATTATGTGTTGCACGTTAAAATGGTTTGTGTTTGTGTTTGCGCAAAATGTATTGAGCTAGTTAAAAATTAAAATGAAATAGGACTGTGTTAAGTATATTAGCCGAGATGGTTCTTTTACTGGAGTTTAACTATCAGCAAAGCAATTATTCGTTTTAAACCCTGTAACTAACAAATCTTCGTATAGTTAGTTTTCTTTACGAGGCCGTTAAGATTAACGGATTATCTAGATAGATACGACTATAAAGCGACATAGCAAAACAATAACATTTTCCATTTATTATGCATTGGATTCCGGATTCTTTATCCCTTGCACTGTAAAACTAAAATTATAAGCATTGGCATGGAATACTACATCACAAGAACATTGTTGATATTAAAAGCAAAGCAAAGATATTTGTCTTGGTCAATCCTTACTAAAAGTATGACATGAAATATCTATAATTATAAACGACTAACGGCCAATCTCTATTGGCCGGTTTCTATAAGCTATCTATCTTTAACTAGAGATTTCGTTAGATATTTCGATGCATTTTATGTTTCAGTTAACAAATATAGAGAGATATAAATATGGTGCATATATTTGTAGATAGCTAGGCAAGATAAATATATATTATGTCAATCTTTGTTTATTGAAGCATAGAATTGTATCTACACAGTAACGGTAGCTATTTTAAACTCTTGTTAAGATAGATAGGATATAGAGACCGGCCGTTAATCCATCTATCTTTAACAAGAGGTTAAAATAGCTACCATTACTATGTCGGTTAAATACACTTCATTAAACAAAGATAGACATATATACGAGCTATATATAAATATTTGCACCATATCAATACCTCTCTATCGTTGTTAACTAAAACATAAAATGCATCGAAATATCTAATGAAATCTCTAGATAAAGATAGCTTATAGAGAACGGCTTTAAAACTACCACCTGACTTCGTCTTTAGTCGCAGTCTGGATATACCCGGCCCTCACTGGCACATTACTCTCCAATACATTTAAGACGAGTGTTAGTTTTTTGTATGGGATAGGTATATAAACACAAAAACTGTATTTTAGTGAGTCTAATATAATCCGTTTCAAAAGATTAGAAGAGATTACTCTTCTTATCGCATATCTTTTAGTCAATTTTGTAGCTAAATTCTTCGAACATTAAGGCTTTCACGGCATCAGGTGCATGTGTGTATATTGTGGCAAGTGCTGTGTGTTTGATCCGGACACTATTTGCAAACTTTGTAAGTAATGAGTGTTATAAAGGCTTAAGCGCCACATTTGGTTAATCAAATTATGGACTCTATATGCTGAGACTTATGGTCTTAAATATTCTACAGGTAATTTTAAATAAGGCTACAAATACAAGATGACGAAAATAAATAAGATTCAACTTATAAATAAAATACACAAATTAGTTAATACATAACATATTACGAGTATTTGTATTAATAATATAGGCATTTATATCGGGACCTATCTATCAAATATGGCCTTTTAAAATAGGAAATAATGAAACTGTCCAGGTATTTTAAAACCACTCAGTTGGACAAACAAAACACGAATTGAATCGAAAACCGCAAACTCGCGCAACCAACCTTTTAAATAGTTAACGAACTATCCCGAAACCTGCACGAAACTGCTTTAGAAGTGCGAAAACAAAAGAGAGCAATATCGACCAAACCCTCAAAAGTGAGAGGGAGAACGCCACCCTCTTTATGACTCAGAGGGGAGGACCCTTGCACGTAGATATTGCGGTACCCTTAGTACGGGGCATGCACTCTCATATCTATCGATCTGGGCCTTTTTAGCCAATTCGAAATTTAGTTTTGGCTTGCCATGTTTAACTTTTCGTGTTATGTTTTTGACGTGGATTGTTAAATTAACATTAACTTGAATTTATTTAAATTAATATTTAGCTTACACAATAGTTAATAGCATATTAAAAACGATGATATTTTTGGATTTATAAATTATTTTTAAAGGCGGCTAATGGTTTTAAATGTTGCAGAATTTATTTGAATACATTCTTTTTAGCAGCTAAGAACTCCCCCGTTTCAAATGGGGAAATAGTTAACAATTATTCGAAAAAACGTACATTTCGATAAAAATCTATACATTAATATTAATGAGGTAATGGAGTGGAAGATCGGTTGCGATAAAATTATACGTCGCATTATGTAATGTTCTAAAAAGTGCATGGATGAATCAATGAACTGTATCTAGTATACCATTTCTTTCATATAAATCATGAATTCCAATGCTTTATTACTTATGCTACTTTAATAATAATGATTAAACTTATTACGAGCCGTGGAGAAAACTATTCACAGAATGTTTATAAGCAGAACTTGCGAATTAAGTTAGTATTGCTGAATTTGATAATTCTTTCTTCAATTTATAACCGATTTTTGTCTTTAAAATTACAACCAAATGTGTTATTATTAGTTTATCCGTTAAAGGTTGTCCATTCGAAAACATTAATTCACGTTCCGATAAGTTTGTGGAAATAATCTAAGTTGCCTAATAATACACGGATACCAGAACTAAAATGTGTCTGTTACTTTGTTCTTCTTTTACCTACCATTGGAGCTATTACACATGAATGAATCAGAAACGGTCATCTAGGCTAGCTTTTATCCTAGAAATTTTACTTCTCTTGTAGAGATCTATGTTAATCTTAAACATACGAAGTCGCAGGTAAAATTTGAACTAATATTTAAAGCTACAGAGTTTGTTTATCTGTTTAAAGGCGCTACTCTCAACTGCTCCGAAATAAAAAAATCATTTAAAGTTAGATAGTCCATTTATCCCAGAAAAAAATCACGGATAATACTTATGTTAATTATAAATGTATTATTTTTGTTAATATAGTTGTTCACAATAAATCGCAATGACATCTGTTGTGAAGTAACCAACGCAACGTGGCTCATACTTTGTATGCTTTGCGCTCCGCAATGTTAATTTTCGCAAATTCATGTAAGCTAAATGTTTGATTCAATATAATCGCCAACTTTATTTATTGCTAAAGTTTTAATTATAGTTAGGTTAGTTAAAATGGCATTAAATGAGCTTTTTATTTTATTCAGGTGCAAAGAAATAACTATTTTTCTAATAAGTGAAATCGCAAGTAAAGTTAGTTAAGTTACATGTAATTTTGTCGTGACCCCAATACTTAACATGATATACAATTACTGTTTTCTATCTTAGTTTCTTTATTTCCTGCAATCAATTCATCGCACTTAAGGTTATTTCTATAGGTTGTAAAGTCGCTAACCCGCACTAGGCCAGCGTGGTGGACATGGTGTGGATATGTCCTAACCACCTTCAATCGTACTCTCGGTTGAGAAGGCCCGTGCCCTGCAGTGGAACGAATATGGGTTAGTAAAGATACATATACAGATACTTTAGGTTAAAATATACGGCTGGTTTCTTTAATCTGATTGTATGTTCTGATGATTTTACGGTTATCTTGAATTAACGGCACTTCAACAAATTTTATTAAACAGCATTCAACTTAAACGGTATCGGTACTTTCATAATCTTATGCTACCTACCACTGCTCTGGGATCAACTTAATAAGCATTAATTCATTTCTATCAGAAAAGTGTATTTAATTATTTTATTTAATGGAGACAAATTACAGAATAATTTTTTTCGTGTTTCTTAATTCGAATAAGAATCGATAATCGATTAATAATAATTTCCCTCGCCAGCACGTGTCACGAAAAAAGTTTGTCTATGAAATCAAGTTCCCCTCGCCACTGACAGTTGTATTCAACTCTCCGCCCCTTCGAACAAAGTTGATTCAAAAAAGTAATTTTTGCATGACTAGCTAAAATAGCAGCTTGTTGGTACCCAACTGAGGGGATGTAAATTGCTCTGCACTTTGTAATATTTCACTCTTGAGGCCTTTTATCGAACTTTGTATCAAATAGCGAGTGGTAATAATAATTTTATTGCACACTATCAAAATGTAACCGTAAAATGACAGTACAGGGCTTTTTTCTTTTTGTTTTATTCGAGTAATTTATATCTCGTTCAATTGTTTTTGTCACGTTTTGTTTTATGAATATATTTATATCCTTTCTTTTCTTTATCAATTTTGGACAAAATCCGTAGGCCAAGTAGTGTTAGGCCCCCTGCAAAACGGGTCTCTGTTAGTTCGTTTGGAGAACCATTACTATTATTTTTTGGTTACAAAAATATATGTGGCCGGTATGGGTATTGCGGAATCGCCATATCCCTTGGAGTTTTTCACTACGTAATCAGGGGTATTTGAAAAAAATAATGTAATATTGAGTTTACATAATTTTTTTTAATAATTAGTTTTATTTTTTTTAATATTTAGTTTACATAATTAATGTTATACCTATGAATCTTTTTATTCGAACGTAATTATAATTTAATTCAATTTTATTGTATATAACAGCATGGAATTTTGTCACAGTCTTAACAAAGGGATCTTAAAATAGTTTTGCAGTTCCGTACAACAGCATTCTGGCAAATCACGTAACAATATCTTTTATGATTCAAATAACTCATTTGCATATATTTGAGGGGTGTGCCCCCGTGTAATAATTTCTAGTTCAGTGCACAATTTTACTCATTTACAATTTTAGATTGAGATTTATTATTCATATTTGTCAACTTGTCACCGTGATGAATGAGCGTAATGATTTTGAGGACAAGTTTGCATTTATGATAAAAGGGTAAAAGTAAATAAGGGTTTATTTATTTATTTTTGAATTTATATCTCTATCTATTTCTCTCATCAACCACAAGAAGTCCACTGCTGGACATAGGCTTCCCCCAAGGATCTCTACATCGACCTCTTGAAATGTATCTACAAAGACTCAATTATCACGTTTTTTTGTTTATTCTTTCGTCATATTTTTTTTAGAGATGCGAGCTCGGTGTGGACCTAGGATCGCCTACAATGGGGATTTTAATTAATAGGACACATATAGCCCTATCTATCACGCCGGCCCATAGCAGTTGGATTTCACCGACGGATATTCTTGCAAAGATCTCTATACAAATAAGTTTAATGGTTTAATAGGCACATAAAACTGGTTTCCCGATCAAACGATTAACATTGAATTTTCAAGGTTATAAAATATACAGTCTATAAAACGTTGGATAGCTAATTCATACAGGGTAGCCGTTTATTCTTGTTGGTTAATGTCGATTGTAATATTGTAAGGCGTATTGGCGTGTGATTGCATTTGTATAGATATTTTTTAATTTTTCAAATACTTTTTTCATTTTAATATGTGTAGAAAAATTTATAATGCTTGTTTGATATAGTTAACTCATTTCATATTTGAAGCACATGGCTAGTATAAGCAATTTTATTGTAAGGTGTTTGCACACGAGGAAATTATGCTTTTGTTACGCTCAAATGCATTGCACTGAATTCGATGCTCCGTATACTATAATATGTAATACCTATCTTATTTCATTCGACCTTAAACTAGACAGCTTTTTTACAACAGCAATAAATTAATATATCGTGTGTAATATAAATGTCTAGCGTTAAAATATGTTATACGGCTTCTATAAATTTTGTATCTCAATTAAAATACTCGACACCGCTCATTTACATTTAAAAATGTTTGTCCGTCAGTAATGTCCCGCCAAAACACACCATGTTTTCAACATGGCGGCGCGGCGCGCCAAAGCGTGGCTTTACGACTCGCTCGAAAATTATAGCTGTATTCCGTACGTTAAAATTTCATACCTACCTCTAGTTGTTTACAGCTACCTAATAATAATATATTACGGCGGAAAGGCACGGACTCAATCCTTGTTTTGCTTTTATTCGCTAACTAACTTCGGGAAGCTGATTTTGGTCGACTTTCAACGCGTTAAATTCTGAAAGCCGGTACTTTAAGCACGAGTTTATGTGATGAAAATAAAACATCGAGCACATGTCGATATATTATGTGAAACTATTCCGCTGTTGTACCATTCACAACGGCGAACACTAATTGGTTTTCCCAATTTTGTACAACTAACACCAGTTAACAACTAAAATGCAGCTGGTGGTTTGATTTTAGGATAAAAGTCGTTTTTTAAATTGAATGCTTCTTTTATTAATTGGTTTATATTTAGTTTCACTACGAACTTCTGCTATAAAATATGTTTTAAACTGTATTTGTTGAGATTTATCTATAACGGGAATATAACTGTAAACAATAAAACAATATTTCATTGCAATTATCTGACTACATACAGGTCATTAAAACAGATAAGTAAAGACCCTGCTCCTGTGTTGAAAATAAAATGTAAAATCTAGATTAAATTCCAAGTTAACACATAAGTCACCACGGCAAAAATGTAAAGCATAATATGAAAAAAGCAAACAACGGGTCTAACACATTTGTCAACGAGCTTCCGATTTTATTACGTCTCCGGAGTGCCGGCAGCAGTTTAATAGCGGAACTTGTATTTCTGCCAAAATAATTATCTCGTGAACGCTCCCGCTTTTCTTCCCATGAATATTTGATGAGAATATTTTTATGAACAGTTCAAATGGGTAAGTTACCCACACTAACCGTTACATAGGGCTCGGAGGTGCTAAAATTCAGTCTCTTCTTTCCGTAGTACAGTTACGAAAGTGATAAAAACGAAACGAGGCCGTGTTTGAACTATACAACCAAATTTAAAGCGCCGTTGTAAAGGCTATACGAAATAGTAATTGGATATTGTTTATTCTGAGAGCAACGATTTGGTGGAGAGATCTATTTACCTTTTTTATTTGGTCGGCTAGCCTGAGTTGAAATCGGACGGTATTCCTTTGGGAGGAGAGTTCGAGAATGAAAGGTATCTATTTTCCCAGGCCCGGGTCTATACTACTTACTTGTGATTGCAAATCCTACTGCAATTGATTTCTTTGTTCGTACGTGATATAAGCATGAATGGGTATTGATTGTTTTAATTGTAATTGAACGGCCAATTTTAACTTCATTGTAAGGGTTGCACTCGTTTAAGTCAGAGATAATTTTATTTATGGAACTATTTACTGGTGGTAGGACTCTCATATGTGAGAGAGCATATGGGTGGGTAAAACCACAATGTCTATTTCTCCCGTCACGTAGCTGTGTAAATGCACTGTTGTGTTTCGGATTGAAGGACATTGTGGCCAGAGTAACTACTGGACATATAGAGACTTAACATATTACGTCTCAGGATGGCGAGCGTGGAATGCCAAGCAGTGCTTTGTAATTTATAGTGTTGTTTGGTTTTGCTACTGTTCAAGAGCGGTCATATAGTTTACCATCAGGTGAATGACATGCTCGTCTCGTCGTGCACCGAAAAAAAAATATATTTGAAACATTAATTAGAACCAACTGATATGTTAAATGTGTGAGCACTAATTGCAATCCTGCCCACATCTTGACTTTCCTAAGCATCCGTGTAAATGAAGGAATACATTTGCACTTCAATATATTTTTGTTGAACACAACTGTACAGTCTCCATATAGAGAGTACGTACTATGTATTATGTGCATATGTTTGAGCGGCATGCAGCTCAGGTGCCCTCGACAGAATAAAGAGAGCACACTATTCAACAACGTGTCTGCGAGATACGGATCTCGGCTTTGCCAATTAACGCTCTTACTTCATGTATAGAACAGATAACGAACCAATCTGGGTCCAACATGTGTTTCCTGCTTTTTTGTATTTCATGTATTTATACTTGCATAGTTTTTATAAGCTGAGGTCTTTAAGAATTAACAATTTCATTCAAGTGTTTTGTGTGATAATTTTTCACTCTTAATTGATTTAGGAGTCAATGTTGAGTATGAGCTGTGGTTTTTACTTCATTCTTAAACCTTATTTATAATATATATATATATATATATATATATATATATATATATATATATATATATGTGTATGTTCGTACAGATACAGATTTATATATAAAGGGTATGATTTATTTGGAACGGAATTAAATGACGATCGACATCAGGTAGTCCATTTTTTATGGGTGTCTTAAAAATGCCATAGAAAAAAATATGAAACAATTCAGCGATGCTGTAATTAAGAGCAGGTAGAGCGGTTTTTTTACCAAATGAAATACTTAATAATGTTTGAAATCACGGTTATTTTCATATCTTATGGGATGGATAAGATATAGATATAGAGTTGAACTGATCCAGAAATTTCAAATTTAAATGGGCACGTGCTTTAGTTCGTGATTTAAAAATGTTGGCCTGTGGTTAATTCTGTTGTTTCTATTTCCTTACTAAATTTGGAATATCTAGAAATACTATTTTTATTCAAAAATGTACCAACTTCTATAAAATACTGGTGGTAGGTCTCTCATATGTGAGAGGCCGCCTGGGTGGGTACCACCGCAGTGTCTATTTCTCCCGTCAAACAGCAGTGTAAACGCACTGTTGTGTTTCGGGTTGAAGGGCATTGTAGCCAGAGTTCCAGTAGTTACTCTGGCATCACATATTGAGACTTAACATCTTATGTCTCAGGATGGCGAGCGCAGTGGAATGCCAAGCATTGCTTTGTAATTCAAGGTGTTGTTTGGTTTTGCTACTGTTCATGAGCGGTCGTATCGCTTACCATCAGGCGAACGGCATGCTCGTCTCGCCATTCTTAGCAATAAAAAAAAATAAAGAAAAAAAATGCATGTAACGAGCATAACATTGAGGAACGTAAAATATAAGGCGAAACGTGGGTGCCCTGGTTGTACTTCTGCCTACTCGTTCTGGGGAAAAGGCGTGAGTCTATGTATGTAACCAGATTTTCAAAACAGAACAGTACGTGATATAAAGATATATTACACAGCCATTGATTTTATTGGTCGTCGGTATTACCCGCCCTAGATTCAGACAAGCGTGTTTTTATAATAAACCAGCACACATCAATTAATTATGAGTTTGATTAATATTATAACTGTTTAATGATATAATTAATTCTGCTGTGGGAATGATTAGCGAGAATTTAAATGATTTATTAGCGCTTTGTTTTATTCAATACTGAGCTACTCGTTTTAATAAAAAAGTTTTTACACGCTGTGTTTGTTAAATAAAGTTTTTTTGGGATATCCAAGTTTGACTTGTTGATATTGTGAGCATAGTTTGTGAACAGTTGATTAATCTTTCATTGTTTAATGAATGTAAAATATCTTTATTTTATTAATTTCCGCATAAACCCCATTCCTCAAAAGTGGTAACTTACTGTATTATTCTGAAGTAATTTCTGTTCCGCTCAAAGTTCAAAGTTAAGTCTGAATATTTTGTTGCTCTCGTAGGTTTTACGTGCTAAAAAGGCAATTTATATTTCAACACCTAAAAACCACAGCCCGCTGTCATAGGTCATATAAAATAATTAAAGTGTCTGCTGAAAATCCAGGACAATGTGTGAAAAAATGTCATAAATGTGGCCATTAATCTGAGGAATATAATCTTCCGTAGGTGACAGAGGCCGGATTACGTCGTTGAAACGGCGGGAATGTAATTAATGCTTATTGCTGTCGCGATCCTATGCTGCGAGCATTTTTCATTAAAATTACAAACAAAATCAAATAAGATTTGATTTGTATTATCAACAACAATTTGAAATTGGATTCATTTAATTGATACTGGATTTTATAAAAACAGATATACCGTAGACAATTCAGGGATATATTATTTAAAAAATACGCTGGTGTTTATTTATGATAAGGCAATATAGTTTATTGAAAAACGGTCCGGCTACACTTGGATAATGGTATCGTAGTACAAACATACAAACAAAACAATACGAGTTGTTTTAATATTATAACTTACCTAGTTGACTTTCATAGTATACAAATAAAAGCAGCATATAAAAGCGTGGACATCAAAATAAATATGAAATATTGAGGTACAAAAAAAATTCAGACACGGTTATTTTCTGAAATGGAGTAAACAAATAGATAATAAACTAACAACAGTCTGTGTAAACCTGGTTTAGTTTTCGTACAATTATTTTTTGTATTTGTTTTTTTATACGACTGTCTTTGATCACAGATTCATTCAAGCAAACATCGTAATAAAATTAGCCTATAACAAACTACATAAGTTTAGCAATAAAATATTCATTCGTATATTTATGGGCGGGGTAGAGCCGTTGTAATGCCGGGTCTAACGTAACTAAATGGATTTTAAAATTAAAACCTTTACCTAAGGGACCGTGTACATTTTGATTACGTAAAAGTTTCTGGCTATATCGGTTAGGGATATTATGTTAGACAATTTTATAAATGGATAAGGTTTGATAGGATTAAATTGGTAGGGATACAATATCTGTTCCAAAATAAATTTGTTGTAATGTGTTTGAATCGTGGATCTTTCTGTGGGTTCAATACTGTAGCAAACCACTTTAAGAATTGTGTTCGGTGATAGGCTCTTATTGGGTGTCACATCATAGAAGAAATGAGTTTAATGTGCTTTGGGTAGCATCTTATATCCTTAGAGTGGAATTATCGTACCTATAGATCTATAGAGGATGTATGATAATATGTTAAGACTCAAGGGGTTATAGACCAGGGTAGAAGCCTTTAAAAATAATAAAAAGTGAAAAAAAATTATAGTAGGATGAAACCCATTAGAAAAGGAGGGGGATAGTATAAAAATGAAAGGAAAAATAATTTACGGGCGATCTGAGATCGGGAAGGGGATGGGGGTGGGTTTTTAAGGGTAAAAAACGGTTTTTCTCGCTTTTTGCTTTTAGCTTTGCTTTGCATTTTCTGAGAAGATTTACTATAGTAACATACATATATTTTTTCACCATCGGAAAGTAGAGATTTCAACGAACAGAAAACATACCAATTTTTTGAAAAAAGCTGATATTTTGACAGGTGAATTTTCGATTGAAAATTAGGGTGCTTTTTCGATATTAATTCAAAATAAGGCGAAAAAATAAATATCTTTAATCAAATAAATTACAACGTATTTGGGACATAAAAAGGTAAGTTTTCACCAAATTTTGTTAAAAAAATATTTTTTTTTTTGTAAAAGATAAAAATAAAAAACCAAAAACTTGGTTTTTTGAATGTTTCACATAAACTTTGAGGTTTTGTGAAAAAAGTGTAAATACAAAAGTTTTAGATCTTTTTATTACCTACAACTTTGCCATTTGACTTTTTTCGATAGGACTTTTAGTTTTGCCGGAAATCGAGAAAAACCGTTTTTTACCCTTAAAAACCCACCCCCATCCCCTTCCCGGCCTCAGATCGCCCGTAAATTATTTTTCCTTTCATTTTTATACTATCCCCCTCCTTTTCTAATGGGTTTCATCCTACTATTATTTTTATTGGTTTTAAAAATTATCGACTCTGAGGACCGATTCACGTATTAGAATAAGTTCAGCTGCAGTGCAGTTGCGGTTAAGTTTCGATCAAAACAGCCCTTTTCGTATTCACGTAATTTTGACAACCGCTGTCAAATACGCTCGCGTCAAGTTCGCGTCACGCAAACGTTTTAGCGTATTCTACTGCTGCGCGTATATGTCAATCTCAAACAAATTTCATACATCTGACGTACAGTAGACGCGCAGCTCACGCGCAGCTCACGCGCAGTTCACGCGCAGCTAAACACTTACAAGAATACCATTTTGTACCAAAGCGTAAACTTAATTGTAACCGCACCGCAACTTGATCGGCGCGTCAAAAAGTTACGTGAATCGCACTACTCGTCTATTACCGCTATTATCCGAAACGAAGTTCGAATATTCGGACGTCGCACGTAAAACTGTATGAATGAAATTCGAATCTTTTATCGTACATCGTAAACATAGACAAAGTTCGGAGTAAATGCTAAGTGCCATAGAGAATAGTATTGATTTGTAGAAGCTATGTTTAGCAGTGAACTTCCTTTGGCTGATGGATGGATGATGGAAACTAAAATAAAAAAAATAAAAAAAGGAAGAATTTTGCACGCCGTGGCTATGACTAGCGGGTGATCCACTTAGTAACGCTAATTTTCACTGATCAGAGATTTTCAGAGGTGTGTCTCTTCTACAATTGAAATTCCAATGGAGAAAGCTGAGGCCACAGATCAACTACACAGTCATTAAATCTATCAAACTACAAGTTTAGCACAAATGAACCATATCCGTGTGAATTCGGCCCCATACATTTACATTTAACTTCAAAACACGAGAACGCAATGTACCAAACGCGGTAATAATCGTAAATATGGAACTTTATGGTTCTGTGTGTGTGTGCGTGACGATTTTAATACATCACTATACTTTTATTACTTTTCCGATGAGATAATTGCGTGTGACGTGTGATTTGTGCAGCGCGCCTAGAAATAACGTGTTCCTGTTCGCGTGGGTGTCTGATGTTAATAAAGTTGTCGTAGGCACTAACTAATATATTGTTAGCCAGTACAACATCCAGATAGTGCCGGGCTGGAAGGCCAGGGAAACTGACATCCCCTTTCGGCCTCCCCGGGGTACAGAAAGGGGAGCTTGCTAGCTATTCTTATTGCATAAAAAAGGTAAACCTTACAGCTGATTTTTATGAGTCTATTTGTATCAATTTCTATAATTGGTGGATCCCGTCATTTGAATGATGAATCTGTGAAATTAGCTTTTCATTGCGGTGTTTCTAAATTAATAAGAGTAGAGAACTTAAGAAAATGTTTACATACAATAACGTAGTTAAGGGGAAGGAAAGTCGTCTGTGTGCTAAAGGATTTTAGTTGTGCGTGTTTAATTGTGATGTGGTGACAATGGAAATGAAATGTTCTTTGCAAAACGACTTCATAAAAACTATATTCTGATTTATTTCAATCGACATACATTCGCCAAAATGTACGCAAATATGTTCGGACATACGAAATAATTCTATCAATTCGCGAACGAATGAACCTTTTCAATGAAGTTTCCATTTCCCAGAAATATCTATCAAATTCCAATGTTTGTGTAAAAACTTCAAACATGTAACAGCAATGTTGACTGGAATTACAACGACAAAAACAGACCCCATTCGAGGAGTAATTTACTTTGTAATGGCATATTATAATAGCGTGTAAATGGCTTTACGACAACTGATGTAAAATACAACATTTTTATAACTTTATTCGTGATTAGCCTACTGTATAAATCGATTTTTAGGACCGTTATTCTGTTTTAGAAGCACTTTTTAAAATGTAATCGATTAACATTTATCAATACGTCTATTCCAAGATTGTTGTTTAGTTTGCTCCATTTTAATAGACTGTAGCGTAAAATTATGTTCATTCATATATGAATAATCTCAAGCCTATATACTTAAAAGAGTAGGCAGATTTGTATATCACCCACAGTTCGTCTTAGATCCAAGTCGTTCACTGCTGAAAATAGGTCTCTCCAAAAGATTTCCACATCGACCTGTTGGAAGTGGTAAATAAGAAAACACAACTTATCATTATTTAAGTATTATGAAACAATTCATTTATTTATTTATCAAGGAAACGCACTTAAAAATGCGGTTCAGTAGGAACAGAAATCGTGTCTTAATCTGAGATGAAAGTAGTTTTAAACTTAGTTTGGACTTCGTGACGTACTTTGACTGCATTATCCGTTGGTCCAAGTTATCTCAGAATAAGTGCTGTAGTTATTCGTATCGGCCTACTCAACCTTGAGAAATAACGGTGATTGGCCAATCAGTTTTGTATTAGAGCGTATTATCCTGTTAATCAATTGTGGATTTAGATTTACGATATTGAAAGGTCAGCGGCAACGTTGCCCGAAGTGGCCAATAAAATCTTTTGTAGGTTTAGTTAAATTAATCTACTTCTGTCACTGCTAGGAAGCCTCTGGTTTGGTCTAATTTGCTGACTCACTCCGGGTTGAGTATGTATGTAAGAAATTTTAACAATCTTTAACTATACGAACTTCGTTTTTTCAATAATCTGTGCGATAAACAAAACAAACACAAAATGAGTTCCTAAAATCTAACAGCGCTAATATTCAATGAACCGTCGCAGCATTAGCACCAGGAGCGAACACTCGTATGCCTGCAGCAATGGAACGCTTAAATCCCTGGCACATTAGGCCCTTTCGCTGCCTAATCCTTGCCTATTCCCGTTTCAACCCGTCCAACAAAGAGAATGTGCCCGAACGATAAAGGGATTAAAATTTGTAAAATTTATAGCTGAATTAAGTCCATCGGCGTGTGAGGGTTGATCGTTTTAGAGTTAGCTCAGATGCTTTATCAAACAAAGGGTCTAGGGCTATCTTTCAAAGGGTTTCAGACGGCCGGCTATTAATCAGTGTGAACTGTTCGAGTGTGCATGATAAATGGCAAGGCCGCTCTAGATTCAAACAGTTTTTGTAAATAACATAATGACCTATAGATCATGAATGGTTTGTTGAAATACTGCTATTTGATTGAAAATGTTCTACTTTTTTAGTTAGTGAATTGTGGTATAAATTTAAATGCATTTTATGTACAAGAGTTTGCAACTATAAATTGGTGGAACTGCAATTCGTTAAAATTATGCCGGAGTTTTACGCGTTCAGTTTCAGTACTTTATTCTCTAAAGTACTATAAATAACATAACGGCAACAAATTACATTATAACTGTCTATTTAAATATTGCGGTTTCGCGCTGCAATCAAGTGACGGAGTCCGGAAGGGAGGGGGATAAGAGGAAGTGGTAAAAATTAGTCTAATTGCCGGTGTACTCACACCTGAATATATGACCCCTAACTTAAAATATTTTAAATACATTTGACAGTGTTAATTTCGGCATTGATGCATTTTCTTCTCTTTTTTGGCATATTGAATTAACTTTTATATTAAAAGTACAGGTAAGAACTCTACCTCGATTATTCAAAGTACTACTTTTTTGTATTAAAATATTACATATTCCTATTTGATACACTTTAATCCATTAAACCAGGGCATGTACGAAATTCTATTCAATCTTTTCACATGGCGGCGCGCCGCTTCAAATTCCAAGCCTAAAAAGTCTGTACGACTTGTTTTTCGGCACTATGCCCTAAATCTCTTGTTACATTTTTATCATATTTCATTCATTTCATAGCTGCGGGGGTTTTGAGCACTGCTTTTTTATTATGTGCACACGAGTTTTCCAAGTATTCATTTTAGTAACCAACTATGTTATATTTCACTTGGGTATTAACTTAGGTATAACGTGGCATAACGTGGGTTACTTTATGCTCTTTTTTCAACTATTATTTGCGAAATGCCATTATATATGTAAAATACACTTGCGGTTGTTCGTCTCCTGTCTTTCGGGCAAATCATATCTATCAAGTCGGAACTCCACACAAAATTAAATAATTTGAGAATAAAAAATTGATCTTAGATAGGCTTTCATCTCGAGCCTGTAGCAACAAGCCCAATGAGGCAACTTCAATAACATAAGCTTCACTCAGATTAACTAAGGCTATAATGATACAATGAACACGCTGAGTAGTGAAATTGTATGCAATTTGTAGTATAATGGGTAATTCACACCTTCCTGACAAGCCCGCGGCTTGCGCCGGCGGCTATGTGATTTATTGCGCAAGACTCGAGCAAGCCGATGTATTAGCATTCGTTCACGCTGCTCTTTATGATAACTGTTTTATTATTATATCATTAGTTGTTAATACAAATGGTATAATAGGTGTTAAAATTGTTCATGAGAAAATATCTTGCTGCCTGAAACGTAAGCTAGTGTGATATCCAGGGCATGCAAGCAATTACTACGTCATCATCGTGACGTAATGAAACGTGCAGCACAAACTAGTAGTCTATTTTGATCTGGATTTTTTTATTGCAATGCAAGGCGAGACTAGCATGCAAATCGCCTGATGGTAAGCGATACGACCGCTTATGAACAGTAGCAAAATCAAACAAATATGAATTACAAACCAATGCTCTATATTCTTCTGCGTTCGCGATCCTGAGACATAAGATGTTAAGTGTCTGTATGGTATATTTTAAATCGGATCGCAATAGTGCATTTACACTGCTGTTTGACGGTTTAGTATTGTCCATAATAAACTGTTACGTGTACTTTTTTTGGGTATATTATTTTTTTCCATTTAATGCTTTGCAATAGTATTTTAAAAATCAAACTCCAACGATCACTCAGAGCTTCGCGGACAGTTTTGTTCAAAACGGCAAATGGAAGTTGCAGAACAATTGTTCTAAGTTTAAAACTCAATTAATCTATAAATCTGGCCTTTTGCTAATGCAACTTGTTTATAGTTATAGCGGTTGAGTCCGCGCTCCGTACCTTGTTCCCAGAATCGGGGTCAGAACAATAAAATGAGTTAGGTATTCTAGCGTGGAATACATAATTAGTTGGCCTTTATTCCTTTGTGGCACTTTACCTCTACTCCAATTATTTGTAAATGTGGCTTTGAATAATTTGACTTTTACTGGTTTGGGTGTTCTCGGTCGTTTAGTACTTCTGAATACGCCATGAGTTAGATTTTAGTAATAGAATGTTTGGAATGTTCCAACTCAGGTGACAACATTATTTTTTTTAGTGATCACTATTAGAATTCTTACAAATATATTCCAGTCACAGTTAGGGTCATTTGAATGGATTTATAAATAATTAGATCTAATACTTTTATGGTATGGTATTTAAGTGCGTGGTGGCCTGTTGGTAAACGGACCAGACGCGGCTGCCAACATGTTCACGGTGGTCGCGGGTTCAAATCCCAGGGCACACTTCTGACTTTTCGGAGTCATGTGTGTATTGATAGTCAATCACGCACTAAAACGGTGAAGGAAAACATCGTGAGGAAACCTGCATACCATAGCGGTTCATAAGAATTTATATGGTATGTAAGTCCGCCAACCCGCACTAGGCCAGCGTGGTGGACTATATGGCCTAACCACTCTCAATCGTACTTTCGATTGTAGAGTAGGCCCGTGCCCTGCAGTGGGACGTATATGGGCTGATACATACTTTTATGGTACTGTTATTTACAAAAAGATAAACGAATGAAAGCTATCAATTTGAAACATATTGTTGTACTGAAAATGTACCTTATAAAAATATTACCGACTGATGAATTCCAAACTTTACTGATATATATTTTTTATTCAATAAAATTCATTAATTGACAGCCTTCGTGGCGCAGATGGTTAGATGTTTGTGCGGCTCACAAATCCCGAAAGAAATCTTTCGGGTCTGGGTGTTTGTGAGACTGAAAAGTCTCTAGTATTACCAACGACACAAGACTCGATCTTAGTGTGGGGTCAGGACTATGTATGTCACTATTGGGTGTTATTTATTCATGGTCACTAGGCGGCGCGGCGACGAGAAGTAAAAAAAATTAAAAATTAAACCTAATCCACGATTAAATTGTATAAAATAGTTTTATATCAATGTGTTACATTCTCATAAATCTTAGAAACCATAAAGTCAGTATATGCAACTAACATCATATCGTAATTAATATTTCATTTTCTATTTACTAAATTTTCTATTTTCTGAATCACAAGTAAACATATCTAACGAATTGAAGACAAAGAATACTACGCAAAATATTCAAAATCTATTTTATGGCAAATAAAATATAATAAAATGATTAAATACATCCTCATTACAAGAAATTACATACCAAAGACAATAATTAAGCAAGTGTCGTAGGAAATCTTGTTAATTTCGGCTCCCCGACCCATGTCTTTGATGCGGTAGCGGCCCTAAAAGGTGTCTAGCATTTCTAATTAACACTGTCTGGCACCGCAAAGGACCTTTATGAATTCGAAATGGACGGACAGACGGCTGCCCGTTCAACTATATCACTTTATTACTCTACATTATGGCAAATGTCTTTGATACCCAAACTAATCTTTAGCAGAACTTTAAATCACAAGGATTTAAGTGGATTATATGTACGTTTTCAACGTAATTATTTGCAGGAGACATGTTTTGCGAATGGTGAAGGAAACAAATCCCAGGGCACACCTCTGACTTTTCTAAGTCATGTATGTATTGATAGTTAATGATACGCACGGTAACGGTGAAGGAAAACATCGTGAGGAAACCTTGCATACTATAACGATTTGTAAGAATTTCTATGGTATGTAAGGTTCGCCAACACGCACTAGGCCAGCGTGGTGGACAATATGGCTTTACCCCTCACAACCGTACTCTCGATTGTAGAGGAGGCCCGTGCCGTGCAGTGGGACGTATATAAGCTGATAAAGAAGAAGGAATCTAGCGTGCGGAAACTTAAATAAAATAAGGATTTCTATGATTTGTTTATATACTTGTAACTAAAAGTACAATGGCCACACCGTAAAAACCACGGGTGGACTGTAGTTCGAAAAGGCGTGATGATATTGACAAAATTAAACGTAAAAGTGAAATAAAACCATATTTACGTTCTGCTTTGGTTGTCTCTTACAAATTGCATTTAAGTACCTACATAACTTTTCTTAAGAGCCCTGTATATCCCACTGCATGGCACGGGCCTCCTCTTACGATTGAGAGTGGTTAGGCCATATAGTCCACCACACCATAACTTTTCTACCCTTTGCAAAATGGCTCGAGATACATTTCTAAAACTTAAACTATAATTTTAGCTATCATGGCGACCAGTCCCGTCTTAGAATTAATTCTGAATCTAGTCGTGCCGCTTTAATGTGGGTTATATTTAATTAAGCCTTTGGGCCTTCACGATACCGACTCTGTAATTGTAACCACTCTCTACTCGAGATAATCTGTACTGAACCACAAACTGTAGATGATATAGTACTTACCCTTAGAGTATATATAATACAGAGGGGCGCTGGTACTTCAAAAAGGTAGATAAAAATGGTGGTGCCGGGCCATATTTTTCTGCCCTCCTATTGGCTGATATTTGACAGGTTATCCAACATACGAGAAATAATTCCACTCAAACACGTTTTAAAAACATAAAAACTAAATATAATTTCGCTTTAAAACGATTTATAATATTTATAATTTAGAATGTATATATTTAATAGGAATCATTGTTAATAATCAGTTATATTATGGAAGCCCTATCAACATTACGAATAAGAAAGAAAATATCTAGGTTTTTCGAGACGTAAACGTATAATAGCGCTCCTTCAATATTTTTAATACCCTAGGCGTCTACTTTTAGAATTAAAATTATTCTAAACATAGCGTTGAGTGTAGATTGTGAAAAAACTGGTTCTGGGTTCGATATGGTGGCGATTTATTTGGAATACATAGTTATGTCCAGCATGTAATTTCTGTTGTTGTGGCGATATATTATGTTCTATCGCAAATTGGAATATTTCTATGTATCTTATGTCTCGATGTCTCTGATTTTTTGTACCTATACAAGATTTAATCAATTAATTAAAATACTAATACGAAGAACAAAATTCTGACAAAAATTGAATGATTTCTCTATGTTGAATACTAAATAATTATTGTATAAAGAGGCGCAAAATTTCTACCATTCACTCTCCCATTCATTCAAATTCGAATAATTCCACATGAAAAGGTTTCAGTCATCTGTACATAAACAGTACTTTGGCGTCATCAGATACAATATGTATGGCAGAGAAGACAGTTAATTACAAGTTGGCTAAACTTCTAGTTCCGGAACGCAATTAATGTCGTACGATACCAGACCCTGAACTTGATAATGTCAATAAACTCCTGGGAAAGTTGATTGTTACATAATTTATGTCTACGCAATTCGGCTTACTAAACTTCATGAGTGGGCCGGTTCGTGGCTACATTCAATTGTGAACTGTGCTGCCCGGTATTAGAGTTCAAATTAATTTGCAGTTAGAATAAAGAAATAACGGGCTCGTTTCGTACAAAAAGTTACAAAGCATTGTTTTTGTTTGTATTAGGATTGAAATTGTCTTCGCAAATAACCTTCTTATTGTACCAAAGTTGAGTTCATTTATTTAGGAGAAGCAAACAATTTTACGGTAAGGTACAAATGTATGTACCTTGTTACGAACACTGGATTAAGATTAACCTTTTTTCCAAACTCGACTAAATAGATTATAGAGTACAAAAAACTAAATATAAATATATTAATTACAACATTTTTTATATTATCTATACAACACTTCGTTACAAAAGTGCTAAACAATCATTATTATAAAATATGTTTTTGAAAAATCCGTTCTGTTAAATATATTCTCGTGGTTTTCGAAATGCGAATAAATCTGTAATTAGTAGATACCTACGAAAATTATTTTAATAAATAAATTCAATGAGAATAAAAAAGACAATGAAATAAATCTCAAAAAAACACCAACATTGCCCATTGACGTCAGAGGATATTCTAATACAAGGATAGTAGCCAGACACCGAACCACGCCATCATAATAACTCTAATTTACTCTCCACACCCGCAGGCACAAAAATTCTCGAAGGGCTTCAAAAACCAAAAGATAATAACTAACACGCAGATAGACGTAGTTTTTTTAGATAAGGTTGCCATCGAAACCCAAAGCGATTAATTTTAATGGCCAGGTAAAAATATTTTTTGTCTAACACCCAATCCAAAGTTAATTACCATTGGTATCCACACAAATTAAGTCTTATATTATATGAAAGTTTGGTATAAATAACATTCAAATGTTAAAGATTTTAGAGTGTTTTGTTAGGAATCCGGATTCTGAACAGATAATGCTTTTAACTATAAGATTTTATCGTCATTCCTTTATCTGCTAGTGATAGATTCTGCGATAAAACTGAATATTTATTTTATATCACCTTGATATGTTTATTTTTTTATAATTCTCATGTTATTTTAAGAGCTTTTTTCATGCAATATTTATTTTCTCTTATTATAAATCATGAAGTCTCGACCGGTCTTGTTTTCTCTTTTATTAAGAACTACTCGTCAACTGCACATTACGAGAGACATACGTTATGATTAGCAATAAAAAATAAATGGTAAGATATATTATTTATGTAGAGTCGTTTACACGTAAACTAAATCATAATTCCACAGATAAAAACACATTGATACTAAGGAAAGCAAACGTTATGCCAGACGAATCAACATTTTAATCTGAGAACAAAAAGTTCGATACGACTATTTATTCAAGATCAAAGAATGTATTTACAATACTCGATACATATCAGTTATCTATAGAGTGCGCATCAGTCAATGTATTATTATGTGGAGCTGTAAATTATCTTTTATTTTGTAATAATTATGAAGGTATGCGTGCACCGGACATGCAGCCAAAAAGAAGTACAAACTTGAGGTGGCAAGGTAAAAAATTAAATGCTGCAGTGGAATCAATTATGCTGCCTTCATTGTAAGAACTGGTTTAACGTTACCGAAGATAGATTGGAATGGCTCCTGAGTGGAAAAAATGAACTCGATTTAAACAGTGTACTTGTCTCAATATTAGCTTTGGTTCGAGTTTTGAATGTGTTACATTAAATGTCATTGATATGGGTGTTGGTTTTGTGGAGTCAGTTTATTTTAGTTGTTACATTTATTGTTTATCGTTTAAAATTTTGAGGAACAATTCACTATTATTTTGGTTTCCTTTTTTAAAAATTATATTATATATATATTTTATAGTAACTCCATATTATTACGTTCAAATAGCCTTTATTTCTTAAATTGCATTTAACAGCTTTGTTAAAATATGACAAAACTTGATCCCAAAAAAATATATTCTCGAATAATACAGACTCAACAATCACACATTTTGCTATGCCAAATCAACATTTTACAGTTAACTAAATGGTTTATACCCTACGATTGTCAACGAAAGTTCACAAAGAAATGAAATTTTAAAATTCTAACGAAGCACCATTAAAATCCACACATACGCAACACGCTGCCTGGAGAGCTCGGTATAATTTCTCCAAACAAAAACTCCATTAATGCAAATCCTGTATTTTTGTTCCATTATTTCAAAGAGCCTTCTCATTAAGGGTCATCGTACAGCGATATGCGACCTTGTTATTGCAGCACAATGCCATTGTGATGTTATATTTCATACAATAGTGACATCAAAATCAATTAAAAATACAATTAGAATTATCCTTATTCATAACTTAATCTAGACTGGCCATATATAATGCCATTTACAGAAGTAATAACAAAAATATTTTGAATATGATATTCACCAAAAATTTACAATAAGATGTAGGTACCTATCAATGATCGGGTATGGGTAAAGAAATTGGCAGTTTGCCTCGGTTCGATCTTCACTCGAAACATTTATGTGTTGTATAGACATTGCATTTTTCGTTCATAAACTGCATCCACGTTGGAAATATGATCAGGCAATGTATATAAAAACATTTTAACCACACACAACAGACTTGCGAGAGTTTTCTATTCAACTATATTGCTCTTAAGCTTTCTTTGTCTGTCAGTTATTGCGAAGTTCCCAGTTATTTATTTCACATTAGCGTCGTGTGCGTTCTACAGGAAACCGGCTTAGCCTCGGGACATCCAGATGTATCCTCAACGACCTAGCTCCATACCAGTTGTGAAGTAAACCTGGTATTTATTTGAGGCGCAAATTAATCACGTTGTGTTACTCCATACTGTGTGATTATCGGCTGTAACTTGATTACTTTATTTGCTCCGTGGTTATGGCTAGTCGGTTTTGGAGAATGCGGTTTGATGGCTAGACTTCTATTCAACTACCAATATTCTCTTTGTCTATATTGATGTTGAATTTAATAATTTGTTACTTAAAAATCACTAAATTTACCTGTATAGGTAATATATATTCTGTATTGGTTCTATTGTTTGAATAGCGTTCAATTTACATTTTATGTCTTTTTATACACGATTTTCTACGCAGTTGTAACAAACATACCAATTTTCTAGGACATCAATTCATATAATGCAGCTGTACGTCCGCTAACCTTCACAATTTAAACAAACTACGTTTCAACGTACTGTGAAATAAAGTAACCAGTTCATTCTATGTACATTTCATTTAAAATGAAGGTTCATAGCACAAAAGACGTAGCCAAAATGTGAAGGAATCCGAATTTCAAAAGGAAACATACCAACCCAATGTAATCTCAACTAAAAACCTGAAAGGTACTGCGTAATTTAATTCATCAATAAGTAAAAAGAGCTACCATGAAACGGAACCTCCTTCTATTTTGGCAAAACATTTGTAATTCAGGAAGAAAACGTCGAAGTTTCACGGAAGGCCCATCCATTTCACGTGAATACCGATTTATTTATAGTAACTACGGCGCCTGAGCATCGATCGTTGCAGTTAAGTCCTTTTCACTCAAAGCACAGCGTTCACTTCTGACTCATACAGACGCGACGGGAATTATTACTGCGGCTACAATTTCCAAATGTACGATACGATTAAGGGAAAGTACTAGGAAAATGGAATTTCGTATCACGCGATTGTTTTAAGTGGAGATTGAGTGTTTGTTTGTGCCAAGTTGTTAGTACTTTTGGCGTTATGCTAATGGTTAAGTTACTTTAAAATTATTTACGCGGCAGCGTTCGTGACGAAATGTAATTGCTGATCCTATAAGTAATTAAATGTAACACTAATTGGTACACAATTAAAGCAACAATTTTATATGGCATCGGTATTTCTAAAAGCATAACTTATGAACAAACATTGTTCTGTTAAATACGCGACATAATATGAAACTATAGCCTTTAAACTATCCCCGTCCACAAAGCAAAATTTACCTTAAAATTAATTCTATGATTATTCAAATTCAAGATGATCACGACACAGGAGATTCGCAATAATCATATTAGCTACGTAATATGCATATTCTCATCAGCTTACATTGAATAATCGGTATACATCCTACACGGTAGATTAGACAGTGTAATTTGGCCCGTGGTCGGCCCACGTCCGTCCCATGTCTACGGGGAAGAGGGACCAAACCAATCACAATACGGCGGAACATCAAGAAACTTTCGCTCTGTGAATAACAATTCGATAAATTGACTTAGCACCATGACTTATGCATTTCTTTGGAGTAATTAATCTATTGTCTACATAACTGGCTATTTATTGCCTTATTCATAGATAGTTAACAAACCTATTTTAGTTATCGCAAGTTTTGTCCCTATCAATCGACTTTTGGATTCAATTTGAACAAAGAATACGAAACATTCGACAAGTCAAACAGGTTTATAAACTGTGTATGAAAAAGGTCGTAAGAGTATTTAGCTTGGCATTATCTTTGATATTTTAATAATAATAATTGTATAATAGATGAGCTGGGAACTAAATAAAATTTAATTTGGTGACCCTATCGCTCGTGGTATATCTTGAAACTATTATGCTGAGAGCGTTAGGTCTGTTAGAGAGAATTACCAAAATCTAATTTGAATAAACATTAATAAGAAAATAACATTGAAATTAGAAAAGGCCCTATTTAAATATTCCTAGAACTGTCTGTATTTGTTAGTCTTTCATTCACAATTTGTTTATCAAAAAAGTTAGATAGATAAGAATCTTTCTGAAAGATGTTCATTCCCAATGAAAATCTTGTCTTGTAATGTAAATAGAAAATTCAATTTTGTCTTTTCTTTCGTGTCAGATTACTTTGATGGCGACGTGAAGGCCATTGAACTCAAGATCTTAACGATTGATTCAAATATAATACTGAAAATAAATTATCAATTTATTCACAGTATGAAAAGGGAAAACAAATTATTATTGAAACAATGTAAAGATCATTTTTCCTGTCGTTCTGCAGCCTTCATTAAATGCATGTTCAATGAAAAGAAATATCACTCTGTAGTGTCATCGTATGTTCTTACAAATAATAAAAAACTCACTATGAAATGATAACTTTGAATAAGGGCTCTTGGTACGAGATACGGTACATCCTTACGCATGTAATGTCACAAATATTGCAGTAGTGAGTACAATCATACGTTTCAGCATAATGACCTGAGGCTCTAAATCCATTGACTAAAGCTGGGGAAGGCCCAGACCCATCAGTGGGACCTAAAGATGCTGAAATAAAGTTAATTGTAATAACAAATATAACTCACGATCTTTATCATCGCTCGGCGCGGCGTCGCTCCACGCGAGCAAACATACAAACACAGTGACCACTAGCAACGCCATATCTGCACTACATACGGTAATATTGTCAAATAGCTTTATATACCGTGGACACCCACAACCATCATTATACTACGCAGCGGCCTTCATAATAGAATGATTGCTCTGCTGTCATTGAAAAGTGCTGTATTTACCCGCCACGGATGCTTTTGTTTCAATGAGTTAATTGTTGCCGGGATCTGATAGTGGTAATCTCTGATAGAAATGGGGGCAGTTTTATCTGTATCAGATTTTGTGTAATGTATTTAGAATTTAGAGGTGCTGAATTCTCAGGTATTTATGTTTTCATGTTATGTTTTATTGTTAAAAACATAAGATAATTTTCAATGAATACACAAATTAAAAATTAAAATTCAGGGCTGTGTTTTAAGATCAAAACCATAAATCTTGTTATGTGATATTTGATCCGTTCCTAACAACCCTTAACTCTAATGTTGGTTACATCTACAAATATCTCAAAACGCACTGCGATAAACGTGGATGTCAGTATCAGACAGGAGTTTAGCAGCTTTTAATTAAACGGCTAGATAGTTGCCACTCTAGCAACAAAACCACGCAAAATCCGCAGGGTTAGCGCTCGTTCATGTGGTTTGTACGTATTTACTTACTTATTAGAGAATGTTTTAACCCGGCTTAGTGCACGAATCGATACAAATGCGTTGCCAACCATCTTTTGTTAGGGGATTTTAGCCCCCTAAGTGCAACCCACCCCTACTGCACGCGTTTTACAAGCGCTTTTTGTGATGCAAAGCGCTTTCCGCTGAGTTGTTTAAATTCATTATTATATGAAGCGGAACGACTTCTGCAGTTAAACATGTTATCTGAACCGCTTTTGTTTACTCGGTGAGCTGAAGTTATAAAGGAACATTCGCTCAACTGTAATAGCTTTTGAACTGGTTTAGTATATGTTATCATTACAAAGAGCTATTTAGCTTTAAATGAATCCACCATATTTTAAGCTTATTTTTTTAAATAATATAAAATAACATTGCACATGATGTAAAAAATACTTTTACATACATTAATTTATTTGTAAAATTATTCCGATAACTTTTACTTTAATGTAATTGTCAGCACTCCGTAATATGTACATTTCAAAATTCAAACTAATTCAAATGACGCCCCACATCTATATCAAAATTTAAATAAAACGAACTTCTCACACTGAACATTTAACACCCAGCTTACATATAGAAGACACAAATCAGAAGGCAGTTAAGTGCGGAAAAATTAATAAGCATTGACGACGGGGAGTGTAAAATAATAAAACATAGAGAAGAGTGATGGCTACACCGGTAATTAAGCCCCGGGCAGATGCCATGGCTTGTTTATGGGCTTGGTGTCATCGGAATACTCTTCTAGAATATACACTTTATTTTAGTCTATGTATAAGGATTGATAAAGTATTTTCTCGTAGTTACTCTATCATTATTATTTATTTTTCAATCCTTTTTGCACTACATAGAAAAATTACATTAAATAAATTACATAACAATAAAAGTATTAAGCGGCCTTATCTCACTAAAAATAAAACACGCATTGTATGCACCTTTTGAGCGATTTTTATGACATTGTTCCAAAAAAGATAACTTACTAAAGGTTACACGAAAATCGTAGAGAAAATATGTTATTCCCTTGACTCTTTTTTGGGTAAAAACAATGATAATAGATCAAAAAACAAAACAATATTTAAAGGGCTCAGATGCGTTACCAGTTAAAAAAAAATTAAGTGAAGGTGAGCACGATTTGTTTGATCTTTACTTAACAAATCAAACACCGGAATAAAATTGTTACTTTATTTCGGCTTTCTGTATCACAATTGTACGAGTATAATCCCAATCGAGACAAGCCAATCATACTACAGTCTAAATTGTCCATATTGAGGTTCTTCTACCTCTTAAAAATATTCTCAAGACCTTGCGGTAGAAATGCCGCATTTAATTTTTCATTCATCTTTCATGAACCTCTTGTGATATAATTTAATTCAAAATAAGTGAGTTTTAATGGAGCATTTGTCCGGAATGTTCGTTTATTTTAAAAGTTGATGCTTTTGATATTCTGATGGAAATTCTGCGTGAATTTAATACTTCACAATAACACGGGTAAATACAAATTAATTGAAAACTTAAAAGTAAATTACAAAGTGCATTTCAATATATAACATTGACTGGAGTTGAATATTTCAATCTGTAGAATGATTGTTTTACTAGCAGTGGAATTTCGAAGTGCTAAAATTTGAGCATTTTCTTTTGGACGAGCTTCGTGTAAGATGAAGAATTTTAAGCCTTGATTTCTTATTAAAAATATATTTAGATAATTCTTGGGAATGCAAATCTCCCACACATAATTTACAAAAATACAAAAAAATTACAAAAGTTAGACATGTAAAGATCCAACCCAAGACTCTATTCGAAATCCCGTTTCACTTCCAAATAACCTATCCCTCACTTACTCTATTCTCCAATTTAATTCAACATGTATGCGCTAACGTTGACATATCGACGAGGTTTAGACTAACTACTAACTTTGTTACTGTTCCCAATTTGGACTGCGCGTTCCACCGAGTCTCCGCTGTCGTAGTTGCTATTGATGATTTGACGTGATTCTAATTGATAAAAGGCTTTATACATAGACCTATTTTAATTATAGAATGTTTTGTCCCTATCGAACGACTCTTGGATTTAGTATGAACGAAAGAGACATAACATTTGATAACTAATTTCTAAAACTATCTATTAATAAGACCGTTAGTATTTATTTCTAGTTAAAAGATGATTATATTTCTTCCTTAGTTAGTTGCGAAAATATAATTTATTTTATTTAAAAAATTATCAATTTTAATTCACCAACTTAGTCCCGTAACGCTATCTTTGATCCTTAGCCGCTATCTTATTTATAACTTTGTTGTACAATTAAAATTAAATAAGCAAAATCATTTAAACATAAAACTTAACTGGCTACAAATACCTTTGTTGTTTATGTTACGATTTGTGTTTATTCTTAAGCATCGTTTCGAGCCAAGTTTTGCTCTTAATTTTGTTAGCTTGTAACTTTCTTTGACGTGTTTTATTTAATTACAAACTTCTGAATAGGTTTCAACGATTAATGACTACAATAATATTTAAACTATACAGTAATTGCCAAAACTTACGAACATCCATCCATTACAAAAATATGTTAAAATATATTTATTTTAGACCATAATAATTAAGATTTTGTAATGTATTATACGTACATACTAAATTCACGCCTTTTTCCCAGAAAGGGTAGGCAGAAGTGTACAATCCTACTATGGTATAAGGGGTGAGCCTAACGACAAATACGGACTGATATTAAATAGAAAAATCCAATATCACTTCGCCCAACCTGGGATTCGAACCCGAGTCCTCATCTTTGCAATTGTAGCATTCAAATGCGCCACCGAGGCAGTCACAAAGTATTATAACATAGTAATATATCTCTAGAACTTTACAGACTAATAAATTGCCAGTATACAATTAGGTCCATCACCCCAGGTGGCAATCTGTGCCACAAATTCACCCAATATATTTGTTGTTTAGCCCGAGCACTCAGTAAACTTGGCTCATAATTCTGTCGCCCAACGGAAACTCCGTACAAGTTTAACTGGATGTTTTCACTGAACTTCCCGATGAGTTTTTGTACGTTTTTACGACGGCCCGGGATATGAGATGAGTCACGTACAGAATGAGCCCGGATTACCACGCCGCGGAACTTCGCTTATAGAACTCATTAGCTGATCTTGGCGGATTGATGTCGCTTTAGCCTTAAGTATTGACTTTGTTTGTTTTTATTTTTGTTGGATATTACTTTGGTTTTTAGGTCGAGAAGGATCGTGCTTTCGTTTTTATATGTTCTTAAATTGCCACGACTTTTGATGTTTTATTGTAAGCCAAATTTGTCTTGAACATGTGATAATGTCATAATTGTTACGTATGGCTTACAATTAATTCAGACCACCCAAAGATAAAGATTGAATGAAAGAGGATGCGAAGCTAACGGCTATATTGTTTGATTAGTACATAATTGTTTACACAGCACCCCACGCGGCGATCACTCAAAGCAACAACACCCATAGCATCTGCAACACTTCCGACCGTAAATTAAGTAGATTGATCCAACTTATCTACGTCTCGTATCATCAAATCAAATGTTTGCAACTGGCTCAAATATTTGTCCTAACACATCCGCGGGTTAATCAGTTGGCACTTGAATGAGTAAGCAACGGTTGTTATGATGGAAATCTTCTTTTTGCCGCCTCATTGTACCTTGGCGCAGTCGCCTTAATTACCAGTTTTCAAACAGGTGCGTAAAAACTGGTTCACGCTCGCCCGTTTCTTTGAAGATAGAAAATCAGTTAGAAAGAGCTCGTTATAGGTGTGAACGCGGCCAATTCACGTTCTGTCCAATGGAATTGAATGAACGTTGGAACAAACTTTTGAAGGTTACATTATGGAGTATTGGTACGACACGGGTCATTTAGATATTATATTGCTGGTAGAAATGTTAGCTTTCCCCTTTTTCTTATTGAATACTGGAATCGACAGTAAAATAAAGCGATTTCGTTTAAATGTTATTTACTTTCTATTCAAATTTTATTTTAATGGTATCCAATGTTTAGAATTTAGATGGGATGTTTGACTTGGAGTATTTTAATTAACCATTGTAAAAAAATATAAGTTGATTTAGCTTACTATGATTTTTCTTTTTCTCATTTATGTGAATATTTACGCCACATGTACAGTCCAACTTTTCCTAATGAGAAATACATAATAGGGTCAGTTTTAATTTATTTCACAGCTGGTGTTTCACCCATTGGCACTAAAGCTGTCAATTATCAACATTTTATTTTCATTAATAAACATTTAGGAAACAAAAAAGTTATTGAAATTGTAAACAATCCCTAAAGACAAATTGCCTTAAGAAATTCACTAACCTATCCTACTTGTCTGTTCTATATCTCTAGCAGAAACAAATGAAAAGAATTCCCCCAGTTCCGTCAACGGTTTCCTCTCAGACCCGGGTGCAGGCGGCTTAATCCCATTAGCGCCCCATGCACACCCCCTGTCAGTGACAACTCGAGACAGACGCTTTGTCCCTGACAAACTTCGACTCACAGACTTGACAAAACGGATTAAATATTGATATTTATTTCGGCTCTTGACGCAGAGATTTGGAAGTTCAGAGTTCAGTTGGAAGTTTAGATAACCAATTTGAATTTTTAAGACGTTTCCTTTTAATTCAGATCGAATTTTCATTTTTATTAGTAAGACTAGCTGTCGGGCCCGGCTTCGCCCGGGTGCAGATAGTTTTTGAGTCCAATCCACATCAAGAACATATTATTTCGCGTGTCTACTAACTATATTTCCCGCGTGCCGTCGACTATATTTCCCTTCCGTAGGAGA
This sequence comes from Hyles lineata, assembly GCA_030180105.1. NCBI lineage: Eukaryota > Metazoa > Arthropoda > Insecta > Lepidoptera > Sphingidae > Hyles > Hyles lineata. The sequence continues at coordinate 4,440,931 of JARJEE010000002.1, read as the reverse complement.
GGACATCCCGTGCCAACAATTTGAATTTGAAAGAGTAGAAAATATGTATATTTGGTTTCCTGACTCATCCCACGGGAACACTACATTTTTCGGGATAAAAAGTAGCCTATGTGTTAATCCAGGGTGTCAGCTATCACTATACCAAATTTGAAAGAGTAGAAAATATGTATATTTGGTTTCCTGACTCATCCCACGGGAACACTACATTTTTCGGGATAAAAAGTAGCCTATGTGTTAATCCAGGGTGTCAGCTATCACTATACCAAATTTCATCAAAATCTGATGAGCCGTTTTTTCATGAAAGAGTAACAAATAATAAACATCCATACATCCATACTTACAAACTTTCACCTTTATAATATAGTAAGGATTGAACATTGCATGCAATATTTTTTTTTAATTGAATTTCTTCTTCTGCCTGCCCTGTGCCATGCGTTTACTGTAAACGCATTTGATAATGCCAAGTTTGAATATATTATTTCACTATAAAAATATGAAGTCTCCTGAAGACAACCTTTTGCTGATTAAACTACTGATAATTTAAGATTTAAGAAGCTATATTTGGAACTCTTTAACGTTCTTTTGTTATTTTGTTTTATCTCGTTCTCTGTTCACATTTATCTAATATATCTTTGTCATTCATATTGTATTACGTCAAATGAACTCTAAGCCACTATACCCATAGCAAAATCAGAAATACAAACACGAAAACTGTACCACGCATTCATCATATGCATATTTTATTTAATTATGCTCTTATCCTAATATTAATAATTAATAATTGAATGCGTGATCAAAGCGCCATCTGTCGTTTGTCGGCGGGAAGTGTGTAATAACCACGGTCCGCTTCACTCACAGCTGTTACTGCAATGGACGTACAAACATTAGTATTGATTATATTAATTTTCTGTTCCAGATATCATATTGAGCCGGGAAGTGTTCGTGAAGTAAGTAAAGCTATTTTTGTAATGAGTATAATTTGAGTGGTGAATGATATAGTAGCATTGAAGGAAAACCTGTTCTAGATCTACATGACTTGTAATTTTATAAACCTACATACTAAAGAGAATGTACTTTATGAAAACTAAGCTTTCTTTAACACACTGCTACAAAAGAGCAGATGCAATATTCGTACCCTACAGATACAAAGTTTGTCTATTCATGAGATTGAAAACCACCCGGAATAATTTCTTCTGTATATTAAAAATATATTTAATTGCCAATACTTAATCACAGCTACTTTTTATCCTACAAAAATTAATTGGTAGAGGAAGTCGCGGGGAAAACCGAGTAACATTGAATCATAACAGTTCGCATTGGCTGTATAAAGTTTTGTTTTGCCACGTGTAATTTGCGGCCACGTCCAGTGTTCTGCGTGAATCACAACTATTATTAAATTTTCAACTGTATACGTTTTTGTTTTGTTCAATGTTAAATACTTTTCGTGTAATGTAATTTATGTGTTTTGGTCAAGTCTAGACAGGTTAACTAACTAATTATAGTACGAACACGTTAGTTTTTTATTATCGATGATTTAATAACTACGCTACTTTTTAACTTCACTTTCTTCATGAATTTAACTTGAAGATAGTTAATTAGACTTACAATTTATGTAAAACATAAATATTGAACAAATTACCATAATTAAATAATTACCATAAAAATCGATGATCGTTGCAATAAATATTAATTTATCAGCACCATACAGGATTTTGTTGCCAGATACATTTTTGTATTTCACTAGTCGCTTGTCTAACATCTCCGCTTTTGTCGTTATACTTTTTTTACCGATTTAAAAAAGGAGGAGGTTCTCAACTATGTTCTAGAATGTACATCGTTTTAGAAAGCTTTATTAAAGTAATATGGCGTACCTGCGGTCCTGATAATGAAATACCTGGGGCCTGCGGTAAGAGCTGCATGTTCATTGCATAGCCAACATGCCACACTCTAATTAAGTCATATTTCTTATGTTCGCTCGAAAATTCCTTGAGGTTATATAATGCCCTGGTCTTTACTTTGTCAAAGGTCGAACAATATTGATTTATGCTTTATTAATTTATATTAATATTAGATATCTTAAAATCTCTCATATACTATTAAGTTATGGGCACGAGCCTCCAATAGGAATGAAACGGATTCAGTCCTTACTTGACCAAGTTCTAATGATTTCACATATCCGGTAATATTTTGGAAATTCTCCACATCATACAGGTTCTCCCATGATGTGTTCAGTATATTGATGGAAATGAACTGCAGAAAAAAGGTTTATTACCCTAAAGGGTTGGCGTCGAAAAGGCGGTTGGTCATAAAATCATGAGCCATTTTTTCGCAATATACTTAAAAATTATGTTATTCCTACTCTACATAAGTGTGGAATTGGGCTTGTAAGAATTTATTACAATAGTTTAATCTTTCTCTCGAATTACGTGCTTGAAATACATGCAAATACAAAACCTGCATGACATGGATATCTTCACTATATTGTCTTGGGTATTTTTGTGGTCGGTGGGTACCCCGCAATAGGTCAGTGTGGTGGTCTAAGATCGCTCCATTGAACTTTTGGTTCTTATGAAATCCTGTTCTCTGCAGTGGATGGAGCGGTATATTATGTTTATTTTTTGACAAAATAATTTGGCACGACAATACAAAGCTTTAATCAACAGCATCAATCAACATAGTCATAACAAAAAGCATTTAATCTATACGGAGTTAGAATGAAGACCTCAACAAACACAAAATTCCAATATAACGTTTATTGACTTGCAACCAACTGCGATGAAACTTGGTACAATTACGCGTATCCAATATTGAACCGTCGTGAAATTATAACTTAATCGTCAGTACAAACATAGAGATGGCGTTCGCATATTTGCACACATATTATCTAAAGCTGGTTAAACAGTAATATTTATTCAGGAAATTGTGTTCTTGCTTCCGATACCCCTAATGCAATTTAAGCGAAGTGAGAGTATGTATGTGTTGAACGGTAAGAGATAGTCGTTTATCTTCAATGTCTAGTTTAATACCTGCACTGGCCTTATCATCAAGAACAATATTGTCATTGGCCATGGAGCTTACTGCTATAAGAAAAAATATGAAATGATGCAAGATACAATGTATTCAAGATATACGGTAATGCTGAGGCTACTACAGTCTATAAAGTTAATAGCATTAATATGAATAAAAATTACCCAATACTGACTTGGAATAAGATAACATTGGTCGGCTTTCCAGACCTTTCTTTATCGGGCAATCCAAGAGATATTTGTATACATTCATCAAATTCATTTAAAGGATTAGGTTCAAGACTTTATTACTAAATCAAACTGAAGTTTAGCAGCTCGAGTTGGATGCTTGTGTTGTGAAGTTAAAAATAACAAACTTGAAGACCAAGTTGGAGTTAATGCTGACGGAACTAGAATATATTGGTTCGATTCCTCGGTTTGTTTTGGAGTGTTTTGCCCTAGTTTAGATGTTTGTCACTGAGATGGTAATTACGGAACAAAATGTCAGTCTATTTGCTATTGAACTCTACAATTAAAAATTTCAGCTTACGTAATTCAGAAGCTCTATCAAGTTATAATGTTATTAAAACATAAGCACGTTTTATTATTCATGTTTGTTACATTCCAAGCGTTTATAGCATTCCACGTAAAGCATGAATATTTAATTAGTTAGGCTAATTTACACATTTATATCTTTTTTATCACCACGCAAGCGAAGCCACGCTTACAAAGTTGTAAACAAAACTAAGTTCGATATTAGTAGACTCACCCCTTCGCAGTGAGATCGAGTCATGGCAGCCGAATTCGGTGAGTCATTTACAATTATCGGGTAGCGGGGTCAACGGCAGATTCGAGGGGTGCACACCCCATCAAAATTAAAACTCAAGCGTGACGCTAGATAGATGCTCCAACAGATAATGGATAGTTTTGGTCGATAAATGGATATTCAAACGAGTTTTGTTCTGACAGCTGTGTATTGTAAGTTCAGCGATCGATGTTGTTGGGTTTATGTTTTCAAAAATTGCGTTGGTAGTGTACGAACATATTTAAGAGATGTTTGAACGTTGCATGTAATAATAAATTATCTACCAAAGTCATGAGTAGGAAATTCGGCCGAACGCTCGTCTTAAAACAGTTTCTAAAGATTTTCTATTTTTAACTTTTGGACTGCCTCGGTGGCGTAGTTGTACTAAGGTACGCTTGCAAAGCTGAGGTCTCGGGTTCGAATCCCGAGTCGGGCAAAGTGATATTGGATTTTTCTATTCATTATCAGCCCGGAGTCAGGAATTTGTGCCCGATATGGCGATAGGCTCGCCACCTATCACATCGTGGGACGGAACATAAAAGGCGAAATGTGGGTGTCCAGGCACCTCTGCCTACCCCTTCTGGGAAAAAGGCGTGAGTTTATGTATGTATGTATGTAACTTTTGGACAGTTTTCATTACGATTAAAACTATATTTAACTGCAAGAAATCATCATATTAATATTCATCACACATCCTCGCAATAATTTCGTTTATTTTAATTAAGTCGTGAATTTTTAAATAAATGCCTAATGCGTACTCAGTCCCGTCTCGTTAGTCCGGACTTCGAAGTGAGGGGTCTGAGGGCGCATGCAGTATGGCGACTAATTGTCCCGATTCAGAACCACCAGCGGACCGTGGAGGCTGCTAACTTGATTGATTATTATTGTTCGTAAGCGATATGGAAGTCTGCCGACTATTCGCCAGGCGTCACTCCATCCGATTGCTTTGTTTTTAACTTCCTCTACTGGAGTTTTGTTCGATGTTTTGACGTAAATCATGGTTTACGTTTATGGGATTTGTTTTGGTTTTGCGTTAAATGTATAAGGAATGAGTGTTTTTAAATAATTGTCATGTAACTTTTGAGTACCATTACGATTTGATTATGATTTTGAATTTATTTGGCATATTGTCTCACCACATAATTTCGCACGTGGTTTTTACGCTGTAAAAGCTCATTTGATTCACATTTGCGAAGCAATCAATCACACGTATGTCGCTCCAACATTTACTTTTGAGCTACTCAAATAATGGACACGCAATGCGAAAGCTGAAGCTATCGATTTTTCAATTAACCCACCGCAAACATTAGCTGCGCACTCATTTAGCACCAAACAAACATCAACGCTTAAAACAAACACTTCACATCAAGTCACAGCAATTGGTGCAGAAATGGCTATAACTTGCATTGTTCCATCAATTCATACTGATTTCCATGGACTGCTGAAATCAAATGCATCGCGTCCAATCACATCGATCGTTCCTAACGTGTACGTGTATACGTGTAACATCATTGTATGGTGATAGCTGGTAAAATAATGTATAGTATATTAAGGTTAAGAGTCAATTGTCTCTTCTTTTGGAACTAGCATCTTACCTGCCATTCTCCTTGCGTCGTTAGGTTCATTAACGACGTTGCTTAGAAATGATTTGTGAAGCTTAATAAAGGTCATATTAGCTTTTTGCTCATTACCCAGTTCAATGATATCATGAACACCACAAAAAACGAAACAAACGCATCAACACGATGTGAGGTCAACCACTAATTCTGGCGTCGTCATCCCTATGTTATACAAAGTCATTAGAAAAGTATGACGATATAAAGACTTCACTTAAGTTGTTAGCAGCGTGTACTATGTGAATTATTATTATCTTTACGAAGATGTTCCCTGCGAAGTTGCAAGCGTACATATTAATACAATGGTTATGGGTTTCGTCGGAGCGCGATAGCAACTTGCATGTCGCATAGTCGGCATACTCGAGACGCGCGACGCGCATGCTAATGCGTGTTATGTCCTTGGTTTTGTACGTTACATTACCGGCCGTCATTGTTTAAAGAATGCGTTGGAAATAACGTCAGAATGGATTTAAACAGACACTGGGATAGTTGAGATATTGAAGTTGGGATTTGACTTGTTTGGTCAAAGATAGTAAAATTAATAAATAAGTTAATCGTTTTCAAGCTAATATACGGCGTATAAACAGAAAATAATAAAGTAGAAAAAATCAACGCAGAGTATACTAACTCAGTTCGGACAAAACCGTTATTACAAATATTGTAAAAGTTGCTAATGGAATTATTGAGTGTGACTCAACTGCCAAAGAGTCCAATAAAATATTCTCTGATCGGACCTTAAAAATTCTGGCGGATAAATTAATAATCCCGACGCTTAACGAAAAGGGGAATAAAATTGTCTTGGCAATCGTGTCAAAGATCAGGTAAAAGGGGAAACTTTAATAAGGAAGCGAGTTGGTGTTAATCCGGGTAAGGTCGGGAAAAATCCCGCCGCGAAAGCGACCCGCCTTCCTTATGGTATTTAGGAAACAAATGTTTTTAATGGAATAAATTTAATCTTGCAATTTTCCATAATTTCTACATTCCAGTGAGTTCAAAGGACTTTGTCAGATGACGGGTCTTTCAACAACATGTTTCCATATTTTAGACATAGATATTGCGTTATTGTTTCATCTTAGAGGTATCGGCTTTCATTCACAGATAGAGCATTGTAATTTACATTCAGGCGTGAATCCGATTACTTTGGAATTTTAGAAATAACCAATGTCCAATGCTGAATATCCTGCTGCTAGTAATAATAAATATTACAGTTTCACTATCACTTCCAATGTTAGAAATACTGGCGAACTGATTTCGGTAGTAAAGCACTGATCCTCAAGCTTTATAAATGCTCGAATGTTCACAAACTCCTATTTTAGGAATAACAACCACGCCTTATATACGATTATTATCCGCACGCATGATATCAATTTTCAAAGCCAAAACTAAAATAAATCCAAAGCCTAAAAATGCAACTACAATTTAATGGTTAGATTTGAAAGCCTGCAAGCCCGCTCTGTAAAGTAGCCGCCGCGTGTGGCATCAATTAATTGGTTGTTAAACGCGTGTTCGATCTCTGCAACACATTTTATTTAACCATTGTTAGCCTTGTTTCATTTAACAACGCTCGTTTTATTGGAATCCGTTTGTACGGCTTCCAGTGAAAAATTCACAATTGCTTTGTACTGACATTTTGCAGTGAAATAGAATAAAGACGAAATAAATAACAGGCTTGTACATCGGCTTTGACTTTGAGTTCTGTAATTCGAACACAATTTCAATTTGAGCTGGCTGGTAATGAAAACATAGAAGAGTTGAGTTAATAATGTCAAAACAACGTGTGTTATTCTAAGCTGAACGTACCTAAATATAATTATCTTTCTGTTAAAGAGATCGATTTTTATACTTCACAATTTGTTCCTAGAAAAACTATTATTCCAAGCTTGTTCGTGTGTAAGTAATTTAAAACTAAGTTATCTATTAAAAAAAAACCAGCAGGCTGCTTCCAACAGGTCGATGTAAGATCATTGGGGAAGGCCTATGTTCAACAGTGGGCTTCCTGTAGCAGAAACGAACGAACTGGTTAAATTTAATCATGATTACTCTTAAAATAAAACGGTAATATATAAACATATCAATGTCCATAAATACCCCTCGACACCACAACTTACCGCATACATCATTCCCGTAAAAAAAAGTAATAGACACACGACACGGCGGTTTCCAGTCCGCCTGCAAACGTTCTGGAGACAAATTTCTCCCGGGAGAGGTATTATGTTTTCACAACTCAGCCTTTGCGAGTTCCACTAGTGTGCACTGTAATGGTCGAGCAATTTTCTTGGTGCATTTTTAAATATTTCCGTAATGTTTTGAAGATTTTCTCCTGCTACTGGGTTGAGTGTTTCTAAATGTAGATTCGTTTTGAGGGTGCTCGTGCCTGTGCCGTCTTGTGGTAAAAAGAAACTGGTTTTGTGAACTTTGTAGCACTCTTATGTTAGCATTTTGGAAAGTTAAACAAAGAATGAGTCACTTTTTGGTGGTAAATCTTTTTTAAATACTGTGAATTGTGATAAATTATAGGGGGGATTCTGAGATGCATTTTGTCCTTCCATTTTCAAATTTATTTTAAGTGGCCGACAAGCACAGCTGCGAACCCCAAGAGTCGAGGGTAAAATGGTTGATGGTGATCATTTCTCATTTACCCAAAAGCCTCAGGTTGTTTTAGGTCGATGGGTGTTTCTTGTATTGAAAGAGTCGCCGCTGTTTATTCATTCATTTGTCTGATGCTATTAAAAACAGTTGAATAACGCTGTATTTATTATTCGACAAATTAATTGTCAGTGTCAACGGTGAACTTAAACAAAAACACAAGTAAAAAGCAAGCCGGTACAATTTAATCGAATAATAGTCTCTTACAAAGATTCCACGATAAAAGTGAGTAGATAATTAACTCAGGGTTCACATGGGTCCCAGCCGGTTTGTGCTCCCGCCAGTTCCCAGGCATCGAACCGCGACTCGGCCGGCTTATTGTGTCTTATATAAAATACTGGTATCGGTGGGCATGGCGTCTCCAGTTACCTTTTATAACTGTTGTAAAGTTTATAAGGTGATTTGAATGCGCGGTATTAAACGATTAAACGGGATGTTAATGAAATTCTTTTGTAAGTCGATAATATTGTGCTCTTGTTTCCGCAGTGTCTCAAGATTTTATTGATTTCTCCGTAAATGATCTGAATTTCACTTCAAGTTTAATTATATAGTTGCATTCAATATGCTTATTTTGCAGTTTATAATTTTAAAGCTTTGTTGTTTAAATAAAATTCCAAGTTATTATAACCAAAATAAAATGGATATCAACTATCAATAAGTTATATAGTTACGGGTACTTCAATTTCATATATAGAAAAGGGAACAAAATAGTATACAAATTGGAATATATATAAATAAATTACACCATAAATGTCTTTATAGATTGTTAATTCTTAATGAGCAAAAATTTACCAGCTTTGGTAAAACAACATTTTCAATATCATGAAATCATATCGCAAGTTATATGTGATATGACGGATAGGAATTATTTGCTACCCATATCCGTACCACAAAAAACATAAAGGTTTTTGCCCTAATAAGTACTCTAGTGGATTTCGTAACTTTACTTGGAATGTATTTCTCGACTTAGCAAAGAGCTATAGTAAGTTAGTTTCAAATTAAGTTTAGGATTTTAGGGGACGGTACTATCAGAGTATACTCATACATCAGAGTACATTTCAATGTTAATATAATAAAACACTGTATATTTGACTTACTTCTAAATCATCTATATACTCAAACTACGTCATAGGGAAAATAAATTATATATGTCACTATTGTTGAATAAGTGAGGGCAAAGTAGGGGCAGTGGCCGTGACGGAGGCGTGTAATCAACACATTGTTACTTTTTACACTGTTATACAGACACACAAAAACTCGCGCAACTTTATAAATAAATAAACATACAAGGACAATGAAAACATTCCGTATTTCAAAGCGTGAATGTTAGATAATTGTGTTATGTCAACCGGTATTTGAAATGAGCTCGTTATTTCAACAAAAAATTAGCATGCTGACCGGCGTACTATAAAAAGGCTTTACAGTTGTATTCCGGCTTTACCGGTGGCTCAGTTGCACTAATTGGGAGATTAATTTAAAATTGAAACACATTTTTAGCGAGTAACTCCTTCAATTTTTAATTTAATCAAGAGCCCTCATTAATCGACGCTATGCTCTGACAAATTCCCGGGTCCCGAGAGGCTTTAAAATCTAAGATTTATACCGTCGGTTTAGCCGCTTTGCAGTCATTTAGAAATTATTGTGAGGAAAAATTAAATTATCCTTACCGAGCATGATGGAGTGTTCGCTACCACTGAACTTAATTATCTCGAAAATGTTTGCGTAGAATGTGGTTTTAGCGATTACTTAAACTTAATACAGTGTTTGAGCTTAAACACTAATGTTCTCTTAATTATTAAACTTCTACAGTTGAATGTGTTGTAAAGAGAAAGATTAAAGAAGCTTTATTGTTTTTGTTATCTTCTTTTATTCTGAAGTGTTGAAAATATTAAATATACAAATAATGTTTTATTGCGAATTAAAACAAATTTAACATTTGTCAACAATAAATTAACATTGATTTGTAGAAAAAATTACACACATAAATATCACGGCTTAACTAACTGCAAAGAGTTTTCAAGAATTGAAATAATTTTATATTTTTTTCATCTTAAAGTTTATTGCTCTTCATCCATGCTTATCAATGCAATATCAACTTCATTAAATCTCCTCAAGATATTCCTTATCCAAAATATATTTTTTTTGTAAGTATTTTTGGATTTTATTTTAGTTTCAAACAATCATATTAATAGTTTCATTAAATAAAAATAGTTTCATTGAATCAAGATCAACAAAAGCTCAAGCCAAATTTTCATATTGTATCAGAATGGATTCCGCATGTAAGCTCAAGTTCTATAGTTGAATTAGTCTCCCTGCTATCTGTAACACCCATGACTAGTTCCCATGACGCTGATAATACTGGCTAAGGTTAGATAAGTATTGTGTGCACCATAATACCTACATCAATAGTTATGCGTAGTCTCGTGCATGCCTGTATCGCCAAAGGAAGAGGTGGGAGTTCCGTATAGTATTTCATTTACAATTCGACGGACTTATTTCATGTATTATTTTTCTTTAGGAGAAGAAAATCCACAGTTAAATAAAAGATGTCCACAGCTACCAGGTTTTCTTTCGTCGTATTGGAAAATACATAGATTTTTCTAAAATAATAGTGTACACCCTTTTATTTTTAAAGACCATATGGTACCCAAGTGTTTAAATTATTATTTTAGAAAACAACGATGACGACGATGACAAACACAATGATATTTAAAAAGCACAAAAAAATAGTCGCGTTTTTTGAGAAATTCTTAGTTGCATTGTGTCTGAAGTCACTAAAACTACCACCCAGCTTCGTTTTCCGTAGTAGTCTTTATATACCCTGTATAACATTAATACGAGTTGGCTTACGGAACAACAACTCCTTGGTGACTGTCACCAACTTGTAAACCAAGAGGTTCGCATATTTATATCTTTGCCGCACGCACCTTGTTATGGAACAGTAAACCAGCAAAACGAGTCGTTATCCTATATCTTTGAGTAGTTAAAGATCCTTTTCTGTACCACACCTTAAAACATGATAACTCCTTTTTTGCCTATGAACTACAATATCATATTTTGATGAATATTTAATTTGATTTAATGTTCTGTAATTTCTATCTTAACGTCATTGCACTCATCATTAAATTATGTAGATACTCCAGCTCAGTTCAAACACAGGAACTGTATCCTCTAAACAAAATTCTGATCAACACACTAGCCGGGTAAAAGCCGCACGCCACACATCTCTGTCCACCCCTAATGCGATAAGCCTCGATGCAGTCATAACCGTTTGAATTTACGCGACAGCCAGCCGTACGACTCGTATCAAATATTCAACGTAGCTATTAGCGACAACGCATGTTCGCGTGTGCATATTTCATGTGCCAATAAGTTCGACTGTTCAATTGATACATAGCTACGGTTTGGTTCGCGGCTTGCTGATTCTGCTTGGCTTTGGGCTTTGTTAAGCGTAGCTGTGAAGGCGTATTGTAAGCAATTGTGAGTATAGAATGTCTAATGATATTCGTGTTGCCCATGGAATGTCTTGTCTCTCTACTTCAATATATAATAATTCTAAAAATGTGATAATAAATGACCACTAATTAGATTTTGTGAAAGAGAAAATAATATTTTTATTAAGATTACCTACAATTAGATATATTGATATAACATTGAAATAGTCAACAATCGTTACGATAAATACAAAGTCACTAAATAGGTGCTTAAGGCTTTCCATTGATTTTTTATGAATTTATAATTATCCTTATCCACAGATGACTTAAATCAAATCTTACATACTTGTCCAACTCAGCCCGCGTACCTTTGGTGGAAGAAACTGAAAGAAAAATACTTTAAAACTTAAAATCAATTACAGCCACCTCCTAAAAAAACAAACAACCGTCCCAGTATCAAATAAACGCTTCCTAAACACATAAAAACCTTCTTACACATAATATAAAATTCAAAAATGTCTCCAACTCCTGCACATGCACAGCGCTGAATACAAATGTACTCATTCACTGTAATGACATGCGGCATCGGATGTAACGTTTCATAACACCGTATGAGAAGTCTCCCTACTCGATATAGTTTGAATTCAATTACCTTCCGTCTATTCAGGGTTTTGTTGAAGTTTGATAGCAATACTTCAATGGAAAGGCAATATTATTGGGATTATATTCATGCTTTTGAGTATTCTGTGTATTATTATTTTTATTTCTACATTTCCTGTTTCTAAAGGTGAATGCAATGCAGAATGTTCACCCGTCGAAACAAATGTATCGGTCTTCTCGAGATCGGATATAGAGAAAAAAGACACTAGTGCCTAACTCTTCTGGCGTGAGTTTATGTATGATTGTACACAATTGCGTTTGTTACTATGACAAGTTTTATCTATCATTTTCGGTAGCATCTATCCGGGGAGATATGTTTGTCTACAATATTTTGTTTCAAATTTAGCCATTAATTTACCAGTCGCTTCGGATAATTTTACTGGGTTATTTATCTTTTAGAAAAGGAAAGAGTATGGATTATTTAGATTATAGCAATCTTGCTGACTAAATATTAAACGCCAGCGCAGACCTGGACGGAATGCCGCGATGATGTCGCGGCATCGAGAAATGCCTTTCGAGGCCACAGCATAACTTAAACCATTGGAATTTATGTCGTATTCCAACCAGATACGTTTGAATATCCTTTAGTTAAAAATTATATCCCTTGCCATGCTGTCCCGGTTTGCGCTGGCCCTAACGCGGCAGCCAAGCTGTCATGGCGTTTTTCTGTGATACAATGTTGAATAAGAGTCGAGTCGGCCGATTCATAACACTGGTATCTAGTTGCATCTTAAAATAAACTTTAAATTCTTAAGGTAGTTTTATTCTGGTAAAAGAAGTAGTTTTTCAAAGTAAGCACTTAATCACTGTAGTTAAGACAACGGAGTAAAACTAAGTTTATAAAGTGGTTAAATTTTCGCTGCAAGCTACACTTTTTCAAGTGATTAATGTACAACATTAACAATTTAATTTATTAGCATTGTAAATAAAATTGAATTTAAAGCCTTTATTGATGTACTAATTTAACGTATTCAATTTTGTATTGCCTAATCTTAGTAACTTATTCTATATTTATTTTATTTTTATTATTTCATGGAATGGCGAGATGAGCATGTCGATCGCCTGATGATAAGCCATACGACCGCTCCTGAACAGTAGCAAAACCAAACACCTTGAATTACAAAGCAATGCTTGGCATTCCACTGCGCTCGCCATCCTGAGACATTTTTTTTTATTGCTATGAATAGCGAGACGAACATGCTGTTCACCTGATGGTAAGCGATACGACCGCTCCTGAACAGTAGCAAAACTAAACACCTTGAATTACAAAGCAATGCTTGGCATTCCACTGCGCACGCCATCCTGAGACATAAGATGTTAAGTCTCAATAAGTCGAGTAGTTACTCTGGCTACAATGCCCTTCAATCCGAAACACAACAGTGCATTTACACTGCTGTTTGACGGTAGAAATAGACACATAAGATAAGTCTCAATATGTCCAGTAGTTATTTCCGGCTGCAATGTCCTTCAAATCGAAAAACAACAGTGCATTTAAACTGCTGTTTGGCGAGAGAAATAGACATTGTGGTGGTACCTACCCAGGCGGCCTCTCACATAGGAGAGACCTCTGTATCAGCCCATATACGTCCCACTGCAGGGCACAGGCCTACTCTACAATCGAGAATATGATTGAGAGTGGAAGTATTTACTGGTGATAGGAGAGACCTACCACCAGTAAATACTTACTACTTACTTATATTTAACTTAATATTATAGTTTAATATTAGCAAGCGGCGGTTATTCTTTTACAACTTGTCTTACGGACACAGGCATCCTCTAAAGATTTCCATTTTGTCCTCTTCCTTGATATACAGGGCCATGTTGGACCCGCTATTTTCTTCAAATCTTTCTTCATTACCTAGTTGGTCTACCTCTGTTTCTTCTGCTATCTTATGGGCAACATTATGTTGTTAGTCTTATCCATTTTTCCATCTTCTCTCTTATCATTTTATTGGGATAAACATCGGATATATTACATAATACTATGTCTTTTTATTTTTATATTACTCTGTATCACCTATTTAAGTCCCTTCAAGAGCGGTAACCAGAAATAGTGTACATTGTTACAAATTCCTTTGAAATGAATACCTATTAAAGTTGAATTGATCAATCAAAGTGAGTTGGCGGAGTTTAAAAACTTTACCAATGTAGGCTACACGAAACGATTGCGAATTTATTAATTTTTTATAGTTTAATTTTTACTTACTTAAAGTTAAATTCTTATTTTTTATCCTGTCTCAGTAAAAGGTCTCAGGTACATTATAGTTTGTACTAGTCTTATAATTTAGACTTTTAGAAATTTTTGAAGTCGAATATATTTTATAAAATCGATCTAAACATAATCTACTACAATATATTAGTAATAATCCAAAGAACAATAGAAAATAAAATACTAACTACCGAATCACAAAGAAAATTAACGTTTATTTGACTATTATATTTTTATTACATACACAGTTATTTTTATTATCTTCATTATATCGTAGATATATTTTATTATCTTTTATTTTTCTTTTACTTTTATCTACGATATAATGAAGATAATAAAAATACTGGGAATAAACGATGATCTGCAGTAAAAATATAATAAGCTGCCTAAAAAATGAACTAAAAGGAAATAACACAGGAAGTATATTTCTGAGGCAGTGTAGGGTTTCTCCAGGTGAATTTGAACAGCATGCGATTGTCTTGACAAAAAATCCTGCTTAGTATTGTACGGCCAATATCCTGTGCCGTTTGTGTTAGTATTATGCATTGCTTTTATTTTTTTATAAGAAAAAGTTCTGTAGTTATTGGTTTATTCCGTGTGAATTTTGCCTAAAGACAGAGTAGTTTATTACTGAATATTTCTTTTAGGTTTTACATGAAATTATATGCCGATTGAGCGAAAAAACCAATGATGAAAACTTTTTCCTTAGAAGTAGGAGATTCGCTTCTAAACATAGTTGCATCTTATTCTAGTTTCATATCTAAATCAATAAAGAACAATGAAATACCATATCGATTGCACTTCTTTTTTATATCTTAAATCTAAAGGGATATCAACAAAAACAGCCATTAGCTACGTAAAACATTTATCATGCCTTTTACTAAGTATCCTTCACTAATTGAATTAAATTCCCGAATAAATCCCCCGAGAGGGGTCGCATTGCTAGTAAAATCCATCATACAAAGCTCACTTCCCAAAATTGCTTAATTTATCATGAACACTTAACATTTTTCACATTATCGCTCTGTTTGCCGTATATAGGGCCCTCTGCCCGATGTTAGGGGTATTAGCAATCAAAATTATCGCATTCATTTCAATTTGTCTCTATGAATAGTGAGGCGTAGATAAAAGTCTTTTTGTATCGGTAAAATAATTATGGTAACTGCTGTCCTAATTTTGATGAGGTTTCGTGCGTAGTAAGCGAATTAGTTGGGAACGAGCTGCTAAGATGGAGATTACACACACTTTTATTTTGTAAGTTAATACTGTACTAAATAATATTATACTTGCTTTAACATTAACGATTTTTTTAGTAATCCTTGGTGACAAAGTTTTCACAATAAAGCCAACGAGATGTATAAAAACGTTAACACCACCGTAAATAAACATTTCTCTATGGACGGATAAGTATATTAGTCTTGTGACCCTCTTTAATGACAGCGTTCGTGGCGCAGTTGGTTAACCGCCGTCTTTGAAACGAGAGGTCGCGGGTTCGATCCCCGCACGAGATAAATGTTTGTGTGGCCTACGAATATTTCTTTCGGATCTGGGTGTTGTGAGACCGAAATGTCTCTCGTAGTTCCTGATACCTACGATCAAGACTCGATCTTAGTGTGGGGTCAAGACTATGTATGGGACTGTTGGGTGTTATTTATTTATTTAATGTAATAATTGCGTGCCGTACATTACCAATTACACTAAGAGTTCTTCTCCATTAAATAAATATGGTGGCAATACAAGGAGCATGCATGCATATAAATTAAGCTTAACAACTTAGAGAACTGTAGAAACTAGGCAAGTTTGGAAAGTGCTTGACTTGATAACCAAGTTCTGCGTGCGCCGTAATGTATAGCTCTTAATAATTATGTGCAATGTGTGCATTGCGACATATGGTGTTGTTTATGTTCTGTTTACTCTCTACGATGACATAGCACTTATACTCGTATGTATCTGTATTTTACCACATTTTATATTTTCATTTCATCGCCATCATCATCATCACTATTTCTGTAAAGCCAAGCCAAGACCACTGCTGAACATAGGCCTCCCCCAAGGACCTCCACGTTTTCGTTTTTTTCACATTCGAAATCTTAGTTTGTTGTTTATTTTTGCTTTTTTCATAAAGCCCATCTGTATGCAACATATTTAGAGAGAAAGTTTAAATAATTAATAGAAGAAGAAGATGGCTTGATTCAAATCGATAGTAAGAAGACGCTCAGGATATAAATATGTATATTTAGGACAATCTTATGGTCAACAGTGGATGTGTAGCATTGGCTAATTATGAGTTTTTATGGCCAATAATTAGTACATTTAACATGATGCTTGGTGAACATTGGTATAGGTATTATTATTGTAGGGAAATCTATTTGCACCCGGGCTGGCCCACCAGTTATCAATTAATTTATTTATGTAAAAACTTTGCACAAATGAATAGTAGAGGCAGACTGAATGCCTAAGGGCATTTTCTACCAGCGAACCTTAAGGTAGTGCAGAGAGACGGAAGCAGGTGCTTATTCATAATTATGAAGAAATTTATTTGGAATTTATCCGTGCTTTCCGAAATACTGATGTGATTCTGCGAAAAGCGTAATGAATACCGCTCGTATATGGTTAAGCATTGCACACGCACCGTCAAATGCGCCTAATTTAAAACGTGCATTTGAAACCGCGTGATTTGCGCTCACAGAAACAGTCCCGTTTCGAAAAAAATACAACTATTTTTAATGCTGTTATAGAATTATATTGTGTCTATTCACACAAGCGATTTTAGTTATTTAGTTTGGTCAACATTAAAATTGTATCTGATAACATTAAGTAAGATTCAATTATGAATAAAGTTTTAATACAATACAATTTTCATGACTGGAGTGTAAACGGCACCTCTTGTAGCAACGTATTTGTATCAATTCCGTCTGTTCTATTTATTATAATTTAATTAAAACGGCATACACCAATTACATTAATTAAATTCTTATACCTTTTTATCTAATATTAAATCTATACAAATCAACAAAATATAAACAACATTTATTTACAAAAACAATTCGATAATAAAAAGATATAGACTATAATAACTAAGTTGACAAAAAATGTATTATTATTCCGGTTTCGCTTGCTTGCTTGTACGATTACAACTCTGAGTCCTCGGTTTTGAATCCTGGGTCAGGCAAAATGAACCCTATTCATTATCAGTCTGGAGTCAGGAATTTGTGCCCGATATAGCGATAGGCATATCACTACAACGGAACATACAAGGGGTATCCTGATTGCTACCAGGAGAACCTCTGTCGACGCCTTCTGAAAAAGGCGTGAGTTTATTTATTTTTATTTCATTACACTTTATTGTACAACACAAAAAAAAATACACAGCAAAAAAACTTTATCTATATTTACAGTACAATAATTGTAATGTATGTATGAGTATTATGAAACTTGATTAATTATATCGCAGCGCCGCGCTGGTATAATATACGAAGCTCTTTTATTTCATATTCGAATTCTTACTCTATTATTATAAAGAAACAATTGGTATGATATTTTATTCAAACCATGTAATTTTAATATTTTTTATTGAAAAATTCATACGATTTCAATATTTATTTTAAATTAGAAGTAAAACGTTTACGCACATAGTAATTAAAGATGCATGAGAATTACTTTTTAAGATTATAGTTTATAGTCCTAAAATTTAGCGTGTGATTATTTTATTTTGTATTTGCTAATAATAACAGTCAACAAAAAAGACGATTGAAAATTATGAAATATACAACTTTCTCAATTTTAGCAAAATAAGTAAATAATTTCGATCTCTTTTACTAAAAAGGATTGCGCTATCTTTTAAAAAGTTTAAGGCTCAATTGCACAAACTAACTTTGCCAATACCTTTGACCTTGAAAATGTCAATCCCATACATTAGCAAGGTTAAATACGTCTCAAATGTATGGCGATGACAGTTCCAAAGGCAAAGGTAATGGTAAAGTTAGTTTGTGCAAGTCAGCCTAAGTGATTGTGTGAAAGATTCAATGGAATCCTTTCAACAGTATTTTTAAATTATTTTCTGTAGTTGGAAAATTGTTTGTCTTCGTTCTTCGTGTGTTTATATCTCGTTTATTCAAGAAGTGCAGTAAATGCGTCGTTTTGCTACTTCAAATTACATTTTACTCTGCGATGTTCAATTGAAACTGAAGCTTAATATAAGAGCAATAAATAATAATTTTCAATTGCTTAGGGATTCCCGCAGTTGTTAAATTGTTCAAGGAAAATAATATCTACGAAATGTTATACAATATTGCTGTGTGATTACTACAGCCACGACGTGAAAATTATCCTTCTTTTAATTTTTATTTCTTTTTATATATATTTTTTACATCTGCATAATATGTACGTACGTCGTTTTGTTAGCTAGTGACAAATAAACAGTTTTTCTTTTTTCATAATAGGTGATAATTAATGAATTAGGCTAAGCTTGATGAGACTTCGCCATAAAATTTTAAAATAAATGAAATAATTACTCTGGAGCTATGTAAAGATATTTTGCTTAATGTTAAGCAGAAGGAGTACTTATTTGATGACATACGAAACATTTCAATAAACTATTTTCTGAAAAAATTAATCTATTCATCATATTATCATTATTGTTTATAGAATATATTATGTAAAAACTATATTATTTTTTCTGTAAAATCCTTTCCTAGATCTAGACAGATGCGACAGGGGGACATAAGCTAGTATTTACCAGCAAGTGACAGACGATGTAACGAACGCTTAGAACTAGTTCTACCAAACAAGGCCCGTCCATGATTCAAAACACTATCACTAATGCTCCGAAGTAGTAATGGGAATTATTGCTGTGTCAAATTAACTTCACCACCTTGTTATTTTTTAAGCCTTAGCATGCTCTATATTTTTGCCATTGCTAATTGCCCCCCAAAGAACTTGTAAAAAAAAAACTGACCATATATTATAACCATTTTTCACATATAAAATTAAATACACAAAATTGACTGTTCAGTTTCTTCTTTAAATGGGTTAAAAAAAAGTCTCCTTCATACATTTTACGAGATCGTATAAAAATATTAGCGCAAAATTTAACTTATTTATATGTGCTTATAATTTGTGAAATGTGATTATCGACTTCACTTGCTATTTGTAATTGCTATTGCTATTGCTATTTATTCTAACACTACTCAGAAGCGCGCATAGCAGTCCCAAT
The DNA here is from genome assembly GCA_030180105.1 of Hyles lineata. Classification (NCBI taxonomy): domain Eukaryota; kingdom Metazoa; phylum Arthropoda; class Insecta; order Lepidoptera; family Sphingidae; genus Hyles; species Hyles lineata. Next base: position 4,421,341 of record JARJEE010000002.1, on the reverse strand, counting down.
ATCTTAAAATCAGACAGGAACAAACATTACTCAGTGTTTACATCGAAGGAACACTCAAATAGAACACAATACGTTTAATTCGAAACACGATAGACATCTGTTAACTTGTTTGCAGACGTTACGAGACTAAATAGAGCCGGCCTAACCCGTTTTAGTCCATAACTCGGGATCAGACGCCGCCTTGACTTACGAGACGGCGCGACAAATGGAATTGAGTGCATTTTCGAGTACACGCAAATTTGTTGCAACACTTACGGCTAAGCTGTTTGTAATTAGATTAGCTGGGATAGCGAATTGAATATTTTGTCGTATTTAATTTTATTTAAATTAGATTTTACTCGTACCGTCGGCTAAGTGGTTTTGGAGATCTTAAATTCGAAGTTACATTTTCTACAATTTATTGCGTTATTCAAGTTTTAAATAAAGGCAGTTTGTCTTTGTATAATTCTAGCTAATATAAAATCATATTATGTACACTAACTTTTATATTTATTAGTAGATAAGTATAAATGTGTTTCAGTAATAGAATATTCGATTTAGTTATACTTATTCTTAAAACTAGATTGATTCACACAACAAAATATTTTTCGAATATACAATTGCTGCTGTTTCCGGTGTCTCATGAAACATCCATAGCCATTTTATCGTATAAGGCGAGTAACAATACACTAGTCAAGGACGTAAAAAGTTTTATCTGTATTTATTTCTACTTTATTACCATACTATCCCTTCTTACCGGATGCACCTGCGTTGTGATCTTGATTTCAGTCGAATATATAAAACACTTAGTGAGAGTGCGATCAGCATTTCGAATTTATGATGCGATGTACATACCTTTAAAGGCTGAAATAAGGCTTTCCTCCTTTCCTGGTAAATTATGGAATCCCCCGTTTTTCCTGGTAGATTATGGCATGGAACGGTCATTACTTTCTTTTAAACATCCTTAGGTCACATCAGATACTTTTAAACATTTAAAAATAGACTGGCTACTGACTGGATCTCTCCGTGCACGAACACGCATTGTTGATGATGTGCCATAAATGCCATAATGCTTCCAAATAGCTGGATCTGTTGAAGAACAACATACTGACATGTGTGATATTAATTAATAAATTAATAAATCAGTAAAACAAATTAATAAAACACCCATCACGCGGATAATTAAAATCGTTAATGAAACTCATGACAGAGTAGACATATTCTCTGGCGCTTTGAGTGAAATCACAAAGGTTCTATTAGGTATAATTAGCTACAAGTGATTAGTTAATAATTGTAAAATATTAGCTTATTATTATTTTTTAATATATTATATTGATACTTAGTATTAAATAGCAAAATAAGTTAAAGCGTCAATATCGCATTGGGTTTTAACTGTAAGATATTGTACTATTGAAATAAATAAATAAATAAATGTATTTACACTTCATATAAATGTACAATGTACAAGTGGACTTAATGCCTGAGTCACTCTTTTAAAGTCGAACCTAAGGTGATGCAGAGATGAGAAGAGGTAGCTAGGTAAACAACAAGAACTAAAAGAATTGAAAATACCTAGGTAAAAAAATGTGTTGCTATAAATAACAGGTATGCATGAAAATTTCCAGACAAAATTGAATCCGGGTATCTAAGAGCGTAAAATATTTTATGATACTAACCCACATTTCGCTTCTTACCGGGATAGTGTTAACAAACATGACGGTATAAAAGTTAGCACATGCGGTTTACGCAATATACCTTCGCGTGGTTTCACTGGAATTTCCTGTTCGCGGAACCTAGAGAACCGATATGAGCTGAATATAAAGCAGCATTCTTTAACAATAATTACACCATCCCGGCTATTAACCTGCATTTTACACGTGATTAATTGAGATTTGTGAGAATTTGATTTGACTTACAAAGTGGGAAAAGTGGATTCATTCGTAGATAGCTTTAGTGCTCCGGGTGATAGCTTTAGTGACTACAGATAAAATGCAAATAAAAAAATATTTTTTTAGGAAAAACTGTATGACAAAAATTACAAAAATATTCGTTGCGTTTTTTTTTGCAATAGTTTTAGTTGCATTGTGTCAGAAATCAGTAAAATTACGAGTTGGTTTCGTTTTAGATCGCAGTCTAGATATACCCTGATATTTAACTACTTTCTCGAAACATCTACAATAAACCAATTTATGATGATCTTATTTTCGGCATTGTTGCAGATTATTACATACTTAGTTCGTACGATAGTCTCTATATTTGAGAAACCTAATCAAATATTCAAACAAGAATAAACCCAATGACATTTACGAAACAAGATTCATTTGCATTCAATTAACAAAGTTCATTAACCAAGCGGATAAGTCATCACCCTGTCATAATCCTATGAAATCTAGCCCAGGCTGTTAACAAAAACGTTAGTCTATTGTTTGACGACCCGCTTCAACGGGCATCGCACAAAAAACTATACCTTAATCACGACACCTGACGTTACTGTCAGAATATAATAGGATATTGTACGAACCACTGGGTTGAAATCAGGCGTGCTCTAAAAATATTTATCGTAGGACAGAACTGGTATGACGACTCGTTTTTGACTGCCTAATTTGTCCACGTGTTTGTAAGCTTATTTGAATACTACAATGTAACGTAGAAACAGGTTGCACTAGGATTCGTGTAAGAATTGATGATTTGTTTTATATTTTGTCCGTTATTAGTATATTTTTAAATTTTATTCTATTTTTTTTTGCTCTAAGTGTTAATAATTAGAATTTGGAAGAAAAAGACGATCTAGATTTTCGTCTTATTTGTACTAATAGTCCGTTTTTTTCTCTTTGTTATGTTATTACAAAAGTATTTTGAAAATAAAAACAATAAGATATAAATCTATTTTTTACGTGGCCAATCCGCCCCGTTACTACTAAAGCTGTAAAGTAATCGAAACGCCGCGGGAAGTTAAAAAATGTTTTAAACCAAATCCGCGATAAAATCAGTAAAAACTAGTTAAATGCAATGTGTAACATTTGCGTAAATCTAAGAAACCATTATAATAATAAATTATTTTTATTCGTAAAGTGCAAACCCAATTCACTATTAAACTGAACATACAGCATAAATATACAAAATGTTCATTCAAACAGTTCCAATAGCTTGCCCAAGTATAATATCAGCGAAGACTTGCAAACAGCTTCTCGGCAAGCGGCTTAGTTCCCGAGAAATTTGCACAAGTTGAAAATTTAATGAATACGGCCCGTCTCGGTTTCGGCGAGACGAAAATACGTTGCTCATTCCACGCCTCTGTGACTTTATATCTGAAAGGTAATGCTTTATTTCTGTTGTAGTAATGTTTTGTGTCTCGTTGTCTGAATAGACATAATTGGGTCTTATAGACATATATAATATCGTACGACGGATTTTTTTATAGGTAAGTGATCACTGCCGTCCATGACAAATCGATGGAAAGAATGGAAAGATGAAAGGGGTTTGGGCATCTGGTATTCTGACTCATCGTACAAAACAAGACAGCTAAACTGCCGTTACACGTCGGTTTCCTGTGAGGCAATGGTACCACCCCAGACGAGTCTACGCATTCGTGCCGAGTCATTAGTGACCACACCATGGTTCTACCATTTCCATAAACTGGTACTGGCTGAATAAAACTATTATTGTTTGGTATCATTTACACCCAGCTTCTCCTGGTTTATTATTAATGAAGTCAACCGATTAACACTAGTAAATCGGTAGAAGTAGTTGAGTTGTGCCTTTCCAGATTAAATTTAAAAGTGCGTTTGTAAGGTATAACTAAATATAACTTTGACTAAATGAGGATTTTATTGTTTTATTTGCAATTTCATTCTTAAATTAATTTTTGCTAATATATATATAAAACATGTTTAAAATATTATGTATTATTTGTAAGAGGATGAGCACATCCATAGCACAGCGTATTTATACTAGTTTGCAGGCCTAGGTCTTACCTAATCGTAACTGTGAAAATCGTGATAAATAAATAACTACAAACCTATATGTGTATTATCCTTATGGTAGCCTATATATACTTTAAAATAACCTCAAATCGCTTATTTATTGAGTTCAAGAACTGGCTAACAACGTACTCGTATCCTTACAATGATTGATTGAATTTAAACGTCTCCCTCTTCATGTTACAGAACTGTTAACTCGAGTCAGCGTTGGAGCATAAAAACACGCGGTAACCATTAAGAATTTCATGCATTTTAAGTTCGAGCACGAATACTAGGAAAAACTTTTATTGGATCTCAGAGTGTTCCTGTTTGTTCACTTTTACGCGAATGTCTGCAACTATAATGTTATTTAGGACTTCCAAGAAAATATTCTTGTTATATTTAGATCGAATCAAATGCTTATTTATTGATGTCTTCATCATTCAATTTCTCGTACAAAACCGTAGCCATAGAAAGCCCAGTCTAAGATAAATCAAAATTAAAATTGATATTATCATCATATGGTTTCATGAGTAGTCTTTAAGATATGGTTACATGCTTACTTAAAATTAAATTGTAGAACCGAAATGCTGCTGGCATATTCTTGTTTTCATTGTATCTGCCTCCGTCATCGGAGATACAATCTACAACGGAATCAAAATTAGAACAATACCTTAAATTCCTAGTAAAACATACTGTAAATGGCAAGCGAAATATCGGACGCCCGCCTACAAGGTGGACGGACGATCTGACTAAGGTTGCAGGAAGTCGCTGGATGCAGGCCGCTTCCAACGGGTCATTGTAGAGATCCTTGGGGGAGGCCTATGTTCAGCAGTGGACTTCCTGTGACTGATATGATGATGATGATGATGAAAACATACTGTAAACTTCTGTACTACATCTACTAGTGCTTTTGCAATTTTTGTTATAGTTTAATAGTGTCATTAACTACTATGAGGCATTAAGCATAAATACTTCAATATATTCTCATATGGTTTTAAAGTCACTTCTCGCAATATAATTGTGTGGGCACAAGCATGGGCCATTAACGTTTAAAAAGGTCTATTTTTCGCAACAAAAAATAAAAATGTCCGCAAGTTTTAACTGTCGATTCGTGGGAGAGCATTTTTTTAATTTATGGTATAATGTATAATGACCACGACTCATGAAAATTTTAATAGCACTATAAAATCAACGACATTTTTAAGCGCCGTTTTGTACTATATATTAAGCATTACTTAGCTTTACATCCATTTTATGGTTTTTTTTCTGATATATTATTCCACGTCGCATTCTTGTCAAACACAGTAGATAGTAGACCCAGTGATAGTTTTGTGGTTAGTAAAAATGTTAGCAAGAATATTAAAAAGTCGTAAAACATGTGATGGGTAGTAAAATACGCCTAGACGCACAGTACATACATACATAAAGATGTTACCTCGTAGTCTTAAATGTGAATGACCGGTTCTCTATGTCTATCGTAAACGTCTAAGCGTTGGTAAGTTAGCTAAGAAGAAAATTCAATCGAGATTGGGCATAATAGTAAAAAATAATCCTGGCAGAGGCATCAAATTCATACAGCCTTTATGAATATATTACTTGTTTTATTTTTTTAAAGCAGTTAGAAATACTTAATTCCTTTAAAAATAAAATTATATTTAATTTATTCTTTTTTCAAATCACTCGCAACACTAGGGAAGCCTAGGTCTGTTGCCAGCCTCTGAAAATGAAGAGCGGAACGGGTGGGGAATGGTAAGTATGGGTATTATTAGGCCTCCAAAAAATAAATATTTAACTCAAATATTTGGCCCTGTATTTTTTCTCTCGAAATCCTTTGTAGTACGATTTGTGAATACTAAATGTGCCTATTTAGGTTTCCTAAGCCGGGTAAGCTTATTAGTATACAATAAAATGTTCGCATGTACATACAAAATCTAACAAATAGGTGTAACAAAAGTGCGTGAGAATGTACTGTATATTATTCTATTTAGTTTAGTTCTAACGTATTTTCTTTCAACTCTTTGCACAAACTACGTGAATCAATGTTTTAAGCATGCACATGTTTGCGTTGTGGTTAGTGAACATTTTATGAATAAAGTCTTATAGCTCTTTGTTATTATACAGCGTGTATAATTTGTGAACTCTGTGGTCCTCGGTTCGACGACCAAGTTGGGAAATCCACGTCGTATAAGTTTATATCTATCTCAAATAAATTATTTGTCTAAGGCAATTTTTTCCGAACACCGCCATTACACAAGGACTTTTTATTAGTTTATATATCAACTAAAATACACTGGTCAAATAGAATCTGAAAATCCATGACAAACTTATCCCACTAAGTAAACACAGCAGACGGTAAAACCAGACAGCTCGGTCTTAAAGACCCTTATCGTAACTTTAACCAATTCAAATTAAAGTAGATTGCATTTGTGAACATGTAGGGTTTCATCAACGGCTTCTTAATTAACTGACACTTAAAACTGTTTCAACTTAATTTCCGAAGAAAACACGCCGTCGCGTTGGCTAGCTAATTCTCTATTTTAAACCCTAAAATAAAGTGTTGTGGTCTGAAATACCGCTGGGGTTGATTTGGGGAAGGCCGACGGAGCCCATTTGCATACGTATACCAGTTTGTCTTGTTTCCATTTTACGACGGGTTGGTTTAAAATTGGAATATTCTAAAATATCCACGTTAAAGGTCAGGTCGCTTCCAGAAACGTCTGGAAATAGTTGAAGGAGGTCAGTTCCTGGGGTTGTTGCGGCTAATCTTGATAATGTTAATATATGATGATGCAAAATTAGTACGGAGCTAATATATAAATTAAGGTTAGTTATAGATAAAGTTATTAAGGAGGCGGGATGGTTTCGCTTTCTGTATTGGGTACGGTCCAATGTAAGCAGTGCTTTATTATAATAAATAACAATAAGGTTGCCTTTGAAAACCAGCGCCGTGTAGTCATTCGAATGACTATTAAGCAATTATGCTGAAATGGCATCCCTTTGACACGTTTGCGAATTATTGCACATATTTAAATACGTCCTTTTTTCTCTTTGTTATTGGCTTTTTTGTTTGTATTTTCTTTATTATTTATTGTTCGTTTTATACTTGTGCAGTATATGTAGTGCTATAGTTGTTTCAATAAAAACTCTTTTATATTCTTTCTGCTTTTCTTACAAACCTTCTAAAGCATCGTAAGACCTCACCAATCAACGTCAACCATCGTCTTGAGCAGTTCGCAACCATCCGCCACCTATCTTTCAACATGTCCATCACACAATATCTTTTATCTTAAATCCACAGTTTCCACTCACATATAAGCAGCTTCCCCACTCATCCCCAGCATATTACAGCCATTAACAGCATTAGGGCAATCAATAGCCTCGCAGTACAATGGAGCCTCGCACCGTACCGACACGACGGTCCACCTCCCGTTGCTTTATACTTCGCTCTTTTATGTTGTCAAGTCCCTCGCGCAGTTGCTGGACATTCCACTCGTTAGCGTGCATTTTCCGATACAAAATTGTATACAGTATTGGTTTCTAGTTGACTAGCTTCATTAATAGCTCACTGCGCTTCGGCTTTGCTGGCTTCGTACATGTATTATTCCGATTTATATCACATTGCTATATGCTAAACCCAGTGAAATTATGGTATCAAAATTAGGGTGATCGAAATCACCAGTCTTTTGTTTTGTTGTTGGATCAAAGGTCGTATTATGACCTTTGTATATTATGCAAATTACAAAACAAGCCTTTATTAATTACGACACGCAAAGTGTGGTGATTCCTGGGTTTCGAATCCTAACATGGGCTTGTTCACACTACTCAAATAGGGCTTTCTATTACAAATAAGTTGTGATTAAAGCTTTACAAAGCAATACATTTTATCAAAGGTGTTTAATTTAAAGCCGGCGCGGCTTGCGCTGAGAGTAGTGGCTTCAGCCTATTTGCGGAATACAAATTACACGGTGGCTTGGTTCGTTACAAGTTTACATACAGGTGTGGTTTGACTCTGAATTACTCGCGCTAACGCGATTCCGTGCGGATTAGCTTCACGTGATTTACTTCCGTTGCGTAATAGTGCCATTAAAAAATCATTACTTATGTAATATTTATGTTTCTTAGAAATCAAAATGTCCATTATTGCCTTAATATATAAATGTATAAATAAAGATTGCTGGTCACACCCGGATAATGTTTTCATCGAACATCGAATGAATATCATACATAACACAAAATTTAGAGTATTTTTATTAAAATTCGTTGAAACAGGACACACCCGCGTTCCCCTCATATTCATAAATAAAATTCTGTGTATAACTTCATTAATCTAATATTATTGGTCCCTATGGCTCTATTCATTACACGATAAAGGTTATTTTTCTCTACCCAAGTATCGATAAATATATATTTTGTCTTGCTCATTAATCAGGCGTGCATTGCAAGTTCGATGCAATACATTGATAGAAAGTGCGGTGTTTCGTGATGGGGGACATTTTATGGCTGCGTTGTCTGCCTTGATGTCCCAAGGGGCCGCATTCGATTTTAAAGCGGGCAAAGCCGCGGTATACAGTAACATTCGCAAACAATGCTCGGATGTTTCCATTCCGTAATTAAAAACGATATTTATAGATATTTGTCTGGATGGTAAAAAGGCTGCGCTGTTGTAGACTGCAGAAATATCACAGGAATATTTGAAAGAAATACGTGCATTCAGAAATTTCAGAATGGCGTTGATAGGTGATAAATTCAATGAGAATAAGATTTTTCAAGGAATTTATTTAGTTGTTATGATGATTGACAATTGAAACTAAAGTACGGGACCAATACAATTTGCAGTCTTTCTATCTATACTCCATACTAATATTATAAAGAGGTAAGATTTGATTGTTTGCTTGGCTCTGAAACTACTGGACCGATTTGTAAAGACCTTTCAGCAATAGAATTCTTCATTGTCCCTGCTGAACATAGGCTATAGAATATTTTCAAAAAAGGGTATATGCACCCGGGCAGACCCAGGTCGGGCCGCTAGTGACCTATAAACCAACTCTCTTCCTGTTTCTACCTGATTTTATCCCCGTAGGAGACAAAGGCGCGACTTTTTTATTTACATTGTATATTGTAATTAAAATTCTCAACGTTAATTAGAAGACATTTCCGCAGAAATGCAACAGTTTGTGGTGGGAAATATTCTTACAGGGCTAGAGAAATAAACAGTCTCCCGCAGTTTTTTCACATTTGATACTAATTTAAGAGTAAGGTGAAATGTTGTGGTTTTAATATTCCTCTACTTGCTACAAGTTTAGTCAGTTGTGAGTCCGTTGCATGATCCTTTACTTGCTACTAGTTTTTTCTTCAGTCGCATTAGTTTCATTTGTACTGTATTATCTAGAATTATTTGCAACAATTTGAAGCAGAATAAAATTCTCAATAAATAAATAAGTATGATATGAATGGAATTGCAATCATTAAGTAACGGTACAAAGACTTCGGAGCCTTTTACCTCGGTTTTAATACTCTCTTATAAAAAAAAAAAAGTTCATTATATTAGTAAAAAAAAAGAAAAAACTCTTCTTTGTACAAGCTCTTCTATAAAGCTTTGCGCCAATTTACGTAACTTACACTAGTTGGTTTGAATCATATTAATTATGTGTATTTATGGCTTTCACACAGCGTGTAACGTTGATAGTGAGCGCGAATCAGCGACCGTGGCGCACGTGACGTCATAATAATATATTATTTAATAGTGTGCGGTCTCGATTACACCGGCATAATTATGACAACTGCCAAAAGACAACCGTTTCGTTTCTGTGCATGTTTAATTTGTATTGCACTGCATTTTACTTCAGGCGGATTAGACTACTTTTGTAAATTAACACCCAACAAGGATTATATTTATGACATACATAAACAAATACCTGTAGCATTGATATAAATATATAGACAGGGCGGAAAGCGCTTAAAGTGTTAGACATAAATGGAGCGCGCGCTCCACTACCGCTCTAGTGGAGCCTTACTGAAAGTAGTCTTTGCTTGCAACGATTTTGAAAATGCTTGCTTGTAATATAACAGACGATTAATAAAAATTAAGATAACATTTTTATCACCGTATAGATAAAATCTAGTAAATTAAATTAATTAGACATTTATTTGAGCGCGATCATCATCTTTTTCAAAGTCCTTCTTTTATTTAAAGAACTTTGGCCTCTCTTTTTACAGACGGCGTCTAACCAACTGCGTAACATTCAAATTTTAAAGTTGTATGTTGCTTACGTCTGCGTGATAGTTGCAGTCAAATTGTGTAGTTCTATATCGTTTACGTAACTTATTCAATAGTCAGATATGTAGATCACAGATTGATACAGCGTGTGATGTTGATAGTGAACGCGAACCATTAACCAGCAACCGTGTCGCACGTTACGTCATAATACTATATTAATTAGCACCTTCATGTAATGATATATCGCACCACATTATCCGGTAAAATGTGCGGATAAGTGGACGTGAGCTTATAACAGGGTCCCGGTTTTTATGTGGTGTGACGTAATATACAGAGTGATATTGACACATGGTACTTAATTTAACCCACATATTTCTCATTACTCCAGGTGACATCTATACATATCAATAAAATTGAAGTGTCTGTTTGTAAAGTGAAAATAAAAAAAATGTCCAACTACATATCGTTATATACACGATACCTATAACGAAAACGACCTTAGAATTTTTTGTCTGTCTATCTGTTTGTTCCGGCTAATCTCTGAAATGGCTGGACCGATTTTGACGGGATTTTTATTGTTAGGTAGCTGATATAATAAGGAGTAACTTAGGCTACAAGTATTTTAGAAAAAAATAGTTTTTGTTAGTTTTCACTCGGACGAAGTCGCGGAGAGAGCTAGTTGGAAATATTTATTTTCCAAAAATCTTGATTTTAATTTTCACGATTTTTGGGCATCCCGTATAGATATCTACGAGTATTTTTACTGCTTAGCTGAACTTCAGTTCGGTTCGGAAACTAACCTAAGCCGTAAAAAGACTCAGTATCTATAGGGGTTGATCAAAATCCTTGAAACCTAAAATCGCGGTTTTTGATAAAAGTATCAGGCAGATTTTGTTCAAACTTAGTACAATGTTACCTAAGGGGGAATAAATATGTCTTGTCCTTTTAATCTTGGCTTACTAGTTAAATAGGAAAATTCAGGTTGATACTAGGCTGAAATGAGAAGCTTGGAATTTATAAAGTCACGCTTTCTTTCTAAAAGTAAAAAAAGACGAGAGCTTTGAAATGTGTGTCCCGCTCATTAAGAACCGTAAGAAATCCTACGCGTAGCTCAAAAATTCCACAATATTGACTGCTTGACTGACTTAACTATACAAAAAATGCTCGCAACCGTTTGTAGTGCTTCGTACTTTTTGCGTCTACAAGACGCAGCCATAAAGAATGTATTTTTTTTTCAAATAACAGTTCTAGTCGGATACTTTATTATAAATAATAGCAATACTTTGAACAATAAAACATTAATTATATTCATTTACCACAAACATTTTATTGTGAATTCCACAATGGTAAATAAAACAAAACAGACTAATAAAACTCTATACACCTGTTTTTATAAGGCCGTAATTTATATGAGGACGGCTTTCCTGCAATAAAGCCGGTTTATTTAGCGAACATCCGAAAATTGACAACACAAGATTAATCGTCTAGCACTAACCAATAAAAGTAATTTATAAGTCCACGAATAAAAATATTTTCGTTCCTTTCCATGAGAAATATCTATTTGATATAACTTTAGGCTGTTCCATAAAATAAGATACTGATCAAGCACGGATTCAGGCAAATACGCAGGGACTCATTACCGCTCGTTTTGAAATCGAAATAAAATATTGCCATTAATGCAATGGTATTTTTTCCGTCAAATTTAATATTTCTATCCGCTTATCTTATTCCGGTTGGTCCCAGTGTCAAATTTCCTGCTCAATCTTGGCCATTTCGCCTGCTCCCGCATATCCTTGGTTGTAAGAATTAACCCAAAATCAGTGAATTATATATTTACTCGTAAAATACCTTAGACCGCCTCATAAGGTTTGGTAAGAGGTCGTAAAAGTGAACTGTGATTTCCTGACGCACTCAGAATATATCAAAATCGTTCCTATTTAATAGGAATCACGATAAAACCCACGACTGAATCCGGTGTAACCGATGGATTTGAGGACGAAATTCATTTAGTGCGCGGCGCCTGAGGTGCTGGAGTTGTTCAAGCAGCCGACCCACGAAGATATCAAAGGCGTAACGTTGATTGATTACTTTAAATTTCCTTTGGTTGTGAAATTAATCAAAGCGGAACGCGCAGTTAGTAAACCGTTTATTGAGTTTACCGGATACCGACTCGAGTTTAATGATACTTTCACTTGTTTCATAGACTTCAAGAATATCTTCCACTTCTGCCAAATCATCTTTAATCAGCCAAAATATTTTGACTGTACTTGCAACTTCATCAACGTGAACTCTTACAAAAGTTGCAAAATCACTGTCATTATGATGAAAAGGCAAATCTATATCTCAAGACCTAAAGGCATTTATACAATTTATTCTAGCTTGAGTAATAAATTATTCGCAGAAATATAATTTTGTAATTAAATGAATGATTGCCAATTCGTTCCAGTTGTTAAAAAAGCTTATTATACAATTATGTCATTATCAATACGTCGTTTTACAGTCGCGAATAGAGTTTAACCCTAAACATTACGTATGCTGTGAAAGTTATTTATGGTCATACGGCCGGGGATGGTAATAAATGTTGAATATAATTGCGAATATGTTCCTTTCACCGTAATTAATGAGTTTTGTTGGTAATAGCTTTTATAGCTGTTTGTTGTGACCCGTTGTGTCGATTTAGTTATTACGAGTATGTTATTAGGTTGATAATCATAGTGTATGCGATGAAGCCTCTTCGAATTTTTTATCGTAAAATTGCATCGTTTTGTTAATGACTATTGGTTCTTGGAAACTATCAATCTTCTGAACTTTAGAAGCGATCTGTTTTTAAAGGCATTTATATTTGGTATATTATAACCAGGTGTTATGAAATCTACATTTTAAATTTCTTTGTGTGCTCTAGTAATATTTCCAACAGCATGAAAGAACATCCCACTCATTTAAATTCTCCTTCGTTCTTAAAAATTTCTTCCCGTTGGCAGCTAAGCAGGTCGGTAACAAAGCAGGTATACGAGAGGCGACACGAAATGAAAACCTCACTAACAATTGTGAAGACGAACTTTAAGTAGAGCACTGGGTATGCTTGTTCTACGAGTAACTTTTGAAATTCCAGCTAAGAATTTATTGCCGGTGAAGCAATTTAGCAAACTTAGCAAAGACACCCGTGTAAGTACTTTATTTGGTACGTTTGCAAAGAAATTACACAATTCAAAGGAAGGTCACGCGGGAAATTCGCCGCTCACTGCAATATCACTTCTGATTACTTCGGCTCCATAGTTGTTACGTGAGGAATAACTTCATACTTTTGCTACTCGATCTCATCTTTTGCTAAATTATTACTTTTTCAATCAGCTACATCAAATTAGATTTATTCATTAGATGCCTACCTTATACGCTTCTTCGTGATAAAAACATCTATTTTATACTGAGGCATGTGTAAACTATTTCAATTAATTCTTATTACGAAAGCACGGCTCAATTCTAGGCTGAAATTGATAATGAACAATTTTGTTGCAATTACGCTGGCTCCTAATTTGAGTACGGCAACAGCTAATTGTACATTTGGATTGAGCAAGGTGCTGCCCGATGCGATAAAACCCTTAAAGTGCGTTATTTATCGAGCTTCTGTATTATCTTACGTTTCAAAGAGGGTTTAAAAGAAAGCTTTTCGAAATTTACTTACGCATTACAACACACTGCCCCGGGAGAATTAGAGGAACACGAGTAAAATTATGATTTTTTCATACTTAAGTATAAATATACGAATTATTCTTGTCCATGAGTTATTATTTATATGCATGATTGTAAAATAATTAATGGAACACAAAACAATTGTCGAAATATTTCGTCCCAAAATGCAGTCAAAGATCCATTTTTAATAAGGGTTTTTAATAACTTCGTGGAGGCTCCCAAACATTCTCGTATAACGTAATAATGGCGACTTCACTTTTCGCTTAAAACGGTCTTATTAAGAATGAATAAATTATCAATTATTTATTATACTCTACTTACTTATGAAAAAAAAAATATACCACCATACAAAAAAATAAAAGTCATTTTTGTACTAGTTCCTCTAATGCTGCCGACGTGTCTATTTTTATTTACAGCTTCAAGCGATGAATATGATAAATATAAAGAAAAATCGTTGCTTTCTTCTTAATTTAAGACCTATTAAAAAAAAACAAAGAAATTGTTGCTTTAATTTGCATTGATTTGTTAATAAAAATTCAGCAAGTGTAATACTTAAAATTCTAAGAAACCCCTTATATTGTAGCCAATAAAGTTTTCGAAAAGCATTTTTAAAGTTTCTTGTAGATGTCATAAAAATACTGAACTATAAGTTTACATCTACAACATTTTGTAACACTTGCATTGCATTACCGAAATTACTGTCTAGAAAAAACATTCTGATAGAAACTTTGTAGTTGCAAATATTTAACATTCTATGCTTAGAAATAAAACTATTATTTACGGATTTTATCTCGGTTATGGTATAATTTTTACATTTTTAAACTTCCCGACGTTTCGCGCTCGCAAATTCGCAAATTCGATAAAAGCTGTAATGCGTAACATTCCCGGAAATTTAAAAAGCCATTATTCTATGCTTAATTTAGAGAAAACTTATTTCACTTTATTAACAGAATATCATTTTACGTTGTCACTTATGCCGACATAAAATACCTAATCATCTAATGCGAAACCCGGTTTCGGTTTACTAATGTCCGATTAATGGGCCGGTCCTGGCTAGTTATCCGGGTACATAAAGGTCTAACGATATCCCTACTGGGGATAATCCCTAAGGATAAGTGAGCGCGTTTGCAAAAGTATCGCGTTTCTTTGTGGGTGTTTGATTTCGTCTTTGTCTTTCGTTAATAAGGAATTTTACTTGAGATTATTTCGATGAATTTGGACTTGAGTTTTATTTACTTTTTAACTTTTATCCTGTTTAGATTTTGTAATCAATTATCATTTGTCAAAATGACAAATTTGTATGATATTCTTGTCGTGTTTTTTTTTGCATTATGTACAATGTGTCTGTATTTAGTAAAGTTGAAATAACAAAAAAGAAATGTTTTAAATATGTAATACGCTGCAAATCTACAGCTTCGGGGAAGAATAAACTCTTACAGCAATACCGATAAAAAGTTTCCATTCACACAAATAGTCCGGGCAGAACAATTAATCAGTGTTAGCACCACTTCCCCTTCGATTAATTCTCGATGTCTCCGTTAATTACCGCCAAATTGCTGCTGGCAAAAGTAAATTCTAAGAAAATCTACCGGTAAAGAGATCGGTTTGGAGTTGTTATTGAGTTGTCGCATAACGGTAAGCCTTATTGGGTGGCCTGATGCAATCATTGGGTGCCGATTTTGTTCCGTGCGCGACATTTTGTCGTACGTGACGTTTTGTCGCACGTGACTTTTGTTTTGAAGGTGTTATGACCCTTATTTTCTTCTTCCACAACGGATAAATAATTATTTTAATAGATTGCATCGCGAGCAAATGTTGCTTTTCCATTCATCTAATACTTGCTTCTTTCTTCTTCACATCAATTACTTCTAGCGTCAAAACAATTATCCGTAAGAACAACCTATTTTTATATTTACGGAGAAAATTTTGTCTAGCAATGTGGAATAAATAGTTATCACCGTTAACAATGTTAATAATAAACCACTTATAAAAACTAAGAAACTATAGATATCACCGGCAGTTTTATCCGTCTAATTGCGTTTATCGAGTGTGAACCGTAAGGTTTTATGCACAACTTTGATTATATTGTCCAATATAATTCATTTATTTAAACAGAAATAATGTTACAAACAATTTTATACCGAATTCAAAATCAATGAGGTAGAATTTATCAAATCGTAATATATTTGATTGTGAATAGTAAAGTCGAGCGTGCGTGAGAATCGACCCCGGCGACCGGTCCCGATGCAGAATTTAATAAAGTCTTCGCATTTTACGATTCAAATCGTAAAAGTGTTTTGACGGGCCCAAATAAAATGTATTACGTTTTACGAGCCAGCTTCCTTCGATTATATTTGTATTTAAAGGATACTCGAGCAGAAACCTGGATAACGGTGCCATTACTGCGGGAAGTCAGAAATTGGACGATTATGTTGAAGATCAAATGTATTTGTGGCTTTGTATCTAGTTAGCACAACTCCTATTAGTGTAGTGGCGATATTGATTGTTCGCATTATAAGGAACATATTTTATACAAAGTTATATAACATGGAAATAAAATGAATAACTAATAATGAATAATCAATCACAATTATTACAATGGTTGACCAATTCTTTATTTTGCCTTTGTAACTCAGAAGTATACTATACATTATAAACCACCGATATTAGCATGCATTATATGCCTTATATTTAAATTGGTGGCCTAAAATTATGATCTAAGAACACAGCCAGGAACGCAACTCTTAATCTTCTTCGTCTACTATAAGGACTTTATAATCCAATATGTACAGAATATTTGCCAATACACACCTTAAATACACACACATATCAAAAACCGATAAGAACCAGTGAACTTCGATCAAAACGTTGAAAAATTCACGCACAGCAAGTATTTTACCACAGCCCGCGGGGTGCGTAAACGTGAATTTTATACGTATCGAGGGTGTAGGGTTGCGTCTGCCCCGACATAATTCAAATTAAGCTCATACAGAAGGGTCGTGGATAACGGGACTACAAAGTAATAATGGAGAAGGCTTCCCTTATAGCCTTGGCGGTTTGCTGGACAAAAAAAAGTAAAAACTTAAAGCAACTTTTAGCGGGTGCTGGGTTAATATTTTTTAAGTTCGTTACTGGGATGTAAGAAAGACGGAGGAAGTTAAAAAGTAATTTGATGGTGGAGTAATTATAAGCGTTGTCCCAACAGTCAATAAAGTGCGATTAAACAAATAAAATATTTTTAACTATAAAATCGCAATGATCAATAAAGGTTTTTGCGTTGTTATGATATTGAAATTCATATAATTGAAAATCGGACTATGTAATACTATGGACTTGAAAAATATATCATCAGGAAATAAACTTTAAGGCCAATTACAATAATTATAAGTAGATTCAATAATTTCTAAAACTGATTTTAAAACAAACGACCTAAATAAAACACAAATGCTAAGATACACCGCACATATTTTCCTTTCATTTTTCCTCCCTGTCTTGGAAGTATCTCCATACTATATTATTTCGCAGCACCATTTGTATAAAGATCCCGCCACGTTAGCTTACTCCATGTATCATATTCTCGATAGTCATTGCGAATGCGGCCGTCATGTCTAACAAATGGAATTGATTATAAATCTCATTTGAATACTGTTCCTATAATAGCTCCAATGTATACAGATCATGTTCGTGACTTGTAGTTTGGAAATTCAATTGTTATTTGTCCTTTTTGTCAGGATTATACAAAGACGATGTATAAATTGTATTTGAACCCATAGGAAAGATTTCTTTAAAACTGAATTTAATAAAATATTAAGTCGAGTATAACTGCTAATCTAATATTTGGTTGCCGTCCATGTTTTGGATGGACATTTCATGGAACAGTCATCATTTTATGAATTAGCTAAATGATTACTCTTTGAAGATTGTAAATGTATGAATTAATAGCACAGTAGTCAGCAGATCACAATTCTTGATGCTTTTTGTAACCGCATTCAAAAAGTTACAATACCGCTACAGTGAACTTAAGTAATCTTAAGTAGTCAATTATTCAAACAAATAATATAACTCTAAAGATAACATCCTATTCATATTTGTATCAATTATATAACCAATCCCAACGCTCTATTAATCAACGCACAAATAAGGATCATTTCAATACAATTCCAACGCGAAAATCCGTTTTAATTTTCAATAAAAAAATCCTAAAATACGTTGACGTCTCCATAATGAAATAACAATCAATGTCGGCGCGGTGCGACGCGTGTATGCAAAGCTACACGCGCTGTATTAAAACATCACAGTACGGCTTTAATCTCATTGTCGCTGTTTGCGGAGACAAACATGGTACGGATTATCTGGCCCTATTCCGATACCACGAAACTGTGCCGATTTAGTGAGAAAAGAACATTCTGGTTACTACTTTACGTGGACATTCTGGGAATAGAACAGCTAATGCTGTGTAAAAGGGCTTGAACTCAAATTGACATACGACGGAATTTTACAAACTGATTTAATGCGAGTTAATAAATTTTCTACAGATAGATAATGACAGGCTGATAGCCAAATCTACTGTTGGAAATAATGCCAATATCACAATATGTTTTGGAAGGGGTATTGTTTGAATCATTATACTTATAGTTACTGTTGTGTTTTATAGTTGTGTTGTTCAAGACTGAATGAAGATGATAACATTTGACAATTTTCAACCTTAAATAAGACGATTTGTTTAAAATAATTTAATTAAATATTGCATGATCCCGTAAAGATTTCAATGCAAGTCGTGAAGTCAATTAAACGATTTCAAAGAGGCTGCTACTGACATACATAATTTGAACGTGGACAAATAAACGAAAGAACGAGATAATTACATATCCGCGGCGAACACTCGTATAAATAAATGAGAGTCGAAAAAACTTGCCAGCTTCCCTTGTAGTTGGTTCCTGTTTAAAATTCAGTCAAAGGATTATTTCAAACTTGCAATTTATAAAGAACCAACATTTATTTTATCATGTGAAAGATATATGTTTTGGCTTTTCCCAAAGCTGTATACTATCTGCATGTAACGGATAATTCTCTTTATGCAAATATTTTTAAGTGATATTTATGTAAACTTGTCATTTAAAAGGGCGAATATCAAAGCGTTTCATGAACTCTATATTTAATTTGTGGCTATTTGTCGCTGGAAATATTTGATATATTCGTTTCGCCTCGGAATATTATTTAAACGAGCTGTTGCGGGTATTTTAAATTAAGTTAATACAACATAAATTTAATATTTTCGGCGTTGAAATTAATTTATTAACCAATATGTGGTAACATATGAATGTATGCATTAGTATACTGCGTAGTGCATCGTATATATTTTTTCATGTTGTTTTTTCATGGCTAAGTATTATATTCTTGCAGTAAACTGTAAGAAATCTTGGTAATTGGCGGTTGAAACTTTGAACAATGAGCTCAAGCTTAGCACGGATATCTTAATATGCTTTCAAAGACAGTCGAAATCGTAACTACTAATCGGTTACAACCAGAATTAGAATCTAAGCGTTAATCCTTTTTTACACATTTGCTTATTGGTGATCGCAAGCCTCTTCCGTTTATCATTCATGTAGAGTAAACGCAAAACGTATAATTTTGTTCATTTTAACTGATTGATTGTAGTTGACAATTTCAATAAAAAGCTCGTTGAAATCTTTTCTATTCGGCAATTACCAAATACATATGTACATGCATAAGCTCACGCCTTTTCCCAGAAGGGGTAGGTGTGTTTTTCCGTCCCACGGTGAGATAGAGGACGAGCCTATCGCCATAATTTCAAAATAATTTTGGGATAAAATCTATAATAATTTCGTAACTAATTACGAATATAATAAAACCAATGTTGGTTTGAGGTTTGAACTAGTTTTGTCACAAATGCCATAAACAAATGATCAGTGCATTAACAACGTCTGAGAAGTGAAATTAACGACATGCAAATTACAAATACGATCGTCGATATATCGAATGAAGTCGGATACATCGCTTAACACGCCAGAATAGGTTCGCCGGGCGGAGTGGACATGAATTATTCAATGTTGAGTCGCGTTAACGAATACTCGCCCAGATTTTGCTTGCTTTTCAAGGGCGTGCCCGCGGCTGAATATTTTTCCCTCGGCCACAATTCCGGTCGAATGCTA
The DNA here is from genome assembly GCA_030180105.1 of Hyles lineata. NCBI lineage: Eukaryota > Metazoa > Arthropoda > Insecta > Lepidoptera > Sphingidae > Hyles > Hyles lineata. The sequence goes on along the minus strand of JARJEE010000002.1, from coordinate 4,401,320 downwards.
TTACTTTAATTGGAAAGCCTTTGCAATTTAATGAGCTGCGAAATGTTGCAAGTTGTAGGTGTACGCGAGTAGTTTGTCGTATTTAATTATCGTGCGGTCATTGGTTTGTTACAATGGATTTGTGGCGTGTTCGCGGTTTAGTTTACCTAGTGTCTAATGGCAGGCGTGCTACGTGATCTGTACCTAAGTTTTGATGCTTCGAATATCTAGAAAGAATGATATATTTTGTAACGCATCTTTTAAATTTGTTTTTATTTGCTTAGAATAAATGTTGTGTGATTTATTATAAATTTTTAAAAGAACATGAGACGAATATTCAAATTTTTCATTGAAATATTATCTCATTTTTCAAAAAATCTTTGCATCGCACATACCATTGTTACAGGGTGAAAAATATGTCTTGTTTCACTGCCATATTCTCTTCCAATTGATCAAATACATATATAAAAATTAGCCCCCAATTGTATCAATTTATCACCCTAATAAATTCGAATGTAAGTTATCTAAGCGTGCTCAGCGCACCCGCTCCGTTCAACTAATCTGACAGTGGTTGATTTATGTTCAGTTTTGTAGAATATCGTCACATCCTCTTACGGTTTGTGCCCGCAAATCCCGCGTCATTTCACTGAGCTGTTGATTAATCACTTGACCCTTCTGCGAATCTCTTACCTTATGTAACCGCAGCGTCTATGCTCGGAATGTTACAAATTAGTGCGCGGTAATGATAGAGCGGGGTAATGTAATCATATGGTTAATTTTAGTACAACTTATGTATCTAGTATCAAGTATGTTTTTTTATTGCAAGGAATAGTGAAACTCACATGCCATTCGCCTGATGGTAAGCGATAAGACGGGTCATGGTTATTAGCAGAACCAAACAACACCATGAATTACAAAGCAATGCCACGAATTGCACTGCGCTCACCATCCTGAGACATAAGATACTAAATCTCAATATGTCCAGTAGTTTTGTAGACATTGCAGCTGGCTGCAATGTCTGCTAGCTCTGGAGCTAGAATGTCCTGCAAACCGGAACACAACAGTGCATTTACACTGCTGTTTAACGGGAGAAATAGAGGTTACGGTGGTATATACCCAGGCGGTATCTCAAGGGATATTAAGAAAAACTTCCTTCGATCTATTACGACATCGAGTGCATGGAAAAAAGAAATATAGGACAAAATATAGCTACACATTTATATACAAATGCATACAAATATACGAAATTATTAGTGTAATTGGCGGTCGCATCGGAATCAGCTATTACTGTCAGGCAACAGGTTTTGGATAGGAATTATTACCGATAATGGGATATGGTGTGGGCTGTCTACTAATAGGCAAAGTAACGATAACTGTATGTAAAAAGTATTACTAAAAAAAGAATTGCTAAAAATATGTTCATTTTTATACACTTTAAATACAATTTGCGATATAAATACGCCTTGGTAACGTTTTAAAAGTGAAATGTATAAGGATCCGCTATATTAATACCTTGGTAATAATGTAAATATTGTCATTATCTATTCTTGCATATATATAATAAAGTATCAAGTCATCATACATTTAAAACCAAATGTTACTGACGCCTATTTCTTGCATATATATATAATAAAGTATCAAGTCATCATACATTTAAAACCGAATCTTTAGCAGGAAGTCGACGGCTTAACCCCGCATAACTCGACCCGCGATAAAAATGAAGCTATAAAATTCAAAGAATTCTTACATCTGCATCTAAACGACGTCTCATCGCCATATCGATTTAGTTATTATTTTTGTATGAAAGTGGGACGTATCACTTTTCTACGCTCCAAACCGGTTTCTACGCTCGCCTGCGGTTTCCCAGATCGGTACCATTAAGTTAATACAGTCGGCTTTTAAATTATTGTCTCTGAGGCAAATGTCAACGGCAACTGGCTGCGGTTGAATGGTCTTGCCACGATTACGCCTCCTCGGGACTTAGCAATTTGTGCCAATTTACCTGAGAGTCCATAGCTTGTTTATTTATAATCATTATTGCCGGTAATTTCGTTGTTTGTGCGTTAGATCTGCTTGGTAGCTGCAAAAAATTAATCGTGCAGTGATTACGTTAATTCAGCCGCCTGTCTTGTAATCTGTTGCAGAAATTGGAGCGTTGTTTTGACATAAAGTGTGTTCGTTAATACAAATTAGCGGAACCAATCGGAAACGGTTTAAATTGGTTTGAAAGAGGTTTAATTTGAATCGATTTTCTGTATTTTTTTTCCGGCTTTAGAGAATGCAGGATGGAAAGCGTGGAAAGGGAAAGGGTGCTTACAAGCCCTCGGGCGATCATTTTGAATGCGACGGCAAAGCTGTTACTTTACGTCCGGTTGTAAGACAGTTGTACTTTGCCGACCGAGCCGTGCCATTCATGCTACAGACAGGATGGGCTGGAAGATTGCAGTACCACTTAAATAAAATATTAGAATTGAGTCACTGTTGAGTGTTCAAGGAGCTACCAGAGTTACTTCTGCCTACATCTTTTGGGAAAATGGTGTGAGTTTGAGTCACTGTTGAGTACAGAACACTTCCAGCATTATATGAATGTTTTCTTATTTGTAAATCATGAAAATTTACTTTAAAATATACTGTACTAAAATATAGTCATTAATTGAAATTATTATCTATTATGTTACTCACCTGGTTGCTTTATTTTACTCAATGCAAACACATAAGCATATTACAAAATTCATAAGAAAAAATCTTATTATGACTACAAACAGACTATATTCCTCATTTACCTCTATGCTAAGAAAAAACGTGAGCAAAAATGTTATTTTCCGTATTCATATGTAAACAACTGTTCACCCCCGCACTATAAAAGGGTTAACACAGAGGTACGATTTACTCTCAGACGTGATAAGAGGCGTGTTTTCCGCTCCGTTCAACACAAAGGGGATCCTTCGGAAAATATATTTAAAATACCACAAAACACCAAGGAAATACACCTTTAGTGTCTCGTATTTATACAAAAACTTTAATGGAATAAACTCTGTGGAGTTATGCGAGACAAGTTGGGCCGTCAACAGTTTTAAATATATATTGAATTTATATTTTCGGGACAATTCTTATGTTTGATAGTGTAGTAGTTTTATAAAGTGGATACGCAAGTCATTAGAAACTATAATGTTGTGTTAGGTAACAAAAAAGGACCACAAAACTGGTCAATAGGAATATCAGAAAATAATCGTATAAGAGAACATAGAACGTTACAAAATTATAAAAGAGCAAAATATACTAATTACGCATTTCAGTAGGCGGAGAACAATAACTAATTAGAGGATGTATGATTTAAAGTTTTACTCTAGCTCCTACAACATAAATCTCTAAATACAAATTAATTCGCTAAAAAGCATGAGTTTGCAAACGGAACTATTTAATAAATTGCTGTATAAAATTCAAGCAAAGAATACATTTAATTTTATACTCGATATTCGTATTGTTTTCTTTATTAGTACTTATTTGTGGTGTTAACTCTGAAGGAAACACTTCAACTCTGGATAAAAAGATAAATATTCATTTTCGTTCTGAAAATATTTCTCTGTTTACTTAAAAGCTACTCTATCGAAAATAGGCATAAGCATAACAACATGAGAATTTAGAGTTCTAAATAGAAATTACACATTTATAAAATATACGCCATTAATAAATATAAGAATTGTGCGGATAAAAGCCCAATGGCAATAATTCGAGCGTTATCTAAACCGGCCGGTCCGGCACAAATACGTAGAACAATATCTTTCTCTCGATCTTTTTACCTTTTTCCAGAAGGTTCTGAAATTCCAACAATCGCATCGGGACGTGACATCGGACTGTGATTTATTCGGACTGCCCTACTTTCTCTATTTTGATACAGACTTATCCCTTTCATCTTGGATAAAACGTTTTTCTAGTTCAATGTTACTTGAGAAGTGCGCCATGTGGTCACAAGGCTTGGGTATTGGATACTTACATAGATTAGTTCGGTCAAGTATTTTTTTATAAATATTTTCATCATATCTCTGGGATAGCTTTGCTTGTATAAGTGTCTTTTGATAGTATAAGTGTCGTTTACTACAGTCTTGAAGTATTTATTATATTTTAGAAAGATTGAACTAAATTTTTAGCTCTCTTTTCATTGTTTGACTGTGGTTGATTGCAGAATGCAGACTGTTCATTTGGCACAGGCCCTCTCTTTATCTCCGTTTATTTTACTTTTTTATGACCCTCAGATATCGGGTAACAAATATGTATAATCAAAAATACACATACGTATTCCAGCTTTTAATTTTATTATTAGAGTAAACAGCGAGACGATCATGCCATTCGCCTGATAGTAAGCGATCGCATGGACATAAGAAAAACACAATAACACGATGAATTCCAAAGCAATGCTTGGCATTCCACTGCGCCTTCCTGAGACACAAGATGTTAAGTCTCAATATGTCCAGTAGTTACTCCAGTAGGTTAAAGGTTTAATATAGTTGTTTACCAAAGCAACGCTGGAGTTTGAGTCACTTCTGCAATAAGTTGCACGTTACTGTAATAGAGTTTTCCGAACTGATTTCCTTCGAGTTGATCAGTTGTATCAGCGCGGACCGCTCGGGTCGGCAGCGCCTTTAATGTAACAAACTAAGTTCATGACATTACAACCAGTTTACTCTGGGACTTGCATTGACTTCTGATACTAATGTTCGTTTATTTATATTGGAATTACAAATTACATATTTTGAGTCGCATTATTTATTAAATTTATTTACAGAAAGTGCGTGGTGACCTGTTGGTAAACGGACGGATGGTCGCTGGTTCAAATCCCAGGGCACACCTCTGGCTTTTCGGAGTCATGTGTGCATTGACGTATGTGTAAAACGATAAAGGAAAACATCGTGAGGATCCTGCATAGCGATTTAAAACAATTTCTATGGTATGTAAAGTCCGCCAACCCACATTGGGCGAGCGTGGTGGACTCTATGGCCTAACCACTCTCAATCGTACTCTCAATTGTAGAGGAGGCCCGTATCCAGTGGAACGTATATGGGCTGATATACAGAATAAAAAATGCATTTATCAACGCTGGTTTGATTTTATATTTAGGTATTTCACAGACCTGTCGTCGAAAGTTATACTTTTTTGAAGATATTTTAATATCCGTGATATGACAGTGACTGATTTATTTCCATAGCTGAATTTTTTGTCATTTGTTCCAGATCTGCATTTGAAGTTCAAAGACCTGATTTTAGACATTCTTCTCAACGTTTTATTTTTATTTTATTCAATTTATACTAGTAAATAGAGTTTCTCTAATAACGATATTTTAAACCGGATGAGTCTTAATCACTTGTATACGCATAAAAATGCGTAGAATACTTTTATATATATTAATATCATAAAACTCACACCACCTTCCATAAACATCAAAAGCCATGCGCATTTAACAATCACTACATATAAAGCCGAAATAAATGTAGTTTCAGTACATTGAAACGTCGCATCATTCACATGCATACAGGCGGGTTGCTCTATGAAACGATACGAACTTCGAGTGTTCGAACGCCGTATATACTATATAAAACTTCACTAATGTGCCTACCTACAAAATGTTGAAATCCTCTATCGTACGTCGTCACTATAGACAAAGTTCGGAGAAAATGATAAGTATAATAGAGAATAGTATTGATTTTTAAAAGTGGAAACTTACTCCGGACGGCAAACATCCGAAAATTCGAAGTTCGTATCGTTTCATAGGGTAACCTCCCTGTATGTAAACTCGCAGTGGTCGGCTGAACAGCACTGAACAGCAGACGAAACAATTTGGACGCTCGCTATTAGGCCGCCCGCCAGAATGTCTTCTCTGGATTGGATCGCTTGTAATGGCTTGTGAGAGTTTTTATACGAGTTATACATGTTTGTTTTTAAATATAATTGTCTGTATGTGATCTTGTTTGAGTTGAGTGTTCTTGAGTTTTGAGAGAGTCACGTTACTAGTAGTGTAAATTGTTTTTAGTTATTTGGGGATACCGCTGTGGGTATCAATCAGTTTTAAATGTATGTATGTAAATATTGTTCTTATAATCTACTAAAATACTGTTTTGTTATTCTGAATTAGTAAAATAAAATTACTGCAATACATTTTTGTTTGTAAGTTAACACAAAATGTATTCAGAAACTTCGAATACTTTTATCCATCAAAAATACATAGTTAATTCCTGGTATACTCGGCCCCTCGGACCCATTTCACTAAGGCTTTAATACACTTGATAAAAACACTAAGTTGAATTCCAGTATATCATGCCCGTCTAACTCATTTCACTAAGGCTTTAATGCAGTTACCATCGGATGAGTTTTGCCCACACGCCAACAGTAGACAAAAGAAAAACAACGAGCACGAATTGATCACAAACATTGAATCGAAAACACGAAACTAATCTGCTACATCTCGTTTTTAATCCACGCAGTGTACAATCTACTGTAAATTGCGCAAGGATCGCTAAAAATACCCTGACTTTGAACATAAAGTTCCTATCTACGACGACAAGAAAGTTTTTGACAAGTGTCGAGCGTTGAAAAATTCAAAATGATGAAGTAACCCTTATCCTTACTGGTGAAAGGCATGGTCGGTCCGAGATAGATGTCTTGCAAGGAATTTAAGAGGTTTTAACTTAAACTTTTTATCTTAGTTGCCTCCGGCTACCTTATCTGTGAGGGGTTCACGTGGTGGCCAACTTCATACTAAGTTTTAATTGTAGGATCTTTTCTCGACCTTTTTTCGAAAACTATTAAACCTCCTTGCGTGCTCGACTTGACTAAGCTGCTGCTACACGCTTCAATAAACTTCTTTATTAAGTTATTTTTTAATTCTAAAGTTATGTTTTTATAAGCTAGGTTTCAGTGACCTAAGCTAGTTGTATTTTTTAGATTTTGCTTTTAGTTTTGTGATGTATTAAACTTTAAAATATGATTTACAGTGTTCCAGAAAACGTCATAGTATTTGGTTCATATTTAATATCATATTGATAATTATCGTTTTTCTGACGAAATATGTAGTAAACGAAATATTGTCTCCATGTACTCGTTTATTCACGTCTCTATTCCGGCGATACATGAAGAATTTCATAAAGGTCTCTTATTACGGCTAGTGCAATACATCCTTTGAAGGCACTGAAGTGGGTCGTGCAAATTGTACGCAGCATAATAAATAGCGACCGTATCAAATTGTATAAAACACGCGATATAGTCTAGACTGCCAATTTAGAAGCGTGTCTTGTCAAATAAATTGCTCTATTTTGTATAGCGCTTGATGAAACAATATTACGACGTGACACTTTGTAACAAGGACTCGTAGGGAGCCCTAATTATTGTGCGAAATATGTCTCATAGAAAACTGACGAGGATTAATTGCTTTGCCGTCTCGTTTCATTAGATGAGTGATATTGTCAAACGCCCAATAAACTCTTACATCTTGACAGCCTCCGTGGCGCAGTTGGTTAGACGCCAGCTGTGAAACTTGAGGCCGCTGGTTCGATCCCCGCACCCAAACACATATTTGCGTGAACCATAGTTATTTGTTTCGGGTCTGGGTGTTTGTGAGATCGAAAAGTATCTCGTAGTTCCTGATACCCACGACACAAGACTCGATCTTAGTGTGGGGTCAGGACTATGTATGTGACTGTTGGGTGTATTTATTTATTATTATATATTGTATCTATATCCCGACCTTCATCTACAAAGACTGGCTGTGATATAAAACACACAACTGCAATGTGAAAACAGCTTATTCACATTGCAGTTGTGTTTGTTTTACGGGCATAGTTTGTAACGCAAATAAATTTCATCGATTGTTGGACGTACAGACAAAGATAGCAAACGACCTTACGAAGTAGGTCGCTGGTTGCAGGCCTTTTTGGACGAACTTTTGGGCAAGTATTATTTGCAATCGATGCCCAGAGATTGATTATGTTGATGACGAATGTATAATTCGTTTAGAGGTGGATATGGTATTCCACTCGACAAAAGGAACGTTGTCTAGTAGCGTTGTGTGAGATTTGTAATCCAGGCTACACACATTTCAGCTTTCATTATGTTTGCCAGGTCATTTGACCGTGTAATCGCAGGCTACGCCGCAGCCCAAAATCTGCATAATAGATTATATCCTAAATAGAGCGTCTAAATTAATAGCAAATTAATGTAGCGCGCAGTTATGCTTTCATATTTAATAAATTAATTTGGTATTTAGCACGTCTGCGAATAGAATACAACTTTTATGCCGTCACAATTAAAACTGGCAAGAGTTTCTCACTTCGCGTTGCTTTTTTCATTTGTAATTTTAAACAACTAACGCCCTAGTTAAAATTTTGCAATGAAACACAACTTTGTAAAACTATAACTAAATCCATGTTTATACACATTTGTGGGGTGATTTAAATTAACGGAAAAAACGTGAGCGACACTGAAAAAATATGTTTTATTTTAAAGTACAGCATTCCATAAACTGTTGTCTCAATAGTGGCAATTTACAGGTCTAGTAAACGGTAAGATTATGGATTAGAGTATGTGGCGAATCTTTCACTTTTGTAAAAAAATCGATACATATAAATTAACAACCCATAAAATTTAATTTAAGCCACTCCTTACGTGCATGATAAAGTTAGACAGAAAGGGTGGCGTTAAAAAACAATTCCATCCGAATACAGAGGCAAGAAGCTTTTTAATTCGGCACAGTTCTGTTTTACGGGCGGTAAACATGAGATTACAATCGTAAAGCCGTGGAACTGAGTGCATCAGCCGTGTTGCTATTCAGGCGACGTGCGAGAGCCGAATGTAGTCCGTTTCCATTACCGCTGGCAAAGCGACATTTAGATTAGTCGCCGTTTTAATTCGACGACAGTGATGCAGTTTGAGAATTGTTTGGGATAAGCCTGAAGTAGATTTGTTTGAATGCGTCAGTTATAATCCTGTGAAAGTGTATATTTAGACTAATGCAGAAATGGGACGGCTATACATGAGTAGTGGCACAGTCTTATAGTTTGATGTGTAGCTTTGCTGTCTTGTTGATTAGTGAGATTACCGGATGCCCAATACCCCCTCCCTTCTTCCCATCACTTATTCTATCCTCTCCCCTCCCGATTTGATGGCTCGGCTACATAACTATGATCCAACCGTTATGAATGTTCATGGGCGGCAGTGATAACTTACCATCAGGTGACCTGTTTCAGGTTTGTTCATTTACCGGACCTATGCTGTAAAATAACTCCCTTCTCATATCAGAAGCCGCTTACGCCAAGATTTTAGAAGTTGTCTTTTTATTCGCTCTTAAAGCGAATTATATTTACTGTGGATACAAACGTAACTTTGAAAGTCAGAGGTGTGTGCCCTGAGCTCGACCCAAAGATCTTTGTCTCGGCGAACCGTACCACTCCCAACTAGGCTATCGCTAAATTCTATGGTAATAAGCTGCGAATACAGAAACTAAGATTATACGCATTTACAAGTCAAATGTGACAAGTTGATACATGATTTATTATTAAAACAAATACATATACTCGTATATATATTTATTGCAATGAATGGCGAGACGAGCATGCCGTTCGCCTGATGGTAAGCGATACGAACGCTCATGAACAGTAGCAAAACCAAACAACACCTTGAATTACAAAGCAGTGCTTGGAATGCCACTGCGATTGCCATTCTGTGAAATAAGGATATAAAGTCTCAATACATCTAGCAGTTATTCTGGCCTCAATGTCCTTCAATCCGAAACACAACAGTACGTTTATACTGCTATTTCGCGGGAGAAAAAGACATTGCGGTGGTACGTACCCAGGCGGCCTCTCACATATTAACTCACCTCTACGAGGAGGCAAACAGAAGTGCAGCTAGTCCCATACACCGTTCGTTGTACTTATTTCCGTCCTAATATTGATAGGGGGTAAAACTATAGCCGTACTGGACATGAGCTCCAGATTAAAATCCATTGCACCAAATTTAAGTCATATATATGGCCATTTTAACGCTACTTCGCCTGAACCTATTTCAGATTTTATATGTATGAACGAGTAAAAATTACATTTAGTAACACACAACTTTATATTACAAGCATGAAGCAACTAGTACTTTTATCAACAAACTTTATCATTTTTTCATTTCATGACAGTAACTTCAGTTCGATTCCCAATCAAAACTTCCTCGTGAATTGTTCAATTAATTAAATATTTCAAACTTCACCGTCTGGTACATGCAAAAATGACGAAACTTGTCGACTTTCAGCGAAACTTTACAATTTACATTTGAACCGGAGCGAAATGGAGCGGTAAACGGCACACGTGGTGCCGGCGAGTCCCGGCTCCGATACCTTCATTATGCTCCAACGGGAAGCTGTATGAAATATCGCCTGCGGGGGAACTGTATCTGCGAACTGACGATAACACTCCATACACACGGACACCAAGTCCCCCAGACTGCGCGACTTGGCATACGTTTTGCTAACTTTCATCGCTTTTAGTGAACTTGGGTGTGTAGTGCTATGTATTGCCTATTGGAAATATGTTTCGCATACTTTTTGCTATGCTTCATTGGTTTAGTAGCAGATTAGTTTAGTGTGGTTTCATGAGTTCGAATACCAGGTCGGGCAAAATTAAATAAAATCAGTAAAATACAATTGCAAGTACGCGGCCGACATATATTCTATAAGCGAACGATTGACTTGAAGCAAATTGACCGCCATAATATTTTCAAAAGAACTTTCCAAAAGAAAATACAACTATACTTTACGTAGTTTTATTTATAATTGTTGTAATACACTGCTCAAACCGACCCATTTATTCTGAAATCAATAATATCTGCCACTCATTATTACGTTGTCATTCAATAAATTTCTCACCAACATCCTAAAAAGTTGGCTATGAAGCACAGAACACTATGTATATTAATACAATAATATTAAACAATGCTTCAAACACCATGTTTTTGTTTAACATTCATAAAACCAAAGAGTATTTTACCACCGCCCACGATATCCAATAAAAAACATAAGTCCCTAAATCATCCGTGTTGTGTTAGAGGCAGACATACTTGTCTCACGTAATAAATATAAAACGTTGGCGGGGATACAAGTCTGTGTGTCCGACAAGAGCAGTTCCGTCCCGCAGCGGTTTCTAAAGACTTGATAAAGGCATTAAAATATGCAAGTAACTGCCTCCCAGACCTTTATACCCACTCAGCTAATTAGTGGCAAAATTATTAGTCGGTATCAAAGCTCCCGTACAATTATATCGTAAATAATGGGATACTTTCCTCTTTGTAACAAGAAATTGCTGCGTTAACGCTCGCTTGTCTTGATTGTGTTGAAGAAATTATGAAATATGTTTAATATGCCGGCTTGTTAATATTAATCTTAATGAGGATGCAAATGTGCAATATTGTAGGTACTATCTTATTGATTTATAACATTGTGAATATATATGAATATTAATTATTTCTTTATCACAAAATTATTAAACCGATTGATGATTTTTTAGATAGGGTAACTATTGAGACATAACATCTCATGTCTTAGGATGACGAGCATAGTAGAATGCCAAGCATTGCTTCGTAATGCATGGTGTGATTTGGTTTTTCTACTTTTCATGAGCGGTCGTTTGCTTACCATCGAATGGCGTGCTCGTCTCGCCATTAAATGCAATAAAACATATCTACTATATACGATAAATCTATTATTATTTTTAGTTTTCTATAAGACATTAACGCATTACTAATTTGCACTTTCTTCTATTTCAGGTAACCGCACATATATTGTATGAGGTAGGTATCAACTCGATGGTTCGCGTAGATTAATTGAATCAACTTAACGTCCTATTACGTGAGCGACATGAACAAATGACGTAATTTCTCCACGGGGTAATTCAAACAAAGGGTCCTTACTCCTTATTACTAAACTCATCTGGCTCCACAGATGGTCCGAATAATTACTTGATTGGGGTCAAATATACTTCATGTCTCTATTTTTAGCGTTTCTTGGACGTGAGCAATGCTCATAACGTTGAATACTCTAGAAAATAGGACACACTTATTCCATACGTAATTGAATACGTCTTGAGACGACTGAAATGCTGAAATAGATTGTCAAGGGAAAAAATAGAAGCATTGTTTTGTCGTTAAATTAAAGGGTATTGGTACCAAGTAATATCAAGGTATAACGGCGCTATTAGTTCTTCTTTATAGTACTATTAAGAATCAGTCTTAATAAGTCAAATCATTCCGCAAAAAATCAAATTATGTACCGTCGCCACGTAAGAAAATTGAATTTTAACAAAGTATGAGTTATTTTACTATTTTAGTTTAAGATTTAGACATGAAAAATATATTGTAAAAAGTTTTAAACAAACAAGATAACTTCGTCTACTGTAGTTTTCGCTTATGAGATTTTATTATAACATGCCAGTGGCATGATATGCGCTGTACAAAATGATACATTAGAATTTTCATAATGTTAAGTTGGTCTGTGTGTTCTAGTTTTTACCCGGTGCGGTTTCAACATACAATATTACAAAACCGAGTCTAGTTTATTACTTTAATGTTAAGTAATTTTTTGTTGTTGTTTTTTTTGGTTTCGTTAAGTATACACTGTATTTTTTATTAATAATGACTGTTTCCTAAAAATTCTAAATGTATTGGCTATTTAAAAACTGATCCGCCTTACAACCGTAATGAGCACGCGAATTTTATTTTTAATCAAAACTGCCATTCTTGTGCCTCAAAACCCCACAAAATATTACGAAATATTTATACATATAAGTTAAATTTATTAAATAAATTTTCTCGAATAAGTTACATTACACGGCAGCCCGGTTCGCGCCGCCCAAGTAATTTAATCGCGCAGCCCGCCCTAAGAATATAATAAACTCGCCAATTTGTACCCCTGTCTCCCCTTCTCCGGCAAACCTTTTATATAAGCACTACAGGAATGCAGCGGTTTCTTGGTACTGAAAAATAAAGGTTTTATCATATCCTTTGTGTTCGGGCAACTATTTTGAAACAAGTTTGGCGTTCAAGTGTCGCGTATGATTGTACTGCCTACAGAGGGCAAATACACCAAAATCTTTGTAGATCAGGAAATATGGTTCTTATACTAGCTGCCACAAATCTGTTTTATAAAGATTCATACTTAATAGAGAAATCTTCTCGATAATTTTTGAAATGGGCGGGGATGATCTATTAAAAACCAGCGAGCCACTTTGTCTTTCCCTTACATCAAGGTGCTGTGGAAACCTTTTCAGGAGTGAGATTAATTAAGTTACACATGTTTTTTATCGTTAAAATGAGGTACGTATGCCACATTGGTCCTATTCTAAAAAAGTTAACTATAATTATATATGAAACAATATTCGGGCACACCAATAGCACGAGCACTCAAATTCAAACCCACTTGACCCAATAACACTACTGTTAAAAAATCCGCCAATTTGTACGTTTATTTTGTTTTAGTAAAAATAATTACTGAAACAGAATAAACAAACGAATTGGTCGATTTTATCATTCTGCTTTATTGTCTAATTGGGCCTAGCAATTAATAGTTTCAGTAAATATTGAATTACATGATAAATAACGTATTTATGGACTTTTATTGGTTATTTTAATGGATAGAAAACAAAACCGTAACCCTAAAATATGTAAGATAATTTAAATTATTCAGTTCTTGTGATTTCATTAGCGGTGATTGAATTTGTACAATTTCCCAAAAGTTTGACATTAGCTAGAATGTTTTATAACGCTGCGAAATATCATTAGAGGAAGGCTGTCCCTATTATATTGCCTATAATGATTTGTAATACTCGTAATATTGTTGACAGTTGCGTGGCATTAAATACGTCGAGATTATAAACTCGACGTATTTAATTAAGAACACACCAAAGCGAAGCCGCAATTTAAACACGGTACGAACTTGGCCGACTAGTAATCTTCGTATTATGTAAATTACAGTTTGGATTATGACATGTAGTTAAGTTATTGAAGTAATTTCAGGCCGAGTGACGTCTTTTGTAGGCCGATGAGAATATGTATTAGATTAGATGGGCCATTATATTGATATATGGCGCCTTATTAGTGCTGTAAGTCAGACAGCACGCGTTGGATCTAGTTACAGAAGTAGTTTAAAGGAACTTTAAATTAGTCATTGTATAATAATATATTCAAATAGTTGTTACACGCAGTTACCTTGAACTACTAAAGAAATAGACCCGACCACGCCGTCGACGGATTAGCTATACCCCTTATTCATAAAGAATTAACGCAGTTTTCAAATACCATTATTATGAGCTGACTCATTAACGTTATTCATAGACGTCAAAAATAGCTAATCAGCTATTTAACAGCTCATTAATTTTAGAATGTTTCCTTGTTTGAGCAGATTTCAAGCGGAAAAATGGCGGGTGTCTGCTCGCTGGATGTTTTATATTACTCTCAAGTGAGTGAAATCACTTTTTTACTGTGAAGTGGCAATATAATTTGAAGTATCTAGAATTTTTTTATGAATAGCAAAACTGAATGAACGTTTTATCTCCTCCTAACATGATTTAACTAATTTACGTTTATGTGGTGGATTAGCTGTTTCTCATGAATAAGCCAGACGCTATTTAGTTTATAAGGTAAGATTTTTAGATGCCCAGAACTCTTTCCTCATTTCATTTCTTTTCTTTTTTGGGAGGCCAGCAGCGATGCAAGTGATGTACATGTTTATGAGCAGTGATTGCTTATAAGTCAATTGATGACAATATCATGATTGTTAACCCCAATAATTCTAACGTGGCTTCAAAGCCTTTGTTAAAGTCCAAAAGGTAATAACTGACGACTAAACAAATCAAGCAATGTGGAAATCGAGGTTTTAATACCAGCCGATATCAACCCTTATTCTACATTCCAATTACTATAGTTATAAAAATATTTGCAATATAACGGACCAGAATTTAGTATGTTAATAAATTAAAAACAATACGTACAAACAAACAAACAAACAGACACGGTGTGAGTATATTCACCGGTCACTGCATCATGTTCGATGTGTACACAGCACTGGTACAGTCCTATCAAAAATTCACACGTATTATTTATAGAGCTTGCGAGGAATATTTGTTAGGTTTCTACTGTATTCGTATTTCTATTGAATGAAAACAGCGTTGTTTATTTATAAATGTATGTATCAGACTAATGGACTGCTGTAGAATCTTCATAAAGGTAATTATACTGCGTCTTGTATATGAACATTAATTTTCACCATTGCGGTCTATTCATAAATTCAGAAAACTTAATGATTAGACATAAGCCAGTATCAGCACATATACGTCCCACTGTAGGGCACGGGCCTCCTCTACAATCGAGAATACGATTGAGAATGGTTAGGCCACCACCACACTGGCCTAGTACAGGTTGGCGGACTTACATACCATAGAAATTTTTATAAATAACTATGGTATGCAGGTTTCCTCACGATGTTTTCCTTTACCGTTTGCGTGCGTACTGATTGACTATCAATACACACATGACTCCGAAAAGTCAGAGGTGTGCCCTGGGATTCGAAGCCGCGACCACCGTGAACGTTAGACATTAGTCTCACTTGAATGGCCATACATTTATCTGTAAAATAGGTATTATACAAATTTAGATTTTTTATAATAGATCCTACATTTTTTATTTTTACATATAATTTCTCAATCAAAATTAAACAAATTGGAATATATTATAGACCACATATGATACGTTGATGAATAAACAAAAATTGTCGGCTAACCGCTATTTTTTCCACAACCCAAACAGAATTTGAATTCCGTGAAAAGTTTAGTGTCCGAGCGTACGCTAACAACGCGGTGCTTATTGAATTTCATGGTTGACCAATTAGCTAACATCGAAACTCTGTTTGTATACTTTCGACATTGGCTCATATTAATTCAATGCTCTTTTTTTGACAGCCTCTGTGGCGCAGTCGGTTAGACGCCGCCTGTGAAACGAGAGGCCGCGGGTTTCGATCCCCGCACCGAGGGAAATTTTTGTGCGGCCCACAAATATTTCTTTCGGGTCTGGGTGTTTGTGAGACCGAAAAGTCTCTCGTAGTTCCTGAAACCCACGGCAGAAGACTCGATCTTAGTGTGGGGTCAGGACTATGTATGTGACTGTTGGGTGTTATTTACTTACGCACGTGCTCGCTTTCATAGGATTCTTTCCTACAGATACGGGTATTTTTCAAACTATTTTGAATGTTTTACGGTTTTAGAATACCAAATGTGTTGTCAGATAACATCCTAGAATGGTTTTTGGCTAAGAATTTTATAACTATGCTAGAGTATAACCTTGAGGTTAGTATGTTGCAAAATAAATTGTCTCCGTAATACATATTTGAAAAGTAATTTTCCAAATATATTTATTATGTATTATATATTGTACTAGCTTAGCACTGTGTTGTTAGTAACTATCAAAATCAACAATGTTTACATTTTATTTATTTATTTAATTAAATACTCTACACTACTACACAAAAATACATAAAAAATAAACAATAAACAGATAAAATACTTAAAACTTAAGGCATTATTGTAATATTTGATGGTTTTATCGGTAGCTGCGAAACTTTTTTTTTGCAGATTGTACAGATAATTAGTCAGTTTTTACCGTAGTATTCTCCGATAACTTTGGTATGAATACTTTATTATTGTAATCAAGTAATATACGTCTAACAATACATTGTTCAGCGCATGTTCAATTAATAAATATTTCACCAAAACTTTATCAATAGTCATGATTCATCTATCTGGTGGCCAGTGAATAGCCCTTTGACATTCAACAAATAGTCTGAAATCAAAATTGTTTCAGTATGAAATTACTGGCATGCTGAGTTATGACTGACAACAGCGTGGCTCTACCACTTCCTGAAACTATCACTTGCAAAAAACAGGGAACGAGTAGTAAACTATCAAAATCTTGCTTGGATAAACAAAGTTCGTATATTTTATTCAGTATTAACATTGAGGGTTCGTCCGATCCCCTAAGTGATTTGTGTAAAATATGGTTGGAAATCCGCGCTATTTTCGCGCACAAAAACACCGCTTGCCGAGTAAATTATTCATTATATTCTCTATTATTTGAACGTTCATGAATTTCCGATTAAGATCAGTAAACGAATTCTGAGCGGAAATAGTGTTACCTGGTCTTGCGTTGCAATGATGAAAGACCAATCGAATAAAGATTCTCTCTCTCTCTTCAGCCAAAGGAATGACCAATGACCAATGACCAAATGACCGCCATATATATATTGAATAAAGATTATACTGATATATTTTTATTGAACTACCTACACTTTATTATTTGTGTTCCTAATATTTTTTCGAGATTTCAATTTCCAAAGAGCACATCCCTAGTTTTACAAGCAATTTAATTTTCTAAGGCAATTTGTGATTTACCCAAACGAACCCATTATTCACGGACTAAGGAATGTTCTGGATTATTAAAAATTATGGCTTGAATATTAATGCGTTCCGATAGGAGAAAAGAATATAGTATGCCCTTTAGGTCCCTTTCTTTTATTTTTCACTAAAAAGTACTTTCAAATATACTTTTTAAATATACTTTTATGAATATCTTGAATCCAAAAAAAAAGGAAATTTCATAACATTAACATCCTCTTTTAGGCGAAAAGGCGGCGAAGTTGAATAAAACTGATGAAAATCTGAGAGATATTACATTTAACAAAACTAAAAAATTCGAGCACAACTCAAAATTAATGAGTACACCTTGCAAATGACATTTCTTTCTTCATTACTTAAAGAAATTAAAAAAGTTTTAATGTATAAGAAATATAAAAATGAGACTGTGCTTTGCCATATTAAATACGGTGTTTATAACCAAGGGGAGTACCATTTCATAGAACACTTGCCATAGTTAATGAGAAACTTTTCGTTGAAAAACTACTTAGAGATCACGAAGATTGCAAGCAAGTAGCGTCTCGACAATGTCTAAAGTATGCGAATAGAATGATTCCAAGGGATTATAAATATACTTGATCTATGGTTTCAAGTGATAAGTATAATTAGTTAGCTAGTCTTCTGATATAGCTTCTTGTTGAATATAGTTACGAAGATTGCCATTAAGTACCTACTAGACAGAAATCTATGTATATACACATATGGAGACTGTCCCGCCCTCACACCCACCACTGTAACTCCTGTAAGTCAGGATCAACAGTGGCACGCAATGTAATGACACCGAGCATTGAAGCTCGGCGAGTCTCCGGGAATGTCTAACTTGTCTTTAACCCGCAGCGAAATTAATCAGAAAGTGTAATTAATAGGAGGAGTTGGAAATAAAATATTGTCCACTTCCCTCCGTGCAAAGCGGGACAAACACATATATATTTAAAACACATATATTTAAAATACTTTATTTTGTATGAAAAACTCGAAGATGACATTCCGTAATATCAATGTTCAAAGTGTCATTCACCATGACGGTGTCGACCCACGCAGTAAAAACCTTTCTCGAGAAATGTCAACGGAAAACGAAATTCCTCCCAAGAAAATCAATCCGGAAGATATTTTAGGCATTGGGCTCGTGATTACATAATGTTTTAGAAATATACTTTATGATAAAATATATCTCCAAGACAGTTCTTAGCGGATAAAGTTAGTCATATATTAAGTATTATTTTTTTACTGCGAGTCAGTATTAAAACCCGATAGAAATATCATATTCATTATATGGTCTAAGTTAAATACTGCATGCGTGTAGCACTCAGACATAGCCAAACAAATCAGTATATCTCATTGATAAAATTATATAATTGAAATTACCGTCGGCGACGCGCAGTCAAATAAAAAACATCCAGCAAATATTTTGTTTATAAAAACGTGTTTTTATAATCTAAAAACGGTTCACTTTCTGAACTCGAGACGGTACTCAAACACCCATACATATTAACGCTTTAATAAAAGTGTCACCGCTAGACTGGTTCAATTAATGCAAGCAACATGGCGGTGACGGCTCCACGTTATATCACATCCTGCCTCGGTAATAAGGACATGACCATAACTTTCTTTATGAAGAAATAAGGGTATTATATGAACGGATTTATTAGGGTATTAGGCTGGAGTCATCATGTCACAATGGCGATGATCCTGAGGAAATCGTTATCGCTTGCTAAATGTTTACTCCCCTTCATGTCAATTTTCTTGACGGCTGATGTTGGGGTTTGTATGATCAAATGCAGGATATTATACTCGTGTATAATAAACAAGTCTCCGTTGTCAAAACAAGTCTTTGTTGACTATTCAGTTTCTTGTCTTTTATAACATGATATAGTGCAAGTTGCACTGGACTTCCCATCGTAATATTTAGAGTAAATATGTTTTTAACATTCTAGTTTTAATATAGAACAGTAATAAATTCCGCACTTTCTTTATTTTTTTTAATATGTACCTACTAGATAATTCGGTCTGATCTCCGGTAAAATAGATATTTATATGAATCTGATGGTATGTGCACTTATTATAAGTATAACGCATCTATACCACAGAACTAAACATATGATCGCTTATTGTCACTTACCTTCCAGTCATGTGTCAATGTATCCAGAGCAATCAAGATACATTGCCGTAGTAATCGAGAGAGAAATAAATCAAAGTCGGGCATTTTTAACTTACTTATTAGGAAAGTTTATAATCGAAAAACAGAACATAACGAACAAGAAAATGCACTTCTTATTAGATTCATGAAAACTAGTTAGTAAGAGTGCATGTTTAACGTAAATTCCAAATCAGTAATTTAAATAAAATGCGCTCGTTTGACTAACTGCTTCTTAATTCCCACGGCAGCCCAGAAAATTAGACTGAAGTTTCCCAGAGTAATGAAGATAGCCATCTCAAGGACCCTTTCATTCTGCATCACGTCACTCAAATATTTCGCCGACAGACGGAGTGGACTATGCGGGCTCATATTGCATAATTGCAGGATACTCTAATAATTGGCTAAAGAGGCTAACGTTGGCTAATTTCGCAGACCTTTTAGGACACCGCGCTCTTAAAAGACCAATGGACGGAAACGTTTAGTGCATCCTTGAGATCACATTTCCTATTGGGTCGTCGTGTCCTGTTGTTCTGTTAGTAATAATGCAGTGCTATTTTCTTACGGCCTTATTCATAATTTTGAAACTTATTTTAGAAATCGAATGTTTTGCCCTTTTCAAACGACTTTTGAATTTAGTTTGAGCGGAGAAGACACAATACTCGGTAACTAAAATAGGATTCAAAACTGTTTGTGATTAAGGCTGTTAATATTTCTCTTTGAGATTGGAGTATGATTTCATTAATATCTTTGAGTTGGTTTGATTTAGATCACTGTTATTCAACTAATTGTTTTAGATAGTGAATATAAGTTACAATTTTCCTTTACCAAGGAATTTACTTTCTTTAATCAATTCAACATCATTTGATGAGAAGTAAAGTATATAGGGTTTGACGTTACATAATGAGATAAAGACAACAAGAGTACCTTCCGCGAATATAATTACTGAAAAACCTATAAAGAACATCCGTATATTATTAAGTTGCTTTGAAGTTTTCCTATAGCAGGTGACACATTTATGACACTTTGTGCGGAACACTTTGAACTAGCGCCGAACTGCGCAGATGCACTGTAAAGGCCATTTAGCACACTAACTGCCTGCAGTTCCAGAAAACTGGGAGTATTTCCTAACATCTCTATGCAGAGAATAATCGAGTCATTATGGAAATAGATGACTCGTCGAACATGGAATATCAAACCGTAAGTGAGTATGAGTTATATTTTAAAATGAAAGATAAACTAAGAATAGACTAGCCAGGACCGCGTCATTTATTATGTACTCGTAGTTAATACATTTGAATTATAAATAAATAAATAATAAATACATCCAACAGTCACATACACAGTCCTGACCCCACATTAAGATAAATCAAGTCTTGTGTCGTGGGTATCAGAAACTACGAGAGACTTTTCGGTCTTACAAACTCCCAGACCCGAGACAAATACTTGTGGATCACACAAAAATTTGTCTCCGTGTAGGAATCGAACCCGAGGCTTCTCGTTTCATACCAGGTGTCTAGCTAACTGCGCCATGGGGGCTGTCAGAAATAGAAATAAATTTATATATTAAGTAACTAACTTACTGATAACTTAGCCTTTTGTCATACAACTAAATCGAAACCAATTTCAAATACTAACTTCACACAAACACAACATCAATGCTAAACTAGATTACAACTAAGACGTAACAATTAAAGCCAAACCAGCAATAATCAAGAACAATATTCACAAGGTCTTAAGGAGGGAAATTTAGGTGAAAACTATTCCGATGAGCGCGTTAAATTCATGTATTCCCACATAAACGTATTTACTGCGCTATAAAATGATAACTTTACCGTCTCGTGGATGTTTGCAGCCGTCCTGTAATGTGATACATGCTGCTTTCATGTAAATTTCTCCAAATAAATTCGTTTAATCTGCATACGTACCGTGGAAATGAGCGGTGCAAGTTTTCCGATTTATTTTCTGATGAAAAAGTGTAGGTAGCTTTTATTCCTAAGCAATACCTTAGGACAGTTCGTAAGTTTGTATTTTTAATTTGATTTGTAGTGCCTGTGAGGTGTTTATTAAATTACGAATACACGACTACCAATTTCTCTATAACAATACAAAATTGTTTTAGTCTATAAAAATAAATTCAATATTAGTTCTTTACATCAAATGTAACAAGCTGTATTTTTATGAAGTATGAAATCCAAACGGAATACAAAATATAAATTTCCATATTTATAACAAGGTGGTAAACTTTGATTGACGTTACGCGATTTCGCAAATTTTATTTTCTGTACATGACAGAACACTTCAATAAAATACGTGTAAGTCGTAAAATAGAATATCATAAACGAGAAAATCGGTTTATATCTAACATCGTATGTATTTATATTTTCTGTTGTATTATGTGTCTTCGTTGGTGACAATAAGGTGCCTTAAGGGGTTATATACAGTTAGAAGGCCGAAAAAAAAGCGATATTTCCAAAATTTTTCTAAGAAAACTTTTAAATTTATTGATCTAAAAATTTGTACACATATTATGGTATCTTTGAACTGTATTTTAAGATTTAATATTAGCAAAAATATTTATTTGATAAGGAGCTACAGGTGATCTCCGGGAGCTCCTCTCAAAAAAGAGGTTTTGCGGTGACCACTATAGCTCTGAACTGGATCTTCTGAAACTAAAAACCAAACAGATTTCGTTAAAGTAATGTTAAATCTAGTAATTAATCGAAGGAATAAACAAAACAATCTTCTTTGACAAAATGGCGGTTTCTCAAAGAAAAAAATCGCTTTTTGACCAAAATTTTGGCCTTAAATTGTTTATAAAAAAAAAGTATTTGTCGGTGAGAAAAAATCTTCGATTAATTACTAAAAAATATATTTAAGAAGCTCGTGTTAAAATTTGATACTAATCGGTTTAGCCGTTTTCGAGTAATGTTGGTCACCGACTTTGAAAACACCATATTGAGAAAAACGCGTTTAAAGTTTGAAAAGCACTTTATATGGGATATTTCTTTTTTTTTTTTGAACTGACTTGCAGTCGTCTATTCCAGGACCATAATATAATTCACCCTCCACCGCTTCAGCAGCTTCCAATAACTCGAGCTGATGTTGTCTGCGAGCCATTTTTCCATCTCGGGTGCTCTTACGCGCTCTGAGATCGGAAGTGTTCACGCGTTGCTCCTCTTCTTTTTCGGCATATGAATGCGCTTTGGGCCCAAGTGTCAAACCTATTGCCTTCATATAATATAATGATGGCATTCCTTCATTAAATATGCCGGCTTAGCTGCTTATACTGATTACCATAATTTCTTAATTATTTTTCAGTTTGGGGAGAGAAAAATAATAATGTACCATTCAGGTATAAAAAAACAATAACACGCTGTTGCTTTACACATCTAAATACATTAGAAGGGAACATTTATAATAGGCAGATGCATAAAAGGGACAGCGTTCCAGGTCAGCGCTGCCACTCCGGTCTTGTACTTTCAAGCACTGCTCTTCAAATTTGCGTGTAACTTCA
Source organism: Hyles lineata (assembly GCA_030180105.1). Taxonomy (NCBI): domain Eukaryota; kingdom Metazoa; phylum Arthropoda; class Insecta; order Lepidoptera; family Sphingidae; genus Hyles; species Hyles lineata. Next base: position 4,378,207 of record JARJEE010000002.1, on the reverse strand, counting down.
AAACTATTCACCGGAACCATATGAAATTTTCTGTGCGTATTCTTTAATAAATGTACATTAAGAAACAAAAATAAAAAAATAATCGATTTTTTGAAAATTCTAACTGTATATAACCCCTTAATTCTAAACTGACCCAGTTCATATTATGACCCAGTGGAGAGAAAAGAAACCGTAAATAAGTACACCCAACAGTCACATACATAGTCCTGACACCACTCTAAGATTGAGTCTTGTGTCGTGGGTATCAGAAACTACGACTCTTCAGTCTCACAAACACCCAAACCCAAAATATATATCTGTTAATCACACAAATATATGTGTCGGTGCTGGGATCGAACCCGCGGACTCAGGTTTTACAGTCGACGTCTAACCAACTGCGCCACGGAGGCTATCAAATATTAGCTAGTATGATAAAAACATACCTTCTTATATAATTTAAACTATACTGCGAAAGAAAATTGTAGTTTCGCGATTTACCAAATAGGCGCAAAACTTCACACGCTTACCAACATCAATAAACTGTCCAAAGTTTTGCTTCAACAAACCTGTCAAGTTAAATAGACTTATAAATCGTACCACAGCCTTAAACTTCGGGGCTTTCAAACTACACTCATAAATATACTTCAATATACAAGGTAATACATTCCAATAAACAAAACGTACACAAAGCAAAACATTTCATTAAAATCGTCTGCTATTTTTGCAAAACCAATTCGGCTATCATAAATTTAATCTTTCTTTCGTTTGAAACAAATATCGAATACATCTCGTCCAATAACCGCTTTATAAAATATAATGGAATTTCAAAGAGCAGTGAGGGGTACGAATGCAAATATAAGACTTTATTCCGAGCGATTTGCTTCTCCAGCGGCGGCCGACATTCGTAGCGGAGGCGAGCAGACTGCACGCGATTTCAGTTTAAAAAATTAAAAAATACCAGATGTTTGCCTTTCCAAGGGTTGCTCTCAAGCGCCGCTATATATTTCAAGAGGGGTATTTAAATTTGCGTATAATAAAATTATTGTGCGCTGAAAATTATTAAACCGGAATTTTCTTTTGACATTTGGTAGTGAGCTTGTAGTGAAGTTCTCTAACGCTAATGAAATTCTTAGTCCAAATTTTTATAGCGTTGGGTAGGGAAATTTACAAGCCCCTCGCTTATTTTTTTTATGATTTTCGTAACGTAGCAATCTCTAAATATTTTGATTTTTTTTTCTTCACTTGAAATTAAATGAATACTAGTTGCTGTCCATATCCATTAATGTAACCTAAAGGAGAAGGCAAATTAGGTGAGTTATTGTTTTGTAAATATAGATGAACAGGTAGGGTAAGATATGTATGCGGTAAGATGTGGGGTTGATGGGTCTCCTATAATCTCATTGACCATAAAGAGGATTTAATTTCCCAGGTTGGTAGATAAAAATGTTAACATTAAAGACACACAGACATACATATACGAATAAAATCCTATGTTATTTAACATTTTCATGAAAGACCCGGTTTGCAACCCACCTGCGTTGCTTCTCCGATAATTTTCATTACGAACTATACTCCAACAAAATACATTCTCCGATTAAAACAATAACAATCCTCAGCAACAAAAACGCTCATTAGTGAATATTAATTAAACTACCAACTTTAAGATTACTTTTTAACTTCGAACGCTTTCGCCAATACAATGCTTTGATAAAATGTTTTAACAGGTGCCGCCGATTGCAATACTTTATGCGTTCAATAGCGAAGACAAACGCGCGAAAGACAATGGTGCTATAAAGCATTCCCGGTCCTTTTTAATACGTGACATTGTACTTTTGAAACTGGAAGGGATTTTAGCACTTATTGCTGCAAATAAAATTACATTTCCTGACTTCGTCCAGTGGGGTCCGATGTTGGTAACAAACTATGAGGTTTTACATCAGAAACATGCTTTTTTGTTTTCATAAATGTTAGCACTTATTGCTTCATATAAAATAACGTCTAGTGACTTCATCTAGTGGGGTCCAACGTTGATAACGAACTATGAGGTCCTGTCTTTCGCATCAGAAAAATGATTTGTTGTTTTCATAATAAACCCAGTTCTAAGTATAAACACCTATACTTCGAATAATGCATGCAGAAAAATAATATTGAATATTTAAAATATCTATATCTTTTCACAACTCCGAAACCAGTTGCACCAAATAGTCTGCCTGTATCTCTTGATACAGGCTTCTAGTATACAGGCTAAGCTGATCACCTCATCCGTAATAGACAGATTAGTTTCAAGTCAGCTCCAGTTTGATACAGAGCACGGCGCCTCGGTGTGACGTTTGATTAGCCCTTGTAAACCGCACATCAATCAAATCAACGGGGGATCCATTTATCTTGATTGCATGACGATTGGACGTATTTAGTTGCGAACTGGCTATGTATTAAATTTATAGGTAAATTATAATATTAGTTTATATGCAGGGCATGGGCCTCCTCAGCAATCGAGAGTATGATTGAGAAGGTTTAGGATATAGTCCATAGTATAAGGCCTAACCATTCTCAACCGTACTATATAAAAAAAATATGGTAAAAAAAACATACAGTCGAATTGAGAACCTCCTGCTTTTTTGAAGTCGGTTAACAACTAAAATGAGTAAATGCCGATTTACTCATTACATAAATTAATCACTTATAATCTTCGTAAATTACACATTGTAATACAAAAATTAAGTAATTTAATTAAATTGTTATTGAGAATATATTTTGAACAATCAATAATGAGTTGTTTAAAAATCTTTTGTCTGTTTTGGGCTAGAAAAATTATATAAAGATGAAAACTTAAAAACTTTATCGACCACGAATAAAAGTGAAAGATATAATAAAGATCCATTTGGGAATAATTCAATAATTAAATATTAAATGTATCTTTCTGATATTTCACCTAAATGTATTTTTATCCAAATTTAATTTCCGCATCGGAATATATGTGAACCGAAAATATTTATTCCGGGTCACGGAATGAGAGAATGAATAAGTTTTTGATAGTCGCTGACAATCATAATAATACGAATTCTTCTCGAAAACAGGTTATTTTTGTCCGAGAAAAATCATGGAATAGTATTTTAAAAATTCCTACGTTTATTTAATTTTGTCTTTGCATTTTTTATTAAAAATATATTGAATGTATAACGGGTTGTGGAGAGTTGCTGGATGCAAGCCGTTTAAACTGTCGAACTGTTAATTTTTAAAGAAATCTCCTATTCAGTGGACATCCATAGACTGATGATGTTAACAAAATGAATTAATTGGAAACTTATTTTTCCTTTTCCCTGCAAATTATTCGCCTATGTAAGGCAATGGTTTTGGAGAAAACTTAGAGTTTCCTAGGGAGAAATATCATTAAATAACTCGTTCGAGAATAACAGTAGCTTTATCCTTGTACAAAGGATACATAGATTTTCCCTTTGATAATGTGAACTTTTATGAGTGTTATGGTTGATTGCTAGTATTTGTTTTGTTTATTTATTCTTTATTGTACACGACACATTATACAAAAATTACAACATACAAGATACATACAGAAATAAATAATATAAAAAGTATAAATGGCGGTCTTATCACTCATATATATATATATATATATATATATATATATATATATATATATATATATATATATATATATATATATATATATATATATTTCTTATAGATTTTAAAGAAAATTATACTCTTCTTTGTTGATATAGTGAACCTTCTTTTTATTTAGGATACTCTCATATGCTTAGCACTAGCACTGCATTCTATGTATCCCTGTAATAACAACCTGGAAGATCAAAAAATATTGAAAGGCAAGTTTTTTATTTAATATGTCATGCTCTAAAAGATACTGTGGTTCTACATCAAACATAATGCTTATAGACAGAAAACCCCTTACCTTAAAAACAATGCGCACCTTGTACGAGTCTCCCAAGATATCTTTTACGATAGTCGGCCGCTCCATCACTCATTCACACCGCCACGACGTCCGATGTTAAAACGTTACGACATTAAAATGATACGATATTAAAACGATTTTACGGTTCATTTCACGTCGGCACGCAACATACTCTTACAGCACAGACATAGATAACTCTTTGATCGGAATAACTCTATGCTCAAACCATGAGATATTCATGGTCAAATCGACTATTAGGCTTGCACGATTTGTTCTGGCCTTATGGGATTATTAAGAATTATGTCCGTTTCTTTAATTGAATTTAATTGCTATGTGTATACGACAGGAAGTATGGTTTAAATAAGCTATTCAAAAGTATGAACCAATATTGCTTGATGGTATGATATATTATATACTTAGTTATAATATGATCGAATTCTAATACTAGTGATTACCCCACATCTGCACATACCGATGAAAAGTCGTTATTTTTATTTATTTATTTATTTATATATACTTTATTGTACACCATAAAATAGGAAAAATAACAGATTAAATATTATAGTCGTTATTAATTTTATATCCTTTATTATAAGTATTTACACTTAATTTTATTATTACCTGCATACCATAGACATTCGCAAAAATTTCTATGGTATGTAAAGTCCGCTAGTTATAATTTTAATAGTAGTAAGTAATTTTAAAAAATAATTTTCTATGTAGTCAGCAGACATTGAAAGATCATAAGTACATATCAATTATACGATTATACTCCCAAAATCGAAGCAATATCTGCAAATAATATCTACAACTCCTTATTTTCTTGAGTAACTAGGCGACTCATCATAATGCTGCGTGTTTTGAAACGCCCAATTAGCCCCGGTTAAATCATCCGTGATGATCGCTCGGCAATATCGCTGAACACGTCACTCCGCCCCCGCAAGCTTTGACATGAGCCATACCGCACGTATTGCTCTAGTCTCTCTCAGTCTAATTTGCACGCTTTTTATATTTTTTTTATTGATATGAATGGCGAGACGAGCATGCCATTCGCCTGATGGTAAGCGATGCGATATTCGACTGCGCTCGCCATCCTGAGACTTAAGATGTAAAGTCTCAATATGTCCAGTAGTCACTCTGGCTGCAATGTCCTTCAAATCGGAACACGACAATGTATTTACACTGCTGTTTGGCGGAAGAAATAGACATTGCGATCGTACCCACCCAGGCGAACTGTCTCATATGAAACACCTACCAGTAAAACTGTAAAACTTTAGTAAGAATTATTAAAATGTTTCAACACGTTCTGGTAATGCTTAATAAACTAAAATAGGAGCAGTACTTAATAAATCAATACTTTTGATTGTAGAGACCCGTGCCCTGCAGTGTGAAGTGTATGAGCTGAAACAGATACAGTATCTACTTAATAATAAATTCCTGGTGATGTATGTCTATGAACCCTGATGAAGAGGACCGTACACAAAAGTGGAAAGCCCCTTATAGTCACACAAGCCACCTTATTGCATTTCGGATTCAACCGGCATACCATTTGAACATGGGTAAATTATGATGAAAAGGGGTAGATAATAGAAAGGACAGCTTCTATTGGGCTGCACTCCCAATTGATCTCAATAAGCGACGGAAAAGCTTTTACTTCATCCTGGTAGGTATTCAATGAAACAATAGTACCGGCCTGGTCTAGCAGACCTATAGTCATAATGACTTATACAGTGTAATCAATAATGGCTAATACACTACGCTATACTTTTGTAGTAACATTGCTAACAATCTTTTAAATAAGTCCATCTATTTTAAAATAACATATATACATGCATAAACTCACGCCTTTTTCACAGAAGGGGTAGACAAAGGTGGTAACAGAACACCCACATTTCGCCTTGTATATTCCGTCCCACGATGTGATAAGGGGTGAGCCTATCGCCATATCAGGCATAAATTCCTGACTCCGGGATGATAATGAAAAGAAAAATGTCACTTTGCCCGACTCGAGATTCGAACCCGAGACCTTAGCTTTGTACCGTATCCTAGTACACCAACACCACCGAGTAAGTATTTTAAAATTAATTAAAAATAATCGCGTATTTCACATTTTTATGTTTTCTCGTTAGCCTTAATTAGGTAACATTACAAAATAAATGTATCCAGCTTAGACTATTAATTATAGAAGCAATTTAAATATGACACCGGCAACTTCGCCCGCCTGTTCTACTCTACTATTTATATTAACTTCAGTTTCTTGCAAAGAACTTAGCTAGTAATACAGGTTTTATTGAGCAACGTAGTATTCTCATATGAAATAGGTATATTTTATACACAATAAAATACTCTTTATTGTAAAGCAAAGAACAAAAAAATAAAAACAAAATCATACAAATAAAAAATAAGCACTTATGGTGTTACAATGGGCGGTCTTATCGCTTAAAGCAATCTATTCCTATACCTTTGATGTGTAATATAGATATGAAGGGAATATGAAATCAAAAAATATTTGATAAGTAAAAATATTGCGAACTATACAAGTAGACATTTCATAATATGGAATGATATGCACTCGTATTTATGTAAATAAAATACTTTGATATAATATAACTGGATATAATACTCGACATATTGCAAAAATATATTTGAAATTATTATTTTCCGGTCTATATAAATAGAGGCAGATGGAAGAAGTTGAGGGGGACCTTTAAGCCAGCAGTGGGACAATTTAGGGTAATAAAAAATTTAAATCTGTCGGTGTGTAACGATTCGTTTCACAACCCGATAATTGTGAATACAAGCCTAGTATCTTGTAACATCCATTGACTTGTTAAGTCCTATTTAAAACTTATATAAACACCGTTTAATAATATCTACTTATAAAACATAATTCTCGATTAAATATAAGACTGTTTACTGCGGATATACCTACCTCGACTTTGGCAAAATCATTGTAATCCGGAATCATAGTAGCCAGAGTATTGAAAAAAACATCCCGCATATTTTATGCATAGACTTTCTGTAAGAACCTAATGTACCATACTTCAATAAAAATACTATGTAATATGCAACACGTAAGTTTATAGATCATAACGGTTACAAAGTAGCTTGCTGACCTTTGACTCACAATGTTTTAGGGATATTGCTCGGCTGATCTAAGCGACCGATGCTATTAAATCGTGCCATTTATTTTTTCATACATTCACGAGACGTTAAGTCGGTTCTGAGAAGTGATTATAGTATTTAGAATTAATAAAGTAAAGTAAAGGAACTCGTAATGTTTGCGAAACTGATTAAAAAAATACCTTGTGAATGTCATTATACGAAATCTTTTGACATATTTTTTTCAATCAAAGTTCATGACATGATACCGGTCATTTGGAAACATTAAAACTGCCGATTGAATTTCCAAAAGCGGCTAATATATTTCGATCAATTTGTTTTGTTACTAATTTGCAATCCATGCATTTTATATTATATTTTACTTTAATATATAAAGTTATAAATTAAATTTTCGACTCTGATTTGGAATCCCAGATCTCAATGCGGAATTCGAACAAACAACTCCTCGATTTACATCCAACTTTTCAAACTCTACACCATAAAACCGATAAAGAATAATTACTCATTTACTTTTAATAACTTGTGTTAGTCGCGTAGCCAACACATCGATTTTCATAACATGTCACAAGACATTAACTGTACAGTGTACATGAATATTCATGATCTTTACGACGACTGTTATGTTTAATGACCATACATTGCGGCGTCCCCTCGGAGGCGTTATTTTCCTCTCAAGTACACCCTGTAGTGGATACAGACACGATGTAAATACCCCTGACATTCAATCATTGCCCAGGAATTTTCCCCTTCATTAATAAATGTAACATTGTAAGGAAAGATGCCGCTAATAGCTGTAAGGGTCTTTAGTTATTAAATGGTAAATCCATAGATATATCGATTTCATCGTAATTGCTAATAAACAGATAAAATTTTTCAAGAATGATGTTTTGTTTTAATTAAATATTTTATTTATTGTTTATATTTAATTTTCTAAGAAAGAAAGAATTTGTTTGTTTTATTATTGTTACCACCGAACATAGTTGAATAATATAGTATGCGATGATAACTCGTTTTCGTACTAAGAAACTACGAGGGTCATTGCACTTCTATAGACCAATTTTTATTGCGAATATAAAACCGCCTAATTCTCTAGAGAGGTATACTTATATATTTTATGTCATATTTTTAACGTAGATGCAGGCTTACCAATATTACCATTATCAAATAGAAAAAACGGCTTGAGAAATCCGAGATATAGGATAGTTTAAAAAACCAGAAACAAGATGACAAAAAATAAATAAGAATCACAACTGATGCTGCCAAACCGCAGTATTAAACATGACGACTCTAATGTAGTTATAACTGGCTATTCAAACGTAACTAGCTCACGTCCAAATGCAATCCAAATAACACATAACAACCCGTTTACGAGATGTTTACTAAAAAAAGTCAATGCACAGGAGTGCGTGTCGGTAAACGCGGGCGCAACCGGTCCCGCCGCCTGTATTCAAGCAGATAGCCTCACAAATTACCCCCCAGATACCCGTCAATCATTATTACACTTTATTACAATGTAGTAAAGTTTAAATTTAACTAAATGTAATGAACTAAGGAGAACTTAAGGATTCGCGTGTGCCTATCACAATTTTGACGAAATATTTTAATGTGGTTAGACACGCATGTAGTGATGTAGTTCCGTAATATAACCCTTAAGGTGCATAATAATATAATCAAAGCTTTTTGCTCGCGACGATACTTTTTCAACTTAATGTGTTTTTGCCTTAATAAGAACTGGAAGGGAATTGGTCTTATAATTTTATTGCAATCACGAAATATTTTCACACGACCACTTTTTAGTTTGAGGGACCTGTCTTAACCTTTATTCATTAATTATGATTTCTACATTTCGTTTACTTAATAGCACTTGCACTAGCAATAACTTACGAAATCTATAAAAAAATAATACTTTTACTTTTTTTCGTTTTCTCATAATTTACTTTCATTTTCCAAAGTTTCCATCCTCCACGTTACACCAAAAGTTGTCACACTGTACAAATCCACATTCGCATATAAAGTAAATATATAAGGATCCTAGTCCATGTACGTTAGTAAATAGTGTGGGATCGAACACATTAGGTTTCCTGAAAGCAACGTATCATTTCCGCAGCCGGGCCGCGCGGGCCTTCGTCAGCTATCTTTATACAAACGACACTTCACTGTAACGAGGTGCCACAAGTGATGAGATTTAGCGGGAAATTTTATATTACTGTGTGATTCTTTATGCGGCTCTTATAATGTACTGTATCAACAAATATATGTCAGACTGCAGGCAACGAGTCTCCTCTACAATCGAAAGTACAATTGAGGGGTAAGGCGATATAGTCCACCACGCTATCATAGTTCGGTTTGGCAGACTTTACATACAATAGAAATTATCACTTATCGCTTTGGTACGCAGGTTTCCCCACGATATTTTCTTTCACCGTTATAGTGCGTGGTGTTTAACTATCAATACACACATGTAATGAAAAGTCAGAGGCTGGCACCGGGATTCGAACCCGCGACGGGTCTGTTTACCATCAGGTCAACACGCGTTCGCAGGCTCGTATGTCTAATCATTGTCATGAACATCGAGGTAGTGATAATCCAATGTTGGACAACGAACATATGCCTCTTTACTAGAACTCTACCAATATATTTACAATTTTGTGTCCGTGTATATATCAACATCCTTTGATTTCAACGCATCAGACGGTAGTCCCATGTCAAGATACCATCAAGGGTGTCATTTCCCAGTTTTCTAACCATTACTATTAGTTAATAAATTGTTTAATGGACTTCAGTTACATGTGGCTTACTCAATGGCTTTATTAAAATGATGCTTGTCGTGTAATCCGCTTGTCGCTTTTAGATCACAATCTTAAAGTGTTAGGTGTCTCCCAACTTTTTTTATTTTTCTGTCGGAACAAGGTATCGGAATATGATAGCGCTAGAGATTTAAAAATGTTCTAGTTTTATAAATATTTTCTTAGAAAAATAACTTGTAGCGAAAAATATAAATATTTCTCAACTTACTTTTTTAATGTACTGAAAATATATTTATTTTGAAGGCTTAATTTTCTATTGTGGTGTTTTCGGCTCGTTGCACAATTTGTAACAAATTATAAGGTTTCTTTGATCGTTGGTTACAGACAAAATCAATATTTTCGATTGGAACAATTCAATGACGTGTAAAAGCCATACATGTTTTAGTTCTGGGAACGAGCCACATGTGCTTACAATTATAGGTCTATAGGTTTCTTAAGAAATTTTTGTTCTAGCTAATTTATATCTTATCACCCGTAAGTTATCATTATCATTCTGTTAACACAAATAGCTAGAGGTTTTATATCGGCAGGCAGTCTATCGAAATGAAATTTTAAGCGCTGTACCGATCATGTTTTATTTGAATTAATTATAAATAACATTTAACAATTCTCCTTCTTTAAAACATATTATAACGTGAAATAAATATATTTAATGACAATAATTATCACTCCAATGAATATTTCAAACTCACACATCAGCTTATTACTCTATTGTAAAAAATAACAAGTTATGGTAAACATTAGTTATATACCGCTGTTATTGGATCGCCCCTTCGATCAAATATACACTAGATACAACATGAGCGCTTAGAAAATGGCACCAAAAAAGAGTGCTTTAAGCACTCTTTCGCCTTCAGTCACGCACCGAACGTTGCTTCCAAAACGTCGCAGAACTTTAGACAATATTATGTGAAAAGCTACTTTAAGCTCCAGGAATAAGGTGGAATTTGTGTTAATATATTTGGAATATGTGATCTTTTTGTTTACTCTTTTTAATGTCATGCATCGGTGCCACTTTTTAACAGAACTTTTACAGGGAACTGTGTATCTAGTATATATTTGATCGAAGGATCGCCCGAACTGCGGAACATTCAAAGTGTAATCCGCCTCCTCGATTTATCAAACAACCCTTGAAATAGCGGACACCGAGTGATTCACCTCTGTCATCTGTGTCCCCAAGTTTACTCATACATTACTATTGCTTTTTATATAAGTATACGAGTAATAGTTCAGTAATAGTATAGTATATTAGTTTATAAGCCTCAGTGATTATGGAGATAACTTTTATGTGAGGACGTTTTTTTCGCTCGAAGCTTACTAATTACTAATTGCAAGATATAAAGCGAGATTAGCGTAAGCGCTTTTCATGTTATTAATTATCGTGTTTTATTCTTATTTTTATCACTATTTTGGAAATCTAATTTAGCTTAGCAGCTATTAAAGACTTTCTTAAAAATGATTAGTTGGAAATGTATATAGTTTAGTCTACACTCCGGAAATGCTACACGAAAATATATCTTAAAACTTCACCCTAAGGCTCATACTTCCGACGGTGCTTGCGACTGAAGCTAATATATCTAATTGGATTCACTCAATTTTTTTCCATTAGCACCTCGAGTCATCGTATCTGTGGAAGCCGTATTAGGAAGATCTCGACCTCACTTCCTTGAGATTAAATAACCAGTACCACGTCTTACAGCTATTGGCTTCCTGTGGTTATCGGCCGCGTTGGATCCTTTGAGAACTTAATGCCGATACACGTTAATCCTCACAGTAATTTATTATTTAACTTTGATTTAATATCTGTAGTATTACCCTTTACACCAAAGAGAATATTAAAGCGAGAGTACAAACTGTATTATTAATAACGCGATGACGTATGTATTTCACGAAATGAGTTATGTTTAATGTTCACCAATAAAAACACCTTTAATAACATGAAATCAACAATGCGAATAAAATCCTCTTCCAAATACGAATATTTATACAGAAAATATCACGCAAAAATAAACACCCTATAAAGAAATTCAAATTCGCCAAATCCAGTGAAGCGGCAAAGGGACAAACGTTAACAGTCTCAATAAACACTCGTGGCCCCTTATAATATCAGGGAAATTGGTGTGTACCGTGTACCGCCGCGCCGTGAACCCACACTTGACTGGTCGAGGGCCCTCGGCTCTGCGTCTTCGGGAAACTCTTATTCAGCTTTTAGAAAAAGTTCCGCCACTTAGGACGCGGGTTTTCACTCAAGCATTCATTTACCTTCAACCGGTATAAAACACTGTCAATGCTAGGTTTATTTTTTGTATTTTATGTGCTTATTTTTATTTTTTTATAAGGTGTAGAGCGACCAGACGTGGCTGCCAACATGTTTACAAGGATCGCGGCTTCGAATCCCAGGGGACTTTTCGCACTTTAACGGAAGGAAAACATCGTGAGAAAACCTGCATAGTGTATACCATAGCAATTTGTAAGAATTTATATGGTACAGGCCAGCGCTGTGGACTATACGGCTGAACCACTCAATCGTACTCTCGATTGTGGAGGAGGTCCGTGCCCTGCAATGGCACGTATATGTGCTGATACAGGTGCAAGGTGTAATTTAATGAAAAATTTAATTAATTAATGAATTAAGGTAGTATAATTAGGAATTAGACTATATATAATTTTGGATTGTTTCCAAGATTAAAATCAGCCTAGGTTATTTAGTACATCCTGCAATCCTAACCAAATCCTTGTCCTAGTAGGCAGACACCCAAGACATCATAACTTATTAACCGAATGACGTCACAAATATACTTAAATAAAGAAAGAATTGAAAACAATACTCGGCATTAATCCTGAAATTCCCAACGGTACCATTAAACCCGCAACAATAATTTACATTTTGCGGTGAAAAAATCTTTCAAAAGAGAAAAATGCGACAATGCAATCTCATTAACTCCGCCCACGGTGCCGCAAAAAATACCAAACGTTATGAAAATATTCATTCAATTTACACAATCACAAAAATCCATTTCATTCACCGCGCTTACATTTTCTTGCAGCTCGCCAACCGACGCTGTACTTTGTAAAGAACAAACTCTATTGTGGATTCATGAAATGTCATATCCTAAATCTTAACAAACAATTTGAGCTGGTCATTTATTTATTAACTCCTCAGAAAGTCGCTTTGTGTTGTGGAATAAGTTTAGTCATTCAAAGCAAATGTGAAATGCTGAACTTAGCTTAAGTTTACCCCAACGAAATTGTTATATGAAGAAATGTTGCAGTTACTGCAAAATTATTTTGTGCACATATTTTTAAATTTACACTTTTACTTTGTAGCTTATTTGGTTGATCCAACATTGTATGAATAAACAATAAACTTCAGAGGTAGCAGGCACAATAAATTATAGTTTTTACAACGTTTCTATCTTCAGTACGTATTGGCTTTGATTTGTAATTACACGTTCAATATACAAGTTATCCTATACAAGATCATCATATCCTATACAACATCATCTTCAATTTATGAGCACGGACGCTCTTAATTACTGAGAAAGTTATCTACTAGGCTCGATTTTGTATTGTGTATAAAGAACTCTAGAGAACGTAAATTTCTTTTCAGTAAAACGACAAATCTAAAAACACGAAATTTCATTACATACATCCACTATGTCCACTATATTAATCCTGAAAACCCCACAACAAAAACGTTATTACACGCTATATTGCTCTACATATCCTTAGAATTTAATATCGTCCAAAATATAGCATGTTATGCAGAAGTTTTATAAAAAGGCTTCGAAAGCAGATAATATAAAATGAAATTGAATAGATCGCATAAAGCGCGTGAGACTAAGACTGGTCGCAACAGGCTTACGTATTCGGCTCCGTGTATTTTATTGCATGCAACGCAAGCCCGTGCTTTAAGGTTATTGAAAACCGTTTCGTGACATACAGATATAAAGTGGCTTCGCTTTTGCATAGAAAAATGCAGTTTTATTTTCTTTGCGACACCTATTGCGCCGTGTGGGATATTGGAACTCTGTAATGAGAATGTTTTGAAATGGAAGGTTTATGTGATATTGGAGTGTTTTGGTTCTCAAATATTTTATTTTACAACTTTGTGTATAAGAAATACGATTGGGTCAAATTATTCTCCAATATTCTATTATCTCACTTTTATATTACCTGGATTCAAAAAGATCCAATGATGCTTTAAATTTTAAGAAGATTTAAGTTCCTACAATTTATAAAATTTTCAACAAACTTTATAGTTTGCGATCAGTGTTCAAATGAAAAAACACGCACAAACTAGAATAAATATACTGAGCATCGAATCCAGTGGAGGTAAGGTATAAATAATTTCAATAGCTTTATGACCAAAGTATGGCAAACTACTGCATCCTTGTTACAATATCGATGAATGATGAAATTCACACATTGTACGTCTCAACATAGTATTAAACGTACATTTAGAGTAAGAAAGAAACAAAACAGCTGGAAAGCAATAAAACACGAATCTAACACATGTTCGCCGTACAAAATGTATATTCCGAGTTTCCTTTGCAATATGCCTTCGGATTTTTAATGTTGCGTAATGTTAAACCTAGATTCAGCTTCGTAAATCTTTTTAATGTACAAACCATGTACGATCATTTATTTCCTTTGAGGTTTTTATTTTTGCAATATTTTGTACAATTTGTAATATCTGTGCTGCGTCATGCTTTGAATTGTGAGATTGCAGAGAAGTCAGTTTTTCTAGAGACTCTCTAGGCCAAATTTTGATGGGTGGCTGGAGGCGATCAATTACCGTCAAAGAAACCATTTGTTAGTAAGTCAATCATTTGGTGTTAGAGAGTCACCCCTTTAAAATATATACCTCTTCATCATTAGTATTAGACTTGAAGTAATTCCAAGATAAGTTTTAAGGTACTTAATAATTATCAATTAAAATAATCTCACTTTTAACATTGGCATTATATTTATAAATTGCAGTCTAATGCGTATAAAATACAATTTAATTAAAAAAGTAAATTGATATATTTTCAAGATATAATAATAAGATATTGAAATCTAAATCAGTAAATAAATGCCTAAAAAACAAAGCGACACCGCTCGCAGTGTTTGGCAACACGTCATCCGGTTCCACGAAGCATCGGCATTACGCGCCGCCCATATCCATCCATACCTAAAGCAAAATGTAACCGAAAATCCACCGTCAAAGGCACTTTGCGGATTTCACCTATTGTGTATGGTATCCCATTGAGCGTATTGTCCGTTCCTGAATGCGAGCAATCCGTATAGCCGCCACTTCCCATCGGTCTGCCACGCCGCCCCGTTGTTACAACTGTTGGTACTGAAAGGGGAGAGTGTTGTGTGTGCCAGGGGTCTAGGTTCACTGGACATGTGATAGGACCATGTAATTTGTTCAATCATTGCGAAGCGTGGTGGCGAAGATTTATTGTACTGCTATCATTACGTTGACAGTCTATTATGTTCAGCACTGTTGGGGATAATAAGATGTTGTGGGTGACTTATAGAATATTTAAATGAGTTATAAACATGTTTTTTTTTTTATATATTGGTGCGTTAAAGTTACCACATAAACCTGATGGGAAGTGCAGTGTAATCTAAATGGAGCATCCGACGGCATTATGCAGTCCTGGACGGAACCGGATTTACACATGCTGATCCCGAAAGACGACACGGGTTTTCCATGAATTGTGGTCATTAACAGGAGGTTGCCGATATCCTGCCCTCAGATATTGGGTTTACTAATAGTACATTATCAGGAATTACAAGAACTTACCTAAATATCAAAGTTAAATTGCACTATTTTACCAAACATTATTATCGCAAGAGAATGGACAACATAAAACCCACAAAAATTCGTACAAAATTCACATTAAATTGTGTCGTATGGTACTGTTCACGCTCAACATGAACCCGGACAATTTAATCCCTTTAATGTAATATGAGACTTATCTTCATATATTTTCCTGAGTAAAAATAGAATTTATAAATAGAATCCTCATCGAGTTATTTATAGACTTTTTATGCCCAAATTCGGTATAACGGATAACGTATCGCTTTCATTACGATGAGGAACAGTCGAGATTCGAATTTTATATTTAAACATTTGTTTTATACAATCATTTAAATTGTCATTCATTTAAAAATAACGTTTACTACTAGGTCCGCCAATCCGCACAAGGGTGGTGAACTATATGGCTTAACCCGTTTAAGTCATATTCTAAATTGTAGAGGAGGCCCGTGCCCTGCAGTGAAATGTATATGGGCTGACAAAGATAGACAATAATAGCGATATAATACAGCTACATAAGCTAGTGCCAAAACATATTATTCATATAAGTAAGTCAATCTACGGGTTTACCTTTAATCAAAAGTTATAACGCACATTCTATAAAAACCATGTGTTTAAACCTGTTTTAAATAACTCAACATGAAAAAAATTCAAATTAACTTATAAATAAAACACACAAAAGTCACAGTCTGTGCAAATCAACTTGATAATTCATTGAAATTTACTATGTACCTATCAAGTTATTCATGGCATGTAATATGTATGTATAATACATGTAATGTGTACGGCCTTGTAATATGCACTATTTTGGACGATGAAAACAAACCCATCAAAGCCCCACGCATTCATAAGCGACATCGGTGGTATGGGAGTGCGTAGGATGCTGTAGATATTCATCTGACCTTTTCGATATTATTGGTTAAGGCATGTTACATTTATTTGTCATGGTAAAGTAATCAAGGAATGTTCAATATATTATATCAGCTGAGTGCTAGCAACTTTTACATATAGAAATTCTAATTTAAAAAAATGGTCCCTCTTATACTGCATACATAAATTAATTTACATCTGCACACATTATTCTGACGCCGAGTATAATTACTGGTATATATAAATTGATCCGTGGTGCTTTTCAGCTAACTTATCTGACTGGAAATTTTTCATTATTTTGTTACCCGCCTCATCACAGAGGGAAGTGAACAAAAATATTTCCAACTCCTTGTATTAATGGAACTTTCTGATTGATTTCGTTGCGGGTTAAAGACAAGTTAGACATTCCCGGAAACACGTCGAGGTTTAATGCTCTATGTCATAAAAATGCGTGCCACTGTTGATCCTGGATTACAGGAATTGCAGAGGTGGATGTGAGGGTAAGACAGTCTCTAAAAACTAATTCCAATGACGACAAAGTTTCCATAAACCATTACAACTTTCTAAAATCCATTTTGAGTCACCTACTGTACAAAATGTTATGCTCGTAACCCGCTATGCATAGTCTGTCAGTTGTTAGTTTTATTAAGTGCATATGTTCGCAGACAGTAATGCTAACACAAGGTTCTTAGTCGGGGATTAGTTGTGGAGTTAGGGGCTGCGTGTCGGTTTGGCGACTTCCCTCCAACAATCTACAGGTATTTGTGCTGTCTGGGTATTTTGAAACTTGGCGTTGTCGCCTGGCGGGATTTATTTGTCTCACTTTGAATAGTATAATGCTTTAGGTAAAACTGCCTTATCTTTAAATTTCTGTTTGAAACTCGACAGATACATTGACAGCATAGGCATAAGGTCATTTAACTGACTAAACCAGAATAGCAAATGACTACGTTAATAGTTTCAAAATTAAATTAATTGAAACATCCTCTGCGATCTTTACACACATATCACAACTTAATAACCTCAAATAATCTTCAAGCAGCAAGGTTCTCAAACCCCGCCACTTATCCGCAACTTAATCCGGTTACCCCTACCTCCAGCAAAGGAGCGCGAACAAACACTTTCTTTTCACTTCATAAAAGGCTGTAAATGTGACATCGGCACAATCCATTATTCCATTGAACACACCGGCTTTATGTCGAGCAGTAACCAGAGCGTATTGTAAGCCCTCAGATGTCTATTCACATGTAACCCTCGCATGGTTTTCATGGAAAATTATCCGACACAATGGAATATCCCTTAACGGCCCTGTATATTTTCCTGATTTATCTTCACGCTTGCTTTATAATGCACGGTGGAATCAGATTACGCCATTGTTGAGTCGTATTTTTACAATTCGCACTGTACTCGGGAAGGGGCTGACGAGTTATTATCACTGAATTTTCATGGTTGTCCCAAAATTATTTTACTGTTTTCATATTACTTAGTCACAATATTATTGAATTTTGACATAGAATCGCATATTTAAAATACATTGCTATATGTTATATATTGAAATAATAAATAATAAATATTTACATTTCTTCACATGAAAAGTATTTACTGCCCCGGGTTTGAATACCGGATCGGGCAAAGTGATTAAAAAAAATCTTCTATTTATTATCAGCCCTGAATCGAGAATTTGTGCCCGATGTGGCAATAAGTTCGCCGCCTTTCACATCGTTAGACATACAAGGCGAAATGCGAGCGTTCTGATAACACTTTTGCCTACCCCATCTAGAAAAAAGGCATGAGTTTATGTATCTATGTAAAATAATTCAACATTAAAATTGATTACACTTTGCCTGATATTTGCTATGGTTGGTATAATACACCAAGTTTTACGTTAGAAACACAATCCGACCGCAATTCAACGAATGTACCAAGTTGGGCGCCTCATTTGTTTACAAGATTGCTCAAATTAGTTGAAACATTCGCGGATTAAGTTCAAGTCTCTGAGCAGAACTACCAACTTCGTATGGCATCTCATAATCGCGGTACACGTAATTTGCTGTAACTATAAAAGTTTATAATTATATTGAAGAGTAAAACCTTACATCTGTAGCAGTCATTATGCACTATTGTAGGAATCCCTATCATATTCATAATTCTTGAAAGATTTAACACTGTTTTTAGACTTTCACGCCATCTGACTATAACTAAGATGGCTTCCAAAGTATTAAATTGCTTAAATATATCTCGCCATTCTGCACATTAATAATTAAAACTAAGACAATGAAACTCAACTTCGTTCTAAAACAGTGAAATGGCGGTTGTACAAATTAACTCTGTAAAGAATGAGCAAACCTCTGATAATTTGTATGTGTATGTCTGTGTAATACGTAACTTTTTTAAGTCGTGTTCAATCGTATCAAATAATTCAAGCCAAAACTGCTTGAACAAAGATGGAAGTGAATGCTCCCGGTTAATACTTAAAAACTCGTATAAACTATAAAATATTCCAATACGCTGTCTAATGTATTACAAAATTAACATACATTAATTGCAATCATACATTAATTATAAAACAATAATGTTGCAATTAGTTGCTGACTGCGACGTCAAAGTGTCGCGAATAAAACAATCATGCGCTTCCTCGCGAACCGGCGCGCGACACAGACGCGACGCACAATGCGAACGCGTCGAGCAAACCCGTTACGTCACTCCACGTGGAAACGAGAAAGCAATCCTAGAACAATAAAACCCCCTCAAAATAACCAGGCGCGCCTAGGCATTGTACGCATCCAACGCTTCCAGACCACTCAGCGTCCCTCTTAATTAAGGGGGGCAATACTCAGATGCTTCCACCGTCGAATGGGGCCCATTCAGACGTGTGTCTGCGACGAGATAACGAAGCTCTCTCGGTTATTACCGCTTGTGTTTCTTTCTGTGCGCGATCTATACTCCCGTACAGTTACTTAATTTAGTATTCAAAAGTGACTCTATCGGTTGTAACTTAAAGTTTATAGTGCCGTAGCAGGATCGCGGAACGGGATCTGATGATACGTCTGAATCGAATGCAAGTATATAACAAATAAGTTTGATTAAGACTCTGTATGATGTATAAACGCGTCATTACCTTCCCTGAATGAGTCCGAAGATAACGATTGTGTGGATGAATCCCTTTTTTGAGTCTTTTTTTGTGATAAAATTTTGTATAAAGAGTTGGCAGGTTGTACCGCACATGGCGGGGCTATTGCTCGGGATGTTTTCATTTTATACTAAAAAGTTGAGAGTGTATGCGCTGAAAACGAACGCTAGACAAACTGTTAGTCCACGGTTGTTTATTCTAGAAGTAAATATCACAATTTTTGCTAAATATTCCCTCGGGAATATCTACAGTATCCATATATTTTTCGTCAAAAAAAGTTTCGTTGTGTAAAAAAAATATACTTATAAATAAATGCACCTAACATTCACATAAATAGTTATACGTGTTGCATTTATAAAAATCCATTATTATTTATGATGTTGTCAGATTCTTATCTTTAATGTTGTTTTATGGAAATACAGTCTTAAAAGCAGGTAAGAGCTAGCGAGCAAAGTATTATTTTCTTGATCGGAATGCGCATTTGTAAGTCATGGAATACGCGATACAAACGAGTCAATAAAAGCTATCGTTCTATATTTCACCTAGCAAGTAAGAGCGCAATGCAAAAAATACTTGGCGCACTTATAAATAAATACCATGGAACCACACTCTTGCCTTTTACAATCCCGTTTGTCAAGGCTAGTCTAGGCTGCTTTAACGGTATCCAAACCCGCACTCCCATACTTAGTCCAGAATTTATTTACTCACACTTCAAACGGCTCTAATCGCAATGCTAATTGAAATAAAGTTGCTTTTCACTTAAACGATAACGCGGTATTTTGAAAAAACAAGTGGCAGCCATACCCGTTTAAATGTTTGATTAATTATTTCTTCATTTTAAAGCACTATTGGTCGCAACTGGATGTAAATGTATGTAAGTTACTCTATAAAGAATTCCACCGGTTGAATTAATTTTTATCATGTTTATGTTTTTATAAACGCGCGGAAAAGCCGATTAATTTCCGCCGCACGGTCCGACGCGTGTGGTCGTTATGAAATATTACATCAATACCAGATTTTTTACTATCATTTATCAATTGTGTATAATTTTATTTCATTATTAATTTTGTTCCGTTCCAACTTTGTGTTTAAAAAATGCAGAAAGTTACGAGGCTTGCGTTGATAAAATCGGTGAATTAAGCTAAGATATCTATCTAATGTATACGAGTCTCAGATCACAAGTCTATCCTTTATGTTTATCGTGGTAAATCAATCAGTGAATTGTCACGTGCGTCCTACTTCCTTTAATCCTGGTTTCTCTCGCCGTAACGTGAAGAGGCTTTTCAGTAGGCTCGCACAATAGCGAAGAGACGCAAGAGAAAATTAGTCTGTCGCTAATTGACACTTTACCAGGACGGTAATACACATCCCATCTATATAATCATATTGCCGAGGTACGATAAAAAAATGCAAAGCCACAGAGAATTATACATATAACAAAACTATTTCAAATTAGTCTTCATAAACGCCTTAATTAATTAAAAAGTACCATATACACATTTGTTTAAAACCCAACGAGCGTTGGTAAACCGTATGAATTATGTATCGGTGTAGTTAAGTAAACTCGGCGTTTAAGGCGTCTACGATTAAATTAATCAAAAGCAACGAGAACAAATTTACATAATCACTTGAGCCCGCCGAGGCAGCTTCGATGCGTAAGTTCCGCGAAAACATACACCAATCAAGCATTTTCACCATTCATAAACATTAGGGTAAGTGAGGGGCAAAGATAAATTGCGCTGGAGTGATGTAGATTTGAATGTTAAATGAGTACTTATGTATAAGCCTTATGTGTCGCTAATTGGTTGATTGAGGACCTTAAACAAGAAATTCTTTAAACAAGGCACGGTGCATCGGATTAGAAAGGTGTGGTAAAATAGCCAATTTTGTGAAGCATTATTTACACTCCTGTTTAGCGGGAGGTATTGCGGCGCTACCTATCCGTGCGGCGTCTCACATATAAAAGACTTACCAATACTTCTAACACACTATTTATGTAGTCTTGAAAACTTTAGGGCACCCAACTCGATTCGCTTTAAACTAAAATGATTGTATTTGTTATGTTTACCAAGAACCGCAGAGCAACTACAAAAATTGATCAAACATCACGTATCTAATCCATCAAACGTTTACCATCTCTCTTTGCAACATCAAAACCGACTGTTGTAGGAAGTTCGGTTGTGGTGTGGTCGATCGTAACAAAAGTTTTGATTGCCGTAGCCCTTACCTTTTCTGTAATAAAGCCAGTAATTGGCCTTTCTGATGATATAAATTGCCGCCGGGGTCCGATTGAGATAAAATTCTCATCGCAAGTAATAACTATATATCGTGGTTCCGATGTGGGAATGCTTCCCGTGTTATTTGTTGGTTTATTAATCAGGGACCAGTGGGTAAATTATGTTATATTGCAATTATTTCCTAGTTTATGTTGCTTCTGGAGCTATGAATATTGAATAGAAAATTATTTTCTCATATTGTCCCACGGATGTTACAACTCTAGCTGCTAGTATTCTTGTGAAGCTCACAGAAACGTTTAAGTAAGTAGTCAGAAATCTTAAATCTTAATATAAGAGACTTCATAGGTACATATATCTCATGTTTCCTGGGAAATTCATTAAATGGGAATTTCATTCGTAATTCTTGTTTACCTACTGTAGTTTTATTATTTGTAGAGTCTCTCTGTAGCTAATTCAGATTATGCTATAAATGGACCGGCTCGATCGGGATTGCACCATTTTCTCACAATAAATTCACGTGAAATAGCTTAACTTTTTTTTTTTGTTTTCAAGAGGAAAAGCTATTAAGCTCCCCTTTCGGTACCCCGGGGGAGGCCGAAAGGGGTATGTCAGTGTCTCTGGCCTTCCAGCCCGGTACAAACGCGGATATTGTAGCCGAGCTGGGTCCCTAGCAATACCTACGCCAGCATGCTGACTAAAAACCAATAGCTTAACTACAACGATTCGTGCTGTTAACGAGTCGTCGATTTTTGGAGGCTCAACAATTTCCTCATCAAACGTTCCCTCAATTCTCTTTTGAATCAATACACCTGGAATCCTTACTTTAAGTCGATTTTTTAAATTTACCATAAAGTGAGTTTCTAATTTCCCACCCTGAGCACTCCACTCCTATATTTGTGTCCTATCGATCTCGATCAAGAAAAACAAAAGAAGAATAAGCAAGTCTAGTGCTTTCGATTCATTGATGGCCGACCTAAATACATAGGTTCACAGGTTGCGAGAAGTGGATGTCTTAATTAACTTCGTACGAATCGATTGATCGATCTTCCAAGCACCCTTGCTTGATTCAAAAGATTCTTTTGACATCGGATGTTTCCATTCATGAAGTGCCTTGATGAATTCGTGTTTTGTGATATTTTATTTTCTGATACAATAATTGTGGGAGTGTTTTAATTTAACTTAAGATTCTAGAATTCATACGGGGTGTTGCGTTGTAAAATTACATATTTTTATTTGAATATTTTTTAAAGAAACGAGAATTTCAACATTTCTAATTAAGTAATGAGAAATTCTTCCCTTCGACGCTCTGCACCAAAATTATGATTACGAAACTTCTTCTGGAGCGAAGAGGCCCCAACAATGGGACGTATATAGGCTGATGTAATACTTAGTAAATCAACTTTAGATTCCCATTGGCATGGCGTATAAACACTTAAACACTCAGCAATAAATCGCCGCGTCCAGCTGTCTAGACTTGCAGGCTGCAGCTATTATTCATGGCGCCAAATAATAAACGTGTCAAACTGTTTCGCGACATTACAAACCTATTTTGTTTGTATTGTGTATAGTAAAAGCAATTTGTGTCCTGTTTGCAAGCCGGAATTAATATCAAAATAATCAGTATGTCGTAGTTATATTGTAGAGGTGTTGAGTTTGATTCGTGGTTGGGCAAATATTATTTAAAAGATTCGACAAAACAACACAATATATCCAGTAAGTCTAGTTGCAACGTATATTACAACAACGGTAACACAGCAGTGCATTCACACTGCTGTTTGGCGGGAGAAATAGAGATTGCGGTGGTATCTAACCTATACCTTATCTCCCTTGCAAGACCTACCACCAGTAAATCCAAGGACGAACTGTATTAGGACTTCAAAAGCAAAAAAATCAAAACCAAGAATTAAGTTCCTGCGGTTAATTCCAAAGACCACTAGACCATTGAGGCGCCAAGACGAAATATACAAGATAGTCAGGTACATTGTAGTGATAGCGAGCAGGAAATCATCGTGTGAACATCACTCACGTATTGATTTGAAATTATACGCGTCATTGGTATTCGAGTCAGCCGCAAATGCCAACACATGTCTGAGAACTACAATCGCTATCCAATCTACGAGTCTAGAAGCAATATCTTTTAGCCGTGTTTGAATCGTTTTCTAGTAAAAATGAAAATGAATTATCAGTTCAAAGGAATTGTGATAAAGTAAACGTTGAATTTTTTAAATGTTATAAGGGTCAAAAAAATATCTTCCTAATGATCCCCTATTTACTTACCATCAGCAAATATCTCTTTTAAATTCATCCTCCATACAAAACGACCTATGCTAACACTGACAAGTCCAAAAAACCTTACCCATCCGGCAAAGTTTAAGACGTGATCAATATGTTTGCTCTCAGCCCATGTCGAAACGGTGATAGCTTCTTGGAAGTAGCATGGCCAAAGTAACGTGTAAACAGTTATTCTTCTGCTTAACACCTGTACCATTAAGGCTGTCTATGGAGTTGTGGCATGCATGGCCAATGACCCCACTGCATTGATAGGACTACTGCGATTAAAATACAACGTGCGTGAATAATCTTAATATTGTAATGCAAAATTGCCTTTGGTGAGTGGTGATTTCTCGTTAGTTCTTAGAATAAAGTAGCAATGCAATGATATACATTTGGATGTATTATGGTTCAAGATAAACAACAGTCACTTTCGGTCGAGTAACGTCATAATTCGGGTTATACTGCTGGAAATAGTTAAATAATTGAGAAAAATAGACTTGAAATAAAATTTAAAATATACATAATTTTACCTCAGCAAACAGGTACTTAATTAGCCTAGTTAAATTTCTAGTTAGGTCAGCAAGATTTTCATAAACGAAGACTTAATTTTTATAAATATTAAATTCAAGCGTTTCCGTCAGGTAATAAAGTCATTAAGCTTTCTTTATCCTCTTAAAATTGCTAATTACATAGTTCCTTTTTATGACAAAAATAATCATTTTAAACAGTGAAAAATAAAATAAAGATAATATCTTCGACCAAGTTTCTTGCTAGTACTAAGATACATATTTTTATTAGTTGTTGGTTTGTATAAACACCGTAACTACTATTTATAAAATAAACCAATACATTATAAGGTTATTTACTTAACGACTCTTAATCTTAGTGTCTTGATAGAATGGATTAAAATTTATTGGTTATCTTATCCTGCAGGCGTTCAGACTAAGATTACTATCGGGAACTTTACTACGTGCATACAGCTTTTACAACTTCCACTTTGAAAACTTTAGCATTCTATAAATGTTTCATGTTCAACCGTCAATAGTGTTCAGATATCTCACTATTATAGATAGATTCTAGAATATCTTGTAATGTTAAACTGTTTATAATTCTTCAGATCTCATTTTGAATCACAATCCCAAGAAGTTTATACATTTTTTAGCATTAGATTTGTTTTTGAACACCCTTAATATCTCATCATGTGATAGAACTGCTAAAAATGTGATTGCAGATTTATGTCATTTGCAATTTATCTATTAATTAAACGTATTTATTTGTTTAAAAAACAGATATTAAAATGAATTATCAAAAACATCACAATAACTCAAAACAATAAACAAGTTATTTCCGTTTGAAAACAAAATGATATTTCTACTCTTTTGTGGTCGCGTGAGAAGTCCAAACTTGTCTTGGTTCTCGTTGTCGATGACGTATTATAACGCGAGACGTTTTTATAGTTTCTTCATTGCTATCTTTATACATTTTTTTATGAAGCACGAGTTTATCGCGATTGTACTTACAACTCTATGATTTCCGACTTGCAAAGTTTGCGAATTCCGACGTCTTGATAACAGATAGAGCAAGTTGCATAGCGAATGTAAATGAGAAGCGAAGCAGAGTTTTGTCAATGAAATGTTGCAGATTAATAAAGTTATAAATTGTGGTATCTATGAATTATTATTACACTCAACATTCATTTTTCAATTCAATCATTTCATTCAATCATTCACTTGGATTAGCTAACAGTACACATATCTTTGAAGATTTTTATTGTTTATGAAAAAATATATTTCGGCTTGAAATACATTATTAAGTCAGAACAACATTCTAGTATTTTCCATAAATTAGAAGTCTAATGAAGCAGAAAACATGTAAACGAGGGAAGCGCGAGCCAAAACAAACAAATTACGTTTCGATCGAATATCTCACGAAAACTAGGGGATAACCAAACTCAAGATCTAACTATAGCCAACACCACTAGCCTTATAACAAGACATTGGTATCAATATCCTTCCTAATACCGAGACAGCAAAATATGTGCACGTGATTCTAACTGCAGCACCATCCACATAACCTGCCAACTGGCGACGGCTTTCCTCTCGTTGGCAATTGCACCAACCTGCTTACTATACAGCGAGAATACAATGTCGCATGAGAACAAGACCCGATGCAAGTAATCAATTTGAATTAAAATTCAGTATAAATTGCGGCGACTGACCGCAGCCTGCAATCATAGGCCGGCGACCCTGCCGGTCGATATTGCTTTGTCTAACGTTGCGTGTTGCTTCTAATGGTCATCTACTTCAAAAGTTACGTCGCCAATATTGTCATACTATATGTTATAATATTATCATACCATATTTATAAAATGCTAGAAAGGATTTATATCGATGTAGTAGTTTTAAAAATAAATAACAGATATTTTTCATTGTCCGTAAAGGGGGACAAGCTATCGCTATCCGATCTATTAGTGGTAAGCGGTTTCCGTCGATTATGGACTATGGTAATGCCAAGAGAGAGACAAACTGCTGCCTATTGAGGTTCAAAGAATGTACACTTGGATTGAAAATTTATTGAAATTGAACGTACGTGGGTTTGTTATTGTTGCACAAAACGCAATAGATTTTTTTGTGAAATCGACCTAAAGGAAAATAATTCGACGACGCACCAGTCTCTAAATATCAGAAAAACATTTAATAAGGGTATCTGAATAGTAGAACATATAAATATCACATCTATTTCAAACATAATAAATGATATTACTATCGAAATACATTTACATTTTGCAAATCGCTTCAATATTCTATTACTTTCATCGTTCCTTTATTTGCGATAGGGATACTCATACGAGGAAAGGACGTGTGCAAAGAGCCCTCGGAAATATTCGAAGGTCGAGAGGCTAATAGGGTACTGCGTAGTAAACATTGTTATACCCTTTCGAGTCAGTGTTACTTCATTTACACCAACAGATTTTCCTTGTTGAGAAAACAAGCATTAAATTCTATTCCTTATTTATTCATATGTGTATTTATCTGTATATTTTTAATTTTAGTTTGTTATGGTGTCATATACACACTGCCCTCTCATTTAGCTATTTTTATATGCATTCAAAGGTTGCTTGGAAGAAATTGCCTAGTGTGATAAGGCCGCCTCTTGTACTTTTATTATTATCTCATTTCAAAGGAAAAAAAAGGAAACAAATAAATATTATAAAAAATGGGGTTGCCTATTAAAAGAAAGAATGTTTATTATTATCAACGATAATACGTATTAGACTGCCTATGGACAGCAATAACACGGGCCAGATATGTCTGACAGAAATGCATGTCACGGCACTGCACTCTTAACCTCAAAACCTGAGATGTTAAGTTTCATAATACCAGTGATTTCACTAGCTACAATATTGGCCCGTTTAATATTATAATTTAAAACTAATAGTTACATTATATTGGTATGACAACTCCGTGGCGTAGTAGGTTAGACGCCTGCTGTGAAATGAGACACCGCGGGATCGATTCCCGCACTGAGACAAATATTTGTGTGATCCACAGATATTTGTTTCGGGTCTAGGTGAGACCAAAAAGTCACGCGTAGTTTCTGGTGCGCACAATACAAGACTCGATCTGAATATGGGACCAGAACTATGTATGTGACTATTGGGTGTATTTATATTTATTTACTTTAGCATCTATATTCAAAAACCTTATAAGGTAATCCAATAATATGTACCATTTAAATACATATAATTACGCGTACTCATCAAAGCTATTTTATAAAACTTTTATGAAAGAATAATTGCAAAGCCTTTACGACCTCCTCTGTTTAAACCCTAGTTTAAAAAAACCCTAGTTATAGACCTTAATAATCCCTTGAAATGTACTTACCATCGTAGTACCCTAATTTAGTAACAATGTGGCATTAACGCAACTAAAGCAACAAAATAAGTTAAGTTATAATTTTCGTAGTTTACACCGGGTCTCCAGACATGGCTTTACGATCTGTAGTAACCGCATGCGCTTTTACGACATACATTATACTTGGGAGATTAGGAGTATACGTTTTCTTTTATGGGTTCGTGTTTGGTGAAATATATTTCTTGTTATTTATGCGGATTAGAGTAAATTTTATTTGGGTTATGGGTTTATTACTAGGGAGGTATGTAAACTTGTCCGTATTTTAACAAACCTTTCAAATATCGAAGTGTTCGTTGATCGCCATACATTGGAATAAAAAATATATACCAAAACCAATAGACTTACCGTATAAAAAGTTGCGTATTAGGTAACGCTGATATTCCCTAGATTTAAACTGTAGTGGAGTTCGTTAGTAGCAGTGAATTCATGCTTTTGTCATCAATGTCATTATTATCAAGGATTTTATAGGGGCCTGCTCTACCGTGATATATCGAACAAGAAAATGCACTTCTAATTTACGCAGATTTAAGAAACATATCAAGGTTTCTTAAATCTAAAAAATGAAAGAAAGTATTTTTAACGTAGATTCCGAATCAGTAATTTTAAAAAACGCGCTTATTTGACTTTTATGTCTGCCCTCTCGATTTGTTGGCCCTTCTTATGCTCATGCTACCAAACAACCCGTCTTAGATGAATACTAAACTTCATAATACTCTAACAGACAGCAATTAGTATACACTGTTCGCTACATATTCAAAAGCAAATAGTAAATTCAAATTATCACGGCTAATGGCATTCTGTCACTTACGTAATTAACCTATGTGCATCACAAATGCTTTAATTAATTAGGCTGATAAAAGTGTCATTTACAAAGAAATGGGAGAGAACATGAGTGGGCATTAAAGGCGGGAAATTAAATTAGTTGGTTATTAACTTTAATATAATGTTGCGTTGTAGTTTAAAGCGAAGTTGAATCTTCCTTGTCAAACATAGAAATTAATGTCGTCGACTTGTAAGTTAATTAATATTAAGGTAAAAGCACCAATGCCCGACACTGAACCAATAGATGACACTTTCGAAAAAATATTTTCTAATAAGAAAACTAAATATTTTAATGACATTGCTCCTAATTTTAAAGCCACCTCGTACCATTTATGAGACATGCCCAAAAGCTTGTTTGCACTGTCAGAAGTAAATTTCAATTTTTTTGTTAATTGACCACAAACAGTGTGATTTCGCGCCATTATGCGCGTAATTCTTAGCGTTTTTCTTAAGGAACTGATTTTCAAACGGTATGGTTTTGTCTTATATTATATGACTTTTGGCTATATCGTGTTTCGGTATTATATGGATATTACATTATTGATTTATTTGGACCATTTCCTTGTTATTTTAGCTTGTTTTTGTATAAATTTTTAGTGGTGTCTACTATTAGTTCCAGAAATTGATCAAAATCTAAAAGATGACATGTGTGAACTTGGTAGTTTATTTTATTTATTTATGTTGTGAACACAACATTCATATCTGAGTTTCGTTTGTTGTACACTAGGCTAATTAAAAGAAGACAGTGTCAACTATTAGAGTCTACTAGATGTCCACTTCTAGTATACATTAATTTCAGATTACGGTTCGAGCAATTAGAAATGATGAGATGAATTAAGATCAACTAAGAATGATTTGATGGGAAAAAGAAAATCAATAAGAAAGATAATTAATTAGAAATTGATATAGGACTAATAATAATAAATTTATATACAGGTGAAGAAAATTACCACGAAGAAAATAAGATCACACCTGATGATAATGTAATTTTTAAGTCCTTGAAAGAAAGAAGAAGATAATATATATATTTTGTTACTTAATTAATCCTAAAGCACAATCTGTGCTCGGTTTGATTTTAAATTATAATTTTTTGATAACACATAATATTAAAATGATGTTGTAGTCATGTCTATTATTGGTGCCAATTGATGTCTATTATTGGGGCATCTGATTTTTTTATACTGTCATCTATTAGTGACTACGGCAATCCTAAGAAAATATATATTTTTTTATATAAAATAAAGCAATCTTAATTTTATTATTATGAAATAGTTACATTCCAAATGTTGCTCTAACAGTAAAAGAAAATGTAACTTTAATTTTTTGAAAAACATTTTTGAATTTTGAGAATTAAGTTTGATTTATCCTTAAATTGTCTACTATTGGTGCTTTTACCTTACTGAACTTGAGTGAAACATTCTTGCAAACGGGCATACGTTGTGTACACTATTATTAAAGTGGAATGCTATGAACACAATGTTACACTATCAATAAAACGACGTTGTTTATTTGTTCAAATTTTGCACAAAATGCACCGCTTAGGCGATTTGGCTGATTTGGGCGGGCATTGATCGATAAAATCGAACTAACAATCCAAAGCCTGGGCAATTTTTTTAGTCCCGCCCTCACACCCACCACTGCAACTCCTGTAAGACAGCATCAACAGTGGTACACATTTTAATGACACCGAGTATTAAAGCTCGGCGTGTTGCTTGAGCATGTTATTACTGCACTTGGCTTTTGAACTTCTATAATTACGTACAAACAACTTTCATTATAATTATTACAGTTACCACAACTATATAATATATGTATTATAACAAACATTAATATACATACATGTGTATAGATGATAACTTGCATAACACGAAAACACAGCTATACAGTAACAAACGTCTCACGAAAATATTTGTGTAGACAAAGCAAAATAACCGTCATTTTTCAACTTGCGCCCATTTTGCAGCTTCCACAATCCACGCCGTGAAAAACTGAAAAAGTGTAGAAGCGGGAAAATAAGCTAATAAATTATGTTGAAACCTCGAAACTACGCGCAGTGAGATCGCTACTAAATCGTATCCTCAGGAAATGTCCCTATTCATCAAGTGTACACGTGAGTCGACTAAATCCCCGAATCGGAGACTTGATCATCACGCACCTATGTCCCGGCGTGAGCGTGCGTGGAGTGGCAAACGACCCTATTATTTCAGAATCGGTTCGGAAGACTTGCAACAGAATCTGAGTATTGTCGATTTAGCGGCAATCTGTTCTGTACTATAATAACAGTACTTTATTTATAATCGTGTTAATACTTTTTAAATTATTTTCAGCAAATTTGTACACAGTACCGTTTAGTTTTGAAGCTATTAGCATGAAACACTTAAACTTTGCTAACAATGTGCGTTTAAAAGTGTATGACGCGGGGTAACACAATTTTCACCAAGTTGTAAAAGTTTTGAGTAAACTTATGTTGCAAATGCTGCTACATTTTACACCCGTGTTTTAAAGCAAGGCATAAAAAAGAGAGTTCCAAAAAAAAGTAGCAGACACATTAAGCAAAGGGCCGACGGAATCACGCGACAGCACCCTCCAGACTTAAACGAAGGGGAGATTGACTAATGTGTCCGTATGACACTGGTATTTTTTACAGCCACTACTTGAGATAATAAATCGCCCCTCTATAAAGATGTCCTCGCACCAAACCTAGATAAAACCTTTGATATATCTACATCAGAAATCATTAAAGCGCTTTGTGCATTATAAAGATTTTACCCGCGATGTAGCTGTCGTCGAACTATCTAGTTGAGCTGTAATTTCTAAGAAATGTCCTCGTGATTGAAAACGCTCTTCTTTACAGCATTGAACAAACTGTCTGTTCCTTTGTTTGATTCATTTGCCGCGAAGGAGTGTTCGCTTTATTGCCGTGAGTGCTGTAGTTGAAAGACCTATCAATTATCTTGCTTAGGTACTGCAGTTACTGCTAACTTCTAGTAAATATTGTTGCCAATGTTATTGCTAAAAGCTGCGTGTATATTTTGATAACATTTAGGAAAAAATGTGAAAAGTGGCTTTCATACTTGGCATGCCATTTCTCGTAAGGGATAAAGTCGGCGAAGTTCAACACCGGGATGATATCGTTTATCCTGAAACAGAGTTAAACGTGACGCGCGCCTCTCCGCATGCAGATTACCCCGATTCCTTTTATTTGCGTGCGTTCCGAGCAAAATGTGTTCCCTAAGACATAAGGGCGATAAGAATAAATTAAATTTCCCCGATTGTAAGCAATGACGCCTGGCTCCGAATTAAACGGCTGAACAAATGTTTCTTTGAAGCGCCCTGACACATTGATTAAAGATTTGAAATGACGCGAGCGTCGGTATTGATTGTTACGTAGTATTTACTTTAAAAAGAAAAGTCTCTGAGTTTCTTTTTTTGTTATATGGAGACTTTGAATATAAGAGGCAATCTTAATATCACTAAAATGAACGAGGCTTTTATTTCAAACATTTTACTATTCTACAGGACAAAATATTACCTTCAGTTGAAACTGTATTTTTAAACGATTAGACTATCATAAAACATTGGGTAGTATATTCAGCAAACAACAAATACTAAGATATCAAAACAACCTTCAAAATGTAACTCAATTTACCTCCCATAATGTAATAGCGAGCCTTCAAAGCGTTGTTAAGGACGGTCCTACACCGCACCTCTTGACATATGCGAGATTCATTTTTCCTCGGTATCGATGGTCCTTCCAACAGATACAGCTCAGAGTGCCGTGGAATAAGTGTGATATTTTGCACCGGTGCAGATCGGCCTCAGGCGCAATGCACTCGCTCCAAGAGTGCACTCCAGCCGTGTCTGTATCACGTTTCCATGACTTTGTGAGCCTAGTTTCTGCAGTTTTTGTTATGCCAGCTGCGGCAATAATCGGGCACTTACAACAATTTCAACTCGTGATTCTAGTTAAGCCGGTGGAGTGCTCTTATGTTGCAAGCTATAACAATACCGTTAGTGAAAAAAAATGTGATCTAGGGACAAATTGCGTATTCAGAATTTCAACTTGAAAAATGCTATTTATATTAAAATAATACTTTTGATTCAAATAATATGAGTATGAAAATGTTCAATATGATTTCAAACCAATCTACCATTTTAATTAATCCACCTTAACCTTTAACGTCAAGAATTTGAAACATCATTTTTGAAAAGAGATGAAAAAAATCATCTTTGTTAAACTAATAAAAATTATAATACATCGCAGTAATTTTAAAATTCATAGGTACACACTTTTTGCAGAATTAATTTTCAAACACCCCCCACACTTTATCCCTCAATTTAATAAGTAATTTCTCACAAAATGAATTAGCCGCGTCACACTGGAACAAAGGCATCTCGAGCGACGATCCATCACTGCTTTTTACTCCAAGCTCCAGTTGTACGTACAGAGAAGTTCATTTGTCAAAATTACCAGCCTTTTGTTTAATCTTCCGATCATTTTCTTTGCCACGATCTCTGAAGGTTTATAAAGCAATTAGCCGAATTGTGTTGAAGTCTGATGTAGACGGTTTGTTTTTATGAGGTTATAATTATGATTTTTTGTTGCAGATGATTGGGTGAAAGAGTGAAAACTACGCGTTGGAAAACGAGGTAATTAATGCGTTTTATTTATAATGTAGAAATGGGTTTAAATGTAACTATTGGTGGATTTTAATTTATATTCCGCAAATAATCCCATTTATAATTGAAAACATCGTGAAACATACCTAATTAAAATGTGAAACATACAGCAAGTATTATATAAAATTTAATTAATATTTAATATATACTGCTACCATAATATTAATTAATAAATGGTCTAAATATGCGACATACCGCGCCGTCATTCACTTCTCCAGCCAAAACGCGTGAAGTATTGATTTTGTAGGGATAGCAGCATCAAAACATTTTTTCTTCTTTATTTATAGAAGACGTGGTGTATATGAAACGTAACTAAATTATAAATAATGACAATAGTTTTAAAACAAATTGAACACTAAAAAATACATTTTAAATAAGACTAGAAAAATATGATATATTTAGTTTGAAAGAATATAATAATATTAATTTGTCCGATAAATCACACAGCGTACAAACGTCCACTAATTTTTACATTTACAAGTTCATAAAATCTTAACATTTTAATTAGGGCCGGGGAATAAATTCTTATAATATTTTAGCCGCAAAACAAATTTCAACGTAGCGGGCCATAAAATTATATAAGAATACATTAAAAAGATTTACAACCAAACTTTAAACATTAAGCGGAACAAACTCGTGTTTACTTTGACATGTTTTTTTATTTAAGATAAAGACGTGGTGTTGTTTACAATCTTCATACTGTTGGACAAATTAGTTGGCGAATGTGTGAAGATAGCAGGGTTGTCGTCAGTGTGAAATCCCTACTCCCTACTAATATTATATACGCGAAAGTGTTTATGTATGTTCCAGTTTCACGTTAAACGGCTGAACCGCTTTTGTAGTTTAACATGCAGGTGTATATTGGACCACGGAGATGAACATGGGGTACTTCTGAGCCTGAAAAAATGTGGTATTGTCATGAGATGAGCAAGGAATTCAAATATACATATTTTGCTGCTCTTTCAAATTCGAATGGAGGTACGGGACAGGAGAGGATAAGATTGTATGCTTTCCGTCATGGGACAGAATGGTATATAAAAAAGACGTGACAGGAAAAGCAATATAATCGATGGTGGTCACATTGAGTTTAAATATAAAACAGTTAGTACGCGAAATAATATGTTGTTGATGTGTACTAAACTCAAAAACTATCTGCACCCGGGCGAAGCCGAGCCCGACCGCTAGTGATAAGCCAAGTTTAATCCAAATGATTTATTTCTACCGCAGGTATCCCTTGATACTGTCGTGGACAACCCTACATACGGTAGGTAGCATAGGATTAACTATAGCCACATTTAATATATTAAAGGTCAATAGAATTGTATTTTATGGCACCAATTTAATGTGGTCGTTAAAGAAGAAAGTTAGCTATCGTTGGATAATACGGGCTGGATTGGAGTCAAATTTCGACAAAATGGTGGAATAACGACTTTATAATAGAGATTTAGAGTACAAAAATGTTGAGTTTATATCTTATTTTCGTTTCAAGTTGGTAACTCTGATTTACAACTCATTATCTGGTTCCCTGGATCGTTAGTTTGTTTTTAAAGTTTATAATATTGCTTTGGGAATTTAAAAAGCCGAGTACCTTCAATTTGGGATCTCCAAAGCTCAAGTGCATAGCTTTGGAAACTATCAGACAACTTGATCATCTTTAAAGATGATGTAACTGAATCGCAATATGATGATACACAGAATATAGGTCAATCTTCTTCAACATGAGCAATCCTACTAAATAATCTGTTTAACGTTAGTAGTACATTTGTATATGTATACCAAGGCTACATACGTATGTTTGCGAATACCATTAAACTGTTTGGCCAGAACGTAATCAAATGACCGGCGGGAGAAGAGGAGGGGTGAGAGGGGGGATGGGAATCGGATCGGCGATTCCTGACACGTTTAATTGATAGCGCCATTAGCACTGCGCGTCTCCCATCCCGGGTTGAAACGGCTGGAATGGATCAGGACCCGATATGGGATTTTGATTGTGTGATAGAAACACTTTTGTCAGAACCTCAGCAATCTGAGACAGTGTTATTAGTTCCGGATTAGCGGTTTATTGGAAAACGTGCAAGAATTTATTATTAAGAATTAAGACCGCGAATGGGTTTAGTGGAGCAATGATAAGCGCAGGCTTACAGACATTCATTCCTAGCCAAAGTGACCGATGTCAGCTAGTCAATTGGCAATTCATAAAACCAAACTTTGTCACAATACCATGCAGTGGCAAAGGAATTTTATGGACTATCCTATTGGTGACAACGTTTTTATATTTCATTTATTATGCATAATTTTGTTTGGAGAATGTGATAATTCCACAGCTGATAAAAGGTTCTGCCAAACTTTGATATATTATGGAATGTTTTGACTAATGAATATTTTAGTGATCGTTCTAGATACAATAAAGAATACCGAGGCATTTTTTCAATAAAATACTTCATACAGATCGCTAATAAAATGTAAACATAATATGTAGTCGATAGTTTTCCCCATTGTGCACGGGTCAATTCGCAAACGATTGTTTCCCCGACTCAATCGTTTACTGGAGCAAAACAAATGGGATCGATGTTTTGTTTTCCGTAAATGTGTCTGCAGGTGTTACTGTACCCTTTAGCAGAATTTATTTAAGTGCTGGGATTAGCAACAATACGTGCAAACTTCTAGATAAAAGTCTCAAGTGGAAAGTAGAGTTAGTCCATCGTATTGTTCTGCAAGATTTTTTATTTAAAATATTATAGTTTTATGTATAGTCTTTAAAATATAATACATACGTAAACTCACGCCTTTTTCCCAGAAGGGGTAGGCATAGGTGCCAGGACACCCACATAAAATATAATATAAATGTATATTCTATTATTTTCAACCGTGGTAACCAAAAATCTTGTATAACTAAAGGAATGTTACCTCTGCCATTATTATATATACTTATAAGCGGAAAATAAAACCACATATTTACAATACCTGTTAAAAATTCAAATTAACAAATTAAATTATTAGTCAACAAATTGGCGTTAATTGTTTTTTCCATCGAAAACATGTTGAAGAAAAACAAACTTCCCTAAG
Organism: Hyles lineata; assembly: GCA_030180105.1. NCBI lineage: Eukaryota > Metazoa > Arthropoda > Insecta > Lepidoptera > Sphingidae > Hyles > Hyles lineata. The sequence goes on along the minus strand of JARJEE010000002.1, from coordinate 4,341,565 downwards.
CGAGCTCACCGGCGTTTATTAATTAAACAGCGCTAACATTATCGGGACAAGCCCAGGTGTAAAATGATCCACCCCATCTCGCCAAATGGAAAATCGGAAAATGCGGAAATTGGTGGGCACGCGAGAGGGTCCAATAATTGACGCTATTAATCTTTTGGCCGTAACCAACACTGTCCCGAATTTACACGAGCCGTCACGGAAACGGCCGATGTTATCCGAACAACGATAATTGGGAAGTATTAGGCGCTTATTAGATTTTGCCTCCACGCTAAGCTGAGATTAACCTGTTTGCTTAGGAAGGGGTTCGTTAGTTACATGGTATTGTTATGACTTATTTCATATTCAGCGGCATATGCCTTTATCTACATTATGTCTAAATATTTGTACCCGGAATATTAATGGTGTCAAAATGGATGTTTCGTGTACCTCACTTTATTTCCATTGCCACAAGGGATACAATAAGCAATTTATAACGAACATACATACGTTATTTTTGCAGCGTCTGTATATATTTCACGTAATGTTTTCTTTCAATCTCCCGTGCCAACAACACAACAAACAGGATACTGCAATATTTGAGAGCGATTTATATACGGGAGCTGTTGTTTCTGTCGTACAACTATGTATTTCAAGAACTAACCACAAATTGATTTGAAAAGTGCACATTCTCATACATAAATAACAATTTATTATTAAGTAAGGAAGAGATTATAGATCTGCTCTATCCAGACATATTGCTTTAACCTGAACCTCGTTTAGGGTGTAGCGTCTCAGTTCACATACATTCTTAAATACATATAAATTATCGATTTGGCTGTCATAAATTCTATAATGTGGTTCTTTCCACGTTCAGTTCATGTGTATCTAATATATATAATTTCCATACTATCCTACTAAGTTTCAATAATCCAACATATTAAGAGAAAATGAAAACGATTAATGAATCATTTTTCTCATAATATTTAACAATAATAATACCATCGCATAACGCGTTCCAAAAACTTCGAAGTTCCAAAGAGGCCGCTCGATGATGTTACAATGGTTACAACGAGTTTTCCGTTAGATTGTTTACACTTTCGCAGTTGTCGGAGACCGCCTCGCATTCAACACGCACCACGTACCTCTACCGCTGTCAGCAAATGTTTGCTTATGCATTCTCGAGAGTGGTACTCGCTACGTTACTAGATAATGTATTGGAGTGGTTTTTTCTCCTGTGGCAGAGCACCTGGTTGTTTTGACATTTGAAACCACGTGTTAGGCTGCCTGCTTATACTTATGTTGTTTAGTTTAGATTGTAATTCATAGTACTGATGTGTCTAGACTCCTGCAAAATGATGAATTATTATGTTTATCGGTAATTCGCATGTACTTGAACTTGTTTGTTTGTTGCAGATGGCCAGTACAAGCGGATGGTGGTCGCGGCGGCGGCGCTGCAGGTGAACTCTCGGCGATATGACGCGGACATGGCTGCGCGCGGTGGTCGCCACGCTGCTGCTGGCGGCCGCCCGTGCCTACCTCATCCTCGTCTCCGACTCCGCGCCACCGGGATACGAAGTCCTCGACGCCGCTGTCTACAAGCTCGGCTCCGAACGCTCCTACAGCATCGACGTCCACAGAACTGCCAACTTCGTCCACCACATACTCAGAGTCAACAGGACAAGCGGCGTGGTCACTCTACGGAAACGGCTTAGATGCGACGGCGTACTGTACCCCAACCTCTTCACTTTCTACGTAGACTCCACCTCTGAACGCGTCCGCGACATTGATTACTACAGCTTGCCGATTAGGATTCTTGTCACGGGCGAAGACTGTAGCAGGCGGCATGCAGACCTCTATGATATCGATTTTGATAGAGTCTACGACCAAAGTGATTCGGCTCTGCAATACGAAGACGTCGTGGTTAGGGATAAAAGAGAGGTAATGTACCAGGAAAGCATAGACTGGAGGTTGCTCGAAGCTGATGAATTGGTCTCTAGTCAATATAATGTTTTATCCACGGCGTATCCGTGGTCCAATGCCATGTTTGAAGACAATGCTCCGAGAAACAGAACTAGAAGGAAAAGATCACATAACTCGATTCCATTCGACATGGCTATAGACGTCAAAATAGCTGAGGCGAAACAATGGATATCGGAGACGTACGCAAGCTTCTCAATACCAACAACTGATCGATGGCAGGGGATATGTCTAAAGAAATCGCAATTTGTGAATTCATTAACAGCGTTTCTGCCCCGTACCGTTCAAAAGATGTGCAAGGTGCAGTTTTTAGACGTAAGCGATCCCCGTTTCGTGATTGAAAACAGCCAGGGAGACCTTGTAGCGAGTGAGGACGTTTGCATCATGGAACCTATGTGGAAAGTGTCAATACTGTTCACGTTCAACTGTGACCGAAGTAATATCGTCGACTCAGACCACAGGCTGAAGATCGTGTACCATCATCAAGAGCTGAACGACACAGACATTGCGAGGAGAGTGAAAAGGGAACTTCGGAATCAGTCTCCATACTTCGAGCAGGCGCTGTATGTCGCATCTGTTGCTGAAGAACAACCGCCTGGGGTTATTGTGACCACAGTCAGAGCGCGGTAAGTAGCTACAAATAATTTGTTTTTACTCACCGAAGCGTGACGAAGCAATTAATCAGATCAGAATTGTCTATTTGGATTGAATTGCGCTTCAGGCGCTGAGTCAATATATAAAAAATAGATTAACAGTTAGCTCACTGAGTCAACACAGTAAACAGGATGTGAGCGCAACAGTAATTAATGAATTAGGAAAGATTAAATTGCATAGTTAGTTAAGCTCTTATACACCAGTATTTCTCAATATTTATTTTCGCTATTTTCATGTTTAATTTTCGCTGTTGCGTGTGTCAGATCATCTAATATAATTAAATATTTTACATTTCTACGACAGCTCATAGGTATAAATAGTCGTTATGTCGTTTACAGATGATTATAATCGTATTAAATACAAACTAACAAGAAATGATAGCAAAGAGCCGCTACTTTCTTCCAACTGATTACACTTCCCATGTCATTTCACGGTGATGTAAGAATCATGTGCAATTTTCTGTGCTTCCTCTGCCGATATTATGTTTGCTATCTTAAAGGTAATTTTCTCCAAGTGAATTCAATTCAATATTAATAATCATAACTAAGGGTCGTTACGTAGAATGAGTTCGCTAAGAGGGGCTTTTGGATCCTACAACACCAAAACACTGCCTGACTCCATCGGTGGCGTAGTAGTACTACGGTTAGGTTGCAAAGGTGAGGTCTCGGGTTCGAATCCCGGGTTGGGCAGTGATATTGGATTTATCTATTCCTTATCAGCCCGGGGTCAGGAATTTGTGCCTGATATGACGATGGGCTCACCCCCTATCACATCGTGGGACGCAGCATACAAGGCAAAACGTTGGTGTCCTGGTAACTCTGCCCTACCCTTTCTGGGATAAAAGGCGTGAGTTTATAAGTATGTATGTATATGTGTGAAATTGTATTGGAATCCCAAAATTCACCACACGTCAATAGAAGATAGATTAAGTTAACTGATTCTAAATAGCAAGTTTACGTCAAGACTGATGGATGGATGAAATTCCGGACAAGATATATCGATTTATGACAAACATGTGCTTGCTTTATTAAGCATTAAGCACATACTATTGTATGTACATGGAACAGAACGTAAGCATAATTGCTTAGTTATAAGATTTAATAATCTTGCTATCTAAATACTTTCCCGCGTTAATTGGTATAACGACTGCCGTATTAGCAGTTAATTAAATCGCTAGTAATTCCACTAATTTATTTCACTAATTGTGCTAGCAAGTAGCTTTGGATACGTAATTAAATCAATGAAATAGAAATTAAAAAATTGCAAATTTTAATATTCTCGATGGGCTTAAAAACCAATGGAAACTCTTCTTCTTCTTCTACCTGGCGTTATCCCGGCTGGTGCCAGGATCCGCCTACCTGCTAATTCTCCTCTATTTTACCCGATCTTCGGCATCCTCAATAATAAGGCCACTATAATATCAATATTACCTGATGATAATAGAAATTTTGCGGGACCCTTGAATTGTCTTATACAATTACTCAAAGTGATCTAGCTTATGTGCTGTTTAGGATTGTGAAAAATAGTATCCTACATGAAATGTGCAAAAATGTACTCTTAAATTGTTTTACATTTTTCCGCCGTAAATTTAAAACTTCGAATACCTGCTTAGAATGCAAGATTTAACAGTACATGTAAATAATTCCCAAGTCCATATGCGTGAGCCGTGACGCGAGAAATTACTGTATGAAAATCAATTAACAATTAGTAACGTTTTTACTAACCGTCTCTTATTAAAAAACCCTTTCCAATTCCCACTCATACATTTTGTAACTACAGACTCGTCTGGTACCCAAACGAATCGTTAATCAAAGTATCTTTGTTCTAAATGAACTGAAAAACTTGTTTTTGAACCACCATCTAATAAGCAAACTTTCGTATTATTTAACGAAATTAGTTAAACGCTTGTCACTGCACCTAAAGTTAGGCAGAATGCTGTCCAGAAAGATGGTCGATTTGTAGCAAAAAATAAATGCTCTTAACATTTGATATAGTGATGTGTACCTAACTGATGCTTTATACAGCGGCTGACTTAATCTGCTGAATGTAAATCATCGGTAGTTAATAAAAACGGTACGGTTTCTGCACGCTAAACCGGTAGTAGCAGAGAGGTTGCACGTAAACCGGAGGCGTTGCAAGTGATTATGTCTATCAAAAGTCACATGCAAACGATCTTAAGGTCCTGATTAACACCATTAAGTCATCACTTATGCTCATGGTCTAAGGAGCTTAATTATTTTCTCATAATCTTCTTGAGAGTCTCCATTGCTCACTGACTTTGAATCAAAAGACCGCGGGGTTGGTACCTCACTAAAAATATATTTATATTGCCTTGAATTATTAATTTGAGATTCGAGTATTGTAGGACCAAAAAGACTATCGTAATTTTTTATCACCACGACGCCATTGATTTTGTAGCCAGAGTAACTACAGGACACATTAAGACTTAACATCTTATGTCTCAGGATGGCGAGCGCAGTGGAATGCCAAGCATTGCTTTGTAATTTATGGTGTTGTTTTGTATTCCTACTGTCCATAAGCTGTCGTATTGCTTACCATCAGGCAAATGGCATACTCGTCTTGCCATTTATTGAAAAAAAAAAACCCAATCTTGTATCAGAATATGTGGCCAGGATTGTTGGGTATATTAACTTATTATTCTCCATATCCAGGGATCCAGAGAACAGTCCAGTGACGTATTCGATGTCGAGCCTGCTGGACTCGCGGTCGGCGGGCATGTTCGCGGTGGACACGCGGACGGGCGTGGTGACCACGCAGGCCAGGCTCGACCGGGAGCGGCTGGACGTGCACTACTTCCGTGTCGTGGCGCAGGACGACACCTTCCCGCCCAGGAGTGGGACTACCACCCTACAGGTACGTATTTAGTTATGATTTCTTAGATTTACGTGAATGTAAACACATTACATATTTATTACACATTGAAATAAAACAATGGTAACACGAAAGTAATGAAGTAACAACGGAAACTGTTAATTTTTTTTAAATATTAACCAAATTGGCGATAAAATCCGTAAATAATAGTTTTATTTCAATATTTAGTTTGGTTGAATTACTATAGATTGGATAGGAAACAGAGTGACATAGAAATGACATATCATATACAAATCGAAGTTAGATCTACAACCAAATAAAAGGTACCTTGACGTTGTTGTCCAACTAAACGCAAATATAAGCATGTCAAACAATGATATCAGCATACTCTTTTCGGTCCCTGCCGATGTTAAATTGAAATAGTGAATTTAGAGTCCCTTTGCAGACCATTTTTACACAGCCACTACACCAATAGCCTTTAAACTTTTCATAAATTCTAATCTCACCGAAGACGCGGTTAAGTAGTAAGCTTATTGTTACAAACTAACAAGTTAAAGTTGTTCCTTGTTCAGTGTATTTTATGAAGCTATCTTAAGATTGAGATTCAAGCTTGAGATTATAAAACTTTCTATCGAACATAGTTTCTATATTAAAATTATTATAGGCTTTTCGGAGTTTAAACACTACCTGAAGGTACTTAGGCAGAAAATCACGTAATATTCGATGAACAAGCACATTGTATAACTTTTCCGATTTATATAATCAGGTAGATACTTACTGTAATTACAAGTCTCGTCCTATTGAGTATAATCCATTGGAAATACTAATTGAATCTAGGTGAACACACTCTATAAACTACTATCCATCCTTATGAGGCACAACCGTGAATGTCTATAATAATTTATATTATTGTACAATACTTAAAAGGACACAATAACACGAAATTCAAAATTATCATTACAAAATTATATGCCTAGAAACATAATATTTTAAAGCGGAACAATATAATTAACGGTATTAAAACGACTACTTAAACGATTGAAAAATCGATATGACAACCCTAATACTTTGTCCATTGGAAGCTTATCGTTTACATTATCTTGCTATAGAGATATCCCTTTGTAATCGTACCCTAATAACTTCTTATTACGCCATTATCTTGTCCTTTATTTCTCTATATACTTTTAACCCATTCCGCCTTTATCCCCTTCGAGATCTTGGTCTCATTCTTTTTATTGTCTATGCTGTTACAGTTAATACGAAATAAAGTTTTACTGGTATATTAATGCCAAAACAATTGTTACCAGGACCGGATAATTGATTGTAAATTTATATTTATACGAGTATGCTTTAATATTTTTATAAAGTTTCTCTCAGCTTATTTTTAGCAACACTTAAGGAAATATGTTTAGAAATAAACATGTAACAAAAAAATATCCAATAGGAATTTAAGAAGCATAGTTAATACAACAGATTATCGTAGCGTAATAAATAAATTTGTTTTATTATTTAATAATCTGATTCAGGATCATTATCTACTTTCAAAGATATAAAGATAAAATATCGAACTATTTTAAAAAGTGGTAAAACCACGCTGTTGTCATTTTTACCTAAGCATGAATAGGCAGCCTCTTCGGGGGCGGACCTATGCAATAAAAAATATATCAGTACCGTTTAAACTTACCCCTATTCTATAAAGTTGTTTTTGTTTCCTAGATAAACGTGCTAGACTGCAATGATCACTCGCCGGTGTTTGAGATGCAACAATACGAAGCGTCGGTGCGAGAAGGTGCCAGTCAGGGCACCACAGTATTGACTTTGAAAGCAACTGACCAGGATATCGGAAAGAACGCTGAGGTGAGATACAGCTTTATATTACTTTCTTTATTATTCGAAATGATTTTTACTTTAAATTATGTTGTGTAAAATCAAACGAATATAAATATTCCTATTATTTTTTATATTCTTGTCTGTATTCTTGGCGCATATTAAAATAAATATTTCTAATTTTTATGTAGACTAACGAATACTTTTACTTGCATGGCATGACAAATCTATTCACACATACAAATACCTTTATATGATAGATCAATATAATATTTCTATCACATACAACAGCAACACGCAATAAAATACCAACAAAATTCCAGGTGGAATATTCAATAGAATCGGTGTCTGCGGACAGCCTAACTCCGGAGGAATCGACCGGCTCGGATTCCGATCAATCAGCGCCGGACGTGTTCAGAATAGACGGCAGGAGCGGCGCGCTGCTCACCAGGTCCCCGCTGGACCGGGAGAAAGTCTCCCGGTATACTGTCATCGTGAAGGCCACGGATCAGGCCAGCCCTGTGTCTGATAGACTGTCTAGCACGTAAGTTGTATTAATTGCATATTTTTGTAGACTTATACAATTAAATATACTCTGAATTATGTTCTGTCTCAACTTTTGATGCTATGTCTAGTTGAGACAGAATGTAGAGTTCAATACTAATTAGGTATATTAGGTAAAGTTTTACGTGATATTTAAATTATAAATACATTAGTATATATTAGCACAAAGGATACATTTCATTTGTTGAACAATTTTGAAATTTTATCCGTGAGCTTCAATGATAAATTCGATTTCAGTGCAACAGTCCACGTCAACATTCAGGACGACAACGACAACTACCCGCAGTTCAGTGAGAAGACCTACACCGTAACAGTAGACGAAGACATCAGCGTCACTGAAAACCCTGTTGTTGCAAGGATAAAGTAAGTCTATTTGAATGACTTCAATCTTATGTCCATGAAAAATTTTGGCAAAGGTGCCACTAACAGAAGAATACACGATCAACTCATGACATTTATGTTTTAATTGTATTATTATATTCCTTACTATTCCCCTTTTAAATAGCACTTATTTTAGATAGTAATTACTGTACAAAAAACTCTCCATCTGCGACAAAATATTTGAGCGTTATAAAACATTCTGCTGCGCAGTTAGTACTAAATCGTTCGAACAAAAATAATTAAAGAGTTTTCCTCGTTCTATACGAAGTGTAGTCGTTTTATTCATGTAAAAAACAACGCCCTTAGAGTTTAGCCGGAAGGGTTTAACGCGTAAACCTCTCCGCCATTGAAATGAGTCACAACTCACACCCTTGTTTTGACGTCCTAATATCAAAGAAAAAATATTAATTAACGGCAGACGGGGCTGTATGGTCCAATTTTCCTTTGCCGTCTGTGTAAACAATAAAGCAGAGTTTTAGCGGGAATTCTGACGGCACGCTTGGTCGCTTTTTTGAACTATTTGGCTATTATATTTATTGTTTTTATAGAGTTAGTGTAATAATAATCGTGAATATTGTATAATTGGCTGCTTATAGCGTAGTAATAATACTTTATTCGATTAATTGGACCAACATTGTACCGAAATTTGGGAGATTTATACCACAGTTTACACACGAGTCTGTTCTTAAAATCGATGTTCATAAGGAAGATTGTAGCGTTATTTCTGCACACATTTCTTAAATAAAATATAGAAATAAAGTGTGCAAGCCTGCAACGGATATCGAGTTGGCACGCGCAACGTATCGCGGATTCAACGCCGTCTGGTATTTCAAATTTGCATGTCTATAAATCGTTATTGTACGTATTGAAAATGTTATTTTGTTGCATTCGCCATTTGTTTGTTTTGTATCACATCGTCGCTCTATATAATAAATACGCCGATACCGTTTATAGAACCTGTTATAATGCAAACACAACAGCATTCGCAGCACAAATCTTGTATCACCGCGTGATATTAAATGTTAAGTTTTATCTTATATGGTTCTTTTATTTATGAGACAAGCTTTTAAACGGTTAAATAAATAATGCTTGTTTATTTAATACTGCCTTTATTTTCTCACTTGAGCAGAAGATAAACAAAAAAGTAATAAACATTACAAGTGTGAATGATGACTAAGTTTAATTATTTCGCAGTAAAAAATATGTTTTTACTTTTGGTATTTGATTTATAAAATGTTGTTAAATATGCAACGAGAGTTAGGTTCGTCTAGCTATAATAATATATTCTGAAGCATCTCATTTTCTCTGCTTCTGCTACTATTAATTATTTTGCCACGATTTTCATATCCAAAAGGATGTAGGTATCCATATTGTATCCAACAAACGAGAAACTCGGTGTAATAAGTCACAGAATTAAACACTTATGTAAAGCCAATTTTCGTCTGGAATCCTCTTGCGGCTGGTGATAATAATGATAATTCTGATGATTATAATCGTGTACCCAGGGCGACAGACGCAGACATCGGCGCTAACGCGGCGATTCGGTACGCGATCATCGGCGGCAACACTCAGATGCAGTTCTCAATAGACAGCCTCAGCGGAGACGTGTCGCTCGTCAAACCACTGGATTACGAACAAGTCAGGAGCTACAGGCTAGTTATCAGGGCTCAAGGTTTGTACTAGCTTTATTTTACTTTATATCGCTGTTGAATAAGTGTACGAAGGGTATTTAATGGCGAACCATTTTACTTTATATCTCTGTTGAATTAGTATACGAAGGATATTATATTGCGAAATTTTTGCCCAAATAAATATATATTTTTTAATGCAGCTATATAATAGCTAGCTTTAAAACTCACTTAATAGAAACAGATATGCCTATTACTCGTTCGCAAAACCATCAGATTACAATAAAATCAGGATCTCTACGGATGCTTGAGATCGTGTGTGTTAAAATTGAGGATCAGATGTCAGAACCGTCCTTCGGATAAATCTGTGCAGTTATCAAATCAAATCAAATCAAATATGTTTATTGTGGAACATAGGTACAATATGATGTTATAATATGGTTATTCGTCCGACTATGACCCGCCACATTGGCAAACAATAGATTAGTAGATAATTTATGTCCAGATAATTTTTCATTCAAATCATTACATAGGTATCTTTTCAATTTAAGTTTTCCGATAGAAACTCTGTAATACTGTAATATGCTTTTTTGACAAGAAATTCTTTAAGCTTGTTCTTAAATTGATTGATCACTAGCTGATGTTAGTAATACTATTAAGTACAATCATTAATGTCAAAATCTCTCCATGCATAGTAAAATACAACTGCCCACCAATAATAATAAGTTGAAGTTGAAAATTACCATAGCTTCCTTACATAATAAGGCTCGTGCCCAACATTTATGTATCTAAGTGTACGTAAATATTGGATTTATGAAAGTAGGCCCCGAACCTACATCCTGATGTCACAGCAGGTCTTAGCTGCAAAACAAACGTAAGCTGATTATGTCATGTCATGCGTTAAATTCAACTAAATAATATGGCTGCAAATTGGATTACCGCGTTATGTTTTACTATTTGTATTTTGTTTTTTTTTTTTTGTACGAACGAAAAATATTTTTTATACAATATTTATTCGATTTATTACTTGAATAGAGAACCATTTCTTTGTTTTATTTTTTTTCAAATGGAATCCACCACATACCATTAAAACAATTTTATAGTTACATACAAACTACCACACTTGTCCATATTGTTAGGCAATGACGTCATATACTCGTACAGTGCCTATTTCGCTTTCAATTTCTACCCCGTGAAGAGAGCATATCGCCGTACAGGACACAAAACTGATTTCCGGACACAAAGTACACAATACTGTCTAGGGATTGTATTCATGACCCTCTGATCACAGAATACAGGAAGGCGATTAAAGAAATATAGTGGATACAAATGACACGTGCCGAGGGGAATATCCCCCCACATTAAATTTTTATACGTCATAAAACATGGCACTTAGACTGCTGTTAAATATTCAGACCCCTCACTACCAAACATTAATTTATAGCAGCCTGCAGACACAATAGGTGGTGTAGATCAACTATTAATGGATAGAAAGGTAGTCAGTCTCCTAATTAAAAAAACAATAGTATGAAGTACTAGCGGTCGGGCCCGGCTACGCCCGGGTGCATACACGTTTTAAAATGGCGGTCAAAATGTTTAATTCTGACTATCAGTTTAGAATATCGACCAATCGGACCACGAAAAACGAACAAAATTTCCTCGAATTTGCTAGAAATATCACTACTGCTTTCCTCCTATAGGTGATATCGTGATAATATATAGCCTTCCTCGATAAATGGACTACCCAATACTGAAAGAATCATTCAAATCGGACCAGTAGTTCCAGAGATTAGCGCGTTCAAACAAACAAACTCTGCAGCTTTATAATATTAGTGTAGATTTAACAAAACACACTTGTTTTGTAACGAATCTTTTAAAAAAGCCTATGGGGACTATCCTAGAATTAGAATGTGAAATATCGACTAAATCCCATACAACATGACTAATCAACAACCGGCTCTAACATTCGCAACATATTTGACTCTTCCCTCTTCTCGACTCTCCCTAACCCTCTAAATCGGAGATTCTCAAACTCAATACCTACACGCATACGAAATTCCTTACGACGCGTCGGCGTGACACTCTGACTCAATTGTGGCTGGTTCAACTATCACAAATATAATTATATAGATGAATGATTACCTAAATTCCCCTTAATCCAAAAATAAATTCCAACATAATATTTGTTTTTAGAACAAGAGATATATTGTATGTACGTGCAAACAGGCCACTTGGTCAATGGTCACCACCGCTTATAACCACCACCGACCAGGAAGTCGAGGCTATTTCTTGAAGGTCATATTAATACAGCAGAAACAATACAATTCCACAACGACATTCTAGAAGATGGAAACACCGCATAGATATGAAAAAAAAAATTGAAAAGTTTTCCTCCTGAATATCTTGCAATAAATCCAAGTATTTTACACTGCCTACTGCTTACATCCCATGGTTGTCCATAAGAGTTTTTAATGCGATAATACTGCTATTGGTACTTTTCATTTGTTATGTCTGTAATATTCTTATGTTTTTATTTATTGCGTAAGCAGAATGCTTTAAGCGGATACCACGGACCATGAGCTCTACAATGCTAAGGGCACAGACATATCGGTGCCTAGAAATGTATTTTGTGTATTATAAGTGTATTGTACATACACAAACACATGCCTTTTTCCCACAAGGGAAGGCAGAGGTGCTACCTACTATAACGTTTTTGAGTCAGCTCTTATTAATAGCATTTCAAAGTTTAAGTATTTATAAATAAGGGGGTAAATCTAATTATATAAATTACTGTACAGACGGCGGCAGTCCATCCCGTTCGAACACGACACAGCTGCTGGTGAATGTAAAGGACGTGAACGACAACGCGCCGCGGTTCTACACCTCGCTGTTCCAAGAGTCCGTCAGCGAGAATGTGCCGCTCGGATACAGCATCGTCAGGGTGAGTTGAAATGCAAATATTTATTGAATCCATAAAATGTTTTTTATTTAGGTTCAGTCCCTTTTTTCCACTACTACCCGGTTCACAAGGATGTTATCGCCAGAGAAGAACTGGCAAGAAACTCTGGCGTTGCTCTGTAGTTGTGTAGGGATGCGGTGGAAATTAATTGGAATTTGATTTAATTATACTCGTGGTAGGTGTAATGGTGATAGGTCCCTTATATGTGAGAGGCCCCTTGGGTACGTACCACCGCAATGTCTATGTCTACAGCAGTGTAAATGCACTGTTACGTTTCGGATTGAAGGACTTTGTACCAGAGTAACTACTAGACATATTGAGACATAACATCTTATTTCCCAGGATGGCGAGCGCAGTAGAACGCCTAGATACTAAGGTGTAGGGAATTAGAGATGCATCAGAGAAAAGAGATAGGTCGCCAGTTTTACAGCTCCTGTGGAGCCGGATCTTATAATATCCTGAAAACATAAACGTGTCTCTATATTTTTGGCATATCACAAATTTTTACTAAAGTTTCAAATTAGGCCGAACAAGGTTTGTCTGTGCCAGATTTCAATTTACCGTCAGCGATCATTAAAAAACAAGAAAACATCGCAATCTAAGCCCCTTTCCATCCCTACGCGAGTGAGTCACGCGCGATGACGTCACGCAACAAATAGCCGGGCGCCGTCGGGTTCCGCAGGCGATCCGTGCCTTGAATGTACAGTACATGTACTATATACATAAGTGTATGTATACTTCAAACTTCAACACCAACTGTGCACGTGTTAATAACCCTCTACAAGTGTAAAATTGCCAATAGAGAGAAATATTGCTTTATAGACTTCATATTGGAAAGGACCGTTAGTCACTTTGGTATGGGTACATCAATTACATGTTTCGTGAAAATATTTAGAGTCAAGTCTAAAGCTGTATTTTATGGTTGATGTTTCATTAATTCTGGATATATTCGAACGTAAATAATGAACTTCAAAAATTGAAATTCACCGATTGTATTCAATGAACTAATGAATGATTGGTAATCACTGGTTTAACACCGTAAACTTTCTTTAAATATAATTCATTTTCTTAATATAGTCTCGTAACAACATGATTTGTATAATAAAATAAAATAATTTGCTCACTATACTGTGAATATGATTAATCCTACGCAGGTACAAGCCTACGACGCCGACGAAGGAGCGAACGCAGAGATAACCTACAGTCTGTCAGACAAGGAATATTCTAGCACCAGTGCCTTGCCAATCACCATAGACCCGCGCTCAGGATGGGTCTACACTTCTGGACAACTGGACAGGGAAGAACAAGCCAAATATCAGCTATTGGTGAATATATCTATTTTTTGAATTATTATTTTTTAAATAATATGTATAATGTTTTGTTTACTTAATTATTGATTGAATTATTGTAAGGTAGGTCTTTTTAGCGAAATAAGATGCCAGACAATACTTTTTACAGCCAGTCGTTAATTTAACTACAAATTAGAATGCATGAACCGTTACTTAAAATGTAATTTTGCTAAGCCATTATTGATTAAGTTTTAACATCGCCACACAATATATATTTTATTTTCTATTAGTTATACCTATTTTTCATATATTTTACAAGGTATATATACAATATTACGTGATATATATATACACGAATTTTATACATAGCTATAGGAATACATTTACAATTAATAAACAAACATTGTTGATTGAGAGAACAAAACGTTGTAGTATTTAGTTAGTCTTTGTGCTCCAGATAGCTCAGAAGGAAACTCAATCAAGCAGAAGGATAGTTTAATTAATTACTAACAACAGATGCATTACTCGGGATTGAAGTGTTTGTCTTGTCGTTCCTATAGACAGTAGTAAATAGTGCTTCATTCCGCTGAAGTACTTCTTCAATTGTATTTAATTTCGTCTATTTTCCATAAGGATATTTTATGATTACATCCAATACAAGTCTAATTTAACTGTCCTTTGCGTTGGCTGTGGAGTAAAAAACATATTTTTCCAGATTCTTATAGATATTGAATTTAGTTCTTTATGAATAATTAAAAAAAATTGTAGCTATTAGGGGCTATATGTAAACTGCGAATGTTACGGTTATTTTATCACGTTGCAATGCATCAGGTTGACTATAGTATTGCTTTACTTTAGTATCGGCATCTTATATTTAATTTTCTTTTGGATTCTAAAACAAATCCAAGCTTAACCTTTAACTCAAAATAACTCAAAAATAATTAAGTTTTCTTCGATCTTCCAATTTACCTTATTTCCACTCTAACGACCATACCACAACCATACACACTCGTGGTTTACCATTACTATGTACCTTCGCACCATTTTAAAAGTCATACTGGCCCAACCCATATACGTCCCACTGTAGGGCATGGGCCTACTCGATAACCGAGGATACAATTGAGAGTGGTTAGGCTATATGGTACAGCACCCTTGCCTCGTACGAGTTCGCGAACTTTACATATCATATTTTTTTTTCGACGAATCGCTAAGGTATTCAGGTTTCCTCACGATGTTTTCCTTTGTGTATCAGCCCATATACATCCCGCTGCAGGACACAGGCCTCCTCTACAATCGAGGGTACGATTGAAAGTGGTTACGCCATATAATCGCTGGCCTAATGCGGGTTGGTGGACTTTATTCTTGTAAATCACTATGATATGCAGGTTCCCTCACAATGTTTTCCTTCACCGTTTTAGTGCGTGGTGATATATAAATAAATAAATAAAAAAATAATAAAAAAGGCATATTTACTCCCAAATCAGGTGACAGCAACAGACGGTGGCACTCCGCCTCGTTCAGCGACAGCGTCTGTAGTGGTAGTAGTCCAGGATGTGAACGACAACGATCCGGTATTCTCCCCGGCGCAGTACGAAGTGGAGCTGGCTGAAGACGAACCGCCCGGCACTCCCGTAGTCACTCTCACTGCTACAGACGCTGATGAGGATAATAGGTAAGTGTTTCGATGGTTTTCTCTTTATTAATTTGGGGAGTTTGAATCAAGAGACTATGCTACGCTATACTATTGCTATGCTATTTGACTATGCTAGTTTCATCGCAGATAATTTCACAAAATTGAGAAATTTTGTATCACAATACTATTTTTGAATAGTTTATATGCAGACATACATAATATATAAAAATCTAGTGGCTGCAGAAATACTTGCCGCTAATATAGTTCGATGGGGTTTATTAGTTATAGATCCCTCAGTTTGTTGTCTTACAGATTTCTTATGAATTGAAATTAAGTTAAGGTCTATAGAGTGCAGAATCGCTGAGCTTTAAATCATTGGATTACCTACTATTACCGATGATGACCCAAATGAGTTAAGATAACGGTTATATTAGAAATAATCTCTGGACGTACCTGAATTATGTTGTAATGTGATCGTCGAAGTAACAATTATTGAATGGACCATAGTGAAAATTGTAATGTTAGTCAATGCATATAATATACAACTTCTAGTAACAGTTAATTAATTCCGAATGCCGATAACCAATTCTAGCGACTACTCTTTGTATTAATACCTTTACATGTAATGTTAAAATTTAGTTTTCAATCACAACCAAACACCAATTCTAGTAATTAAGCACCCAATGAGAAAATATACAAACGATTTACGACCTATTAACGAAAGAGGTTTCCCACTCAGGCATTTCAATGTACTCACTCTCAAGTTAATAAAGCCGGCGTTTCCTATACAGAAATATTCAGTTTTATGTATGGAAATAAATAATTTTACGAGCCATAACCCCGGTGTTAAGGTTAACGCGTCAAATATTACACGCGCGCTTGTAACGTTCGTATAATGCTTCACAAAAGCACCTTGATTAAGTGGATTTGTTGGATATACTAAATGTGGATATAACTTTTGGGTCTACACGTTTGATATTACAAAAACAATTCACGTAATGATTTCGTAAATTGTATGATTACGTGTGTGATGCGGTATAATTTTTGTGACTATTTTTAGCTAGGAAATTTAATTTATAATTAAATTAGAACAGTATATTATTTCCCTGAAACATTTACTATTCCCAATACATAACTAGGTTTCATTTATGATACCAACTACGCGGGATAAAATTTGTGTACAATATTTTGTGAAATAATGCAATTTAGAATACTTTCCTCGCATAATCCTTGTCTATTACAATTTATCCAGAATATCCTATTCATAAAAACACGTACAGCTCCAACATTGAATTTCAAATCTTCATCAATTTCACCAACAGATTACACTACGAGATCACAGGAGGCAACACTCGCGGTCGTTTCTCCATCACGTCGCAGAACGGTCGAGGCCTCATCACCGTGGCCCAGCCCTTGGACTTCAAGCAGGAAAGGCGCTATGTGCTCACTGTGACCGCTACCGACTCTGGAGGACGATCTGACACCGCCATGGTCCATATCAATATCACTGATGCTAACAACTACGCGCCTGTGTTTGAAAACGCACCTTATACTGCTTCGGTGAGTTTGTAATGAGTTTATGTATGCAAAGTAAATGTTATTTGTTAAGATAGATACATTGTGGTTAATTTTAATAATACAGTAACTAGGCAGTTTCACCTAAGATGTGTTTTTGAGTCACAAAAAACTGAGGCTAAGTAACAATAAACAATCAATACTTGAGAACAAAAATCAAAAATATAGCAAATAAAAAATATCAACATGAATTCTGTGTTTCTTCAATAACAGCAATAAAAATTCCACTAATGAGCTCGCATTTATCTCGGCGCAAATATTATACATTTACGGGCTTATTCATAGACAGTTTTCAAACTTATTTTAGTTAATGTTCTATCCCTTTTGAACGGCTTTGATCAAAGAAGACAAAACATTCGATAACTAAATTAGGTTTATATACTATTTATGACCGATAATCATTTCAGTCTTTGCTGCAACATGCAGCATCTTATAAATGTATTCTCATAACACACTTTTAAACATATCAAATTATTTAATTGCATGCCACTGTGTCATCTCTGGCTTTTGTATCCTACCTTACTCTCGTACCAATGCTTCTTTTACCTCTCCAATTAGGTATTCGAAGACGCGCCCATCGGTACAACAGTGCTAGTAGTGTCGGCTACGGACAGCGACGTGGGCGTCAACGCGCAGATCACGTACAGCCTCAGCTCCGAGATCTCCAACGAGGCGCTCGCGCATCACGACCATCAGTTCCTCATCAACCCGCATACTGGAGCCATCACTACTAACAAGCTGCTGGATAGAGAGACTATGAGCGGTAATTTAAATCTTACCTTCAACTTCACTATCATTTTTGTCGTCATCGTTAATTTAAATTATACTTTGGTTTGTCTTAGCTTCAACTTCACTGTCATTATTGTCGTCATTAGTTTCATCATAGTTATCATCACAATTATCATCATCATCATTCTTATCGTCATCAAATGTAGTATGACTGATATGAAAAATAACCTTTCCTAGAAGTGTTTCAAAGTGTCTTTGGGAAGTCTATCCGCATCTTACAACCTCTGTGTTTCATTTAATTATTTTACAATCTAAATATCTTATTTTCTATATTCCATACATCTATAAAAAGTTAAAACTTTTCGTGGAAATTTCTGTTTAAAATTCAATATAAAAAGCAACTGTTTATCTGCAAAAGAGCCTAATGTTCATGCTACGAAAGGCAAATTAAGCCATGAATCTTTTTTGGCAACGGCATCAAAGTTTAGTGCACGTCATAAATTCAATGAGTCAGTTTAACAGTGTCTAACACTATACTTGGCCTTAGACGAAATAATCTCTGAATCAGACAGCGTGTAACTCATGCAATGTAAGACCCAAGATCCCTCTCACATTATAGACTAATTCATTATATTGGCTCGAATTGGTATTTAATTGTTATTATTATGAGGAAAATATATAGAATATATAGAAGAAAATAGTGTTTTAGCCGCCTCAGACTGTAAACCATTCCATAACAAGAAAAAAACACTTGTGCGATATCAATAACTAAATCAATGATAGTAAATTAAAGTAACTTAAACTCTGTTTTGTCAGCGTTGTTCACATTATATTACCCCTTTCTCAATAGATTAAGTACAGGCAATATACTATTATCTCGTTTCTAGGATACCTATTAACTGTGACTGCTCGCGACGGCGGGGTTCCTTCTCTCTCCGATACGACCGACGTGGAGATATCAGTAGTGGACGTCAACGACAACGAACCTGTGTTCAAACAACAACTTTATACAGCTACTATCATGGAAGACGCTTTAGTCGGTGAGTTTTACATTTTACGACTAATTGTTTTTCAGGTTATATCCTCAGGTGCAACAATTGTGTATTTTTAAGTAAAATACATATATTGATTATTAAATGATTTCTGTATATTGACTCCTAAAAAACTTAAATTTTGACAAAATTACTTACATAAACTTGGAATTAGAATTCTTTGACCAATATTTTTGAAACCATAAATATTAGGGGTCATCCATAAATTACGTCACACGTTAAGGGGGAGGGAGCGGGGTCGACGAAGTGTGACATTGTGTATCAAGTGTCCAAAATTTTGTGTAATTACTTTATTTTGAATATATTATTTTATATCTAAGTATTACAACACTTAATTTAAATTACTTAACAATAGTTGCAACTCTGTCTGTCTAAAATTGCAAAATATGCGATATCACACTAGGTGGAGGGCGGAATCCACAAATAAGACCAGCTGTGACAAGGGGGAGGGGCCAAAAAATTATGAAATTCATGTGACGTAATTTATGGATGGCCCCTTACTAACGTTGATTATTAGATTATTATTTAACTATATTAGCATTTATATTAATTTTGGATAATATATCATTACAAAATTAAGTTTCTTGGACGATTGTAAAGTACATACTACAAAAAAAATATTAATCATTCCACAGGGACATCAGTAACTCAAGTCAGTGCAACAGACGCGGATGTCGGTCTCAACGGCAGAGTGCATTACGAACTGGACCCCAAAGACAGGGAGGACGGGTCATTCGTAGTGGACCCCGCGTCTGGAGTCATCAGGACTAACAAGGCTTTGGACAGAGAATCAGTGGCCACATATGACCTCAAAGCCATTGCTGTTGATGGAGGGACGCCGCCGCAAAGTTCTACTGTAAGTGTTATTGACAATAAAGAAAATTTTATTAAAAAGCCTTAATATTACATCTTAAATTGAAAAAATAAATGATTTCAACTATACCTAATGTTACAATTTCCGCGCTGGCCTAATTCTTACTCCTTTTCCTGAGTATGTATCTACTTTGATAAAAGATATTTTTTTTGTAAACAACTTGGTATAACCGATATTTATAAGCGCTAACCACTTAAACCACCATTACCATCTTTTAAACTGACGGCCTACTCTACCTTGTTAAAATAAGTATCTATGGTGCCGAACCGCAAGAGGCACTCATTGAAGTTCTTAAATAAGTTTGTTTACTCAGCAGTACGAGTATATAGATGGATACTATTTGTGCCGCAGGTGATAGTGCACATAAAAGTGGAGGACATAAACGACTCACCGCCGGTGTTCGAGAGCGAGTGCCTGACGTTCTACGTGTCGGAGAACAGTCCGGTGGGCACCACGGTGGGTGAAGTGCGCGCTCACGATCCCGACGAGGGACCCAACGCGCTCATACACTACTCTATTAAAGGTATCTTCATCATCATCACTATCATCATGACTAATCTCAAAATTCATAAAATTATTCGTTACTAATTTCCTTACTACACTCAACTATATCCTCACCCACCAGGTGGCGACGACTCCAATAGCTTCTCCCTGGAAACGCGTCAAGGCTCCGACAAGGCCGAACTAGTCACCATGGTGGACCTAGACTACGAGAGTCCTCGCAAGAAGTATGAACTCATCATCAGGGCGGCCAGCCCTCCGCTATGGAATGATGTGAGGGTCGAGATCCTCGTCACCGATGTCAATGACAACGCGCCCATGATGAAAGACTTCCAGATTATTTTCAATAACTATAAGGATTGCTTCCCCGTCGGACCGTTTGGAAGAGTCCCGGCGTATGATGCTGATGTTACTGATAAGGTAATTGTCATAGATGTTTAAAGAAAATCTGAATAACACATACCTAACAATAAATCTTATTTTCAACTTTTAAGTTAATTAATAATGTTTCAAAAGTATCATCAAATTAAGCTTATTCAAATTATGATAGAGCGTTCATTTTGGGTTCTTGTCTTGTTTAAACTTTGTGGCATTGACCTCAATAAAGTTACGTCGTAACTTAGCGAGACGGACATAATCAAAATGATACGGCTATTAAAACTTGTTAACTTTGATGGCGAATCATAGATGGCGCTATTAGCAATGGAAGAATATTTCCAATCGTTTTATGTTTTCTTACAGTTGCAATATCGAATATTATCCGGGAATAATGCCAACTTAGTGTTACTGAATGAGACCACGGGATCTATGACATTGTCGCCGCAACTCAACACTAACGTACCAAAACTAGCTACCATGGAAATATCTGTTACTGGTAAGTTCTACTTGTACAAACATAAAATATATAATATTTTCAGTTAAATATAACAATAAAAACTTTGAAAAGATCAATTCACCTCTACATAGCAGTTTGTATAATATTGTAGCTTGCTCTCACAACCTACATTGCGAGAAAATTTAAGTAGATGGCGCTAGTACAGAAAACTAAAATAATAATTAACATATCCCGTCAATAGATGGCGTTAATGAAGTAAAGGCGATGATGCAACTCTCCGTGCGGCTGATAACTGAGGAGATGTTGTTCAACTCGATAACAGTGCGGCTTAACGACATGACTGCTGAGCAGTTCCTGTCGCCTCTACTGGGTTTCTTTATCGATGGCTTGGCTGCAATCATACCGTGCCCGAAGGAAAACATCTATGTGTTTAGTGTGCAGGTATTTAATTAATTCGCACATATTTGACAAACTTTTGACCAAATATTTGCGAGATCTTTTTTTAATAAATTCCATAGTTTATGTCACAATAAAATATACGTAAGATTTAGATATTTTTTTATCCCAAACAAACATACCATCATATTATAGCTACGAGTATAATATGTTAGCAAAGTCTAAATAAAATTGTATTACAATTATATTAATCCCGTGGTTTCATTTTGCAAAACTGAAAGTACATTAAAACAGTTTAAACTTATTTTATGTTCAGGATGACACAGACGTAACCGGCAACATTCTGAACGTATCATTCTCCGCGAGGCGTCCGGACGCGGAGATCGGCGTCGCCGGCGACCCCTCCCACTACTACTCGCCCACGCACCTGCGCGAGCGAGTCTACTTGCACAGGGCCACGCTCGCACGCCTCGCTACCGTACAGGTAATTATACACCCTAACTGCTTAGATTAATGCTCAAAACACATTGGCATGATTAAAAGCAAATATTTAAAAAAATTACTTCACCAAATGCTGTTGGGCCAGCGTGGTTGATTAAGACCAAAACCTTATATTTGAAATAATGGGATGTCTGTATCCCGCATTAAGACTCTTAATTAGAGTTTTCAAAAAAAAATTGTGAAAAATATCAAAAATATTTTGGGCGTTTTTTATATTCTAATAATACATGTGTCCTCAGCATGTGTCACATTTTTTTAAATCATCAAATAGTGGCATAGAGATGCAGCACATCTGCTCACAATATAAGACACCTAAAGTAAAATGAGTCTAATATAATATACATATTTTCTAGTTTTTTAATAATTGCCAATTACCTGTTCTAGTTGTCGATGAGAAGCGTGAGTAACATGTGTGCCAATATTGTGCTCAAATATGCGTGTTTTGTATACTTGCTATAGCCTATATTAACTTAATATATAAACATATTTGTATTGCCCCATTCCCACTATTAAAGTAAATGTTGTCAGTAAAGTAGTGTTAGAATGTGACAGCTTTGACAGGCTTGCTCGCTGTCAAATATAACCCACGCTGGTCACATGCTTGACAAAGCTAAGCGGAAACATAGCGCTTTGATAAAAACTAATATAGCCTGGATTTGTATCTAACAATGAAGTTTAACTTCTAAAAATATTATTATTACTTTAATTCTTGTGTGATATCTAGAGTCGATAGTTCTTATCAGTTGTTGATATATTTAAATTACTTAGAATATGTACAAAGGAGGTGTTTTAGAAATATATGAAGTTAAAGACGAAAAACTAACCAATATTTTGTCTTGAAAATTATAATTTGCACATTAGACTACTGTTATAGCCGCTATAATATTATTTAAATAATGTTTTCAAAATCTTACTAAATGTGCAATATAATCTATTACTAAAGATGGTATCAATTTATTTTTTAGGTACACCTCAAGTCCATATACATTTCTACACCCAGCCAGGATTAAATAAAACATCTCCTTTACCGTCTACATAACAAACATAATCACAGAAGTTTTACTTCACCCATTCCTATCTCTGACAATTTGATCACTATTAATATAATCTGTGTAGGTGCTTCCGTTCGACGACAACGTGTGCGTGCACGAGCCGTGCCTGAACTTCGAGGAGTGCCTCACCGTGCTCAAGTTCGGCAACGCGTCGGGGTTCATCAACAGCGACTCCGTGCTCTTCAGGCCTATATACCCCGTCACCACCTTCACCTGCCAATGCCCTCAGGGGTTTACTGGTTCGTATAAATGATTTTGGATTTTAAATTGATGAGGGTAGTTGTAAAATAACATCTTTGTAGCCGTTATAATGGGCTTTTATGGGATAATTAATAAATGTTCTAATAGCTAGAAGGTATCTTTGAATTAGTTTTAGAAAACATCGTTTTAGAAGAAATCATAAGCGAAAAATTCTAGGTTTATTTATGAGACTAGTGTTAAATGGACGGTGTATGCTGATGATGATCTCACAAAAGAAGTTTTAATGTGATGTTCTTAGGTTCTCGAGAGCATTATATGTGCGACACAGAAGTGGACCTGTGCTACTCGTCTCCGTGTATCAACAACGGCACATGTGTGCGTCGCGAGGGAGGCTACACGTGCGTCTGCGCAGCTGGTTTCACTGGTTAGTAATATTAACCTTTATGAACCTTAATATGTATCAGTTTTCAGGTTTATGTTTTTATAATGATTCCAAAATTTGAAATATAATTGTGACGATTCTATAATAATAATAATAATAATAAAAAACTTTATTTCACATTATTACAGATATGTACAAACTTGTATACATGTAAAACAGTAAGCGCTTACAAACTAATTACAGTACTTGTTAATTTGTCACAAAAATGGATCTGTACAAATATATTTAACTCTGTCTCTTAAACTTGGCAAGCCTGTATCTTAAGAGGCAGTGTCCAGCTTCAAAAATTAGACAAATATTACAAGTGGACTACGCCGATGCTCCAAATTTGAGCTTACAAAAATACAAGAAATAACAACAATGTAATAAGAAAAAATCGAGAACAGTTATCAGCGATGAGACATGATGCATTTGAGTGTGTTTGTTGTGTGTGTGTGTGTGTGTGTGTGTGTGTGTGTGTGTGTGTGTGTGTGTGCGCGTGTGTGCGTGTGTGCGTGTGTGCGTGTGTGCGTGTGTGCGTGTGTGCGTGTGTGCGTGTGTGCGTGTGTGCGTGTGTGTGTGTGTGTGTATTGTATGTCTGGATAAAGAAGCGAAAGTAAGTAAATTGACACAAAATATACAATAATTGACAATTAATGCTCACAAATTAGGCAACATATGTGAGCAATCTCTCTATGCAGGAGTAATCTTGTTTAAGCAGCCATTCTGTTATTTTACTTTTAACCATATATTTATTTAATTTCAGTAAATTCATTTTCTTTGAAATTTGTTTATAGATGTGGAAATTTAAAGTATAAAATTGGTACCTTGCAAAAGTGGTTTTGTGTGTTGTACTGGGAAAAGGATTTCTCCGCTTATTACGGTTAGGTAGGGAAGTATTCCTATGTGTTCTGAGAATGGACTGAAGCACGTATAATTTCGGAACTGTTAATACTTTGCAGTCGGAAAACAATTGCTCTGTTGGATATCTATGAGATTTTCTGGTCATAACTTTCAGTATGGCCCGTTGAGCTCTCTCTAATTTCAATAAAATTGTCTTAGGAGCCCCGCCCCATACACAAATACAGTACCCGAGTATCGATTGGCATAGCGAGTAGTAGACCATCTTTAGAAGCTCAAAATTAGCTGCTCCTCTAAGACTGCGAAATATGTGTATAAGTCTAATAGCTTTCGTAGTAAGAGTTTCAATATGTTTACCCCATTTTAGACCAGAGTCTATTTGAACTCCCAGGTATTTGACGTTATCTGACCTCGTTAAAGCCGGGCAAAAACAGGATGCCGGATTGTCGCATGAATGTGCAGTAACACTGAAGGATGGTGCAGGAGAGGTGGTTTGCCGGATTGTGAATGGGATGTAAACTGTTTTTGCTAAGTTAATTGTTAGCAGGTTTGAATTTAGCCATGCCATGATAGTAGTAAGGCTGAGCTCTGCTTTAGATTTCACATCAACCCAAGAGGATCCGTGGATCAGAAGCGCGGTATCATCTGCGTATGTATAGATTTTACAATTCGGCAAAGTTATCCTGCAAAGGTCACTAATATATATTAGGAACAATGTAGGGCCCAGAATGCTACCCTGAGGTACGCCATATGTTACACTTTGTTCTTCACTAAGATCGATATCAATTTTAACCTGTTGTTTTCGTTGAGTCAAGTAATCCCTAAAAATTTCCAGTGCCACACCTCTCACACCTAAATTTTCCAATTTTGAAATTAGTTTAGGCACCGAAACCGTGTCGAATGCTTTAGTAAGGTCCAAGAATATGCCAAGACACTTTTCTCTTTCGTCTAGTCTTTTGGCAGCAAATTGGGTAAGTTGCAGAACGGCATCTTCTGTTGACAATCCTGAACAAAAGCCATATTGATTAGCGGCTATACAATTATACTTTTTAAGATAACTTCTTAGGACCTTATTTAGAATTCTCTCAAGGATTTTAGAGAGAGCTGGCAAGACTGATATGGGCCTGTAATTGCTAATGCAGTTTTTGTCTCCACCTTTATAAATCGGATAAATGATTGCTTTTTTTAGGGCCTTAGGAAAAACACCCGTGCGGAGGCAAATGTTGCAGAGGTAGGTAGGTGGGATAAGAGTTTGCCGACACATTTTTAGTAAAATTGACGGTATACCATCCCAGCCCACTGCACAATCACTGCGTAGTTGTAGTATAAGTGTTTCGATCTCAGCATGATCAACCTCTAGTATAACTAACGAGTTTACGGACGAGCTCGATATAAATTGAGGACCTTTAGGCAATAGAAAAGGTTGATTGGTATACGTCTCTTCTACTTTAATGTTATCAAGTATATCCGTTGCTAAGTTTTTTCCAACATCAGTGAAATATTTACAGACTTTATTAGTAGATGACATAGGGTCTTTATCAATCTCGAGCAACTCAGCAGGATTTTGGCGCTTTTTATATGTGTTTGTTATATCTTTTATTGTTTTCCATAAAAGTTTTGGATTATTTTTACCTTTTTCTAGTTCACTCTTTTCGTACGATGTTTTTAATTTTCGTAACAAATCATTACAAAAATTTCGATATCTACAGTATGTTATCTTGAGGACTAGGTTTTGAGGAGCTTTTTTGGATTTTAGGTGAAGATGATCTCTGTTACGGATGCATTTTAAAAGGCCAGGGGTAACCCAAGGCTTAAGAGTTCTCTGTTTACGTGATATTGGGGTGTAACTCGTGTGTTTTGTTATAAGTGATGATATTGTCGATATGAACGAGTTTGTTAACTTATTGGCGTCTTTAATTTGATATAGACTCGTGAAGTCGGTTTGTTCTAACTCAAGCTTAATTGCTTCATAATTTACTCGGGTGATATATTTTCGCACGATTCGAGAATGATTTGTCTCAGCTAGATTTAAAAGAATCGGTTTGTGATCCGTAATAAAAGAGTTTAACACAAGAGTTGTAGATGTTAAATTAGACTTTAAGAAGACATGGTCTAGGCAACTGTCTAGGCGAGTTGATAATAAATGTGATGGCAATAACCCGTGAGACGCATTTAAGCTTAGATACTCAATGTGTCGATCATCCATGTTTAACTCCTTAATATCTATATTCAGGTCACCAACAAGGATAATATTCTGGTACCGAGAGAGATTATTATAGACATTATTTAGGGCATCTAAAAATTTGTCAAAATATTCTTTACTACGATAGGAAGGAGAGCGATATACTGACACCACAGCCGTTTTGTTATCCAATACGCAAACCAAGCAGTTACCACCTTCAAATTGTGGTTCCCAAAAGGTGCATTTTAAATGTTCTGCCGTACAGATGACGACACCGTCGTTCTGGTTGCTATTAGTATGTGTGCTATGTAGCTGGAATCCTTCCAGTATCAGTAGATTAGTAACTTTCCTCAGCCAACATTCTGTTAGAACTATTATATCGACTTTAGCTTTTATCATATGTAAAAGTAATTTTAGTTGCTCAAAATTTTTATTTATACTGCGTATATTTATATGTAGCAATTTTAAATCACTATTTGATGTTATAAAATACTTATGACAATCATCAGGGCTGCAATTAAATGAGTTACCTGAATGTAATTGTGTAAGTTCCTTATAGATCAAGTTTAACGTATTCATTTTGAGGTCTATAATTATTGCAAATATAATAACAAGAACACAATAGATTTAAATCAATGTAACGGTATCTAAAATATTTTGAGATATTTCTAATGAGGAAAATACATATTTCATTTCTTACTAGGATGTGCTGTTGATATGCGTGTAATATGTATAGTGTTATATAATTTGTTCGTTTAAGTAAAATAGTAACAATAGTTTCCTGTGCGTTAATTAACGGAATATGACAATATTTATAAGATAACATTAGTAAGATTAGAAACAAGATATTTTGACAAATGGTAATGTAGTAATATAGAAAGTGATATCCTAGTCATGTGTTCTTCACGAGGTCCTGTAGGCATTTTTCAGCTATTATTAGAATTTGTTTTGTACCTTCTTCCTTGCGAAGAAATATGTTCCCGTTTGAGATCCAACAGAATTTGTAGTTGTTGTTTTTGGCAAACTGCCGACTTAGGTAGAAAAGCTTCTTATGACTAAGTGGTAAATTTTCTTCAATAAAAATCGGTTGATTTTTACCCGGTATTCCAATAAGTGTAGTATTTATTTTGTCGTCTTTCTTTTTTAGCTTGTTAAATCCACGGACAGCAGACATGATTGCTTGTTTTGTTAGCGTTGAGGAGAATTCTGCTATTATTGGACGAGGTGACGAGTTATTTGAGGATTTGCCTGGGAGACGATATATATCTCGAACCTCTGGTTTAGATAATTGTATACCAACCACTTCACCGATTTTGTATAAGTAGTTTATAAGACTATTAGTTGTTTCTGTGTTTTATAGCGGGATGTTTCGGATTTCAATACTAGATGAGCGCGACTTATGTTGGAGATCTGATATCTTTTTTTCCAAATGTTCTATGTATTGCTGTTGTTCTCGTTGTTGTTTTCTCGTTTCTTCTAACTCTTTTTTCATGTCTTCAAATGTATTATTCATAAAGGACATGGATTACCTGATTTCCTCATTTGATTTACAAATCTCCACATTAGAAGCTTGTATCTGAGTATTTTGAATTTTTATGACATTTATATCAGATATTAATTGCGATATAAGTGCATTCTGCTCGGCTAACATTTGCGATAAGTTACTATCTTGATCGCTTTTCCAAGAAGCAAGTTTCTCTTGTAATACCTGGGTTGTTAGCTCAGTGTCACTATTTGATGAATTTTCCTTTCGCAGACGCTTATTCCGCTTAGTGCTAACATATTCAGTAGTATCTAGAGCTGTGCTGATATCTGATGTAATATTTGTTTCCCTCTTCAAAATTTTATGTTAATATAAACATACATGGAATTCGGAAGGGAAATAACACCGGCATATCTCTTTTGGCCTCACCACAGTTTTTAAATACTTTTTTTTTTATAATGGCCCGGCATAGTGGCGGCATTGCACCTGATGGTAAGCGCAAATGCCGCCCAGGCAGAGTATCCATTGGCATCGGACGGCAGTCCCATGCCAATGGAAACAATTATGCCGGCCTGCTAAGGTGCCTCTTCACACCACGGTGGAAGGACCCAGGATTGTAGGAAGGAGGGAACACGTGAGATGGCAAACAATTCCACAGCCTGACGGTGCGGCACAAAAAAGAATTATAGAACCGTTTGGTTCGCGCCGGGATGGTTTGGACCGACAAGCTATGGCTTCGCAAGCCAGCCCGCGTGGTTCTGGTAAGGAATGGAGAGGAGGGGATCAAGTTATACAATTCCTCAGAGCATTCCCCGTGATACAGGCGGTAGAACACGCTTAGAGAGGCGACATCCCTCCGGAGTTGAAATACTTGAGTAATATCCACGTGCTCAAGTAGTGTAATAATGTCTCGTCGTCAGGCGTGAACTGCGAGACGGTGGTGAGCGCGGCGGCGTGCGCGGGCGCGTGGCGCGGCGCATGCGGCGCGTGCGAGGGCGCGGCGTGCGCATGCGCCGACGCGCACACGCCGCTGTGCGAGCTGCGCGCGAGGAGCTTCCCGCCCGCCTCCTTCCTCACCTTCCCCGGCTTGAAGAGACGGCATAGGATGCATCTGCAACTCAAGTTAGTATCTATATGTTGTAAATTAGAAACCGGCATGCCTTAACCCGGGCACAGATTGCAATTCCTTACCACACTAGAAACATCATATTTCCCGTTGAAACCTTTGTATACCCTGAACTCAAACCAATTAACCTACTCATCCAATATAATATTACATTCCATTTCATCACTTACTTGTTATGTACAATGTCTAACCAGAGACATAAGAAATATGCTTATTATTTTAAAAATGACCTAGTAAAAACTTGAAACGTTTGAGCGCTTCCAAAAATTCAAATCCTCAATGAACTGCTAAAAATTACCTTTTCCTTTTTGTTTGCCGCGTGTCATTAAGTATTTCCCACAATATGATGATTATAAACAACAACATCCAATTGGTGTAATACCTAATACAGCATGTAAAACACATTTTAAATCATCGGTTTCTGTTACCAAGCATATTCATTTAGCAAAATTCTATGTATGCAGTTTTTTCGTTCATCAAAATCGATCTCGTGACTCCTATCAGCATGTTTCACTATTCCTCATAGTTTCGGATTTGGCTATCCACGCCCTCTTGAAATAACCTGTATGGGTACCGCAAGTAAACTTATCCTGTGTTATTCAGATTCGCAACACAAACTACATCAGGGCTGCTCCTCTACAACGGTCGGTACAACGAGCGTCATGACTTCTTAGCGCTAGAATTAATCGCCTCAGGCGCCGGCAAGGGCGGAGGCCCGGGGCTTCGGTTCAGCTTCTCCCTGGGCGCAGCGAAGACTGAAGTCACGGTGGAAGGGAACGTTGGAGACGGCATGTGGCATAGTGTTGAAGTCGATTATTTTAACCGGGTAAGTGTAGTAAATAAAAAATATAATCGATTAAGAGTCGAAGTTGTTCATTGGCTACAATTACCTAACATTTCAAAATATCATAAAATATTATTTTTTACTTAAAATACAATCCTGTACGAAGTATGCTTAATCCTGCTTAGGTAGGTAGATTAATTATGAAAACTGATCGAAATTTAAATCAGATTATATACAACTAACAGGCAAATAATGTTTCCTTTTATTATTTTTCCTAGACTGCAACAATGATCCTAGACAACTGTGACAAGGCCCTATCGCTAGCGGGTGCAGCTGAATTTGGGCTCAAATACGCATGCGCCAATGTTACCAAAAAAGTTCTGCCTCCACGCTGCGACATCCCCACTGAAACTTGCCACAGGTAATAATAATTACTATATTTTAATTTAAGCATATTTATATTCTACTTTTTTGTTAATGTCAAAAACTTCGAAAATCCTATTTATGATACTTACTGATAACAAATATTCTTTGTAGTTAAAACCATTATTGATTTGCGATTCAATTATTTTAGTCATAACTTAAATACAATAATTACTAAAAGTTGCTTTGTTTTTGTATTGCCTGCTTAATCGATTACTGCGTATTTCAGTAAACGCAAATGATTATTTTTTAGTTTTCCTTTTTCCCTAAGGTTTCTGGATTTGACGGGTCCTCTACAAATAGGTGGTCTGCCGAACATACCAACCAGTTTTCAAGTGAAGAACAAGGATTTTGTGGGCTGCATATCGGATCTATATGTGGATCGAAAATTCGTTGACCTTAATAGGTACGTATTCAAGTAAATTTATAATTTTAGTCTATAGTCTTGCCTTACTTGGTTGACACAGTAGGGAACATCAAAATTAACATAATTTTTTTATGTATAACTGTAGTAAATTCACGATTGACATCCTGAAGTCTATATTATGCAGTATGATTTAATCTTAAAGATAGTGGATATTATTGTCGTAAATCAACGAATTAAGTCACCTTCTAGAGTTATTTATATTAAATTCAAAAAAACAAAGTAACCCGAAATTTCGAGGAATAACCTTACTACAGCAAACACACGGTTTCCTAAATCTGTACTATATCTGTATCAGTCCATATACGTCCCACTGCAGGGCACGGGGCCTCCTCCACAATCGAGAGTTCGATTGAGAGTGGTTAGACTCTATAGTCCACCACGCTGGCCTAGTGCAGGTTGATGGACTTTACACACCATATAAATCGCTATGATACGCAGGTTTCCTAACGATGTTTTCCTTCACAGTTATAGCGCGTTAATTCCTCGACTTACTTTTAAATTGATTCCCTCAGTTTCGTGCAGGTTGCCTAACGATGTTTTCCTTCACCAATATAACATTAGTTCCTAAACCTACCTTTTAATTGATTCCTCTAGTTTCGTGGCGGACAACGGCACATTATCGGGGTGCGTGGAGAAGCGCTCGCACTGCATGTCTGCGCCGTGCTACAACGGCGCGCAGTGCCGCGACCTGTGGGACACCTACCTGTGCGACTGCACCGACGGGTACACCGGCAAGGACTGCGCTGACTGTGAGCTATATACATATATAAATATACACAAATAATAGGTTTCTACTGTATGCAGAATGTATGACTGAAGACGTCCAAAAATATTTAAAGTTAGATCGCGTAAAGTCATGTCTTAAGTACACATAGATGTGAATTATCAGCGCTCTGAAAACAATACTGATGTCTGATTAGGCACACAAAATTCCTCAAACTCAAAAGTTAAGAGATTATCGATAAAAGTTGTAAGTACGTATGCAATCTACTGCCAATAGATTTCTGTAAATACTTTTAAACGAAGCCAATATTCAGCCAGGTACATTACATCGACTCTAACGAAGGAAGATCATGATTTAATTAACAATTAATATGATAATCTTTGATACTATAGCGACGGGTCCGGCGTGGCGGTTCAGCGGCGACGGCATGTTGTCGTTCAACCCGCTGCTGCGGCCCATCCAGCTGCCGTGGCTCAACGCACTGTCACTGCGCACGCGCCAACACGACGCCTTCCTCATGTCCGTGCAAGTGGGGCAGAACAGCTCCATACTTATCACTGTGAGCACTGCATTCAATATTATCGAACTTGTAATCGAATAAAAACGATTAACGATAAATTGATTATCGATACTATCGATACCGGTAGAGAATTGTTAACCGATTAATTGATACTATCGATATCAATAGTAATCGATAACTATCTATTAGCCAATCTATTAGTCTCCAGAAAACAGAAAACTAAATATGTTCTTTAGAATATTAAAAATAATTCCCATTTCACAGTTAAAATCCGGTCTCCTTCACTACTCGTACAACGGCGAAACAATGTTCCTTCCAACAACAACACTATCCGATGGAGAATGGCATCGAGTTGAGATCAAGTGGCTCGGCACCGATATATCAGTGAGCATCGACTATGGACTGCGCACGGCACTGCTGCCCATGTTGACCAACAAAATACAAGGGCAATACATTGGAAAGATATTGATCGGCGGTCCTGACACCACGGCGGGGTTACTCGCTTCGGAAGTGGGTTACTTCGAGGGGTGCATACAGGTAATCATAATTAATTAATAGGTTTGATAATAAAACGTTACTTCAGATCCATAATTGCCAAATGGCTAGAAAAATAAAATCAGAATCAATTTATTTTACTTTTTTCAAGCTTTTCAAATATCGGAAATATCTATAAAAAGGTTGATTTTGCAGGACGTTCGCGTGGGGACAGCTCAATCATTGCTCAACAGACCTACAGTACGAGAAAACGTGAGAGATGGATGCCAGTCGCGTGCTGACTGTATGCTCTCTATTTGTCCACCTTATGTGAGTACTCGTACTATCTCTAGCTATTACCACAATTCCATGTATTTATGATTCATATACTGTCATATTATGTAATATTCAAAAAAAGTCTATAGGGTAGTCTTTCTAATTGGTATTAATTAAAGCCGATGCAAAATATAAAAATTATATTTCATTTAAATTACGTTCAAAGGTGGTATATTTATTTTTTACATCCATGTTACACATAGAAATAAAACAATTTTTACGGCTTTTATCGGATTCATTCCGCCCCGTGACTACGAAAGCTGTAAAGTAATCAAAACGTTGGAAATTTCTAAAATATTAAAATTATACTAAATAACATTTTTATTGCTACGTACATATTGTGCGGTGTAATTATAATGTATGTTGTGTTGGTCGTCAGAGTTCATGCGTATCATCATGGGACTCGACGAGCTGCGCGTGCGCACGCGGGCGCGTGGGGCCGCAGTGCGCGCGCGCGTGCGAGCTGCAGCCGTGCGGCGCGCACGCCGTCTGCACCGACGACGACACCGACAAGGGATACTCTTGTCGGTGCCACGACGGGTATAAACTCACAGGTATAAAACATTTGTGCATTTGGCATTCATGCTGTTAGCTTTTTGTCTACTTAGGATTACAGGTGCCATTAGCGAGAATAGCATTTTTACTGTTGTTTGAGCCGATCTTTAACGTCGTAGAATATAAGATTAACTTTCATTATGCCGGCGCTTTTTTATTTAGGAAAGTACAAATCGCAGACTATGTGCCATTAATGAATTAACAACAGATAAATAAATAAATAACAGCCACACACATTATCCTGATCCCACACTAAGATTAACTCTTGTGTCGTGGGTATCAGGACCTACGAGAGACTTTTTAGTCTCACAAACACTCAAAGTATTTGTGGGCCGCACAAAAATTTATCTCGGTGCGGAGATTGAACCCACGGCCTCTTGTTTCACAGGCGGCATTCAATCGAATGCGCCACATTCCCATTACACATTAAATTAATTATTATTTAATAAGCGCAGTTGATATTAGATAAATGTATATGCAGAGAGCGGATGCGTGGAGGCGGTGGAGGAGGAGTGTCCGGGCGGGTGGTGGGGCGCGGGCGCGTGCGGCCCGTGCGCATGCGCCGCCGCGCGCGGCCTGCACCCGCACTGCCACCGCCGCACCGGCGAGTGCCACTGCAAGGTAACACCAACCACATGGCACACAATCTATATACTCATCTTTTCTCATCCACATCATCACAGGATTGTTTTTTTTGCTATCTTACATATATTTGATGAGGCTTTGGTGAGGGTGAAAATTGTAGCGGATGTTTAGGAATCGTTAAGCAAGTTTGCACTTACGGTGCACTGGTCGATGTCCTGCTTGAAAACTATGGTCAACGTCAGCCTTCACCATATGGCCCTCTTTGCGCAGAAGAATTACACATGAATTTTAAAACTTTATAATATAATATTATTAACAATAAAATATGGTGTCATAAATGTGTTTTTCTTTTTCCGATTAGCGTTAATAAATATTTTATGATTCCTTTTTACCTTTTCTAATACATTTATAATGAAAAGAAAGCCACTGCCTTAATTATCGAAAAAATACTTTTACCATTCTACAATCATAATACTACACTGCTATCTTCCATGCAGGAAAACCACTACAAACCGGAAGGTTCAGAAGACTGCCTGCCATGCCAGTGCTACGCTGCTGGTTCATTGAACAGCTCGTGTGAGAGTGTATCGGGACAGTGTTACTGTCGCGATGGCGTCATCGGCAGAGCTTGCGACTCCTGCGCCAATTTGTATGCGGAAGTTGCTCCTAATGTTGGATGTGAAGGTAGGTGTTATTATGAAAATTACTTTAAATTGCTATTTTTCTGAAATTAGGATGTTGTGCTGCGCTTTGCAGCTACGGTTTAAGGGCAAAATACTATTGGGACCAGTTAGCTCTCTTACAACTTTCATCTCCTACCTTTAGACGAAATTTGAGATCTTGAATGTTTCTATAAAACACTCATTCCTTGCATAAAAAAATATATAGAAGGATTTTTATTATTCAAATACAAGTATCCAAAAGTGTATCGTAAATGTTGGTTATTTAGAGGGAGGTGCTGCATAATACTGTCTTTAACTCCGTATTTTTGTTGCAGTTGTGTACGACGGCTGCCCTCGTTCATTCTCGCACGGCGTATGGTGGCCGCGGACTAAGTTCGGTGTCCAAGCAGTCACCGACTGTCCTACAGGTAATTATATGACGTAAAATTATATATTTTAGACTGCTATTTTTTATATAGCCGAAAAGAGGATAATCTGACACATTCATGAAGGCCAAAGGTACACAAAGTATTAAATGTAATATAAATTCATCCAGGCACAAGTGGCAAGGCGACAAGGATGTGCGATGAGACTCAAGTGGTCCCGTGGCAGGAACCAGACATGTTCAACTGCACCTCCGCCACATTCTACCAATTAAAGAAGCAGGTATGAAATAAAATATATTATTATAACTATATAATTTAATTTAACTTAGATGGTACTATGGGCATTTTTGCTTATCAAAAAACACACTAAATAAAAAAACAAAAATTTTTTCTTTGTTTCTTGAAAATACTTTAAATACTTTACAGTTAAATTTTATTTTTTTACATTTTTATATTACAATGTATGTACGTATTAAAATATATAAAAAAATATTTATTCTTATTTGTTTTAAAAAATATTAATATTTAATATGCTTATTTACCAGTTAGAGAAACTAGAAACCGGCGAGTTATCGATGAACACGTTCGTGGGCGTGCGCGTGTGCGCGGACCTGGCGCACGCATGCGCGCACACGGCGCGGCTGCACGGCGCCGACGTGGCGGCGGCGCGCGCGCTGCTGCTGCGGCTGCTGGCGCACGAGCTGGCGCAGCGCGGGCTCGGCCTCGCACACAGCCAGGACCAGGACTTTGTTAGGGTACGTGGGGGAAGCAGTTTAAAGGTTATACTATGCGATCCGACCCAACGCTATACTACGAACACGCCACGTCGCGTGTTTGTAGTGTGGTTCTGGTCATAGAAAATAGTATGACTTGATTTGATTCAACACGTGTCGCGTCGGGTCGGGTCGCGTGGCGTTTCAGTAGTATGTTTGGGGCCCTATGCTGTTATTCATGTTATTTATAAAACTTTTCTTTGAAGAGAAAAATATGGGAAAATAAAATATCGATTTAGTAATGTATGTTCTGCATAAGTGATAATTACTTTAACTAATTTTTAGTGACTTAGTTAAGATTGGAGATACCTCACAAAATATTATCGATGCAAAAATTGTGTTATTAATTATTATTCATTATACGATATTAATATACAATAGTCGATAATCTTTCTGTTGGTTCCAACTTGTCAAAGATTTCATTGAAAGTCTGATAAAAAGTACAATTAGTACTTGTGTTATTTTTTTATCAGACTTTCAATGAAATCTTTGAAAAGTTGGAACCAACAGAAAAATCATCGAGCATGTAGGTAGTTATATTATTTTTCTAATACGTATAATTATTTCACAGAACCTAATAAAATCAGCGAACACGATACTAAACATACAATACGAGAAGGAATGGGAAAGGATACGAGAGATGACAGGCAGTGGAGTGGAGTTGTTGCTGCAACAGTTCGATAAGTACATCGCCGTGTTGGCAGAGAGCCAGCACGATACATACACTAGCCCCTTTGAAATCGTGACCAGTGATATGGGTAAGTATATTTTTTCTATTCATTTTTAAATCGACTAAAAAATATATTTTTAAATAAACCAATATACTGCAATTTGCTTTAAAAATTGATCTACCAATAAGTAAAGACAAGTGCATCACAACAAAATAAATCATTTTTCGATATTTCACAAGTTAATGTGCATGTGTCGACTATTTTTTAATGATTTGGTGTCTTTGTACTCAAACTTTCCTAAGTTGATTTCCCATATAATTAACCCCCTTATTTCCAGTAATTGGCGTGGACATAGTAACAGCAGAATCGATATACGGTTTCGAGCCAACGCAACTGAATCGCTACAGCGAATCTTATACAACTGAGAAAGTGATACTACCAGACACCTCTGCGTTCATACACTCGCCCATAGTAGCTCCTCTCTACTATGGCAATGGGAAAGTCAATAAGAACAAGAAACCTTCCAGCCCTACTGTGTCGTTCCCGAAGTATAACAACTACGTGAAGAATAAGAATAAATTCGATAAGTTTACTAGAGTGCTGCTGCCTTTGGATCTGCTTGGAATAACCAATAACA
The DNA here is from genome assembly GCA_030180105.1 of Hyles lineata. Lineage (NCBI taxonomy): Eukaryota > Metazoa > Arthropoda > Insecta > Lepidoptera > Sphingidae > Hyles > Hyles lineata. The sequence goes on along the minus strand of JARJEE010000002.1, from coordinate 4,304,096 downwards.
ATTTGCAAGGTAATTTGATCATGTGATTTTCTATGTTTTAGACTACATGATATTCGCAATTTCAATTGTATTTTGGGCCTGATTTGTCGATGTCCTTAGTTACTGGTGGTAGGTGGTAGGTCTCTCATATGTGAGAGGCCATGTGGGTGGGTACCACCGCAGTGTCTATTTCTCCCGTCAAACAGCAGTGTAAACGCACTGTTGTGTTTCGGGTTGAAGGGCATTGTAGCCAGAGTAACTACTGGACATATTGATACTTAACATCTTATGTCTCAGGATGGCGAGCGCAGTGGAATGCCAAGCATTGCTTTGTAATTCAAGGTGTTGTTTGGTTTTGCTACTGTTCATGAGCGGTCGTATCGCTTACCATCAGGCGAACGGCATGCTCGTCTCGCCATTCATAGCAATAAAAAAAAAAATTTTTTAGTATATTTTTAGTAGGGTTTTTATTGATTTTACTTAGTTAAATTGGTATATTTGGCTATATTAATCATTCTTTCCTTATTCTTGATGTTCCTATTTTAAAGTTGACTTTAAAAAATTCAATATAAATTTTCCTTCCACTTATAAACGTATCTGTCCATTAAAATTCTGTATTTATCGAATAACTTCTTTTGAAAAGAGCAACGCTACAGTTTCTTGCCCGTTCTTCTCTGGCAAAAACAGCCTTGTAAACCTGATGGTCATAAAAAAAAGTGACCAAATCTAAATAATGTACTAAATTTTATGGGTTCAACAAAAAATTTCATTTCAATAGAAAAACTATTTTCCCCTCAGACAACTTAGACACAAACTACGAGTCCCGTGCAGTGTTCGCATACCTGCAATACTCTCGCAACACCTCCCAACTCATGCCGCTACACATGGACGAGTCGGTGAGCCGTCGCTGGGGCGTCAACATCACGGTGGGCTCGCCCGTGCTGCAGGTCGCGCTGTACGTGCCCGAGTACGTGTGGATACGGGAGTCTAGGGAGGAGGTGTTCGATATGAACGCGGAGGATGCTGATGGTATGTATAGATATGTTTTATTAATGTATTGTTCCAACGAGTCGGTGAGCCGTCGCTGGGGCGTCAACATCACGGTGGGCTCGCCCGTGCTGCAGGTCGCGCTGTACGTGCCCGAGTACGTGTGGATACGGGAGTCTAGGGAGGAGGTGTTCGATATGAACGCGGAGGATGCTGATGGTATGTATAGATATGTTTTATTAATGTATTGTTCCAACGAGTCGGTGAGCCGTCGCTGGGGCGTCAACATCACGGTGGGCTCGCCCGTGCTGCAGGTCGCGCTGTACGTGCCCGAGTACGTGTGGATACGGGAGTCTAGGGAGGAGGTGTTCGATATGAACGCGGAGGATGCTGATGGTATGTATAGATATGTTTTATTAATGTATTGTTCCAACGAGTCGGTGAGCCGTCGCTGGGGCGTCAACATCACGGTGGGCTCGCCCGTGCTGCAGGTCGCGCTGTACGTGCCCGAGTACGTGTGGATACGGGAGTCTAGGGAGGAGGTGTTCGATATGAACGCGGAGGATGCTGATGGTATGTATAGATATGTTTTATTAATGTATTGTTCCAACGAGTCGGTGAGCCGTCGCTGGGGCGTCAACATCACGGTGGGCTCGCCCGTGCTGCAGGTCGCGCTGTACGTGCCCGAGTACGTGTGGATACGGGAGTCTAGGGAGGAGGTGTTCGATATGAACGCGGAGGATGCTGATGGTATGTATAGATATGTTTTATTAATGTATTGTTCCAACGAGTCGGTGAGCCGTCGCTGGGGCGTCAACATCACGGTGGGCTCGCCCGTGCTGCAGGTCGCGCTGTACGTGCCCGAGTACGTGTGGATACGGGAGTCTAGGGAGGAGGTGTTCGATATGAACGCGGAGGATGCTGATGGTATGTATAGATATGTTTTATTAATGTATTGTTCCAACGAGTCGGTGAGCCGTCGCTGGGGCGTCAACATCACGGTGGGCTCGCCCGTGCTGCAGGTCGCGCTGTACGTGCCCGAGTACGTGTGGATACGGGAGTCTAGGGAGGAGGTGTTCGATATGAACGCGGAGGATGCTGATGGTATGTATAGATATGTTTTATTAATGTATTGTTCCAACGAGTCGGTGAGCCGTCGCTGGGGCGTCAACATCACGGTGGGCTCGCCCGTGCTGCAGGTCGCGCTGTACGTGCCCGAGTACGTGTGGATACGGGAGTCTAGGGAGGAGGTGTTCGATATGAACGCGGAGGATGCTGATGGTATGTATAGATATGTTTTATTAATGTATTGTTCCAACGAGTCGGTGAGCCGTCGCTGGGGCGTCAACATCACGGTGGGCTCGCCCGTGCTGCAGGTCGCGCTGTACGTGCCCGAGTACGTGTGGATACGGGAGTCTAGGGAGGAGGTGTTCGATATGAACGCGGAGGATGCTGATGGTATGTATAGATATGTTTTATTAATGTATTGTTCCAACGAGTCGGTGAGCCGTCGCTGGGGCGTCAACATCACGGTGGGCTCGCCCGTGCTGCAGGTCGCGCTGTACGTGCCCGAGTACGTGTGGATACGGGAGTCTAGGGAGGAGGTGTTCGATATGAACGCGGAGGATGCTGATGGTATGTATACAGAGTATTAATGGTTTCTAGATTTAGGCATGTTACACTTTGAAAAAAAACTATTATTTACGGATGTTATTACAGGTTCTTACATTGTATTTTTTTTCGTTCGGGAATTAATTATTGAGTTATGTTAATAAAAATATTGGAATTATCGATTAGTAGGATATCTATTTTATGCCACAATTTTTAAGGTAGTCAATGTCTCAAATATTTTAGTGGAGCAGTCCGATAAATTTCCAGTTGGATGAGTGTTCATTAAACTTAAAATATATATTCTAAGCGCTTCAATTTATTGACCAAAATTCGTTATATTAACTGGAGAGTCTACCTGGATGTATTTGCCGCTATAAAACTGTGACATAATATATTAATCATAGAGTTATAGACATTTATCCCTAAATTTAGTGAAAATATTTGGAATAAAAAATGATTTTTTGTCAACACAGGTATAGTATACGCAAACAGAGGCAACCACCATCAAAACAGTAACCACGTAAACATAAGCCCTTCCAAGCAATGGCCTCACGGCTCCGACGAAGAAACATCAAACGACCACGGCCCAATCCTCATACAACCATCATTCAAGAAACAGGAGAAATCAATTTACACTGGAGACACCTTCCAAGAAAACGACTCGTCTTACGTAGCAGAGAAACTAGAACAGGACGGACCTAAAGTACTAGCCTTAGTAATGGAACCAAATGAGAAAAAAGATACAGGGAACGGGACTAAAGATACGGGAAAGATTAGGCTGATGTACAAAAGCCTAGGTGGGATAAGACTGAAGAAGCCGATAAGACTACAGATGTGGCTGGATATTAATAGGGAGACGTTTGGGTCTAGAACGAACCCACAATGCGTGCATTGGTCTACTTTGAGAGGGTAAGTAGCGTTTTGGATTTTGTATTGTGACATAAGTGTTGGAGTACCTAATAATCTCCTTTTATGGCGTTATTGTTAGGTCATATTTTTTGTGATAACATTTTTATCAATATTTCAATATTATAACGTACATGGCTTTTTCCACGCTATCAGCTTATATTTGCGTCATTAATGTATCCACGACGTTCTTCTTCTTCTTGAAACTAATGATTTATATGTTGATAAAAAAATCCTAACAAAACAAAAAAAAGAAAAAGTAGTAAGTAAGTGTACTTAGTTTACGATGTGGCATAAAAAATATTGGACGAGATTACATAATTTTCTAAAGTATAAAAAACTTCCGATCGTAAAGTCGAAATCTAGAAATTACATTGTACCCTTACCTTAGATAATTATGATATCAAGGTATGTAAAAGCTTCTTCATAGATCGTAAAAAATCAGTGTACTAATATTGTTGACAACAGGCCAGGCGAGTGGTCGCGCGTGGGTTGCCACACCGAGATCGACTACGACTGGTCACCATACTCCAACGAACCTCTGCTCATCAACTGCACCTGCAACCACCTCTCCACCTTCGCCGTGTTGGTCGACGAAGTGGATATTGAGGTGAGTGCTACTACTTCATATAATATTAAAGTTTTAGGCAAAAAATTTACGGTGCATTTTATAATGAATTCTAACTCTGTGTGTCTGTTGTTTATAACACCTCGAGTTTAAAACCTTGAAAAAATTGTATTTCTAACTTTGAATGACAATTTTATGATATGAAATTACATACAGGATCATAACAATCACTAAGAATGACTTACGATGCCCTTCCTCTTCTTTCTTCTTCTTTTATCTTTTCATTTTCTTGAATTTAGTATTACTATCCTAAACAAAGTTCAAACAGAATAAATGAAACTGTGCTATAACTTTTAAAATCTAAACCCTAACCTAAAAATATCTTTATCATTTTCAATTGGTTCATGTATCTTCCAGTTTGTTATAAACTTATTCTCTTTACAGTTCATCCCGGAGCCGTCTCTCTTGGAATCAGTGACGTCATACACAGCATTCAGTATATCCCTGCCACTCCTGCTGACTACATGGGCAGCTCTGTGCCTCATGAGGGGCGGCGCGTCCACGGTGTCCAACACTATACACAAGCACCTCATATTCTGTGTGTTCATGGCGGAACTGCTGTACTTGGTGGCTTTGAAGGCAAGGACTTCGCTCGTGCAGAATGAGGTATGTGTAATCATTTTTGTTTTTGTTGCATTATTTTCCGATTGGATTTTTTGGGTGAATTAAAACATAATAATCAATCTATGTTCAATGTTGGATGTTTTAAATACATGCATCTGTTCCTTTTAACACGCTTTTATCTACGTAAACGTCCACCAACCGATTTCTAAATGTACCCTATTTCTAATTACATTAATTCTGTCATTACATTAACATTGACAGTCAAAATAAACCTTATTAATACCATCATAAAGTTGACATTACATTGACAAACCTCTAAAGAGGTCGTGACGTCAGAGTACTTATTACGCGCGGCGCTGCATTATTGATGTGTACTGTGGTTACAGTTCGCGTGCAAGGTGATGGCGATGGCGCTGCACTACTGGTGGGTGTGCGGCGTGGCGTGGGGCGCGTGCGAGGCGTGGCACGTGCGGCGGCTGGTGCGCGAGGTGCGCGACGTGAACCACGGCGGCGTGTGCGCGCCGCTGGCCGCCGCCTACGCCGCGCCCGCCGTGGCGCTGGCGCTCGCCGCCGCGCACCACCAGCACCAGTACGGAAACGCGCTCTTGTACGTACACAATACTTATTTATTGTTGGCCATGTAAATTATAGGCAATTAAATAGCTTTTATGACTCTACACTATTACTGTTGGCTACTCCTACTATCCTACTAATATTATAAATGCGAAAGTTTGTGTGTTTGTTACCTCTTTACGCTCAAACCATTGAACTAATTTTAATGAAATTTGGTATGGAGATAGCTGACACCCTGGATTTAACACATCGGCTACTTTTTATCCCAACAAAATGTAGAATTCCCGTGGGATATGCACGAACTTAAAATATTATATATTTGATACTCTTTCAAACTCAAACGAATGAGATGGGAAGTTTAAAGTACAGCAGTGATGTCGAGTTTAAATATTTATAACAGTTGCCATGGGGAAATAGCTCCTGTGTTTCTTTTGGACTGGATTCAAAAATACCCACACCCGGGCAAAGCCGGTCGGACCGCTAGTACTAGTAATAACTAAACTTGTAAAATCAACCTCTGTGGCACCTTATAACACTCCATAAATAATACCTTCAATATCTAATTTCGAGTACAAAGTATCATCACTAGTATTTGCAAATCTATATCTTCAGATTTAAGTTCTTTGTATAAAGTCAATAAGAGTTGTCTTTACCACAATCAAATATTTTTGCATCACAATTAATATAACCTAATAAAAAATAAGTTTGCCCCAATTTATCGACATTTGCATTTTGTAAAAATAATAATAATATTTTGATTTCATTTATCTATAATTTCACGTACTTCTATAGTTGTTGGGTGAGCTGTCACGAGCCGGTAGTGTGGTGGGTGGTGATCCCGGCCGGGCTGTATGCGAGCGCCGCCTTCATCTTCCTCGCCGGAGCCACAAGAGCCGCCTTCACCGTTAGAGACCACGTCACTGGATTTGGCAATTTGAGGTATGTTAATATGTGATTTAATTTTGTAAATATGGCGATAGGCTCGCCCCCTATCATATCATGGGACGGAACAAACAAGGCGAATATGTGTGTCCTGTGGCACCTCTGCCTACCCCTTCGGGGAAAAAGGCGCGAGTTTACGTATGTTTGTATGAATGTAAAATGTGAATGTACCAACCTGCACTAGGCCAGCGTGGTAGACTATATGGCCTAACCACTCGCATTCGTACTCTCGATTGTAGAGTAGGCCCGTGCCCTGCAGTGGAATGTATAGGGGCTGATACAGATACAGATAAGATGTGAATATAACTTTTAAGTATACAAATATATTTGAAAAGTTTGGTCCTTCGAGCCGGATAGGTACTGAAAAATGTAAGACATTGTATATGTTATCAAATGTTATAAATATTATCGTAAATGCGGTATTTATTAAATTTGTATACCCGCTTACTACTTCGATATAATAAATGTTTATGTACATTTTATTCAGGTAAATTGCATCCATATTTAAACACCGATTGGCGATTCTAAAAAAAAATATACGCATATTATTATACAGGATGCTCCTAGCAGTCAGTATAGTATGCCAACCCCTCCTCTGCGTGGCCTGGGCGAGTGCATTACTACTGGGCAGCGAAGCAGGCGATAGAAGGAATGTCCTCAGCGCAGTGTTATCAGCCGCTGTAGCACTACACGCCACCGCGGCTTCACTCGGCTACATCGCTTTCAATATACGAGTTAGGGATAATTTGAAGAGGTGAGTAAAAATACCTATTAATTGAAAGTACCGATCTATATTATTACTGATTTGTTTAGTGTCTAAATAATGAAAAAAAAAACTTGTTCTTTACTATTTTGTATAAGAATTTCGCTTGACATAATACGAGATAGCACTTGTCTTACGCGTACTATTTCGAAAATATCAACATCACTATATTATGACATAATTCTTGGTAACTCACAAATTGGACCGATACAGCAGCTATACTTTGAATTTTCTAAATATTTAATTCTATATGTATATTTAAGTACCTAAAAACATGTCAACAGGACTGTACTGAGATGCTTAGGGAAGAAAGTGCCCCTAGCTGACACTTCAGTCATCATTAGCAGCAGTGCTAACTTGTCACAGATTAATAGGTAAGAATTAATAAACATTTATTTTAAAATCTATCAAAAATACAAAATTAGTTTTTGGTGGTATTTTACGGTGATTGTTATGATTATTCAAATCAACATGAATAGTGATGTAGGACCTCCTGTAGTGATTCACATGTATGCGACTTCGATCAGGTAAAATTGTTGTGATTAATTATTCAATTTCGATAATCGGCACCCGTTTTCATTGTTCAGGTCTTCTTTAGCGTACCACAGTAGCACGGAGCCAGGTCGACAGATGCGCAACATTGGAATATCTGCTTCCTCCACCACGTCTAGATCTACTACCAAGACTAGCTCCAGTCCTTACAGGTAAATTGAATTCAAAATTATTATTTTTTGCTTTATTTAGCATGCTTAAGAATATATACAATATTTGTTAGTAAATAACATAAGAAAACCACGAAGGTTTATATTTATGCTATCAGAGTTGACAATGGGGATATAACTTATAACAAGACATTAAACTGTACTGTTATTAGGAATTTGAGTTGAATGCAGTCACATTTAAATTATTTAAAAAGTATGTCTTGAATTTATATTCGATGTTTCTTGGCGTTAAACTATCACGTAAATCTGGGGGTATTCTGTAAATTAAACGCGGCACAAGGTAGGAGGCCGATCCCTTACCTTAAGAATACAAATACTTATAGGAGATTTACCTCCTTCCTCTCAGATCTCTGAGAGGTATGTCGCTTAAATAAGCATAAAGAAGAAAATTTCATAATATGTAGGCCGACAGAATAGTGTCAAATGGAGGAGGTAGCATTTTGGCAATCTAAATATTATAACATGCATGGTAATACATTTACAATCAGATACGGTGTAGTCGCTTTATCGAGCTATGGTAAAAATTAATGCTGAATAGCGATCTTCTAAGATCATTTCTCAGCTCTACAGTCTGCTTCTGTAGCATTCTTGATTATTAGAATCAATTTATTTATAATTCTGCCATTTCTGGATATTCTATAAAGTACGAGGTATAAAACTTTCATTAAAGTTGCAAATATTTTGTTTGTTCACAGTCGCAGCGATGGTCAGCTGCGTCACACGAGCACTTCTACATCAAATTACAACACAAGCGCCAGTGACATGCCTGCTTATCTAAGAGGATTTGACTCCTCCTTCCACACCAGGAAAGATGGTGAATAATACCAACTATTTTAAGGTTTTAACTTGTGGTTATGGAAATTATGAATGGAACTACTCAGAATTTTTTAAAGGCACTGATTTTATTGTTTTTTTTTTTATTGCAATGAATGGCGAGGCGGGCATGCTGTTCGCTTGCGAAATTGCTTTAGAGCGATAAGACCGCCATTTGTACTTTGTTGTTTTGTATTGTTTCTAAACTGTTATACCTTTTTACCGTGTACAATAAAGAATTAAATAAATAAAGAGCAATAAATTATTTTTAGGGGCCGTCCATAAATCACGTGAGGCTTGAAAAGGGGGGGGGGGAGTAGTAAGATATTACGTATTGATTTTGGATAGGGCGGGGGAAGTCTTAAATCTCACCACATACGACTAAAGGGGAGGGGTGATTAAAATAATGCTAAATAAAAGATCACGTGATTAATGGACGGTCCCTTAGATACATGGTTTGTGTGTTAGGAGAGAGCTGTCGTCGTCGCAAGGCGGAGGCGGCGGCGGGCGCGGAGGCGTCGGACTCGGAGAGCGAGGGCAGCGCGCGCTCGCTGGAGCTGGCGTCCAGCCACTCCTCCGACGACGACGAGACCTCCACGCGCCGCTCCTCGCACCCGCCCTCCGCCACGCGTACGCACCCGCACGCACCCGCACACACGCACGCACACGCACACACACACACACTCACACGGACTCACACGCCAAAAGCTACCTACTTATTATATGTATTGCAATGAATGCCGTTCGCCTGATAGTAAACGATACAACCGCTCATGAACGGTACCAAAACCAAACAATACCTTTAATTACAAAGCAATGCTTCGTATTCCACTGGGGTGGTACCTACCCAGGCAGCCTCTCATATATGAGAGACCTATCACCAGTATATCATAGTTATAAATACCTCAATGATGCGATTTCTGTACAAACGCACTGATTTCTCATAATTAACTAATCCAAGGGCTCCCACATGACATTCATACCTGACCAGGCAGCGACCATCATTCAAAATGATAACAATCTTCTCATAGGTTTGATAAAGTTCAAAGAGAGCAATTAACAAATATTTAAACGGTGTTTAAAATACCAAGACCAAAATGTATCCACACAGAAAATTAATTACATATTATAAATTACATATTTATTGATTATTCCCAATGTTAAGTGACATCATCACAGGTTTATAACGAAATATATTATTTTCTTAGGGGAAAGAGGAACAAGCGGTAGCGGCAGCAACTACTTACCAAATATCACGGAAGGAGCACCATTGGCCATCGCGCCGAGATGGCCTTCACATATACGAGAAGGTACTTTCCCTATTCACTTCTAAATTTATTTTTACCATATCCTCGTTTATATGTCATGTTTACTAGTCAAAATAATTACCGTGATAATAAAAAAAACGATATTAACTTAAACTTACACCTCCCCTAGAATCGAACCGTCCCGAGACAGGGCGTTGGTCTCAGGAGACGGGCTCGGACACCGAAGCCATGAACGCGGGCATGGCCTCCCCCTCCCCCAACCCGCTGCCCAACCCTGACCTCACCTCCGACGTGTACCAGCTCAGCCGTCACCGACTCAAGCCCTCCATCCTCGAGAACGTGCACGATACCTATGTTGCCAGCGTAGACGCGTCACGACTTCCGCTCGATAATAGGTAATCTGCTCATATTATTTATTGGTAGGACAATTATTTTTTTTAGAAAATAATAAATCCATTTTATATTTATTATAATTGATGTTTAATCATGATCTAAATTAATAGTGAAAAAATTGAATTTAGTAGTTCATATATTTTTGGCTCTAAATGTCAAGCAATACTTTCAGTCCTTTATATTTTAAAAATAAAAATTTTCTTCATGAATTGTTGATTAAGATGGGTAAAGGAGAAATAATAAGACTAAGTGCAATAATATTATTTTAAAACTAACACTATATTTTTGTATAACACCAATCCACCTTGCAGATACGGCGTAATGGAGAACGAGCTGATGTACGGCGTGATGCCGACAGACGCCGAAAAACAAATGCAATACGACCCCAATTACCCCATCTCCCCAACCATGTACAGATTACCTGGCAACCCTTACGGCTCCAAAACGTACCTACCTACAAGAACTTCAGACTACGGCTTCAGCCCTACAAAGTACCTCAATGCAGATACTAATATGTACGGGTCCCGGGATTTTAGAGATTCTGGAGTATCGACCCGGGAACACGATGGATACCCCCCAAGGGATTTTAGGGACTCGGGGATAGCGACTATGTTGAAGAACGACTACCAAAGGAAGATGGAGAGTCATTATGGCGGTGACTACAATGATAGGATGTCTGAGGGATCGGACAAGCACCATCCGCATGATAAATATCTATTCCCTTATACAGGTATGTAAATATCAGAGTTTTAATTCGAGTGATAATTTGAGTGATAGTACGTCTAAACCCCTGAATCCTGCCGATGTAATTTGTACTTTTAATGTAGATTGAGTAGAGCAAGTTGAAATATCCAGTAATAAAGTTGTGTATAAATATGATATAGGTATCTTTGGAAACTTAAAACAGTGTTGCCAAGTCAATAAATACAATATTGTGTTATCAGTATATTTTCATTATAAGGCAACATTTTCTATCACAGCTAAATATTATTTTTTAATTTTTAGTTACAAAAGTGTGTGCTTTATTTTATTTTCTTTTGTTATTTTATTTAATTACGATAGGGCTTTGAGTGTGAACCGCTTGTGAGATTTTGTTTGCATTGCTTGTAGCTGAGGAAGACCACGCTAACTTGCGCGGCATCAGCCAGTCACCGCAAGTCCGTAGTGAGATGGCACGTCCAGGTAATCCAAGCTTACAGAATCACAGCTCTTATACATTTTTAGAACTCTGGCAACCCTATTGATTCTAAAAATATGAGTAACAACCAGTACAGTTACACAAAAAAAAATCTTGTATAGGCGATCTATCATTTGTTATTTATTGTTTCCTGCTGAATGCAAATAAGAAGAGTACATGAGATTGGGTTCGGCCAAAATTATACCAGGGATTTACCGAAACCACTTATAATATTCTTTTCTTAAAATACTAAATTCAGCTCATCAAATAAATAGGAAATTATAGCCTTAGTCTTTGGGACTTTTTGTAGTTGCATTTTCATATCTTCAAAGTACTCGTTACCCAAATGTTTACTTAGAAAACACTCTTGTAATTTCTATTTTTTAAAGTTTGTAACACAGTCGTTAATTACAGGTGAATCCCAACAACAAATGGGGGCGCCACTAGCTAGCATGGGCGAGACGAGCGAGTAAGTTAAATGCGATGGCGCATAACCATATTCTATAGTTCTTAAATATACATGCATGTATAAAAACTTTTGCATGATACAAATCAATGGATAAAAGACAAAATATAGTCCAGTGAACTTCTAGGATATATTGATTATATCAACATAGGTTTTGTTGAATGAAACTATACGATCTTATTATGCTATATAATTATTATCATAGCAACTTTGATAGCAAAATGTAAAAGTATTGTAAAAATTCTGTTCTTTAAAATTAATAACTCCAACGAGATCTAAAGTGGTGGAACAGAACTAAATTATACTAAACGCCTTTCAAAATATATAAAGCATATATCCTACAATAAATAAATATGTTTGCTAAGTGTCTTCTCAGAGGATTCCGAAATAAAGACTATAAATGCATTGAAGACTCTGTGGCACAGTTGGTTAGACGCCGGCTGTGAAACGAAAGGTCGCGGGTTCGATCCCCGTATCGAATCAAATATTTGTGTGAACCACAAGTATTTGTTTCGGGTCTGGGTGTTTGTGAGACCGAAAGTCTCTCGTAGTTCCTGATACCCACGACACAACACTCGATCTTAGTGTAGGGTCAAGACTATGTATGTGGCTGTTGGGTGTATTATTTATTATTGTATAATGAATTGTCAATAGATGGTGGCGGTTGTATGAGAAACACTCATTGTAATCATCTTTTGCTTTGCTAACCGGTGGTGTTGCCGTGCGCAATCATCTTCAACCATGTTAGGGATGAGGTAATCTATCTAAGTTCATAACATTTACAAATTAGAGCTATATTTTACTCGCATCTAAATCTCATTGCAGTGGTATAGGTATATATGGATTAACATTATAAATATATTTTTTTAATGTCTGTAAAATTTGCTCTAATTTATCAAATATAATTTAATGCATGCATTTCCTTACGAAAACAGTAAGTTATGTTGCTCTTTGAGTGAACTATTTTTTCGTCCTGCAGTGCAATAACTCAACAAATAATAAAGTCGTTTACAAGTCCATGTCTTAATCGGTAGTTTTGTTCTTAAACGAAAATATTGCGAAATTAGCATTTTTTTACAATCCGGGCACTAAATGTGCGAGACACGCTGTTTTAAGCCGTTATTTACTTATGATCGGTCTCTTTTCTGCTTCGGTAACTTCTTGTTAAAGATAAATTGGTTATAGAGATAAGAGACCGACCGTTTATCTTTCGTAAGGATCATGGTTAGTTTTCTTTCCCAAATAGAGTTTTAAGCGGGTGCCATTATAAATAAATATAAAAAATCTTAGTACAGCTACCTAACAGCTATTTATGTAATAGTTGCTTGTTAGATAAGATAATATGGATAAGGTTTACACCAAGTTGGTTGTGATGATAAAAATTGATGACCGTTCAATCTTGAACTTGATAACTATTTAATAAATGTTCATTTATTGTTTATCTTCACAGGAAATCTACTATTGAAGACGACGCGGAAACGAGAGTGTAATGACATAAATAGTACAAGATTTCCAATGAATCTCAATTAGTTGATTAATTAAATTTTTAATAGTTAGCGTTTCTGATTAGTATTAATTTTCGTCAAGACTGTCAAACGATCAGTTCCCACTGCCATAATGTAAATTGTATTTATTTGTTCGTGCTTTAAAGTAGAAAATAAACTCATATTAGATACAGCGTGTAGTTTTTTCAATACTCAATTTTTCAATTAGTGTAGGTAAATGAAGTTTTTGTATAAGCGATAAAATAATATGTAAAAACGTTTTAATTATTTTACTTACAAACAACTTAATTGCATTTATTTGTAAGAAATAGGTAATAAGGTGTATAAATTTCGCATTTCGCCGACAGAATGTAGACTAGATTCGGAAAATCTGTGCATAGTTTTCTAGACCTAGAAATTATGTAAATAAAATTGCGAAAATTATTGAATTAATTATTTCGTGCGGCGAAAACCTAAGATGTTACTAGGGATCACTAAACTGCATTATATGCAAACTGTTAGGTAGTTGATGTATTTAAACTAAAATGATACGTTAAGATTAACAGTTTAATTACTTTTTGCGAATGTTTCGCTGTAATTAGTAACGAATAAAAAGATCTCATTCTGAACACCTATCATTTTAGTTATTCTTAACTTAGAGCTAATGCTATAATAGAAAAATTGGAATTCTAAAGAATGTTTTTGGGTGCATAAAAAACTGAGTTGAAATTTAAATCTCAGTTTTGATTTTTCCAAAGTCAAGTCATGTAAATAGTCATCTTTCTTGTAAGTTACACGTTGAATGCTTAGAAATTGATAGAAATTAGTCTTATTTTTATATAATGCTATGAAACAATTAAAAAAAATGTTTACGTCCGAGACTTGATTCGAAGATGTTTAATGGTGCGTGATTCTACCGATAGATGCAGACTTGGCATGTTAAGCTAGTGCGATCGACTATGTATTTTGGCAAGAAGTAACTAGTAGGCTGGAAAAGTCTCATTTATAAACTGATGCTCCAATATAAAACATTACTTGAAAATAAAATGAGTTAACAAATAACAAAATTGGAACATGCTGTATGTAGATCACATGCTTCAGTTCAAATTAAGAAATTATGTTATAAATGAATAATGGATTTTATTGTGTTTGCATTTTTGTGTAAATAGTGTGTTGCGTGTGTATTGAGCGTTTTAATAAGAAGAAGAGTCCACCTATTTTGTAAATAAATAGATTTTTACACTTATAACAAGTAAAATTAGAATAAAACTAGTGGAATATTAAGGAGAAGCTTTATTTACGTATTACTTAGAGACAGATTGCCATACTTATTTTAATAGATCTGTGTAAAATAAGCTCCGTAATTTATTTTGAATTAAATGTTAGGTGCAACCAAAGCAAGAATACCACAAGCTCGTTAGTGTAGAACTCCGCAGGTTCTCACACCTTTAGGTTATTAGTAAATAAATATCTGTCCGTGCATTCTTAAATATATTATGTAAAAGTTTACAAAATACATTTATTACGTCAAAACTTTTTCACGTTACTCTCTGCTCAGATATCTGCTTTATAATAAGCCATAAGTTTACATTAATTGCTTTTGAATGTGTATTGTGAACAAATAAATTTTCGGCTCATTCTACCCACATTCCAATTTGTGATACGTTTATTTGTATATTCATTTTAATATTTTTATTTTTACAACAGACTTATAATACAAAACTTGTGGACTTGTTTTACAATGAAATAAAATATTTTATTGCTATGGATTTTGTTTTATTTTTCGTGCCTATATACACCGAGGAACCAGATCAAAATGAGGCTGGGAGATGTACGAGGTAATGGGAAATAAAAATACAATTTAACTTTTATCTATTTATTCATCAACATACATAATATCTACATTTGCACAAATAATTAACTTAGAATTACATCAGTAAACTGTACTTATGACTGATATAATACTTTTACAATCGTTTTGTTTCAAATATATTTGCACATCGTGCCTAATAGCCATTCTCGTTTTAAATCGATTTTAAATTCTTCGATTGATATTCAAACAATCTATGGCATTCACATTAACACCTATAGTAAAGTTTTATAAGGATATGAATTTACAATAAATTAGAACAGGGAAGCAACTAATATTTACAAGTGGATGATTTAAAAAATATGTGGTTTAAATTTTATCTATACCAGACATTAAGAGGACGTTTTCAATAGATACAGATGTCGAGGTATAATATAAATAGATTTAATTTTATAAATATTTAAGATAAACAAAGCTCCAAGCAAATGTGTCTCTTTTAATCTGTATCTACTGGAAAAATACAACTGACTTGAAATATAATATGTACACATATTTTTGTACAAAACAAGGTATTGAGTTGAAACCAATGAAAGCTTTTATAAAACTTGTAATTAAGGTTTATGGAATGTTTAAATCCTTAACAAAAATGACTCGATACAATATTGTAATACCGAGGCGCAACAACCCCATACCTCTGATTTGTGATAACTGTTCCATCACGATATTCGTAACATTCTCTACAATTCTGTATCCAGTCAACATGAATATAAGGATACTGTTATGGTTATACAACACATCTCTATTGGTTATAAAGTTGTCAAAAAACACTCCAATTTGAATAAAAACTGTAATATCTGTGACCTTAGCACAAAATGCATTACATAGAATTAAAACAATATAGTATCAGTCCAACAGATGCATACAAATTTAATGATTAGCAGTCAAAACATCATGTATATACTTCTCACCGGTTTGTAGAAAAATAGGGTTTGGCTTTGTATAATGTATGTTTGATGTAGTGCTAAGATCAGATATTTGTAATGACGATACAAGAAAATTTTGCATAACAACATAAACACATCAACAGTTAGGAAATATACACATTATCAACACTGCAATAATATTTGTTAAGCTTTACTCCTGTGATAAACAGAGGTTTGTTCGAGCACTGGATACTTTGATTTCATTTGTGTTTTTCCATAGTCGAGGCTGGGACGATCCAGTGCATTTTCATACTGAAAACAGAAAAACACACAAATTAACATGAAGCTTAAAAAGGCTATGACTATATTTTAATTATTAATGTGACCAAGAAACATACACATGACATATGAAAATCCCTATGACCTATTTATTTTTTAAATGGGCAGAGTGTGAGAAGGCATGCAACTTGGCACAGTTTTATATTAAATAAGAAGTACTATCACAATATGCCTATTTTATTATGTATGAATTGTGACTTGCTTGCATTTAACGTTCTTTCAAGTTATACAATATTAGTGGCATTATTTTGATTAATTATGAAACATTGGTTTAATAACTTGAAAACAAGACATGTATGGATTAATCATGAAATTTAAGTCATGGTTTCCTATGTATAATAAATGTTATTCAAAGGCATAAAAATTTACCTCTGTTTTATTCTTAACAAAGAAATTTACACAAGGCCCAAAGAAAAAATGCTCTTGTGAGTCATCTAGTTATATAAAGCCATTTTCATTCTATCCTTTCATGTATATTCTTTTATAATTTCTTTCAGAAATTTCTTCATTACAACTTTAATATGGCATTATGAACAATATATTATGTTACTTGTAAGCCAAAAATAAAATACATACACAATTATATATTCTAACTAATATGTTATATATGTTGTTACTAGTATTATGTAAAAATAAAATAAATGCTATGTTAATAAAGAGACGTAACAACTTCATAAATCAATAATTACAGCAAACAAAATGACTCATCTAAAGTAATCATAGTTTCTAATAGCATTGTAGTTGAATGTAGCACCAAAGCTTTAATAATGAATAGGGCAATTAACTTCATCCAATTAGTTTTTTAATAAAACAAATTTTTGTAATATAATATATTTTTGCATTCAAAGAACACAATGAGCAAATTTACAAAGAGCATGTGACATTCATGAAAACAGTTTCAGTACCATCTCAACATCACACTTACACATGCGCTAATATTAAACTATTAAAGCAAGAAGCACAGCAATACTCACACTTAAAATAACTGTTCTTCTTAAATTACTGGTTGCCCATTTTGACTTTTGACGTCATGTAAATGCCAACAATCAGGCCGAACAAACCAATGGCCGATCCGAAGATCTCGACAATCAGGATTTTGACGAAAAGAGCAGCGTTGGCTGCGTCTGCTAAGGCTGCTCCGGATCCGACGATGCCGACAGCGATACCGCAGAATAAGTTGACCAAGCCCACGGCGAGACCAGCTCCAAACATCACGTATCCAGCCATCCAGTTTTGCTGCTTGATGGTGAGGTCAGTCAGCGGCTCTGTGTATCTTTCCAGCATACCCGACAGCACGATGGCAGTGATCAGGCCGTAGATAGCGACAGCCTCGCAGAAGATGACGGAGATCAAGTTCTTGGTCTTGATTCTGGGTGCTTTGACACCACCACCGACTATGCTCACTCCGGTCGTGTGGATTCCCATGGCGGCGCCCACGACGGACAGGGCGACGGAGAAGGCGATTCCCAACGTCCCCCACATATAGGGGGACGTGTTCTCCAAGAACCATCCGAAACTGATCTGCTCACCCTTCCCATTCAGCACGTAGTACAGCGAAAATATCGGTATGGCGAGGCCAACCAGCAGCACGAACAGGTACGTCAGGAAGTATCTCATCTTGAGATTTTGGTTGAGAAAATTGGAGCTGTTTTACCCGCTTATCCCGAAAGGGACGGCCTTTTTTCGCCCAATTTTTGCCTTGACAAGAAAACTCAAAACGGAGAGGTCTTGTGATCACAAGATGTCAGAGACAATAGAAATGTTGCTAGTGTTGAAAGTTTACATCATCAACCCCTTGTGACTCAAGAGTCATTATTTATTTTTGTCGCAAAATTTAGTTCAAGCAAAGAAGTCTAAAGGAGTGGAAGAAACTGTATACATCTATAGAGTTAAAACACAAAATAAGGGATGTATGTAATTAATAATTATTATTTGGTTGAATAAAATTTATTACCAGTTCAAAATAAGACTACGGAGAAAGAAAAATTATATTTCATAGACTAAATATCGACTATAATAACATATTTAACAGTCCTTAATAATATGGTTTGAGAAATTATAATGATATAATTAGCATATTTTTGTTTTTACTGAAATAATAAATTCCATCCTAAAAATCTTATCACATCAATCAGCTGATTATTTTTATAAAATCCCCAAATTGGTGTACTCTAGTGAAATAATTGAGTAGTCTATACTCTATGACACTTATCAATTGTCACTTGTGTTTTGCGATCCGTGCGGTGGTGCGGTGTGATTCTTCGTTCCTTCCATTTTCCCAATTTTGTTTTGCAAAAATGTAATCCCTTTTTAATTACTTTATATAACAGCTTTGGAAGTTTGAAATGAGTTACATCATTGGGAGAAAATGGAGCGGTAGTTGTGCCGCTATTATGAAGCTTGGGAAATCATCGCACAAAGATGTTTTCTGCTTACGCCAGGTTTATCGTCCGCCACTCGTACCTCGTTCTCTTCACAGTGAGCGTGGTATCCACTGTCCTCACAATTGTCCCACTTATATGGCACGAGCTACCATCGTTCTCAGATCCTATATTGGGATTTGAGACTCGTGGAACCACCTTAGCACATCGATTTATAGCGTGGGAAAATCTTATAGACGAGACCAGACCTTCGAAGAGCCTTGCCGTGAATCCTAAAGAGATAGAAGATCAAATTCGCATGAACCAAACATATAACAATAGGACAAAACAGGGCAAGCTTAGATCAGGACGCAGGCGGACGAAACAAAAAGAACGAAACCGGAAAAAGAATCTCAACTACAACAACACTGGCTATGAGAAAACTTGGTTTGATATGCCGGAAACCAACATATCCAATGACCATGTCCATTGGGGTTTTGGAGTAAATGTTACTTTTGAAGATGACAATGCTATCTTCCTTAAGGACCACACAAGGAAGCAGTGGGTATCTTTAAAAGAAATGCAGAGGAAACCCGATAAACCAATCCATATTAACTATGCCTCAGGGACTTGTGGACCACCCATATCAGAATATGCTCATCTTGTAGTAACTAATAATGATAAAACATCACTATTAACATTTGAAAATATAAAGAAGATGTGTAGATTTCAATCTCACTTAGTGGAATTGGGCGGTATGGATTATTACAATATGTGTCAAAGGTCAAGCCACTCAGAAGAGCTCTGCTGTCCCGTATGGAGTGTGCCAAATTATATAGCTCTAATATCCAACAAAAACTCTTGTGAAGACTTAAGTGAAGAAGATGTAAACAAAACTATAAACATACTGAAAAGGTGTGCTGGATACTTCCATAATTTTACTTTGATGGCATCATGTGATCTGGATCGCTGTAAAGTTCCCAAATATTGTTCCCAGTATGATGCAGTATACAATTTACTTTTTTATTTGATAGATGCAGAAGCTTTTCCACCAGCAGATATATCTCAAAGCCTTGTAAAAAATGTGATGCTCTTCTTGCCATTGCCGAGAAGTAGTACTGTTTTGCCATACTATAAGAAATTGCAAAGTTCAAATTTATCTTATGATACTCTTGTTATACCAGCTATAGATTTTGGATTAAAAAATACACTATTTGATATATGGGTCATAGAAGACACATGGTTAATAGGATTAGGTGGTATTTTTGTTTTTATTTGTGTATGGGTGTACACTAGATCTTTTGTCCTTACTTTGTTACTTTTCACAGCCATAACATATTCGCTAGGTGTGGCATACTTCTTGTATGTCTATGTGTTCAATTTAGAGTTTTTTCCCTTCATGAATTTACTAGTAATTGTAGTTGTAATAGGAATTGGTGCAGATGATGCATTTCTCTATGTTAAAGTGTGGAAAATGGTTAGTATGCAGCTTATAAGAGATAATGTTGTGAATCATGAGAATGATTTGTCAGATATTAAAAATGTATCAAGCGCAGGAGAAACTATTCTCATGCAGATACTTGAAGAGACCATCAAACATTCTGCAGTAACAATGTTTATTACCACATTGACAACAGCTGTTGCATTTTATGCTTCATATGTGAGCTATATTCCAGCCATTAATTGTTTCAGTGTCTTTGCTGGCACAGCTGTCTTAGTCAACTTTATCCTAATGATAAGCTGGCTGCCTGTATCAGTATTTATAATAGATGTTAAAATGTGTACAAGTAGTAAAAACTTCTTTGATGTTATATATAAAAAAGTTAGTGAGGTATGGGAAGATATCAGAATTGTATCTAATAGGTTTGTCATAATCTGTGTTACTAAACTGCACATAGTATTTGTTGTAATATTGGGTGCTATTGGAATGGGAAGTATATTTGTAGTTTTTCAATCACCCGGACTTCAATTGCCAGAATCAAGGCAATTTCAGCTGTTTCAAACTTCCCACCCTTTTGAACAGTATGACTTGCAATATAGGGACAAATTTCTATTTGAAAGATTTGGTAAAGATATAGGTATAGGTAGCAAAATGCCACTTAGGTGGATCTGGGGAGTTAAAGCTATAGACAATGGAAACCATATGGATCCTTTGTCAAAAGGTCATTTGGTTTTTGATGAACAGTTCTCTATTTCTGACCCAAAGTCACAAGTATGGTTGTTAGGTTTCTGCATGCGAATTAAAGCTCAACCATTTTATCAGCAAACATTGGGCCCTCTACTCCCAAATTGCTTCATTGAAAGTTTCAAAATGTACATGAGCAGAAGATGTATTGATAATATTGATAAAATTAATAGGTCTCCATGTTGTGAAACATCGCGATTTCCGTACAAGAAAGAAGTCTTTGAATTTTGTATACTAAAAGCCATTGAATCATTGTATCAAACACCTAGAGAATTATTCATGCCAGGGGTGGCAGGTCCTAAATTTCTAAGAAGTGCCAAACCACCGACTGTGGCAGCTATGGTAGTGGAATTCGAAAGTGTTGTGCCCTATTCAATGTCTTACACAGCTATGAACAATTTTTTTATGCATGTCGAAAATTGGACGCAACAAGAGTTAAAATCTGCTCCACCAGGCATGAAATGTGGCTGGTTTTTGTCAGATTTTCAATTTTATGATCTCCAAAGAACATTGGCCAGTGGGACTGTTATTGCACTTCTCTTATCAGCTGCATTAGGTTTTATAGTTTTGATACCTGCTACGTTAAGTTTTATTATTAGTGTTTGCGCATTGCTGTCCATGGTATTTTCGGCAACAGTTACAATAGCCCTTCTCGTATTAAATGGTTGGAAATTGAATATTTTAGAGAGTATTGCAATATCAACGTCTGCTGGACTTGCGGTAGATTTTAGTCTTCATTATGCTCTGAGTTTCACGAATGCTAGCGGAAGTAAATTTGCAAGAGTAAAACATGCTTTACAAGCATCCGCCGGTCCTACAATGGCTGCAGCTCTGACTACAGGATTTGCAGGTATATTTCTTTTACGATCAAATCTCCTCCCTTATTCCCAGATAGGTATATTCTTGGCGTTGATCACGACAGTCAGTTGGACTTATGCAACATTTTTTCTTTGTTCTTTATTGTACATAGTTGGAAGAAGCTCCTCGAAAGATTCTTCTCCTGAGGAAAGGAAATCTGTGTCACGAGTTAGTTCTGTATGTTCAGGTGTACCTAATCTAGAAAGTCACGAATTGGAACATTTGGCTGATAGCAATCGTACAAATCTAACACATTCTCATAGTCCGTCTAGTGCTAGTGCCACAACTGTCGTATTACATGACGATTTCGATAACTTTCAAAACAAATGTGACAAAAAAATTAGTCTTACAAGTAATTTAGTTTGTGAAAATGACTGAATGTTTAGATCTAATTAGACCTTAAGGTATTACTTTTTTGAAGTATTTTCTTTTTATAATGTAGCAGTATTATTTTGATCTTTCTATATTTATGACAGCTAACTGAAATCGTTACGCATTTACTTTTTGTCTTTGTATGTAAACATTAAATGTTTTATGTATATTCAAGGTGTAGATATGATTGTTGTGACAATAATTATCGCATAAATAATTCACATTCGACAATATAAGATCTTAACGAGCTTAACTTGTTATTGTCAACGTGTGACTACAATTTATTGTTTTGCATAATTTTCTAAGATGTTCCTTTACTACTTATTGTACCTGTTTCATTTCGTGAAATCAGTATACTTACCCAAAGCAAAATGCTTAAATCAATTCGTTGTATATTCAGTATTATTACTTTTATATTGGGTGCTATTTTAGGCTGCAGTAATACCCACAGAAGCATTCCTTTTCATTTGTTTAGTCAAAAGTAATGTCAATTTACTATGTATTACAATTATTAAATTGTTGATAAATGTTGAATAATATATATTTGCAACTATTATTTAAAATCTAAAACAAAACAAATATGGAGAAAAATTTAATGTTGCAATTGGGATCTATAATTAACTTGAAAGCATTTATCATCAGAGGCGGCTCATCCGAAAGAGCGCTGGTGCAGTGCACTCCCACGAAAATTACATACTTAGCTAATTTAATAATTTATATATATTTATAATACATAAGATCCTTAATTACATTCTATATATTTTACTATGCCTATAAAAATAAAATGCCTATATACTTAGGTACATGTAGCGTCAATTTGTAACGAGTGGAGCGCCAGCGATTGCGCTCCTATGAAACGAAGTTTAGTATGACTCTTAGTACTGTATTCAATGCGTGCGAAAGAGAGCATCGATTTGGGCTGACGCGTGAAACAAAAGATATCGTATGAGAAATAAGCGTAATCAGGAGCGCCGCTCACGCGTACGCGAAATACTACTCGTATGGCGCAAGACCGTCTCAATGCATTATCACTACATTTTTTTTAAATAGATAGAGTGATTTAAACGGAAGGTTTACATGTATAATAACATCCATTAAATAGTGGAGAAATATTGTTTGAGGTTTCTAATGTGAAGTCGATAATTAACAATTTTTTTCCCCTTACATTGCAAACGCAGGCTGAACCCTACGAGATTTATCAAAATACTGTACTAATAATTATATATAAAATACACATTGAAAAGGTTTACAGAAAACTCCGCGATGGTATATGTTTATCTTTCTGGATATACCACATTAACATTTTTTTGTCATTTACTTTTTACGACAAATAATGGCTAATTTTCGAAGCGATTTTAACCAATACAGCATTAATCCTTATCCAATTAAATAGCTTAAATACATTGTTGATTTAATACAGATCTATATGGTCCTTTACAGCACAAGATTTAAATGAATATTTTCGAAGATATTACAGATTTAAAATTGCGGGACGTAGCGCTTGCGGCGGTACTGGCCGGCCCGGGCGGCGGCAGCGTGCCTATATAGGAAGGTTCATATGTATAATAATAATACGTACATATTATTATACAGAAATCTATTTGTACCCGGGCCGCTAGTGTATGATAAGCATAGAAAAACGCTTAATTAATTCCATATCTGATTTTCACAAGAAAGTAATAGATATCTTCGCACGCCAAAAAGACCGGCGAATGGATTTTGTATACAAATAAAATAAATAGTAAGCTCTAGTTTTCAATTATGTTTTTGTGAACCCCCATCAAAAAATTTCACGAGCCGCCTCTGTTTATCATACAATACTATTTTCCTAATTGTGACGGCACCTGTGTATGGTAGATTAATATTTATATGTTGAATGTTACCACTGTGCTTATGTACTTAAAGTGTAAATCATTTATCTGTGTGAGACGTGATGTACTCATTCAGATATCCTTTACGTGACGTTGCGATATCTCGCATAGTAGTCACGTGAAATTGTTTAACGCGGTGTTGTGAACGTGTTAAATAACTCTTCGCCAAACCTCAAGTAGTATTAGAAAAAAAACGTCCTTTATTTCCAATTGCAGTGAACTTTAAGACTTATTTTTATTACCTTTTTTTATTTGTCCTTATATTGGTGTTTTAAATTATACTCCTTAGTTTATTGATAGTCATTTTATATGAAATACGTATTATTTTACTTCTACATAGAAAGTATATTTGTACTTACTGAATTTAAATTAACTAACTAACAAAGGTGCAATTCGTAGGTACATGCCCAAGTTTATGTGTATGCATGCATACACATTTTTCTGATAATCTTTAAAAAACATAAACTTGCAAGGTGTTCTTTTTTTCTGATGAGGAGTTTTCACTTTCTCGTATGTGTATTTTTGACAGCCGCCATGGCATAACTCATGCGGCAAGCCCTCTGTGAAACAAGGTGGTGCATGCCGGTCGATTGGCATCCCAATTCCAATATTATTCCCAATTGAAATTCACAGTTTCATACTGCTATTTTCACAAAGCTAGTTAGAATATCTGTCGCTTCCGCATTCCCTATATAGTAATTGTATATGAGCTAAGAACACTAATCACAAAAAATAAATAAAAGAAAAACATATTTTTGTTACAATGTTATTGTGCTATGGAAAAAAGTATTTTTAAAATATACAAAATGTTTATTTGGCGTAAATAACTAGTTTGACTTACGTAGTAAGTATTGAAAGTGTTTTGTAGGAACAGTGAATTTTATGATTGTGTTTAATGTTATTGTGTAAGGTAATAAAATGTTAACTTTTGTATGAATAAACTGAATTTTTATTTAAACATCTCACCGATAAATAGACAAAAAGACAACCCTCAAACAATGTTAATTTACACCGCATAGTAACGCTACCACAAAACGCAAGAGTAAAATTAAGAAATTGTCCCATTGAGATGTTACATTACAGAGGACACTGCGAATAAAATGTGTATATCATAAAACGTATATACGCCTACCGCCAAAGTCTGCCGCATTTCTATTTCCGGCTCTGTCACGTATGCAGTTCAGTTTGCCTCTCGTTACAAAATAAAACAATACAATTTCACGCAATGTATGCGCTATAAACTATGTCCACTTCAGTTTAATCTGTCGTGTATCAGCTACACTGTATAGGGCTGTGTAGGCCACGAGCTTCTTCTACAATGGATAGTACAATTAAGAGCGGTTAGGCCATATAGGGTACCACGCTGGCTTATTGCAGTTTGGCGGACCTTTACGTTCCTTCAAAATTCTTGCAAATTGCTACGTTAAGGTTTCCTCACGATTCTTGTTCTTGACTACACACATGACTCCGGAAAGTCAAAGGTAAGCCCTGGATTTGAACCCGCGCCCACCGTGATGCGTCTGGTCCGTTGTCAACAGGCTACCTCGCACTAAGAGTTTGATGATACCTCAATGGAATTTGCAATTTGATTTTTTGTGAATCGTTAATCTTAATTATCTAAGGCTTACATGAAGAAATTGAATACAAAATAAAATAGGACTTATGTAATTATTTACTGTACGCGTGTAGTGGTCAGTTGGTAATAGGCCGACGGGAGTTGCTAAGACGGGTCGCGGGTTCGAATGCGCTCTTATGACTTAACGGAGTCATATCATTATTAAAATTAAATTACTGCGCACTTAGTGTAGGAAAAAATACGAGGAACCCGGTATACTATAAAGATGCTACAAGAATATCTAATAGTAAGCATCCCATATTATACGACTTCCGCTAAGCCGTACTAGAACAACATTGCAGTTGCCTTTTGCCTAAGTCACGATATGAATTGATACATTTTTGTGTGATTTATTCAATACCAATCAAAATTAGCAATTTTAAAATTCCCGAGTTTAGTTCAATTTAAAAAATAACCGGAGGAAACGGTTATAGCTACAATTTCACGGCGTATAGTATGACGTTATTTCCTAAAACGTAAACTATTATGGCTTTCTAGTTGGTCTGTGATTATGGCGCATAGTCATTTTTAAAGTCATATTTTATTCACAAAGTTAAAAAAAGCAATATTCCTACAGTTTTGTGTAAGGTGCGTTGGAGTAATACTTTAATACAAGGATGGAAGGGGTAAGAACGATATATATTTTTAGTGACTTTAAGTTCTTACTCCTTACGCACTACAAATGTAGTGTTTTCTCAACGCACCTTAATATACTTATATACGAGTATACTTCAATTTATTAATACTAAAATTAGTGTAAATATTTTATAATCCAGGTGATGTAATTGCACTATGGTAGGCATGATGGTAGGTTACAAAGCTAAGGACTGAGGTCTCAGGTTCGAATCCGGGGTTAAGCAGTGATATTGGATTTTCCTATTCATTGTCAGCCCGGAGTCAGGGATTTGTGCCCGATAAGCTCACCCTCTATCACATCTTGGAACGGAACATAGAAAGCGAAATATGGGTGTCCTGGCACTCATGCTTGCCTTCTGGGAAAAAGGCGTGGGTTTATGTATGTATGTAGTTGAGTCTTCTGTCGTGGGTATAACAAAATGTGGATCACACAAACACCTTTCTCGGTGCGGAGATCGAACCCGCAACAGTCCGCAGCATATCGTTTCACAGCCGACGTCTGACCAACAACGCTACAAAAGCTGAAAATCTCGAATTAAGTTGATGTTTATTATCTGACTAGCGGCCCGGCCCAGCTTCGCCCGGGTACAAATAGATTTGTGTACAATAATATGTACGTATTATGCATATATCCTTCCTCTTGAATCACTCTATCTATTTAAAAAACCGCATAAAAATCCGTTGCGTAGTTTTAATGATTTAAGCATACAAAGGGACACAGGGACAGAGAAAGCGACTTTGTTTTATACTATGTAGTGATTAACAATCTACTTTCGTGATAGTTGCGCTTGTTAAAACAGCTTGTAAGCCCGGCATCACAAATCCGGAATAAATATCTGAATTCCTAATCCGAATTCATATTATTAAATCAGAAAACCCAGAATACCATACAATATCAATAAATGACACATTCTTATTTTTTCAGATTATGAATTTCTGAGATTGATCTGTAAAAATGATACAAGCGTTCTGAATTCCGGATTGGAATGAATTCAGATTATGAATTTTTATAGGTATTTCGGGTGTGTGAGGCCGAGCTTAAAGATCCTTTTTATGATTATTTGTGAACGCAGCAGTTCATTTGACGTTGTCAATACTACGATTGTCAGCTAACAAATTGCAGTCATTGTAGTTGTGTTTTCCAGCATTGAGTTGTGTTTTCAAATACCTCGTCTCTTTTACACATGATAAACGCGTATAAGTTTGTCATTATCGTTTTGAAATAGTGTAATAGTTTTATGTGGTTTTAGCGCATTGCGATAATGGTGATTCATACTATAAATAACAATAATTGTTAGATTACTCATCAAAGGATTTTGTTTTTACTTGAAATTCCTGTAGATAGAAAGTTCATAAAATAGTCAAAATGTTTTCCTCAAATCCGAACTACACAAAACTTAAAACACATTTAAGATTAGCAATAAACCGACTCAAGTTGCTGGAAAAGAAGAAAACTGAGTTAGCCCAAAAGGCAAGGAAGGAAATAGCAGAATATATTGCTGCTGGCAAAACTGAGCGTGCTAAAATCCGAGTGGAACATATTATCAGGTCAGTACCAGTAGAGCTACACCCCTTAAACTTAGTAACTTTACCCAGATCTGTACTTACGTATTGTATCGAATTATAGTGATGCAATTACTATTTCATGTTCAGGTGACGCATATTTAGAACGTAGATTTACTCGTAGTTTGGGTTTGTAACTTCCTCATACTTTGTTTAAAGTGCTTTAACTTTCGCATAAGTTTTAAAACATTTCTATATCCATGGATTTTGCTGCTATAACCTTGTAATATAAACTTGTAAATAGTTGCTAAACATAAATGTCTGATATAATTGTGTTTGATCTAGATTATGAAAATATTTATATTTAATATTTTAGATTTTAGATTGCTTTCTTGTAATATAGTTTATCAAGGGGCATAATTTTACCAAAGTCATCATTTATAACATTTACCTTTACCTATACCCTTTTTTTTAAATAGATATTTAAAATGAAGTATACAGTTAAAATACTAGTTAAAACTATCATGCAATGTGTTGAGAATTTTACAAATATAATTTCCAATGGATGAAAATGAAATATTTTATTGAATCAGTAAAATGTAATAACATTATTTAGATTCAGTCACTTTTTTCCACGACCGCCTGCTTCACAACAATGCTAACCTAAATTGGAATGGTTTTATTTAATTGACAGCCTCCATGGCGCAGTTGGTTAGATGCCGGCTGTGAAACGTGAGCCTGCAGGTTCAATCCCAGCACCAAGACTGTTTGTGTGATGCACAGGTGTTTGTTTCGGGTCTGGGTGTTTTTAAGACCAAATAGTCTCTTGTAGTTCCTTATTCCTACAATACAAGACATAATCTTAGTGTGAAGTTAGGACTATGTATGTGACCTTTGGGTGTATTTATATTTAATTATTGGTTATCTCTCACATAAGTTTTTGCTCTTTCAGGGAGGATTACATGGTGGAAGCTATGGAGATCGTAGAGATGTATTGTGACCTGGTGCTTGCTAGGTTTGGTCTTGTCACTCAGATGAAGGAATTGGATGAGGGTCTTGCAGAGGCTATTTCAAGTCTGATATGGGTCGCACCGAGAATGCACACTGATATTCAGGTAAAATAACATTAGATTAAAAGAAACCTTTCATTAAAAGTTTTTATTAGTTTCAACTTGACTTCCAAAGAGTTTATTAAATGTATTTTTATTAATTATTTAATTCTGATATATTATGAATAGTATTTAAATGATTTTATAGCAAGTGTTATTAGTTAAAATATTTTTGTGCCTCATGTACAATTAATAATGAAGCTATGACATGTTTTGTGTGATTTGAAAAAAAAAATGTTCGCTCTTGCTAAGTTTAATACAAAAACTAAAAAAATAAATATTTACAATGCATTATGATTGATTCATTTAATTTTCAGGAACTCAAAGTGATTTCAGACTTATTTACTGCAAAATATGGCAAAATTTACGCAGATGCCTGTAGATCTGAGAGTGTGAACACAGTTAGTGAGAAATTGAAACGTAAGCTAGCTGTGCAGAGCCCACCTAAGATTCTGGTTGAGAGATACCTCATAGAGATTGCTAAGAACTACAATGTTGAATATACTCCTGACGAACAAGTTATGAGGGAGGAAGAAGGTAGTTTTTTGATGTGTTTTTTAAATTTTGATTTTAAATATATATCTATTATTTGTGCAAATGGATTGTTCAACTATTACATTATATATTTTTGGTTTTCCATATTGGTTTCTTATTTGATGCTTGTTAAATCGAATTGCATTTAAAGTTATGTTGAAGATCTAGTTAAGAGAAAGTTTACTGTATTGGTGTATTATACTGTTATAAAAGAGCAAAATAACAAACAAATTAGGAAATTATTTAGTACATGTTTTCTTATGTTGGTAATTTGTTTATCTACAGGTCGAGATGCATTGTTGATTGACATTAATGGACCTCCCATGCCGCCTGGTTTTATTGGCTATCCTTCACAGCCCCCGATGCCAATGCCCAATCTTCCTCCACCTCCGTCTAACATGCAACCATTCAGCTATCCATCTGTAAGTATTTATAATGAGTAGGAAATTACAAAAGCATAGACCATGGAGATAATCTCGAAACATTACATGTATGGAAAAAATTGGATCAAAATCATATAGATTTTACACATTGATATAAAACATTCGCGTAAATCTTACAAACTATTTTGTAGTTTTTACGTTGAAATAACGAAATATTTACTAATGATATATTTTGTTCGATCGCAATCTGAAATCTGCGCATGGTTGCGCTGTGAAAAAATGTGCATGTTGTGTCGGCGGGGTTTCCCCAATACCTGATTTCAACTTAACATTGCTGATAATAAGCAACATTACTCATTGGTGCATACAAAATATCACATTGATATTTCCTTTATATCCTATGCGGTATTTCCAGCAACCGTCTGGGGGTAAAGCTGGAGGATTTATTGCTACTCCACCTCCGAGCCATGGTGGCCCAAGCCAAATGGGATACAATTTGCCTCCTGGCGTGGATTCTAAGAATTTGAGCAACAGCTTTCTTCAGGTAAATATACCCTCCTATTGACACAGATGTAATATCATTTGTTTTTAGTTGTATTTTTTTTTTTGTTTTATTGACACGGCATTTTATTTTTGTAAATAACTGTGCTTGATATTGTCATTACTCCCGTTTGCAGGACGAAATGAGCAATTTGCCACCTGCTTATGACAGCATCCAGCATGATTTGGTAATTCTTTTTATTTATTTCTCATCATAAACACCATCTATTTTTAAATGTTGTTTGCATGTGTATTTCAATTTATACAGGGCTATATTGACATATGTTATTTAATTTAACACTCGTGTTTCCCACATCACCCCAGGTGACATTGTACAAAAATTGAAAAAAATCGACATATTTTTCTGAGGCAAATTTGTGATTTTAGTTTTCCCGATTTCATGCCACCACATATGCCAGATACGAGAATTATTACCGCGTAGCTGAACTTTTGTTCGGTTCGGGAACCTACCTGAGCCGTAAAAAGACTCGTCCCCATACGGGTTAATAAAAAGCAGGTTAAAAAATAGATCTTGGAACAATGTTACCTGGGGTGGTTAGGAACATATTGTTTAAATTAAACAGCATAATATGTCAAGATCACTTGTATATGCTATCATTATAATAAAACCAACTTGTATGTTATAAACAAATTACATTTGTTTGCCAAATATGTATTATCTAGTGAACATATCTAATTTAACTTTATAACAAGCAACCTATTAGAACCTGAATTTATTTAACGCACACCATCGAATGATATTTGAATAAAAGCATTTTTCTGCATGACACACCTTGTGTAACCGCATAAAAATAATGACTAACAATTTAAATAGCATTTTAATAATTTCAGCCATCACACGTGCCCACACCGCAGCCCCGGTCCCGAGTGCCCCCCGCCAACCACTTCCCGGAACTGCCCGAGTTACCATCGGTGCCATCTGATTTGATCCTGCCCTCCGTCCCTCACAGCAACAACTCCAACACTAACAACGCTCCCAACTCAAGCGCGCCTGATGAAATCGACTTCGATGATCTCAACAGGAGATTTGAAGAGTTGAAGATGAAGAAGTGAATGTCAGATCAGTTGACGGTTGAAGAGTTAGTCACTACTTTTTATATTATGTTGGCATTATTTAGTTATGGCAACACCATCATCAAATTGCAGTGCATCTTTTATATTTTTATTTACTAAAAACTTGTTCGTCGGCTATACTAACACAGGCCTGATATATTCAAAATGTCTCAATATATTTTTATAGGAAAATAATGAATATACAAAAATAGGGTGTGACTGGATCTCCTCTTGTGCTATCATATATGTTTAGGGCCATGTGGCCCTATAAAAGATGATATAATTCCCTATTTAATATATAAAATAAGATCTTTCTATGTGCAGTTAAGATGAAATTAAGTAAATATCTTTATTTAACGGGAAATTTATTTTATTTATGCTTTAGAATTGTATACAGGTGCACTTAATGCTTGAGGCAATCTCTACCAGTCGCCCTTTGGTTGGTGCAGAGAATTAGTAGGCGCATAAATTCAAGAAGAAATGTCAAATTTATTTCAAAATAGTTGAATATTAATGAGTATCAATTTTTGTAAATAGATAAATATATGAAGTACATTTTTAACTACCACATACAAAATAATATACTATTAGATAAATCTATCGAAAGAAAACATTTTGTTTTAGTCTTTACTATTTCAAATCAGGTACCATGCCTCTTTGAATATGCAATATGTTAAAACTTCTATTGACTTACTCTGCTCTACTCTAGATGTTAAAAAAAAGTAAAGCTATTGTGGTCAATAGATGTAACTTTTTCGGTATAGACATAGTTGTATGTGATTGTTGAATATACATATTGACTCAACGGAGTACCTAAATGAATTGTTACGAAACATCGTGAATATTGTATATAATAAAAGATATTTATTTTAATGTTTTATACAATTTATTATAGTCGCTATGTTTGCACTATAAATCATTCTTCCATTCGTAAGCATAGTATTTGTATAGCGTTATTTCGACATTTGAAAATACAGTCACATTTCGTTTATTAAGTTTTTTTTATTCTCTTCCCAGTATCTTTGTACATGTAATTTGCCTAATACTGATCAGTTTCGGTATGTGCATTGAATTAACTTTGATAGAGAGTAATTACGGGAAATTAAACTATTATAATTAAATTTGATTACAGGAATGACTAATCTCTTACAGGGTTAATAATAATAGATTCAAGAATTTAAAGGGAACGGTATATTTTTGAGTACAGGAAACATTTAAAACCAGAATAATATACAATGTTTTAATAGTGATAAAATCATCACAAAAAAGTATAAACAAGGACTGTTAAAAGTCCTAAATTGTCGAATATTTTAGCAGCAAAATGGTTGATTATGTTGCAAAGTAACGCAAACAGATGTTACATCTTAAATAGAAATAAATAATATTCAAATGAGTCGTCAATAGCCCATTAATATTATTTTTACTCAAGTTATTATTTGAGTAATTGATCAAGTTCTAAGGTGAATTAGCATTTTTTGTCATTTTATATCTTTTGCAAATGATAGCAACAGAATCCTACATTTAGTAATAAAACAAAAGATGTAATATAAATATTTAGCCATGCCTCACGCGCCTACGTTTAGTTTTCTTTTACTGTAATTATACCTATTTAACAACTTTTTATATAAAAGGATCTATTTATAGATAAGGTCACTCATATTGCTTTATAAATATATTTAATTTTTCAACAGCCATACACATTCAGTGAGCGTTGTCACACATCCCACTTCCCAACCGATAAATCGTTGCGTTGAATGCACGTGAAAGGCACCTAAACATTTATATCTCTAATTATCAAAAGCCTGCATATTTCAGCATAATATAAACTGTTTTGAGAATTCAATGAGCACT
The DNA here is from genome assembly GCA_030180105.1 of Hyles lineata. Classification (NCBI taxonomy): domain Eukaryota; kingdom Metazoa; phylum Arthropoda; class Insecta; order Lepidoptera; family Sphingidae; genus Hyles; species Hyles lineata. Next base: position 4,270,857 of record JARJEE010000002.1, on the reverse strand, counting down.
ATTGTATGTAAATAAATAACAGCCTTATATCCGCACTGCAAAACGTCTAAGATTCATAAAAGTCTGACGATTTGTTGAGAGCAAGCGCATATTTTCCTAAGGTTTGCGTCGGCAGTGTTGGTAGCGCTGTCCTTCTTCAGTCGATTGTTTAGTTGCGTGTTGGTCACTATTTTGGTTTGTATTTGTATTTTGTTCGGAGATTCTGCCAGCAGAGTACCGAGGGCGACGAGACCTCTGAAATTAAAATGGTTTGTTAATAAACGTCACTTTATTCTGTAGGTGTTTGTGGGTAAACAGAAATAAATGTATATAAATTAATATTATCATTCTATTCAGTTGTGAGTTTGCCTCCAGTGACTTTTCAAGACAAAATAATAAGTGACTTCTATATTCTTAAAATTTCAATCGGTGTGATCGTCATAAGTGCGAAATTATCGCTCGTTGTGAAGTTGAATGAAGATTTCGGAAGGAACAAAGTGCACACGTGCGAGAATTTCACCGGTATGTAGAATTGATTTATTCACAGTTCACACAAAACTGACATTTTTTACTAACTAATAATATAATTCAGTAAGAATGAGGAATGTACTGGAGTTTGTTAATATCAATAGTAGTGAAAAATCTGTACGCGGGTTCAGATTTGGTTAATTTTTTTAACTTCCCGACGTTTCGATTATAGCTTCCGTGCTCACGGGGCGAACTTTGATGTAAATCTGCGATAAAATCCGTAAATAATAGTCTTGTTTGAATTTGCGATTTTTTAAACCTTTTCATTACGGTGTCTTTTCTAGGGTATCCAAATGACTAACAGATATAATATACCTGAAATACGCTTCGTTGTCAGTGATCTTGTTGAGTAACTGCACGACACACTCGGCGAGGTCTACGCTATCCGGTTGTTGAGCCAGAGCCACGGATAGATTCAGCAGTAATGACGCAGCTGCTATCTATACGCAAATAAACATTGTCTCAATTGTTTAACCACTTAATGTTAGGTAAACGTGTATTTCTGCCGTCAAACAGCAGTTTAAATTCACCGTTGTGGTTCGGATTGGAAGACATTGTAATCAGAGTAACTACTGGACATATTGAAACTTTACATCTTATGTTTCAGGATGGCGAGCGCAGTGGAATGTCAAGCATTGCTTTGTAATTAAGCTGTTGTTTGGTTTTGCTACTGTCCATGAGCGTTCGTATTGTTTACCATCAAGCGAACGGCATGATCGACTCGCCATTCATTACAATAAAAAAAAAAAATAAAGTCCGCCAGTAAGTAGGTCAGCATGGTGAACTATATGGCCCAACCACTCTCAATCATACTCTCGATTGTAGAGATTGCCCAACAGTGGGACGTATATGGGCTGATAGTTCAGTACCTGTGTGTTATTGTTGAGTTGCGTGAGACATATGATGGCGTGCATGACGCTGTCCCTGGCGGCCAGCACCAGCATCTCCCCGGGCAGGTGGCTGAACGCGTTCACTAGCACTCGCATCGACAGCATTATGTTCGCTGCTGAATTATCTGCAATATATACACTCCTATATTCATCCCTATTTCACATTTGTGCAGGATTTATAAAGATTCTCTTGGTATTAATTTATCTTATATTTTTAATAGTTAATAATGTAAGAGAATTAACCCATGTAAGATACCATAGGATATAACATTTTATTAATTTGTGCATGTTGTACAATCTGTCAAATATCAGCCAATAGCAGTTCAGAAAAAGGTTGCCTGGCACCACTATTTTTATCTACGTTTTTTAGTACCAACACACATTGACATATACTTATAAACAGTATAATTGCCTCTTTAATATTTTTTTAATAATAAAGGGTATAAAAAGATGAAAAGGGGATGTTACACTTATCAAAATGAACAAATTTTATTATGTGGCCTAAAGCTTTTTCATACATTTTGCAAATTGAAACAATTATTTGTATGGAACAGCTGTTTTTTTCGTCTTGATTTCAGAATTGGCTCTATAGTACAAGTTATTCATTATGATCAGTGTAGCCTCCCTCTTTCGGCTTATATACCCTTTACAACTAACCTTATTTGATGTATATTATGCAAGAAAATAGTACCTGGTGTTAGCAATGTGAGTAAATATTTAACAAATGTCGGACCATATGACGTGTCGAATATCTGTCCATTAATGTCTTTATTTCTAACAGCTAACCTAGTAACATCCAACACTGGAAACAGTATTTCTGCAAACAAAAATAATTACATATCATTATTTGAAACTCGGTAATGGTCATTTTTCTTTGTAAACAACTACATACCCTTTGGCCATTCTAACATTTTCTTTAACAACGCTACTGTTTCTACATCATAAGCACTATTCTGTAACAAACGAAATTGTTTAATTAGTAAAAGATTACCTTAAAAACACTAATAATAACATAATATAGGTATGTATTTTATTTTCGGCATCCTAGAATTTGTATTTTATTGAGAGCTCAACAATATCATACACTCAATAGACACATATTTACGTTAGGATCAATTTAGTCTTGTGTCTTGTGAAACTACGAGACTTTTTACTTTCACAAACATTAAGACGCGAGACAAATACTTGGCCTCACATTCATTTTTCTCATTGCGGGGATTGAACCCACAGCCTCTGGTTTCACAGAGGTCAAGATTCAATCAAATTCAAATTATCAATAGGAACAGAATCTAATATCTTTGTAAAACAATAGTTGATAGTTGTCATAAAAGTATCAAATAGTCTTTGTCATGTGTACTCACCATTTCACCTAATTTAACAATATTTTCTAATTGTACATCTGTTACGGGGCTCAGTCCATCACCTATTTTACTATTAAATTCTTTCAGTTTTTCATATATCGCTTTGAGATTTGCTTGGTCGAATCTGAAATGTTACAAAAAATGTATATTTATATTTTTACTTTTATTTAAAGCAACCACTACAGCAACATTGATTATCCTTTTGAAAAACAATGTATGGTATTTGCTATGGAAGAAAGTGGACAAAACAATCCAACTTCTATTAATTAAATTTTGGATACATTTTATTAAATAAATAAATACACCAACATTCACATGCATAGTTCTGACACCGCACTAAGATCGTCTAGTGTCGTGGGTATCAGGAATTACGAGAGACTTTTCGGTTTCACTAACATCCAGACCCCAAACAAATACCCGTAGATCACGAAAATATTTATCTCGGTGCGGGGATCGAACCCGCGGCTCACATTTCACAGCCGGCGCTTAACCAACTGTGCCACGGAGGTTATCAATGTCTGTAATTCTGTATTGCGGGTGTTAAGACAAGCCAGACAGTGTCAGAGACTCTTTGATTTTCAATGCTCGGTGTCATTAAAATGTGTGCCACTTAGGCTTGGCTCATTGGAGTTGCGGTGTTAGGACGGGGAGTCTCCAAATATTTAGTTAAGACAACTAACCTGATATAAGAGTCGTGCGGTATGAGCGGGTTGTCGGTGTAGGCGGGGGCGGCGGGGGCGGCGGCGGCGGTGGTGTATGCGGCGGCGCCGGTGAAGGGGTCCCGCGCCGCAGCGCCCGCGCCGGGGGCGGAGCCCGAGCCCGGCACGTAGCGACACTCGCCAGTGAACGGGTCCGCGTAGCTACTGCCACAGAATAGTATTATTAAGACAGAAAATAATTAAGCATTGTGGTAGTGTAATCTATCTACTTTTAGCTTTGCTGACTTAATTAAACACTGAAAATTACGATGGAAATTATTTCAGCTTAGTCATGTATGGTAAAAGGATTTTATACAAGAGGATTAGGATGTGCTAATACAATATAATATATTACATATGCATTTTGTTCATGTATTATCGTTATTAATCTGACTAACAAAAATGGCAATAAATAATGTTTCTAATTCAATACAAAGTAAGAAAATAACAATTACATACCCATTGCTAGATGCTGGTAAAGTGTCTAATTTCGCATTTGTGATAATGAAATTTGCAACTTGATCCAAATAAACTTGCGGGAGGTTATTTCTGTAATTGAAATCATGATCAGTACCAAGTAAAACACACGTTATACTACTAATATTACCGACAATCTAAAAGCAAAAAAATACAAGATTTTCAGTATGGTAAATGTTAAAAAATCACCAAATTACAACATCACATCAAGAAAGCTTTGCTAGGCCTATTAAAATGTATCTAGTAAAGTTTTACATAATCACTACATGGACAAGTTACTTACTTGTGTATAAAAGCTTGCGCTGCGACCCAGGGATCTTCAGTCTTATTGTACGGCAATTTAATAGGCGGGGCTCCATCTTTAATATCGACACTGAATACAAAATCATATTCCTGAAACCAAACAATATGATTACGAATATCATAACTCAGTAGCGCGCTATATGTTCTGAATGTTTGTAAACCCTGAAATTGATTCTCAGTTTAGAAAACATTATAATAAGGATGTTTCCAAGTTTATTTTGAAATGTAACCTTTCGGTATAAACAATAATAAAAATTGAGACAACTAGTCAATTTTTGCAGTCAAAAATAGTTCTGAAAGAGTGGGTGATAGACAGAATGTAATTAACGAAATGAATAAAAAATATTGTATGTCAAAATATTGAAGGACATTGTAGCCAGATTAACTACTAGACATATTGAGACGTAACATCTTATGTCTCAGGATGGCGAGCAAAGTGGAATGTCAAGCATTTATTTTTTTAATACAAGGTGTTGTTTGGTTTTGCTACTGTTCATGAGAGATCGTATCGTTTACCATCAGGCGAACGGCATGTTTGTCTCGATATTCATTGCAATAAAAAAAGTCGATAATGCAAAGTCCTGGACGAAGCGGCAAATCTATCAGAATGTGTTTCTATAATGAAATAACATTTAGCAATGTTTCATACCTTCCCCTGGTACATAGTCTTCCCCTCACCGGCAGGGTTGGCGCCCATCACGTCGCCGATTTCGTTCCAAGTCTGTTCCACTGCGCTCCAAGAGTAGCACTTCACATTCGTACCCCTTCTCACCAGTTTAGTCTGACCGTCTGATTTACCTGGCTCTAATAGTACTTCTGGGCCGGGTAATCTTGAAATAATTATAACACATTGTTTAATAAAACTTTTATTGACACAGACTGTAAATTATTCAAAATATATAGAGCCTTATTGGCATATTTTTTAAAATTTTCCTATTTTTTTGTGGCAAATAAAATACCCAGTAATATTTTGGTATTGTAATACATGGAAACATTCTTTAATGGCAAATAATAACCCAGTAATATTTTGGTATTGTACATGAAAACATATTTGTTCTTTTTATTTCGACTGCTGATTTATTTTATATCATTTTTAAAGAGTAACACTTACTCGGATAGTTTAAATCCTCCAATCTCTTGTTGAGAAGCAGCCAACATCTTCTCAACATCCTCTTCAAACTGTTTGAGAGTTGCATCGTCAGCGTATCGAGCTGGGTCCTTAGTAAATACACGTATTAACCCGTCACTCGAACCTTAAACGAAAATGTTACATTATTATTTTCCCATACAATTTTTCAATAAAAGGATCCTTGGAAGTCAAAACATTTACTTCAATGGATAAAGTTAAAGCAACCATTACATAGTAGTCACGATAATATTTATTATCCGGAGAGCAACTTGTCTCCTTACACCCCTATCAGGTTATCTTATGTTACGCATGGATACTGCAGAATAATAATTTAATAGATCACAATGGAAATCCTTGGTATAATCTTTGTTTAATAGCACTTTCTATGGCTAATGATGGTTAACTCATTTATATAAACAATTAATGACAAATGATTATTAAAATGCCAATAATTACCAGTAACAATGTCACCATTGGCAAGGCAGGTGACACTCCAAACAGAGTGAACTGGCAGCCGTATCTCTCGCATGCAGTCGCCGCCAGACCACAAGCGAACACTGCCGTCTTCACCACTTGTTGCGAAACCATTTGAAATCACCGGGTTCATGCTTATACTGGAAGTTTAATATTTGAAATATTTGTAAGAATTGTGTATCAAAGATCAAAGTGATGTTATATTATGGCAATATTAAAAGAATCCACCACATTTGTGTACAGATTTTTGAGCACTAACAAATAACATAGGGGTATAAGATATTGAGTCTGAACAACATATACATTTTGAGTTGTATCAAAGAAAAATGAGTATTAATAAAGTTTAAAACTTGCCTGTAAATGTAATTTGAATGACCATAGAATGTATTGAGGCAGTTTCCAAGGTTAGACCACAGTCTGATGGATGCATCATTAGAACAACTCAAGAATGAATCTGCACTGGCCACAGCCAGTCCACGCACACAATCAGTGTGCCCTGAAATATAAAATTCAAAGATTACTATCAGTTAAATATTGCAATATTAACAGAATGCAGAACCATATTGTTGCTAATTCATCCATCACTAGACTGTGCAAATTAGTTAATGAGTACAGTGACATCATAGATATTTATATTGACTTCCCATCAAAGGTGCATAAGACAATTAAAAACACTCAACACCAGTAGTTAGCTTAATTACAGTCATCAGCTGTGGTGGTATCTTGCTAGGTCAGATTATAATTTAATTTTTTATTATTTTAAACATCTGCGTTTACTGGCTTTTTTACTAGTTTTATGATACAGTTGTTTTCATTTGTTTTTTCAATATACGGTAGATAATATATTGTATTGTTCTAGGTTTTTAAGATATTAGTTGGTAGCTCTTCTGTCTGTTCTGAATTGTTGTTATCATACATTAAAAATAAATTCGTATTTTTATGTGCATGCTGTGTTTGTCAGTAATTGTTTGTTGCATTTTTTCACTTCTGTACTGTAATTCTTCATTTTATGAATTATTGTAAACAAACATTGGCTGACCCAATAAAGTTAAAAAATACCATCAGTTTTCAATATAATCATGTAGCTTTATTAGAATGTATTTTTTGTTAAATACATTCTGTGGGGTATAAAAGTATAACTAAAGAACTTGTCTGTATGTAGTAGACTTTTTTAATTTCCTGAGTCAAAATGGATTTGTGTGGTGGTCAATCAAATGTTCATAGTTGGTCACTATTCAATTTGAAGAATTTTATAAATAACAAATGTAAAATTCATAATGCAGTAACTGTGATACCATACCAGTAAGAGTTGTGATCAAGTCACCATCTTTTTTCCAGAGCTTGATGGTTTTATCAGCTGATGCAGTGGCGTAGGTGCTGTTGCCAAGCTCGACCACTGCCCAGACTGCTGCCTGGTGGCCCTTCAGTGTCACCATTGCACTTCTTGTATTACTCATACTCCATACTTTTGCTGTGCTGTCCCAACTTGAACTATAAACAATACAATAATAAGAAACATAGAACTGACACCAATATAAGATAAATAAACAAAAGAGGGTTTTATTAATTAAAACTTTAAATATTGTTTTTAAGATTATGTTTTGTGTATATTTTGGGATAAGTAAGTTGCATGAAATATACTGTACTTGTAATTAAAATACATACAGATAAAATACCAGCTGAGGTTTGAATATCAATAAATTATTTCCATTCTTTATATTTAATGAAAGGGTTATTCAAATTTAGATTTATATTTATTTATGATATCAGTAAATTTCCTATAATGTAACTGATTCATATGCCTGCTAAATAGAGGCAATTAATTAAACTTTATAGTACTATTTAACCAAAACATTGTTGATCCTTTGTTAAAAGTACTAACCTCAACAACACACCAGGATCTCTGCCAGGTGTGACATTGCACACAGCATTCTCGTGACCCTCCAGGGCTAGCTGAGTAGTGCCGTCATGCAGGTTGTATCCCAAGATAGTATTGTCATTGCTCCCTGTCATCACCAATCCCTCGGGGAATTCTTCGCACGGCGGAAGCCAACACACACAAGACACGAAGTTTTTGTGACCTTTGTAGGTTATGACATTGACGAAGTCTTTGACCCTACAAAAATATACATTAATGTATTCACCTACAACGAGATTTTTAATTAAACTTGGGTTTCCATCACAATGCTTACCCTTCAGGATTCCAAAGTTTAGCGGTTCTGTCTCTGGATGCGGATAATATACAAAACTCCTTAGTTGTAGCCACACAGCGCACGTCCAATGAATGGCCAGATAATACAGTACTTAGTTTATAATCGGGTATAGCCATTGTTATTATTTTCAAAATCGAATAGTTGTAAAAATCAGAAACAATCGCGGCGAACAAAACTTGTCATCTCATGTTGACGTCGGCTGTCAGGTTTTGTAATAGACAAACAATTATCTTAACTTTTATTCGACTAATTTCGTTTTAGTTTATTATTATTATTAGTCTATGGTGAGCAGTATTCAAGCACATGCATGTTCTTAAGCCCGAGGAAACACGAAATATTTATTTAGAAATGTGAAATTAAAATGCAGGGTGTTGAAAAAATGGACTCAGATACAATTAGAAAATATTTGCATTTCAGTCTATGGTTAATTAGAATAAAAATGTAGTGCTACCAGCAGCATAAAAATGAAGGCGCGCTTTCTAAATTCTTAACTGGATACCGGTATATTTACTGTAAATAATGAAAATATAACTCTAATTATGTCTCAAGGGGTTACAATAATAAGCTACTTGAATTAAGTTCCCATATTTTAACAGCCAAACTTATAAATTACATGATTTATACATTGTTTCTTATATGAAAATATCCAATTATGAATAACCATAAGATACATATACTCTATATAATACTATAATTTGGTATATTGCAAGAATATTACATAAAGGGAAATATGTACAATTAACTTGAAGGAGCCTATCCCGCTACATTTTCCACTTCACAGCGCCAGTATGACGGAGCCGGTGACCGGCACTGGACTATAGATACCTACTTGTGTACATACGTAGTGTAAAGATGGCGTCGTCGGTGTGTGTGTCTAGGTGCCGTTTGTTCGCTAAATTAGAAATAAATCGTGGATTGTGTTTATCACCAATATTTAAGGATTTGTCAAATAGCAGGGTGAGTGTACTATATTTTTGCGTGGTTATGTATTTTTATTTTCCATTGTTTCATATATGATTGCCGTTTACGAATCGTATTCTGATATGCACGTGCGCTATGTATAGTTATGTCCATAGCAGCTGTCAAACGTCATCCAATTTGTTTTTATTATTTTTGTGGTTATATTGTTTTCTGTCTAAACAATTATTTTTATTTTGTAAACTTTACTTACTCCAACAAAAAGTATTCGTGTAGTAACATGCCGGATTTATTGGACTGATAAAAACTATCTATATTTATTGTTTTAATTTATTTATTTTTGATAAAATTTGGTATTTGTTAATATCCTTTTAAATGTAATGATATCGTCAAGATATTTAAAGTTATTGACTATAATTCGTTAATTGTTGACAGGATTTGTACATAAATGCTTTAAATTGTACCTTTCTTTGAATTTTAACCAATAATTTATAAAAATTACAAAATACAATAAGTAGTTATTTATACTCAAGTGCCTTAGAAAGCACATAATTTGAAGTGTCAATGAAATAAAAGTTATCGTTCTTGTTTTTTAGATTACTGGGTCCGGGAGTATTTTTTCCGATCATCCTTTCCTTGTTTACACACTCGTTGGTTATGTGTTAAATAATTCTCTTACATGCAGTCTTGACCGGTTTACACAATAAATAACGTTGTAAAGTCATATACGTTTAAAATGGAATGCGCTCGTATTTTTTAGCGTAATTCATTTAGATATGCGTATTCAAACAGTTCCCCTATTTGAATGTCATTTTGAAAAAAAAAAAGACTGGACCAATTGGAAATGACGATATTGTGTTCCCGAGTAGGTAGTCAGTAATTTAATACGCCAATTTAAACCTCCGCGAATAATTAGCCTGCATTCATTATTTAGAGTACAACACACATTAAAGGGCATTGAAAAATTGCATTCATATCAATGATTCATATCACAATTTTAAAGGTGATAACATTAAAACTGTGTTTAATAATTAATCATATAAAAGTGTTCTTAGTGTCTGCATTCTGTCGAATGCGTGAAATTAATCGAAATACTTTAAAGTAATAAACGTGAATAGTTTCTATTTTACTTAGTTCGTTTCGCGCTTCAATAAAATATTAAGACATTTCGATAGTCATTTTGTTTTTCTAAAAACTATGATTTCGATCATTATTCATCATTTATTCATGTATTATTATCTAAGATGTCTTCATTGCTAAGTCGGAAAGTAATTCTAGGTATCGTATTTGATTTCAGTTTAATTAAATCAAATAAGATTAGTGGAGATTTAGCCTAGATAATACATTTTGAAGTAGGCTTTTAGTTATTCTGAATGGAATCTAATTTAGTGCCTTAATTGTATAATCTATTTCAACTATTTTGGAACGATCGACCAGCGTTCCAGAGTGTACGTAATTAAATACGCTTTAGGATTATTTGATAAGGAATGCATTGTTCGCTATATTATCAGAATTCAATACATATTTTCCCACTGTTGACTTTATGAACAATATTTCCTGTTGTTTTTGAGTGGGTGTTAGATTCGAAACATGTTGCTGGGGATCTCAGTTTTGAGTTCGTGCCATTTTATAAAGTTGATCAATGAACTGCTGAGCTGAACTATTAAATCTAAAGTTAAATATACACACAGACGTAACTATTGAAAACTCATGTGTCGTTTAGATTCAACCCCGGTACCTCCATTTTGCAGTTCATGTGCTCCGAAATAGGCCACCACTCACTTCCAAAACGGCTAGATATGACAAAGAAATTATAAAACCCAACTTCCTCAGTTAAACTGTCTCAACTGAGCAAATGATTTGGGGTCATCTCACGGATAAGTGAAGCAGACGAGTTCCCTTTATCTCGGTATTGTCAACATTACATTGAACAAGTCGCGACGCTCTCGTGATGTCATCTCGACAATTAGGTCTCTGATAACGGTAATTAGGTGTGAATTATTAAACGTAGCGTTATTGCTTTATAAGTGGGTGTCGAAGCTATTTCTAGCTATATTCGAGAGGTATCAGAATATAATCTTATAGGCCATCGAAATAGAACTCTTTTCTGTCTTCTATCTCCTCTCATCATTCTTTAAACTGGTGTTAGCCAAACATGATTTCAGAGATGTTTGACTTAAGATTTTATGGCCTATTATTAAACCTGACGTCAACCAATTGGGGGGAAATACCCGATCTTGAGGAAATATTACATTCAAATCAACAATAACTTGAATTATATTTGTTGGTCATTACCGACTATATTCTTGACTTGTCTAACATAATGACTGTGATGACATTATCGTAATTTCCATTTTCTGGCGCGATAGAATGAATACAATGCTAGGCACTTGATTAAAAGTGTTAGGTACTTATTATGAAGTGCATAATGTAACTGCTCACCGTCGAATAAAATTTTAATTTCACGTTGATCGACTCGATTATGCCGGGGGTTACTCTATGAAACGATACGAACTTCGAATGTGTAATGAGTGTCAAACATCCGAACATTCGAAGTTCGTATCGTTTCATAGAGTTACCCCTCTGGCCAGCTGGCACCGCATACACAAAAGTTACACCTGGTACAGAACTTTGTATTCTTGTATTGTATTGTTCTATGAAATATGAAGGGTTTTTGACCATTGTGTATCAATCGTTATCCGGGGAATACGTTTTAGTTAGTAAGTAATAGTTAGAAGGATAAATCTTGATTAAATCTTATTAGTTGTCTATATTTACTGTATCAACATTTTGAACATTATATCCTTATGTCTGCCACTAGGGTATTCCACCATTGTCCATCAGTCTTTTTCCAGGCGAATATGATTTTAATAAGTAAATAATAATTGGAAGTATAAATCATGATAAATCCTTTAAGTTATCAATATTTACTGTATCTTGAATATTACATCCCTGTGTCTGCCACTATGAAGGGTACTCCATCATTGTGTATCAATCGTTATCCGGAGAATACGACTATCTTTTTAGTTAGTTGATAATAATTGAAAGACAAATTATGATATAATCTTATTAGTTACACATGTTTGCTGTACTTGCAATATTACACCCTGTATTTGTTTCTATGAAGGATATTCCGCCATTGTGGATGAACATCGGTATTCAAGTTATAGATATCGTGATATCGGTTAAAGTAATACTAATTGGAAGGATAAATCATGATAAAATCCTGTTAGTTATCTATATTTTCCCCGTGTGTCATGTTCACGTGAGAGTATATGCACGTCACGAGAATAATCATTAGTAACGTGTTTGTCATGCCTGGCTGCTGTCACGAGCACGTATTGTGTAGAAAATCTAGTAGTAATAGTTGCTATATATGCAAGATAATGATTTAAGATATCAAGAACTATATTGTATCTTAATGTTACTTATATTTAATATTAAATACATATTGATTCTCTCATATGACGTGCAAATTTATTCTGTGAAAAGAATTAACAAAGCTTATTTTTCTGTAAGATTTTAGGGTTAGGTAAGTAACCCATCGAAGTGCACTGAACAATCTCGAAGTTACTCTTAATTACTTGTACAGTGGACCCCCGGTAGTCCGACAAAAATTTTGCAGGGCAGTGTCGGACTATCGAATTTGTCGGATTATAGAGTACTGCCTAAGACCCCCTATAGTCCGTTTTTTTTTTTCAAAAGTGTACCTTGTAATCCGACTAATTACAGACTCACTGATAAGATTCTTTATAAGTATTATATATATGTACTCTGAAGTACAAATCATGCTTCATTATGTATATCAAATTTAGTAAATGTAGGACCGCTATCCTCTCGCATGTAGTCAATTCCAACCTAAGCAATCAGAATCTAAACGCGTCGAGCACAATAATGATGATGCGTACAAGTTGTAACTTGTTCAGTCATGTATTAGCGAATATTATCAAAAATTAATATTCAATAATAAATAATAGATCATGTCGGATTATAGGGGGTGCCGGATTAGACAGGGGCCGGATTACCGGGGGTCCACTGTAATATGTAAAATTGTAATCTTGTGTATTGGAAACTAGAAAGGTTTTTAGTTTGGCAACTTCTAGATATTGTTTCATATTGAAACATTTAATTCAGCGCAAGAATCGAATCAGCCAATGTTCTTTCAAGCAGGGCTACTACGCAACACGATATTCGATATATCGTAAGAGTCTTCGTATTGAAATCTAATCCTCGTGACTTCGTTTCTACTATAAAGTCGATGAATATTCTCGATAGATCGAATATCTTTGTATGTAGTAGTCCCACTGGCTTTCTCTCACTATACCGATGTCTATATGCATCTTATTCCTATTGACAATTTATTCACACAAAGATGCAAAAACAAAATTCATTTAATAATTAGCCATAAATTAATCAAATGACTAATTCATCTAATGATAACTTGGAATTTTGTCGGTTAAACATGACCTTAGTGATTCATTTCTCCTTCGCCGACCATTACTAATCGCTAAGAAATGTAGGATGCAAGTCATAACGACGTTTATTAAATATTTATCGAGCAAATTGCTTTCTCAGTCGTGCGGTTAAGACGTTCAATACTTGCAGAAAGTATTCAGAGTGTTTGCATCTGCCCGATGATCGCAACTCATACGTTTTTTTTTTAGCAATGAATGGCGAGACGATCATGTCGTTCGCCTGATGGTAAGCGATACGACCGCTCATGAACACTAGAAAAACCAAACAACACCTTGAATTACAAAGCAATGCTTGGCATTCCACTGCGCTCGCCATCCTGAGACATAAGATGTTAAGTCTCAATATGTCCAGTAGTTACTCTGGCTACAATGCCCTTCAATCCGAAACACAACAGTGCGTTTACACTGCTGTTTGACGGGAGAAATAGACACTGCGGTGGTACCCACCCAGATGGCCTCTCACATATGAGAGACCTACCACCAGTAAATGTAAACGTGTTTTTATTTATCTGCAATAGCCAGTCATTCAGTGTCTAAAACCTTAAGCCGAATCCATTAGACATTGTGTTATTAAACCTTTTTATACGTCAGAATTTTCTTTAAAAAATGAACAATAGATTCATGTTATGTATGTTGTATCTACGCAAAATTTAAGCAGAAATAATGATTTGTGGAAGACTGTAGCCTTGACGATTACAAACAATGACGAGGAAATTCTAATGATTTGTGATTCAGTTTACTACGTTTCTCTGTATCGTTAAAATGTTGAACGGTATGTTTATATGCCAGTTGTTTGATGGTATATGATTAAACATTTCATTACGTTTTCGCGGAAACCGACATTACGAGGCATTAGGATTTTCTCCCTTTGCTTGTAACAAGAATATGACAAAAAAAAATATATATCAAACAAACAACAAATGGAATTAACGAAGTATAATGGACTAAACTACCACTGTATTGTCTGTTTACTAAGTTTCACCTAGTACAATAAACTTTGCGGACTTTATTTATTTATGTTTGTATTAATCAACAACTTTGTTACTTGGTCCAGTATTAGGCATGTTGTATTGTTAAATTTGATTGATAGTAATTTGTAAGGTGTAGGAGTAGCTGCGTATGATTTATTTAAGAGAAAATGAAAACTAAAGACAATAGTTAAAATTTCTGAAAATGTCAATATCGTATTTAGAATTTCATAATGAGTTTCTTTTGGCGAATGCGTTGCTGTCATGATGTTCTCATAATATTAGGAATAGTTTTCCACTCTTCACATTTTATTATATTGGACAAGTTTAGAACTGTAATCTTCGATCAAATATACACTAGATACAACATGAGCGCTTAGAAAATGGCACCAAAAAAGAGTGCTTAAGCACTCTTTCGCCTTCAGTCACGCACCGACCGTTGCATCTAAAACGTCGTAAAACTTTAGACAATATTATTTGAAAAGCTACTTTAAGCTCCAGGAATAAGGTGGAATTTGTGTTAATATATTTGGAATATGTGATCTTTTTGTTTACTTTTTTTAATGTCATGCATCGGTGCCACTTTTTAACAGAACTTTTACAGGGAACTGTGTATCTAGTGTATATTTGATCGAAGACTGTAATAGTCCATATATGTACGTTCCACTGCAGGGCATGAGCCTACTCTATAATCGACAGTACGATTGAGAGTGGTTAGGCCTTAAAGTCCACCACGCTGACCTAGTGCGGGTATGCAGACTTTTCATACCATATCAATTCTTTGCAAATCGCTTTGGCATGCAGGTTTTGTCACGATGATTTCCTTAAATTACAACATTAATGCTTGATGTTTATATTATGAAAATATCTTAAACATTACGTTAATTCGATATTTTTAAATATTATTTGTAATTTGTAATTTCGTCACACCTATAAAAGAACAGATAACTTTTATGTGTAAGTATGAAGTTGTTATCCGAAATGCATGGATCCACACAAATTTTATTCGTCCTTGGAGTAAAATTTTATTGCGGATTGTCTGCCCTTGGAATTGAACTCTAGATTTTACGGTTCAATGCCTGCATTTGCTACTTACTATGTATAATATAAATAAGTGAAAATGGTTTTTATATCAATGCTTACTGATGAAGCTGGTGGTAAGTGGTTAATGCCGCTTATTAATCTAACAAGTTTAGTAAACAGGTTCTCAAACTATTTATTATTTCCTGAAGTAGAACTTCTAAGGTGACATTGGAATGTTCCATGCGTCCGAAAGCGATTATGTTTCTTGTTAGCCATGAACAAACGGCGGCAAACGACCAAAACAATTGATTCATTCAAAACTGTGTCACCAAGGTTACAAACCGTAATCAATTCACAGTTCATTGCACTGCAACCTGTCTCTGTTGTGCTAGTTTTGTGATAAAAAAGTTCAATGTACATGTATATTCATTTGCATTTCGATCATTGCCTACAATTTATTGTCTTGTATTTATGCTTTTGATAAATTACTTTTGTATTACGGTATTTTCTTGCTTCAAAATCATTTTCATTTAAGTAAAGGATATAATGCGGAGAAAGCGGCTGTCGCATTTTGTCCTTAAATATTACTTTAGCGTATAAAAGTGGTTGCGTTAGCCTTAAAGGCACCGACAATTACGTGGAGATAAGTGATCGTTTATCATAATAACGTTTAACATGTAGCATGTGGTTCATTTTAAACAATATTAACGGTTGTAATTCTGTCAGTACCGTTGCTTGGAATAATTGTATTTATAAAAAAAATATCTTGTATTTTTGAAACAATCAAATCTTAATCAAAATATTCGTTAATAGTGTTTCACAAGATGTTTGGAATCGTTAATTACTGCTACCACCGTTTCGGAACGTGTTGTAGATTTGAAGAACAAGCGCGGCGCGGCGTAAGAAACTCCCTCAGCAACGCGAACTATATTCTTTTATTTCTCTTTGTTTCTTTTTATTTAAATCCTTATGGGATTCATATGTGTAGAACAATCCCATAAGACATTCTTCTTCTTCTACCTGGTGTTATCCCGGTCGGTGCCAGGTTATTCTACTATACTACACTCGAGACATCAATAAAATCCCATAAAATATTATACTATAAAAATGGATGAAGTAGACATTCTAGTTTATAAATTATACCTCATGCGATAAACATCCAATTGTTTTATTGTTTGTGTTACCAGAAACTTACTACCAGCTAGAAATCTTCCTCTTTCCATGAATTCCACACGTCAGATGTACAAGTATCCAGGGCTGGACCAAATATCTGCAAGATAGGCCGTACCAATATTTTCTGTGTTTAAATCAAACTCGCAAATTGTAGCGCAAGTTTATCCACTACGCTAATACTGAATCTTTTATTCATTATGTCGCGCTGAATGTATTACCGGCATTAATATAGATTGTCGGAAGCTACATAATTGGATTAGGTAACAGACATCAGAGATATTTGATAAATAAATTCACTTGTCGAGTGTGTTTTAAATTGGAATACCGACACGACGCCACGTGGCCTTTCAATTACGCGTAGAATACCTAAATTCTAAATTGTCGGTTTGCCAATTCTCCTGGACCAGGAAAAATCTTAATTATTGGCTATAAGCACACACAATTATTGTTTACTTATTTGTTTAGGATTTACCTGGTTGATTCTCGCAATGTGATATAAACTAGTTAAATTCATATGCATGCTTGATTACACCGTTCTTAAAGCCAAGTCTATGTATAAGTAGTAAAATTAGAGCATATATATGTAGTGACTGATTAATTTGGGGTTTACGTTTCTAAATTTTGGTTAAAAGAGAAAAAAATGGGAATACAAAATATCCGCTCAGGCGCAAGCTTATATTAATCTGGTAAACACGTCGAAATTGTAGAATATATTGAGCTAAACGCAGTGCAGAAAAACAAAGTTGTTTTCACCTCACGACGTGTTAAATTATTTAGTTTATCTATGTCTGGCGTTAGCACTTTGAAAACTATAGTTGCAAGTTCTATTATTCCGTTAGTGTGTTGTTTCTTGTTGATTCTCTCGCTATGAGATAATATGCCAAGTCTGATTTAGAATGCCAGTTATCTGCATAACACGACAGAAACTAGAACGATATATTCGATGTCGCAGGTTGCTGGTTGAGTATGAATGAATAAAAGTAGCCTATGTTTATACGCTCCGGATTAACTAAATCAGTAAACGAGGGACAGTGAAACAAATGCGTGTCAGTGTTGTTACGTAAGCGAGCATTCGGGCAGTCCAAACTATTCAACATTAACTTAGTCTAATTTGTTAAATGACGCTAAAAAATAATTTGCTAATGGCCCTTATTATTCTTTCACAAAGCGATTATGAAATTTGAAAGTGAGTTAAAATTAATATTTTCTACTCTGCTGGCATGAAAGCACTGTCCGTTTGCATTTGCAAATGAATAAGTTATTCGTGTCACGCGGGTTATTTTAATTTGCGAGATAGTAACTAAGCGTAATGTTAATATGGTATGCTGTTTATTGATATTCTGGATTCGTCTGCTATTATTATATTTTATGATATTGGGAATTCTGTACTTATTTAATTCTTAATAATACTTATTTTTCATTTCAAATCTATGAATGGTATTTAATGATATGCTAACGAAAATTTAGTACTTATTATGATTTATTATAAAAGTAGTAATCATGATATTAAAATATATATGATAATAGAAATAATATGAATTAAGACACCTGACTTAATGCAATAGTTAAATGATATCATTGTTGGATATCGAATTTCTATCTTGTTCGATTACACTCCCGAATTACATAAAAATAGCTATGGCGTAACATACATTTTCAAGATAACGTTTCTGTATCTATTATACTTTATTTATTTACTTTACTGTTATCGCCTCGGATTTGTTACTCATATCATTTAAAGAAATCATGACACATTGAAATACCTTTTTACATAATTAAATTATGAGAAAAAGTTTCTACGCCACTTAAAAATACAATAACATTTATGATTTATCGTGTAGACTTAATTAAATATCATATTGTATTGTTTTGTTACAGGAATCATGGTGTCGTCGATGGCGGCCCACTCGTCGCACCTTCTTTACAAGTGTATGCGTCCATGGATCAAAAATGTCACCCACAAAAGTCGACACCGAGAAATCTGACGGTAAGGGTAGAAACATTTAAACAGCCGTATTAAAAAACAAATACGTTTAATACAGAAGAGACCATCACCAAAATTACAGTACACTTTTGGAACGTTAATAATTATCAATATACGCTACAAATAGTTTGACTAAAAACTAAATTAGATACATGATTAACCTACGATAATTATATTTTTATACGCACTATAACTAGTAATAATTTAAAAGTCATTTGAATACAGATCACAATTGATATAAGCTCCAGCTTTAATTCTTAATCTTACGTATTTATATTAATTCAATGACTTATTACTATTTAAGCTATCATAACAGGATTCTAAAACTTCGAATTCTTCGAAAACCATTTCTCCAAACTTTCCTGTTGTGGTCTTGTTTTGTTCCAAGTTATCGTTAACGTAATAAAATTTCTTTTCAAAACTGTGGGCGTCAGCTGACGCCTTATCTGTCTGTGCTCCCGCCTTGTTACTTTCGGCATTCTCTTCACTGCCTTGGTCTTTGGTCTCTTCTTTTTCGCTTGTTTCTACAACTACAGGAGGACTTGGTAGTGAAACAGTCTCAGATTTCTTTACAATATCGTCGTTTTGTTTGGTTACTTCAAATTTAGCTTTTAGTATCACTTTTTTAATTTCGTTGTCTTTACTTTCAAATGGAGTTTTAGCTATTCCCTTGCTGTAACTCTCAAGTCTGCATATTTTATTTTTGACTGAGTTCTCATCATCGTGAACTAATGGTGGATCTTCTTTAGACAATTGTTTCCTGTATTTAATTCTTGGATTTTTGCTGTCGTCGGTGCCTGTTAATTCCAATCGGCTGCTGCAACTGTTTGACTTCACCAATTTAAATTTGAATCCAGGAAATCCTTCTTTTAGTTTATTTTTTTCTTGATTTTGAATTGTATTATCTGATACGATTGAGTTTTGTTTTTCCGTTACTATCTGTTTATGTTTGTCAGCCACAAGGCATGAACACCTTTCCCCGCGGCATTTTGTTTGACAGGAATAACAATCTCTACTGCAGTTTTTTTGTAGACTTTTGATTTCATCCATTATTGCTTTGGTCATGGGACTGACTGACGTTTTAGAATTAAATACTTTTCCACCATAATATGTAACAGATGTACCACAGTCTCTTATTTTCTTAAGTATATCTGGACTCACATATTGACTTTCACAGCAAAAGTCTTGACTCATCGAGTCGCAGAGATATTCTTCACTGGAACTATACGCGTTATCTTTGAGGTGCTTTTGTGAATACGGACTAAGTCCCTCAGTTTCATATTCGTTGTTAGAGCTAAGATCTCCACTGGATACTCCACTGGAAAGACTAGCATTGTCCCACTTCTTATTGCCGTAGTTAGTGTCGATGGTTAATTGTCTAATAACCTTCTTTCTACCACCGTTTTTATTTCCTTTTGATTCTTCATTAAGGTTTCTATAAGAAGTTGCTCGTCGAGTAAGTCCGACGTTTTCCTCAATGAGAGGTGGATCATGGGTCATCGGTGTTTTCATTTTTAATGTATCTTCAAATAAGTTTCGAACTTTTTTTACAGTATCTGGGTTAGGTAATTCTTCTTCGATAATTTCTTTATTTACTCGGATTGGATGGTAAAAAAAGTGTCTCCGAATAACATTTTTAGATTTGTCTGTTTGTCCAGTATTACTTTCACTTTTCTTCAAAAATGTTGGAGGAATTTTACATGTATCTGTATTTTTTCTAGGTGCCGGTTCAACCTTTGTTCGAACTGGTTCGATGATTACAATATTATTATTTACAAGAAGTTCTTGGAAACTGTAATCTTGTAGATATTGCAACAAACCATCGAATTGGGCTTCTTTACGGTAGTTGGCTATCATACTGTTTTTGAATAATTCCGACTTCATTACTTTGTATCGCACGTGATCAAATTCGTCACAACCTTTTTCGTACCCTTTTGCTTTTATGAGAGTTGCTTGCGTCTTTTGGTTTTGGTTATCGTCACTACTCAATTCAACTATTTCAATTTCTGGAGTATCTCTGTTTGAACCTGCATCGGACAGTTTGCGTGTTGGTTTTTCATAAATTCTTTCTTCAGTTTCTTTAACAATTTTCTCTATAGGCGGTTCCTCTACTTCAGAATCGCTTTTAACTTTCTCAGTTTCATCTTTCCACAACTGTAATTTAGTTTGACTTAATTTTCGTATACTATCAACAATTTTAACACTTTCTAAAGATTTTATTATACTTCCCACCGAGATTTCGGGAATAAATTTACGGTCATCATCTTTTGGTTGATCTTCCTCGTTTTTAGATTCAAGTTGATTTTGATTTGGTAAGTATTCTTGCTTGGGATTTATATCTTGTCCTATATTTCCATCTGGCGATTTATCAATAAGTTTTGACCAATAATTTTTTACTGAATTAAGTTTTTCTTGGTACTCAAGGTCTGTTTTTATTGCGTTATTTAGTTTTTCTTTAACATTATTTTCTACTTTTATATCTTTTATTTCTTCTTTTGCCTCTACTGGCTTCTCTAATTTTATGGTATTATTTAACGGAACTTTCAAATCGGTCCCAGTATCCATATTCGAAGTTAGACTTTGTCTTTTACTTTTTGAGTCAACAACTTGTAAAACTTGTGGACGAGTCATAGTCGTAATAACTTTTTTGAATGTGTGAATGGAAGAATCTTCACAATCCTTTTTATCTTTTATTAATAGCTTTGGTGGAGGTTTTTCAAATTTATTCTGTACAAAAGCAATTTTTTCACAGGTTTCTTTTTTAAATTTTGGTATAGTAGTTTTAACAACTTTATTAAGTTTTATTGTAATAAACGGATCTTTCGGAGTGTAATAACTTGAAGTATCTATAAAACTCTCAAGGGTGGCTTTCTTGGTTTGTTTATTATTATTTTCAGTCACTGGTTCATCACCTTTGATTTCTTGTTCTGGTTTTGTTTCTATTTTAGTTGTTACATCTGGTACTGCCTCTGTGGATAAATTTGGATCCGTATTTTGTTGAGTAACCGGTGGATTAATGACAATTGTTTGATGTCCACTTAAGGGTACGATAGTAATATTTGAATCTGAAGATGTTTTGAACGATTGCACTCGAGATAGCAATGAATGACTTTTAGATTCTTCTGTTTGAGGAGACTTCACTAATTGAGGCTCGTTAAATTTTGTGCTGCTTTCGACGGTGTTTGGACTAGGTACACGATGGTTTTCGTCTTCTGACGGTTCACGTTGTCTAAGAGAATAATGTTTTTTTATATTTGTTTTTATTTTCTTTTCTTGTGATGCTATATTTATATTATCGTTTGAAAGTGATTTCGCTTTAAATATTTCTGGTTTTTGTTCAGAATTTATATTTAGCTTCAAACTTTCTGATTTTGTTATAACTTTATTGTTTCTTATAGTTCCTTCAATTTCATTTATTTCTCTTTCGTTTTGATGATAATCTGCTCGATAATAATTTGCGTCTTTATCATCAGCGTTGGAACTATCAATAGTTATGATAGATTTTAAATCGTCTTCAAGCTTCGAAAATGTTTGTATTATTTGTGGCTCAGAATAATCCGGTAAATAAATACAATTGTTTGTCTGAATTTTGATGTTATGTTTTGGAGTAATATAGGTTCTATTCAGTTGTCCATAATCTTCGTTACCCTTCGAAGATAATATATCACGAAATGGAGATTGTGTTATTTCATAAGAATTTTCACAAGGAATGTCTTCAGGATCTTCTTGTCTTAATTGTTCATCAATACGTTCTGATTTTCTGAGACACTTGCTAATATTAATATCTGGCAAAGAGTAATACTGATTTTCTATCAAAGTAGTGACGAATGGTTCAGTTGTAATATTTTTTGAGGTGCAATTACTTTTAGTAGAATAGTTATCACTTTCTATATAAGTGTTGCTAACGTAGACTTCGTTATTTTGCTTTTTCAGAATTTCATTAAACAAATTTTTATTTTTATTCAAAAAAGAGTCTCTTCTTATATCAGCGAATGTTTTCTTCTTATTTACTTTGGTATATATTGGATCACCTTCTGAAGTATTATATTTTTCGCAATTTATGGTTTGTGAAGAAATAGATGCGTTCTCTTTAAATTGCGAATCGCAATATTCATCGATTTTTTCAGCAAGAGAATTAGCTAAATATTCCAATTTATGTGATTTCTCTGACGAGGCAATAGAAATAGAAATATAAGATGTGATACTGTCAGGAGGACTCGAAATAGTTTCGTCGTTTTCAGAAACTACCGATTGAATATCTTTCTTTTTTGTTATGATTATGGGTGTTATTTCTCTCGGCACTGAAGTTTCTTTGTATTCGCTTTGATTGCTTTTTATTGAGATATCGTCGTACGGTTTAGGTGTAGAAACTGGTTTTATATCGTTAGACTCGTTCTTATCTTTATCGCTACGTGATAGACTATCGTTGGTAAAAGATTTTGGTGTATTATTTTTAGATCTGTCTTTATCTTCGTTGTCTGTACAATGTTCGTCTGTAGTCACATACAATTCTTTACTGGGAATGGGAGACGAAATTGATCGTTCTGTTTCAGGCGAGCTCTCCTTGTAACTCTTTCTGTGTTCTTCAAAATTATAATGCTTACGTACGTAGTTAGAATCTAAACTATCGATTTCGCTCGGATTGCGTGAATGTCCGATACTATCTTCGGATAGATTTGTTTGTTTTAATTCCTCGTTTAAATTGGTCCAGCTTCCACTTACAGACCTGGAGCGATGGCTCTCGTTACGAGATACAACGTCTTCTTTATCTGATTTGTTGTCAGTGTGTTCGGGAGTTTTAGCGTGTTCGTTGATGTCACCAAAACACGAAGCAGTACTGTCTATGTAAATACTTTCTAAAACTTCCTCCTTTGTTTGGTATTTGGCACGACCGATCAACCTGCGGAAGAAATTAATAGTCAGTTTATTGTTTCCTTTGTCTTTGTTAACTACACACTGTATTAAGTTTGCTTTTGCAATTGGTTTTGTATAAATAGGAAATTTGATTATTATTATTAATTTGTATAATGAATTATATGAAGTCATGTCTTTATGAGGCAGGAAATAATTAATGCAATTGTCTTCTAATTAATTGTGGTTAAAATAATAATGTAGTGATTATATATTAAACATTTTGTGAGATAAACAAATGTAGTGCTTTGCTCACCTGTCTTTGAAGCAGGGCTTGTCGAATAAGCGGGCGCGAGGTATAAGTTGCGATCTCTTACTTTTGGAATGATTCTGAATTTGTAGGTCGGTAAAGGTTTCTTCTCTTATAACTGCTAAGCTCCGACTGCGTCGCAAATTCGATCCTTCAGATTCTTTGTGCTTGCACAATCTTCCGTAGCTCCCGGTGAATTCTGTGTCAGAATTCGCAAATCGTTTTTGCAGAAGTTCTTCTGCTGCTTTTGATCGTGTTAAATGCTGATAGAACTCGTCTTGAGGTAACTGAATAGGTACTTTATAGTATTCAGCTAACTTACTCTGGTATTTCTCGTGTTTCTTATTTTTATTTTCGCATAAATCTTTTTCTTTGTCTTTATCTTTACTTTTAGATAATTTCTTCTTTTTGGGACGTTCCTCTTGACTTTTTTTAGACTCCAAGGAATTCCGCGGTCTGTCGAATTCTAATGTTTCAGTGGGGTTCTCAAAGTATTGTATGTCACCGACGGTGTTTGCCGCTGACTTGTGGTCGTCTTGACTCGATTTCCTTTCGACAAGTTCTCGAAGGCGGCTTCTTGTGGAGCTAGTGTTGGATGTGACGCTCTCCGGCCGTTTGTTTGATTCCAACGATCGTCTGAATAGGCTTGTCTTGATCGATCCGAAGTCGCCTTCGTCTTGACAAGAAGCCGCTGAGAAATTCTGTGCCCTTATACGGTCAACGTGATTCTGACTAGAATACGACGCGACCGAGTCCACCGAGTGTCTGAAAAGCAAAACACAACAGATTAGATTATGATCCTCTATGCTACAGATAGTACTGTTTGCATAAGATATGTTGCTTTGGCGTGGCAAGTTTGAGTCATGATCTCTAACTATACGTTGCATTGTTTGCTTTATTAAGGCAGCGTTTAAGCATAGTAAAGGTAGTGTAAGTCAATTCAAATAATATATCTATATATAGAGTATTGTATTAGCTTATAACTTTGTATACTAGTTGGAACCTGTCTTATATTTATATAATAGAATTAGATGTGCGCAATTGAAGTGAAAATTAGCTTTTCCAGTTTGACATATTGCTGAACTAGTTAACTGCACATTGTATTATCTGACAGCTTAATCGCTGCGTACTTTGTGAACATTAACTAAATTTTAGTATTAAGTTTGCCGATGAGTATGATATTGGCACTGAGCCAGAGGCGCGTACCACCGCTGTTAACAGACTTCATGATAAATAATATAATTCAGTATAAAAATATATAACATGATAAACTAAGTTCTGGAAACGAATTAAACCGTAATTTGTAAGTACAATTATCCTTTGCCTGCTACTAAATTAACAAATTTATTGTACACAAAATGTAATTTGTTATTACAAAATATCAGGCAAAATAAAATTTAAAATTTGGTTTAAATTATGCAGGGTATATCAAGACTGCTACCGAAAACGAAGCCAGGTGGTAGTTTTAGTGACTTCAGACATAGCGCAACTAAAATTTTTGAGGATAATAGCGACGATTTTTTTGTTATTTTTTTCTATCATTGAATTTAGGTGGTAAATACATATTTTTTTGAACAATAATAATGTACACCCTTTTGTTTTTAAACAAGCTATGGTTCGCAAGGGTTTATATTATTATTTTAGCAAAAACTATGGATTTACCACCCTAACATGATGATATTTAAAAAATGATAAAAAACAATTGTCGCATTTCAATTTGAAATTTTTAGTTGCATTGTGTTTGTAGTCACTAAAACTACCACCTGACTTTATTTTCGGTACCAGTCTTGATATACCCTGTATGTAATTTGTATTTCGGGGTAGATGGATACAAATAACGATTAAATAATGTACATGGTATCTTACTGTACTCATATTTATGTATTCTGCAGGAATAATCATAACAAAATTAGAACGACATAATGAAATTTTTCACTAATGGGAATTGGCAGCGGTTAAAGCGATCCGTATTTCAACAACTACCGGCAATTCATATTTCATTGCTCCCGATGCTCAGTATTTCATTTTACATAAAGGGTTCTGATGTTGTTTATTAGTTTTACTCTTCAATTGACAAGCGTAGATAATCTAAATATAATTTAAAATATATAATAAATAGTTTAAATAGGTCACCTGTAAATGCTACCGCTCCCTACTTCTATTAAAACAATATTTCAATTGAAAAAATGTATGTGACTATGCCGATAATGCACACTATATCTTCTCTAACTAATGGCTTGATGACAAAACTCTTGGATATTTTAACGAGTTCTAAAGCACACGACATCTGCAGAGAGTATTTGAAACGATGCCAAAGCGGACTGTCTGTGTAATAAATATGTGGCGCCGCGCAATACATGGTTATGGGGGTAACGCTTAAGGGTTTTAAATTTTCAAGACGTTTCCGGGGGATGGTAACAAGTCATGTAAAAGCAATGAGGCCATGTCGTTCTTGGAATATCTATAGAAGATGTCAACAATTTCTCTTGTGACCCTTCTGTTAGCTTTCCATTTTGCTGTAGGAAATTTATTGAAAAGAAAATACAACGTACATTTTCTTTGTATGACAAGGACACTCGTGAAGGAATGGAAAATATTTTTAACACTGCTTTGCTAATTTGTTAGTTACGAACACAATAAACACATTTTATTAGTTTCGCCTGGGGTAAGTTTTCATTTCCTTAGCGATATAATTGATTTTGCAGCACACATTTGATTGTATGCTTGAAACGATTTTCAGTATTGTTTTTGGCAAACATTACGTCGACAGTACTAATCCGGAGGCGGGGTATCATGTTTTATTTGGGGACATTGTACAAGAAACACTAAACTTCGTACAATATTACGTCAACTGAATACGTAACAAGCATTTGTTCGTTAGCCCACTGATTTCAAGAAAATGTATGGGGACAATGTTTTCTGGGCAATATTTGTGAATATTCAATGCCGCCTTTTGGTTATAACAATGGTTGACATGTTTGTCAATCCTATAGATTATCATGTCGCCAATATCCTTCGTCAATGTCAAAGGCAGCTGTTAGTTTAATAAAAAACCGCCTGAAAATATTGAAGGTTCGACATGGTTTCATAAAGTGATGTTATGGTGATATTTTTGTATGTCCATGCGTGTGTGCTTTATATCGAATGTCTGGTGTGTAAGGCTTGTCAGAGTGTTATTGGCATCTGGACATGACAGAGTACGTGGGTTTCGAAGACCAATTGGCCGATGCGAGCGTGTTAGGATTACTAATGATTTCGCTTATCGAAAGGCAGAGATGCTTCCGATTAATTTCGGCTAGGTAATTTGGTATCCGTATTAGTCATAAGATTATCGGTATGGATAAACATCTTCGAGGTTTATGATGATTAAATACGTGTGTTGGATTGAAACATTGCAGCGTGATCGCAGGAATATTAGCCTTATGTTTTTGGTCTCATTTATATTTATAAAAGTTTGTTTATTACAACTGTTTACTTAAATACTATTATAGTGGAGTAATATACTAATTGTTAATATACAAAATGTTAGCTTAAAGTAGACAGTTTGAATGCTTGTTAAATGCTCGAAGCGTTCTAGACGGTGCATAAAATTTTATGTCATCGTAAGCTCTACTCAAATTGTTGCCAAAACAAATATTCAACAATGGAGTATTTTATCTACTGCTCTCGATTCTTTCCACGTGCAGGTTGCAATCGCGACGAATTATGTAACCAAAGAGAGTAAAAAAAGTACCGAATGCGGGTAGAACATTCGCCCCGAGAGGTTTTTATCCCGTATGTATATTGAGTTGAAACATCCCTCACAAACGCGATCGTTCTCTTTCTTCGAACCCGCTGAATGTGCAGCGCGCGTGACACGTTTTATTTTGTATTTACAATAACTCCGCTTTTGTGTGTATTGTGATGGAACACGAGTTTTAAACATTCCGTGTAAGCAATGTACTTGAACATAAAAGAATAAATAAAGCTTTGGCTTCACGTAAGATGTGTGTTTTTGTTGTATTTCGTAATTTTATGAGATGAAAATACCTTTCCTTATGCTTCTATGTGAATATAAGAGCTAACTGCATTAATATAAGTACGTGGTATGCGCTTAAACCAAATATTAGGTTGTTAATTTTTAGCTATTATTTTCTAGTTTTTAATAAAAAACTAGATTGGACGATCTGACCATAAAACTCAAAACACTTTGTACTAAATACATATACGATACATCACACAATTAAACCAATAAATGGATTGCGATTTTAATAGCTTGTTAGAATAATTGAATGCACAAACTTATTGTAACGTTAAACAATGTTGCCGTGATAGGATAGCGGTGACATTCAGTTAACCGGCCGCTCGGGAAGAACGTCTATAAATATTCATATTCTCAACGGCCAGGGCCAGTGCCCTATCTTTTGACAGGTCACTTGAGTCCGCGGCGCTCTTACGGAATACCGGAACGTCTGAATTTTTACGCAACTGTTGGTACAAGTTTGGAATCTTGCTGGACTTTAGTTCGAGATATCGAGAATTGGACTTTGCTTTTACGTGTGTCGGCATTTTTAGGATTGACACATTTTTATTATAGCGTCACTTTTGAATTTCGTAGCGCACATTTCGATCGTGATCTGCCATTCCTAGAGTTCCACGACATACTAGATCAATCGGCGATTATTCAATATGTGCTATACCAATCCAATAGCCTCGATGAAATGAAATTCACTATACCTACTTATTAAAACAACGCTTTTTTCCGGTTAAATAGTTTCCTAGGGAAATGATTAACGCTTGCAAATCCGCGTTTATGAACCGATATTAAGTTCCGCATGTCGAATAATACATAATCTATTAATCTTCTGTAATCTGCAAAGGCATTATTTATGATAACCTTGACCTTTTTGGGACGGGAACATGACACAAGATTGACATCGTAATAACCAGAATATCATATTGAGATTAGCCCGGAGTAAATTGTTATTACTTAAGTCTCCATTATTTCATCGTAGGTACTTTCATGTATTGTCCTTTTTGCGTAGTTCAGTGAAGAGTATTTTTTTTTTTATAATATGAAGATTGAGTTTTCATTTCAGTAAGACATTATAATATTGTCTTGAGCACTACATTTAAAATTAGAATTTAGCGGATTTAATGTTTTTTATGAGTACGTGTAGTTACGTTACGGTGGCGGTTCCGACAGACGACTCTTGGCAACTAAATCACTTTAAGGCGTGTTTGAAAACTCATTTTATTGCCTTGAATCATCATCATGATATGATGATGATGTGATAACAGCCTTCCACCAAAACTAGTGTCAATATTTCTTATTCTAAAATAAAGCTCAATAAGTTTTGACTTTTAATTTAAAACTGTTGTTTACAGTCTGGAACTAAAATTACAAAAGTTGCCTCAATAACGGAGATCTGAAGTTTGTTGGGATTTTATTTTTATTTGCGAAAAACATAATTAAATTTACTTCCCTCGCCAAGGAGGCTAAATTGAATGTAAACAAATTAAAAATGGGAGAAATATCTTTCGCTTACGATTTCGAAGTTGGTTCTATCGGACTAATTGGACTGGCAGGCCTTTTTTACTGTATTTTTCCCTGAGTAGACATTTTTTGTATCGTTTTAATAATTGTTTCTGGTACATAAGGAATAAACTGCCTGCGTATAATTGTTATGAAGAATTTATTGCAGTTTTTTTGTTTGAGGATATGTTAGACTTTCTTGTTTAAGACTTTGTTTGTAGTAATGTTGTTTAGTTGATGTATTTTATGCAAGAAAATCTTTTGAAATATAAATAATGAATAAAATCATTGTTCGTAAGGACGGTGAGTACGATTGTGCCACATACGAAGAAATTATTTTCGGAATGACTGAAGTAAAAATTACCCCTCTTATTTAAAGGAATTGAAAACTATAAGATTATTATTTAAATCTGTTGAATCTTTATGACTAATAATTTTTCTATTGAATGACTACTGGGTAGGACAACAACCTAAAGATTTTATTAAAGAAATGTTAAATATTTCGTTGCAGTGCAGTCAATTTTACTTATAATATTTTCATATCGAATTTTACACGACGTTGATTAATGTCCATTACGTATTCATTGTTTGAAGGGATTTAAGACAATGAAAGCGCAGCGAGCGTAAAATAACTTTGTAAAATGTTTTTACTTAAACAGGGTCGTAAATATTTATTCATTTTGTGTAAATCGCTATGTATTATATTTAGAATACATTTATTATTTTGTTTGAATAGCATTGGCATTAAAAGGTTAAGACATTTTGTTTGTAAGAACTATGTATGTGACTGTTGGTGTATTTATTATTATTTATTAATGTGATCTATTATAACGCGTAAAAATATTTAGGACTACCGCCAGTAATAAAGGCATGTGCTGTAATTTATTTGAATAACATAAATGCGAAAGTGATCCCGAAATTAATATTTGTGGTCACAGAGACACTGTTTGGGTGGAAAAGTTACTTATATTAATTTTTGTTCCCAACCATTTGCATATTGTGAAGCTTCAACCGTTTGTGTGGAACCACCTTTATAAATAAAAGGATAGTCATAGCCTATAAGACGGAAATAGTGATAGCTCTGTAAACATTATCACGTTTACATTGATGATGTCATCTTGGCGGAAAGAGATTTTTATGATCCAATCTGTACGTTTACCTGCAGAGTGAATTAACTATAGTCTATAGTAATTGCATTTGTTCGTGATATAATGATGATATATTGGCTGTTGTTGGTCAATCTTTGAAAGAGAATTTGAGGTCGAATTGATATGAGGATAGGAGTTATTTAACGAAATAAACAGAAGCGACCTTATTCATAGACAGTTTATAAACCTATTTTAGTTATCGAATGTTTTCTCTTTCTAAGAACTTTGAATTCAGTCTGAGAGAAGAAGATAAAACATTCGCTCCCTTATTACTTAAATTAGTGAAATCATGTTAAGAGGATATAAAAGTTTCATTAAATTTTGCTATTCATAATGGTCTTTTCTATATATTTTAATGAATTTTACAAACTAAAAAGGTCTCGAATTGTGATTTCATTCACTTCACTGTTCACAGTAATATCAAACTTCCAGCTGACCGACATCCGCCATTTTTCTGACTTAAACGAAGTTCTCGGCCATCTTAAAGTTAATGACCTCTTAAATAAGCTGATTAATGCTTTTGGACTTTTATGAATTACGTTTTTGAGTCAGCTCATATTGACGGTATTGGAAACATGCGTTAATTCCTGACGAATAAGGCCGAAAGTATTCAATGTTTTTGATAACACAAAATTTACTATCAACAATAAATCCAATCTGCCTGATGTCATGTTTATCGTGTTTTATTGGTTGACAAATATTCATTTTTTATTATGCTTTAATAACGTTTACTGGTTGTTTACGATGGGCCGCACACAACCCCACGATTTAATTTAAATTATGCAACAAATCCACGCAAAATTATTGCGGAGCTAAATAGCTTTTATTGTTTTAAATTCGGAAGTATCCTGTTTGCGTTCTGTTGGTGTCCCGAGTCCCGACGAACTCAATTTTGCCCCGCATTAAACTCCGCATCGGGACAATAGCTGATTAAATAAAGCTGGCGACGTGCAGATTTACTGCTCCGGGCGCAGATGCATCTTCACTTTTAGTAATTAACGCGCATTTAATTGTTGTACTTAAAATACATTTGCTACATAGTTATCGGTACCTTGCAGTTTACATAGCTTTTCTATGATTGTGAATCACAACTTGTGATATAAGCGATTTCCAATATAAAAAGCTATGTTTAATTTATGTATGGTGGTGAAATGGGATTTTACAATCGTATGTGGAATAAATGAATTGCTACGAAAATAGTATTAATTTTAACTTTACTTTTTCCTATAAACATATAGTAGTGTAGTTTTGGTGGGCGATAAGAATTTAACGCAGTGCCAGTTTAACTCCCAGGAGATCAAGCTATTGTGAGACAAAAATACCGAAACTGAATACAGTTGGCCTTAATTAGCTCTTCTCAACTGTTCGGCTGCTTTTAAATTCTAGCCTTTGTTATTCATATAATGAGCACATAATGGATATATCACAGTATTAACTCTACCCTTAAATAATTCTTCGGGAACTATGAAATTATGTTTTAAGTAATTACGTAAAAAATAATAGGTAAAAAATTAAATACCAACAAATATAGTATTTTTTTGCAATGGCTGAACAAATGTCTATCGATTATATTTCATTTTTTTTTAATATTCTAGTGTACCACATAACTTGTATTTGTAAACACGTCAAATGTATAAAGTAAACGAGTATGATGCAATACGAACAGTAGATCCCACTAGAGTGCTGATTACGGAGTAATAACATTGAATTACCGAGAAAGTGAATCGATAGTAAAGTTCAAATTACCATACGTATTACGTGTGTACGAGTCAACTAAGGCCGTTTTTATCAAGGTCGTTTCGCTCGCAATTAACATGAATTACAAGCGTAATTTTTAAAATCAAAGGTGTATTTAGAGTGGGAAATGTGTCCAATAGAGCACGAATGTTCATGTTTACAAAAGCATTTTAAAGATTACACGAAAGATAAACAAATGCAGTAAATTCATGTTTTCACAGAAACGGAAATTTTGTTGCGTTTTGTAGTTTAAGAAAATTGATAAACATATCCAATGTTGTAAATGTTTTAGGAATACTTTAGTAGGGTTCCCAGTAAATCTAAATTTAAAAAAAGTCTAAACTAATTACTATGATAAACGCTTGGAGCGCTTCACTTTAAACTGCCGAACAGATTTTCGAACTTTAAAACTTGGAAGTAATTAACTTTAAAATGAGAAAATACTGTAAAGGAGCAAATATTTATTTTGATACTTTCGTTCTTGGCTATAGAAAGTCCTACAAATGAACCGGGCTATTTTTGAGACTTATTTATGGATCATGATTAAATTCCACTGAAACATTGCATTCAAATTGCACGCCGTTCTTTATTATCAGCTCTGTTTCGGCTTTTACTTGTTTATTTACATTTCTATATTGTAATTCTTGAAGTAGCGTCGGTTTTTTTCTGGCATCAATTTTTATGCTTTTATTCTTGGCACGGACGCCTTGGTCTGGCCGAATGTCGTGTTGTAGATACATACTGTGAGCTCTTGGTGATCGAATTTGTTTTTATTACACAAATGTTTACGTACGTTCTCAGTTTGAGATCTGGGTACTTTGACTCCTATTTTAAATATTGCATATAATAAAGCAGCAGTCGGTATAGCTTTAAAACATGTGAAACCTGAAGTCTCTGAAATTTAAATAACTAGTTATCATTTTGATACAATTTATCCGCATTGACGACACCATCATTAAATTATATAAAAATACCCTCCATATAACATCAATTTGCCTAGCGTCATTATTCGGAAATACCTGTGCCCATGTACGGTTGTAAATATTTATATTGTGCTGAAGAAGAGCGCGCTTTGATCTATCTTATCAATGTAGGTTAATGTCTCATTAGTTTGGATACTTGCGAACTTTGTTTAGTCTACCGTGAACACTTGTTCACCTGCTCCGAGACGTTGTGCAGCTGATAGTTAAGTAACTAATTTACTTATATCCGTACATACTTTACGGAATTTAATACTGATATACAAAGAAATTATATCACTTTATTACTGTACAGTAAACGTAAAGACGTGCGTTACTCTTATCGTTTTGTGAGATAGTACGTTGAAGTCGTAACAGCCGTTAATTTCCTAGTGGATAACTAACTTTATGTAGTTCCTTATGCTATGTAATATATAATTTTAGTATAGACGTGTTATTGCGGTACGCAGACAACCGTTTCCGAGAGTCACGGAAAACTCGTAAAGAAGCTGCCGGCTGTTGTTAAGATGCTAGGATTATTTGAATCATAAAAGTTATTTTATCTCGAAGCGGACACCAGTATATCAGTTCGAACTTGAAAAAGTCGCAAAGAATATCTCCAAGTTGAGAGTACTTGAATAAAATTTTTGCATAAATAAACAAGACTTCACAGTCATATCGAATTGAATTGCTCGAGATAATCAGTAGCATATCTAAATCTTGATTGCTCTACTGTACTGCGAGATAAAGAAAATAATTTCGGTAGCCACTCTCGGTCAAGTGATTCTCGATATTGCCAATCGCAACTGAGTTTTGGCGATATTGGAGTCCGCTTGGGTCCCTTAGTTTCACTGTTTGTTGGCATAGAGTAAACTGACTAAAAGTTCATTACCATGTATTGTTAAGTTGGTAGAATTTAACTGTATCGAAAATGCAATTGTAAGTTTAATTTCAAATGTCGTTTAAAATAAATCGTTTCACTGGATGGCAGCAGTCAAATATTACTTCGCATTTATTAAATCAAGTACATTAAAAATTCGTGGAAGATTTTTGTAACGTAAAACTCGGCGGCTACTTAAAATGTCCACTCTCCTTTAATTCACTGATGAGGACGCCGCTGGTGCTCCAATTTGTCAGCAACCTACCTTTTCAAAGAGCTTTCAAATGTAATTTTGTCGCTCTTCAAACTGGCTAAGTTGTGAAACATTAAAGTGCTATGATTAGGTCAAAAGACCCTTACAAGAACGAGGGACGTAAGCGAATGTCTTTATTATTTCATTACAGTAGCTTTTACAAAAACAACCTTCCTTTCCATTTTATTTGTAACATTCAACAACAATTCTAAATCAAATTAATGAACCGGTACTTTGTAAATGTTCATTAGTTTGAAAAGGAGTACTAAGAATCTCGTGTTTTTTTAGGTAAGCTATACAATTGGTCTATCTTTTCTTAGAATTGTGTAATTTGTAAATAAAATGGATGTGTTAGCGAATTATATGACTTTAAAACATTTACAGTCTTAGAACATCAGATCGTGTAAACAGGACCCGTTTACAAGCGCGCGTGGGCTTGCTATAGGTTTTTTCAACCATGTTGCAGGAATATGACTAACCTGAAAGTATCGATTATATTTATTGAAATGTACGCCACTGTTGGACATGAATCTCCTTTAATGGCATCCAAATCAGTTTTGAGTGTCGCTAGAAAGATTAATAAATAATAATGTACATTATATAATATATAGATGACGATTTTGATCGCGAAGAGTAAAATCTCTTTTTTATATTTGTCAGAAGCAATTTCTCACGCATTCATCGCTTGAATGAAGTCCTCTTCAAGCAGAATTGTTGTGCGGAATGTAGTGCGAATTTATAAAACACTCGCGTCCTAATGCGATTATTTATTTAGCGTTAAGATCGGAAGAGCACGCTCGGCACGAATTAGTTTAAGACATTGGACGCGCTTAGTAAAGGGACGGTTGGCGTTTGTTTTATTTGTAATGGCACGAGTAAATGACAAAATGCACCTGGTGGTGAGTGCTAGATAGAGTGTCCAACGACGCGACATGGTTATCTTTATTTATTTATACTCTTTATTGTTCATCTCAAGTTACATAGTGAATAAATATATCAAGTAAAAATTCAATAGTACAATGAGTGAGCATATCGCATTGAGCGATTTCTTCCTGTCAACTTTCTTTTGTCGGGTCTATCTCCGTTAGCGTCAAGAAGAATTTTTACAGACCGGCATAATTTTATCGAAATAGCATGGGAGCGCTGTGTAATGCCACATACAGTGTATCGACACTGTCTGGACGGCATAACATGCCAGACAAAACAAATGTGTCTGAATATACACTCCTACATGCTTAGGTCACTATGACAGTTAATAACTATTTTTTTCCCTCCTGTGTTTTATAATGTAAGAGAATGAAGTAGTTTTGCTGCAGAGTTTTGTGAGTGTGCGTGTGGGGTGATTTAACTGACAACGGGGTAAGGTCTCGCTTTCTGACCTGCTCTTTGCGGGTTTAAAGTGTAGGTGTAGGGGGATCTTCCGGAGGGTCAGGACTTTCGCATAGCTAGGTTAATAACTTCGTGTACGATGGTTGCCGACTGGGCTGAATGCGAATATTCTGCCGCCAGCAAATTTGGATTGAAATGTATGAGATACTTTAGATCAAGGTCCATATAACAATGTGTTTGTTAACGTCTGGCGGTATCTATGATTCCATTTCTCTTGTATCATTAATCTATCTTATGTAACGGACGATCAATAAACGACTTGTAACATATGATTCTTTCATGGTTTTTGATAGTTAATGATGGAGATAGGGAAAGTCTTGTTGGATGGATTGCATTGTGGAGATAAAGGTCACATTTTGATTTTGATTTTGACAGAATTGTGGAGATTTCTAAGAACCAGGGACTAAAAAGAAGCTCCATCAGATCGGAAAAAATAAGTAATTTAAAAATTTTTTAGTATGGCTGTCTACGTTAAAAATAACGCACGCATTAAATATACCCATTAACTGTCAAGTGGCGAGATAGTAAACTTCGCCGTAGGGCAGAGGAAAATTTCCACGGCGACAGACGCTGACGACTTTTTTTTATATTAGCTAAACGTAAATAGAAGTTTCGTGATCCGACGTCAAACATTATTTCGGGACATTGAGCAGATTAACATAGTTACAGGTTACAGTAAACTTTGTGAGTTTATTGCACAAAAAACGCGTTTGATGTGATCATGATTATGGGCTTGTATATGTGTGACAGCGTTATTTATAATACTATCTTGTTACATAATAGTTATCGAAGTATTTATTTATCAATTTATTGGTATAGATGCCGAGTTTAAAGGTTGATTATTGTGATGTATTGTATTCGATTACGGATCGCTAATATCCCTTATTTATGTAAAATCGTCTAACGATCATCTGCCTATTTCATAAAATTGGATAACCCCGGATGTTAAGTACCCACATGCGGTGAAATGCTAATTTAAAATGGAACCGATAAGCGGAATCATAGATGTTTGGCTTCCAAATAAATCAGAATTGGATTGATATTGATCGTAATTTATATACGACGCGTTATACTATATGAAATCAACGTTGGGTTTCATATAGAATTACCGGCGGTCTCTAGATGCACTTCTCCATTATACAAACATGACATCACCTTGTTTACTACATCAGTTATAACATATGAAAGTGAAACTAGCGTACATGACCTACAAGCGGGTCAGACTATGAAGTGATACGACCGCCCTACTAACAGCTGAGGTCAGGCTTCCCCTCGCATAATGTACATTAAACCACAGGTCGGATGACTAGTATATGATACATTTGTTTAAATACATAATACATAAATTGACGCCGTTTTCCCAGAACGGGTAGGCAGAAGTGTTACCAGGACAGCCACGTTTCGCCTTGAGTGTTCCGTCGTGATAGGGGCGAATCTATCGACATCGGGCACAAGTTCCTCACTTCGAGCTGATAATGAAAAATCCAATATCACTTTGCCCGACCCGGTATTCGAACCCAAGACTTCAGCTTTGCAATCATGCCATGGTACAACTGCGCCAAGAGGCAGTCGCTTTATTTTGCTTTATATTGCAAAAGTAAATAAGCAATAGAGTGGACTGGCAATAAGCAATATGAGTTGTATCGAATAGTGAAAGTTATTTTTTTATTGCCACTGGATCCGTGTTTTTTATTGCATTCACTGTAAGATGCATGTGTTTATCGCCGTGCTAGTATAGAAAACCGCGAATTCTTATATGTGGCATGGCTGTCTCATTAAAAAAAATACAGACAACCTTGAAGCTAGTTGCACGGTGTTAGTCTGAAAAGTTTGTTTACCTTTAGTTTATTTTTTACCGTAATTAATCTCTTCAATAAAGTAAAATAATATTCCCCAAAGCGTTCCCTTTGAATGTAATATTGTTTTATCAAGAGTAAATTCTATAAAGAAAATGATTTAAAAGTGATCTCTGGGCGTAGAAGTCCGCCAAGTTGTGATAACGAAAACACCAGAGAGGTTAAATTAAGGTTAGAGTTGGTTAAAAGTTGTTGGAAGAAAGTACTATTTTCTTCAAGTTACAAACTTTACTGAGATTGATGTTTTCACAGAAGCATTTAAATATTTGTAGAGAACGGAAGTAAAATTATTTTTAAAAATCGTAGCACGCGCATTTGTGTTTCTTAGCTTTATTTAGCAAAGTAAGATTAATTTTTTTTAACGAATAGCTGTGCCCGCGACTTCGTCCGCGTGAAATTTAACAAAAACTTAATTTTTCTAAAATAAAAGATTTTTTCTAAAATAAATGTAGCCTAAGTTACTCCTTATTATATCAGCTACCTGACATTTTTAGAATATTTTTAAGACCAAATAAATCAAAGTAACATAATGAGCTCATCCACCCGCGTGTCATAATACCATATTTAAAAAAACAACCTCAAAATTTAAGGGTTTATTTTTTTCGGCGGAACCCTAGTTTGTTTTTCAAAATTAAAGTAACCTATGTTACTCCCGCAAAAAATAGCTATCTTTCAGTGAAAGACCCGTCAAAATCGGTCCAACCATTTCAGAGATAAGCCGGAACAAACAGACAGACAGATAGACAGACAGACAAAAAAATCTAAGGTCATTTTCGTTATAGGTATCGTGTATATAACGACATGTAGTTGGACTTTTTTTTTAATGTTTACTTTACAAACAGACACTTCAATTTCATTTATATGTATAGATTGAATCTCCTTTAAACTCCCAGTGCAGTTCATGTAGCAGTATTGTTATTGCTTGATGCCTCAAATAGCAAAATAGGTAAATAGCTATTTTGTTATTTTAACATACGTATTGTTTTCTCTCGCCTACATACCCCGTTTATACCTTAATGGTCCACAATTCATATTTACTTGCACCTGAGACAAGCGTTGAATAGTGCCCAACTACATAATTGAAACAAATAGGCCCACGTATACTCTTATTAAGTTTTATAGTAGTACAGTATGTGTGAGATCTTTTGATGTGATATTGATCTATGGAAATATAGACTAGTTTTATTATGAAATAATTGTTTTGTGTATAAAACAGATTTTTATTATTGTTATTCGAATCTAGGCCTGTGCGCAATGTCTAAACTTGTTACATATAACAAAAACAATTATAAGTGAAAAATATAGAAAATGGCCTGACTCCTCTCAATAATACTCTTGAGAGTAGAGCCCGTGCGCTGCAGTGGGTGGTATATGGGCAGATACAAATGGTTAGAACAGTTCCAAAACTCTATTGCAGCTACTGGCACTAATCCTGCAGTGTTTTGTCTTAGTTTTATTAGCACCAAACTGATGTTTATTTAGTTAATTAAGTAAAGTACTTTGCGTTAATAATTGCTGTCGTTTAGCAACACGGCAGCAACGGCTTAATGTGCTCTCCAGAGGGCTTACTCTGTGATCTGAAACGAAACTCGACTATTTGGACGTTCGTAGTCCACGTATAAGATAAAAGTTTTCCATTTGTAAAAATCAATGCTATTCTCTGTGAAACTTATCATTTACTCCGAATTTAGTCTAGGGTTACGAAGTATGATAGAGAACATTTTGTAAAGTATTTCGGCATATTCGTATAGTTTTACGTAAGTCGTTCGCATATTCGTCGTTGTGTCGGAGTATAGAGTAACCCTCCTGGTACAGAAAGACTTAGAATTATAACCCACTTAAGGCAATTTTCTATATTCGTAGTTTGCACGAAGTGTATTTCACTAAAAGCAGTTTTAAATATTTTGTATTAAATGTATCCATATACTCTAACTCGAGTGGTTCGTAACCTTTATTCACATGGGAATATTTTACAACATTTCTGTCAAGCTATTGACCACCCAGTTGGTCGACTGGTTTGGTTGTATGTTAATACAGAAAAAGAAATTAAATAATAAAGGGATTATCTATCTATTTATAAATAAAACATGCAAAAAAGATTTTAGGATGGTCTTAAGATGGCTACGCGGATCATTCGGGATGCTTCCAGGGACCATCAGTGGACCATGGACCACTTGGTTAAGAACCACTGCTCTTACTGGTCATTAGGATCGAGGTAGGACTAGGATTTACGAAAATCATGTGGCCAGAAGTCTATACCCCAATGAGTTATCTATACAAGCCTTAAAAACACAAGAAATACATCACCCAACAGTCTCGACCTTACATAGTATAAGTATACAATTCAGAAACTATTAATGAACCTTCTGTCCCTCACCACTTAGGCCCGAAACAATACTCATTAATCGGTACTCATGTTTCGGAGATAGAAGCTTTTCGTTTTCCAGCCGGCTTTTTAGGCAATAGATAAAATATCGATAGAATCAATAATTAATTAATTAATGCCTGTATCTTTCCCCTAATTATAATAAGTATTAACTACTTATCCTTACAAAAACCTAGCACAGTTGGTATCACGTCTCATCGCTCCTACAGTATGCATGAGTTTTTCAATCACATCCGCTTTCTCGAGCCGTGACACTCCAATTGCGATCTGTGTTCACGCCGCTTATTCAATTATGGTGTTAATATGGGGTATCGGTTTATTGCTCTGTCCACAGTTTATGTTGCTAGTGAAGCGTTGTATGTTTGTGTGTGAAATTTGTGGTGGATTATTGTGTTTGAATGTTATGTTTCTAGTATTTACTGTCAGTTTACATACGGTTTGGAAGATTCTGATTATGCTCGGCTGTGATCGAGTGATAACCTTATGAAATGCATGTTAGCTTGTTCTTAATTTTTCACCCCTAGCCCATGTTACTATTAATAATATCACAATTTGCCATTCGACCTATCGTTGTAACTATATTATTTTGATCTATATATGTGAGGGGTCAGGACTATGTATGTGACTGTTGGGTATTGTTTATTTATTATCAAATTATTTTATTAGTCACTAGAAAGTACAATAATGTTGGTTAAGCGAAACAAACAAAATTAATGAGAATTGTAAAAATAGATGAATGTGATGATATTCATTAAGTCAATTCTTGCACAGAATATCTAATGGCTGTTCTACGCCACTTTCTAGACTTAAGACTCTTTTTAGTACTTTGATTATAGCTCATTAATTGTAGCCAACATTCTGCCCAAATAATAATTCCTCAAGGATGACTTTAACTAATAGTTTCGGTCTTTGGCAATACAGAAACCGTAAGTGAATTCGCAGACAACGCTTTGTATATTTCAGTACACATCATTTGTCATACTCTAGTTTTGGCATTATAATTAATATTGGCTTTCAAAGGTCGTCTTTCATATAGCCTGAAAGAACTTTTAGGGTGACTACAACAAATTGGGCTAATTTTATGTTTGCGGTTATACATATGAGTACTTAATCTTTTGTAATGTTTGCAGATCTGAAATGGTTTCAAAATTAATATTAACATCTAAATAATTTAATTAAATTGGAATCACAGCTATAATATACTTTACTCGTTATTAATAATTCCTTTTTCCGCAGTGATAAGCGACTTGCCACGAACATAAAATTATTTTTCATCGTAAAATACGACGTCGAATTAATTCTAGTGCTCAGGAAAATTGAGCTTCAACAGTGCTTTGTTCAAATATGTACGTAATGAATTGTATTCTGACAGATGTGGAGTACAAGGGGATGAGTTGCAAAGCCGGACAGGGCTATCGGCTGTCATACAACTGTCGTTAAACAAAGTTCACTGCGGATTAGTTTGTCCGCGATTCAGAGATGTTCCCACCGCGGCCAGGTCGCTTTATCAAGATGTTACAGATGATAGTCGACCGCGAGCGTTGGGTCAAATAATAGCATTATACGATTAATTCTCTCTGGTAGGAATTGTTTCTACATTTTGCTTACAGATTGTGGTTTTAGCCACATTTGTGGGTAGGTGAACTGAAATGTAATATTGTGATTCCTTGTTCACTAATATTTGAATATTAAATATATTATTTACATTTAAAAAAGAAGAGATACTTCAAAGAAAAATAATTGTTTTTTTTTTCCATGAGTAACCATGACTAAGGCCCGTTCTAATGACTAGTTTTAAAACATTACGCGTGCTATTATTGTCTCGTGTAAACTCGTCATTTGGCTGAAGTATTAAAGGCAGCAATGAAAGAGAAGTCCAGAATAAACAGCTGGCGTGACGACAATGAATAGAAATATTTCAGGCTTCCCGCCTGTCACACTTGTCAGACGTTTTCGCTACTCCGACCAATATTTATTAGGTTGTTCGCCTTTTTGAGGGTGTTTGATTGGAGTGTATTCATTGTTGACGCACGTCAGTTTCTTTTTAGACGTATACAATTCTGAGTGCGCTAAGTGATGTCGATCATCATTGGTATTTGTAGAATAATTTCGAGAAAATGCTTTAATGATTGTAAATAAGACGAATTACGTAATCACTCGTTAAGAAACAGTATCTATTTCTGCCTTGTTTATTGTTGGCTTTTGTTCAAATCTGTTTTTTTAGCGATCATTACGCATGTTGCAAATTTTTCATTCATTGCCTATGAATTGATACTTACCATTATAGTTTTTTTTTAAATAAATTGGACCTATTAAATTATTTTTACTTTGAAACTCACTGGCTATTCAAATATTTTTTGGTATGGATCAATTTAATATTCCCGGATAATTTTTTATTTCTTGAAAAATGTGTGTAGTTATATAATGACAGACTGCCCTATCTTTGACATCACAAAATGCAGTCCACCAATACATCTGGTGTTAAAGGTCGGGTGTATCCAAGCACGTACGAAAGTGCAGAAAACCGTTTCCTTAGCATGAAGGCAGGAGAGGGGAAGATAAACAGCCACTTGTAATTTATATGGGCGGGCGTCTATTGCGGTCACCCGTCGAGACTTATTCACAACTCAGCCGTGATAAGTTACTGGATTATTCACTGAACTGTAACATACGGGTGCTTTTTACTTTCTCATCACCCCAAGTAACAAAAACATTATACGTTATTTGAAAAAACAAAAACTAGTCGATTTTTTGACGAATATTGTCATTTTGGTTTTCAAGCCTTTCGATCACCCCGTATAGGTATGAAGTTCCGTACCTCAAGCAGGAACATTTGGCTCTATAGTATAGTAATGGTAATAGTAAAATTTTGTATGGGAATTTGAACAGCGCCATTGTGAGCGTATTTGGAACTAAATTATGGCAGCGGGAAACGTTTACGATACTATAGTATGGTAATAACGATAGTTTTATTATACAAATGTATAAAAAGTGGTAGCAGGAATAATTCTTGACGTATAGTATCGCCGATTTACTATCGAGAAATACGATTGTTTTGTCACCGACATTTTTACCGTGAGAACATTATCGAGAGTATATTTTTGTATTTCTACACATCGAATTAAGGGAAAATGTGTTAATTACGGTTATGCTTAGTGTTTCCCGATACCTTAGTGTTATTGTGTGTAATTATCTACTCCGTATTTCGCTAATAATATGAAATTCAATAATGCGACATGAAGTTACAATTATTGTGATACCTAACTCAAATATGAAGGTTATTTCATAGACGATGGACTGTTTGGAATCGGAGCAACGAACTTGGGAATCTTGTGAAAAAGTATGAGTTTATAGAAAGTCTGGAATTTATTGTAGTTAGAAACATACGTAACCTAAACCTGTAAAAAAACTTATAAATAAAATATTTACACGGAACTTTGATTTTCGTTTTGCGTACCTACTTGATCATTTTATGTTATAAGCTTATTTCAATGTATAGTCGAGCAAGCTCTTAGGACAGAGAAGTGTGAGCATATAATATGTGAAAATAATTGCCGAGGAACTTAACGAGCAAAAATATAGAGAATACTTTCATAAAGCTCTCCTCCTTAAAAATTTAGAGGGATTTTATAAAACATATATACGTATCTTTATCTATAACCTTTATAATATGAGAGTTATTAATTTGCATTAATTGATAAGTGAAAACCGCTAATGTGTGACAGCTAATAAAAAAATTGCTACGTTCGGAAATCTAAACGCATAATTAATTGGAGTCATTTTTGTATATTGCGGAATAAAAGCAATAAATATGTATTTGCTTATTAATTTTTTTTTTTTTATTGCTATGAATGGCGAGACGGGCATGCCGTTCGCCTGATGGTAAGCGATACGACCGCTCATGAACAGTAGCAAAACCAAACAACACCTTGAACCACAAAGCAATGCTTGGCATTCCACTGCGCTCGCCATCCTGAGACATAAGATGTTAAGTCTCAATATGTCCAGTAGTTACTCTGGCTACAATGCCCTTCAACCCGAAACACAACAGTGCGTTTACACTGCTGTTTGACGGGAGAAATAGACACTGCGGTGGTACCCACCCAGATGGCCTCTCACATATGAGAGACCTACCACCAGTAGAATAATTAATAATTAATTATTAGTAATTTATTC
This sequence comes from Hyles lineata, assembly GCA_030180105.1. Taxonomy (NCBI): domain Eukaryota; kingdom Metazoa; phylum Arthropoda; class Insecta; order Lepidoptera; family Sphingidae; genus Hyles; species Hyles lineata. Next base: position 4,226,804 of record JARJEE010000002.1, on the reverse strand, counting down.
CCATAACCTTTCTACGCGACATTAATGCATGTTTTATATTTGTTTGTTATTTTATAATGATAATAAATTAATTTACCCACGTAGTGAATGGCAATTCCGCACGAATCATTCAGTAACATTCGTTCATTACCCTAGGTTATCTGTCACTATCGTAACGTAATAGTATCGAGTTTACGAGAGTATGGTTAAACGATTCATGCTACCGATATGGAGTAGTAATAGTATAGTAATCGTTGTCACGATACTATTACTTTACGATACTTCAAAATGTTCCTGCTTGGGGTACTGAATACCGATGAAATTCAGCTTCATTAGGGTTAAATTAATGTTAATATATCAATATCATCTAGTCTAATCCTGATCGGTTGATATTAGAAGTACTTACATATATTTATGTTAGTTTCGACTGAACTAGTAGTATGTATATTTGGTAAATATTATTTATGATGACTAGAACGATATTGAGTATAGAGATAAGTGAATGAGTAATGGTAGTGTAAACACGCGATAAATCTATTAAAGTTCAATTAATACTTCTTGGTGGTGTATTATCTGCTAATCAACGGTTGATGGAGCAAGATTAAAGACAAAGTAGGGTGCTATGAATACAAAAAATACGGTGATTAAAAGGCAGTAAACAATTATGACTGCATAAATATTCCTGTTAGTCCGTACGATAGCCCAAAACGAAGTTATTAAAAAATATGACGTATCAGTGTAACATTTTTACGGATATAATATAGTGCTTATTAAGAATTACTCGTATATTGTGAGGGCTTAGCGAGCATATTTTCAGCCACATTTCGCTAGTGTATTCAAATTCTTCCGCAGTAAATTTTCATGTTGCCGCATAATGTTACCTTCTCGTATGTTTTTAGATGCAAATCAAAAACTTGTGCTTTTCCCGGGAATATTTCACATACTTTGGCTTTATTCGTTTTGGGAACTTCATTTAAAATGTAACTTGGAGTTACTGTTGTAACAAGGACATGAACCAAATATTAGGGCTTAGAACTCGTTATGTCCATTATAATTTTTTACTACTGAATCTGTAACTTTATTTTTTGTAATCATGAAAAAATAAATTATAAAAATAAGAGTTTTAAAAGCTCATGTTGTATTAAAAATCGTTAAGATTTTAATATTTACTCATTAAAATGTATATTTACATTTAAATGTATGTTTGTATAATTTGTTGTTCCACAGTGATGCAAGCGCTAGAAAGAGTTCCTCTTTTTCCGATTCCTATAAAAATGTTTGCACTAACAAGTAGAATTCGCTAGACTAGATTTTGCATACTGTGCTTGTCCAAAACCACCTCTGTTTGAAATTAAATCGCAGGATTAAGACAATGAATGCAAACCGCGTACCTAAATAAACATCAGCGTCCAACAGGTAAAAAAGTTCCATTCATTCCCAGTTGAGTGTGAAACGAAACTTAGCAGTGCGCGGTACGGCCAGGTGGTCTGAATCAGGGTCTCTCTAACTTTTAGCTCCACCCACCCCTAATAGACTTTCAAAACAACGGCTAACTCCTTTAGCATTTATAAAACTGACTACACACTGACCAAATTATATAGAAAAACACTTTTATATCTAAGTTGTCTTAAACCACGAATGGTAATTTACCACTTTAGGTGAAAGTAACTTCTGAAGTCGACGCTATTACGAGTATATTGTCCCATGTTCCTTAGGATAACTGGTATTATTTATTTCTATCACTTTGAGAAACCCTGGTCTAAAATGTGACTTTAGAAAAAGCCCTGAAAATGTCCCAAGCTAAAAGCTTTACATTCGGATAAAAAGGGTTACGGCAATTTTTGGTAACTTTTCTCCGGATACTATGTCACGAATGTAAAGTGTATTTACATTGCATTTTTAAGCCATTTCGTGAACATCATGCACATAAGGTATGTTGACGAGTATATCAACCTTTTCAAGTTCACTGTTCATCTCGGTACTACTCTGGAATTTGGACTTAGATTGAGATTTGAGAACGCTTACATTATGTAATCTACTATTCTGGCTTATTGTGGAATAGCAGGCTGTACTGAAAAAGTGTCCTAATATATTATGATTGATATATAAGTTTCCGCGCCATATTTTCCTTCACCGTTAGAGTTGGTTTAGGTTTTGATATATTAAAATATTTATAAAAAAAAAACAAACACGTAACAAGGAACATTTTCTCTCCAATAAGTGGTGGCGGTTAATGTATAAGCAAGTCAATTGGAGATATGATTATACTCATTACGCACCTGTTCATTTGACGTGAAATAGTTACAATTATGTGTTTGCGAGATACAAAACCACAGTTTTGTGAAACACCTTAGACGGGAAGTGTTTAATAATACTCTTTACAATATTATGTTGCAGCGTATTAGAATGTTTCGTAAAGTGATTTAATATAGGCTCTACCAGAAATATGTAACAAATGTCCTAGTTTGACTATTTTTATTGATTAATTTATTTAGTATTGTCATGTGAACCCCTGCCGTTCGACACAAATATGCCGACCTGTAAAATTGCTTCTTCATGCATCGCTTAGCATTCGTAACGATATTTGTCGACAATATTGCTTTTTGCCCGTCTATTTCATTAACAGAACTACAGTTCATGTCAAAAAGAGTCACGAATGACCGTCACGGATAACATCAATAAGTAATGAAAATTATGTTTAACTATTTTTTTAAATTTCATAGGCTTTTTGTGATCGCATCACGTAGTAAATACCGCTGTGAGTTCTGTTGTTGCTGTAATAATTGTATTGTATTGGTTACTCTTTACGCTATAAAATAAACTTTTTTTTTGCCACAATTTCGAATTGAAGTTCAGCCAAATTATAAAGAGTTGAAGAAGCGGAATAGGTATACTTAAATCATTGCATTCGGCGCTCTATAGTTTCTCCATCGTTTTGCAGAATACAAAAATTCATAAGTATGAATTTATAACGATAATGTGGTTATTTGATTCAATAAATAAGACATATACCGCGCAGAAAGTTAAATTAAATTTATTAGGTTTGTATAGTTAGTTTTTTTTGTGTTTTTATCGTACTCTAGATTGTAGACGAGACCCGTACTCTGCAATGGAACGTATATGGGCTGAACGTTGAACAATTTTTTTAATTCGAATATTATATTTGCATACAGAAATTGAATACATCATTTTTTTTATATATAAATAAATGATGTATTAAAATCGACAAGTATCAAATATTTATCAATGTAATCCATCACACAATATATCAGACACAAAACAACGATAGATAAATATTACACGCGGTTAGATTATCCGGCGGTTAGATTTTTAGTATTATTTCAGGCGATAACTACAATGTTTAAAAGTAATTAAGGCCTGGTTATTATTTATTTCACTGTACATCTTATTAGTGGTCACGTAAAAGAACCGCTAACAACGCGATATTCCAAGGGCGGCGATAAATTTCCCTCGCAAGTTTTTTTAATTATCGTGAAGTGTTTTTCTTATAATCCCGTTGTTAAGTATAAATTAATCCGCATTTATGGCATTATATTTTAATTCTCATTGGATTATTTAATTAAGAGGCTTTCGAGTAAAATAAATAAAATGTTTGCTTTCCACGATTCGTAGTCCATATTTAAAAAAAATTGTTAGAAAGTATTCGACGATTCAAAATGGTGGCATTCACTGGTTTCAAAATGTTTTGTTTACGGATTTATTTTTGCGTTTTAAAGAATACACAGTTTTTGTATTTAAAAGATGAATTCCCAAAATATATATTTTTTAAATTATTACTAATTAATTTTACTAATTGTTGGAGATTTTGAAGCACAAATGCATTAAAGAAACTAATTTAAATATTATAATTACTCACTGCTACCACACCCGGCGGCTAAACATGGACTAAATAACCTCTTAGATTAATTCAACGCACATTAATTCAACAAGTATCCGTTCAAAAATCCGCTCAAAGCATAACATGTATGACGAAATTATCAAATCCCTTTCCCATTAATATTCAAAGATAACGATGTCAATTGCACGTTAGTCAATAGTTTTCAATGTTTTCACCAAGGCGCACCGCTGCATGGTAATGAAAACCGGAACGGTAGCACATAGGGTTGCCAACATTTTCTCAGAGAAAATACAGGATTTTTCAAAATAAGTTTTGAAAAAAATATAGTGCACTTCCAAAAATATAGTATTTAATGGAAAATTAAAAATATATTATTTTTATATAATCTACATTTCTTTGCATTTCTTGCATTTTTTAATCGCTTTACTCAAACTTCAATGAAAAAGCGCGGTAATTATTTAAAAAAAAAATATTTGTTTGTTAGATTACTTTCGTAGTTGAAAATAAATAATAGTATTTTTGCGTGCTATATATTTCTTCAACCGTATATAGTACGCCAACCCGAAATGTAGTACAATACTATATATTATAGTACGGTTGGCAACCCTACCCATACGCCTGAACTGTAATAACTTTCTTTGAATGTCCGGCAAGGTAAAAACTGAGGGCAACTACGAACAACGATATTTGATATATCGTGCGATACTTCGTATTAAAACCTACTTATAGTACTTTCATTTTCACCTTTTAACTACACTTTTGATAGATTAGCAGTGTTATGTGTCGTGTATAGAATAGGTAGTCATCGACATTATAGTAGAATTGAAGTCACTACAAATACATTTTCAATACGATATATCGAATATCGTGTTACGTAGTAGTCCCTCTGTATCGATGCGTGAAATCTTGAAAGTCAATTATGTGTATTATTATGGTTAATAATCGGAGTTAGGATTGTTTGATGGTTCGTAAAGATTATGAAGGCGGATTTAATGCCCGATGTATTTTCTATACTCGAAACTTTCGTTCTAATAGGTATTTAGAAACTTAATTATGCGTGAGTGAAAAGTACTCATGCTAGGTAAAATATAAAAAAAAAAACATAAATTGTATTAAAATAAGAAAGTATTCGTAACTGTTTATACGTTAAAAATGTATCGTGAATATAAATGGAGCGTAATATATTTGGTTGAATCAATGTCTGAAAAAAAAAAGGATTTGTTTAAAAAGAATTTCGATGAAAATTAACATGGAGATCTTAAAATAGGAAATCTAATGATAGTATATCGATATGGGCCGCTTAAGTTTATAAAAAATAAATAGGCTATACTTGGGTTATTAAGCCAGGATCGAGTCGTAGAGTCCACAATTCATTTGAGATGTGTACAATTTCACAAATCTAGTGTATGCTAATCTGCGGGACATAACAGACCGCATATATTTTAATGTATGCGTATTGCGGAAGACAGGCAATTTTTGCCATTTTAAGGTAACCCTGCGAATAAATACCTTTAGTTCTACTATGCTTATTTTAACGTTTATTTGTGGTAAGATACTTGTATTCGCCAGGATTGCGACCATGTACGGTTAGGGTTCTGTTCATAGTGACCCACGTAAGCCTATAGGTTTATGGGCCCATTCAGCGATATACTACACTGTCCCGCCCTCACAACTACTCCTGCAACTCCTGTAAGCCAAGGTCAACAGTGGCACGCATTGTAATGACACCAAGTATCGAAGCTCGGCAAGTCTCCGGGAATGTCTAACTTGTCTTTAACCCGCCACAAAATCAATCACTAAGTTAAATTAATATGAGGAGTGACAAAGCGGTGACAAAACAATGAACTAAAGAAGTAAATAACCTCGCAAAAAATACTTTTACAGTCGAAGAAGCCAGCAATATATTCGGATAAAACCAGGCCACATAATTGAGTTGAGTGACAGCCATCTCGTGTCGAAGGACGCTCCGTCTGGACAATTCCACACTTTCCTGCAGGTATATTGTACCCATTTTTGGTGTTAGTATAAAGAAAATTAGCAGTAATACACACATGTTGCTAAATAGCAGCAAGCGGTTGCTTCATGCGTTTCGAATCTCGTGTAACGCACTTAAAATGAAGTCCGCCTTGACAGCAATGAGAACTTTTATTGAAGTTTTATGTGCGCCATAATGTGTCGCTTTCCGTTGCGAAATGTAGCTTGTTCATATTACATAGGGTTTCGAAACTGGATGTGGTCGAGGTGAACATTGATTTAGATTTAGAGCGATCCGAATTACAAGAGATAATTATTGAGCTGTAATTCGATATGTGTACGTGGAATTATGTATAACCAATTAAGCAAGTCTTAATGAGTATACGAATATATAGGTTGTTCTAGGAATAATGAAAAGCAATTTAGCTAGGGTGTATTGGGTGATTATAATTAACCTCTTTTGTACATCGCCTGTTATTATACGTCAAAGGAAATTAATATTTGGCTAGTATTTAATTTCATGTGTTAATTCTTATGGGAAAATCTTGAAAAACAGTGACTACTGTGTATAAATAAATAAATTCAGGTTATAAAAAAATGTTATTGTAAAAAATGAACCGTATCGCACAAACGCGACAAAAATATACGCACGATAAAAAGTATACAAAAAATGAATGAGATTCGTCATGCTTGTAATTAATTTGATGTTGCACGAACAACAACAAATTGTGGTGTTGGCCGGACGGCAATGTTTTGATTAGGTTATTTATGACAATCGTTAATTCAGTTGAGGCAGCTTTAAAAATGAGAGTAAAAATAAATAATTTAAAATATTGAACAGTTAGAATTAATTTACTCACATCTAATTCTATGATACTCCAAATACTTTAAGTAAACTCTAATAATGGCAAACTTAGGTTTGAAGACTCCCTGGGAACATCAAACCGTCTTTAACTTTTGGAATTTGATTGGATTAATAATTACGTGGTTTACTAAATATACATATTATGTCCTCTCCTATCTCGATTTAGTAACGTACCTATTCTAGTCGGTTAATTCGGTTTTCAGTGCATGCCAATCCTATAATGAAATAGTTCCGAATTTTCAGTGTTCGTATCAAAAGGGTGGAAGCAGGAGTTATTGAAACAATCTGGCTGTGATACCAGACGTGTAGCCTTGATTCCCCCGCGGCTTATTAGTAACTTCAAATACCGATTGCGTAATTATAGAAGAACTTGAGAAACTTATATAATAACTTGACTGAGCTCGCCGTGTTCTACACTTTGACATGCAAATAAAAATAGCTATTGTTGGTGAAAATCTGACATTAACTTCTAAGTTATTCATTATCAAGTTAAAGGAGTGTGGAGTTTCTCACGCAACATGTTTTATATATTTATTATAATGATAATGTATTTCCTTTTTCGAATAGCGCAATGTAAAGTTACCAGTCAACGACACGCTTAGTTTTGAATTATTGTACTGTTTACATTGCGGGTTTAAGTAATACCAAATCGCATAAATGATAAGAATAAAGTTAATGAATGTTATTTCCGTTGTTAGGATAATATATTGTATAGACGTGGTTTTGGGAGTTGTGCGAGCGTTCCCTTTTCATTCGAAAAATATATGAAAGGATAATAAATTGTCTAGATTTACTTCCCTTATCTCCAAATACATGATGTCACAGAAAACCAGTTAATTCGTATGATACGTGAACTTTATCGAGTGTCTCCGTTCTCAAGTATAACATACGGTATCTTATCTAATACAAATAGTCGTTTAAATAGTGTTTGCCTGTTATGTTTATATATCAATTTGTTGAATTTCACACACTCTACTTCGAACAGTGTGAAAGCATAGAGACAAAGAAACAGTTTTTTATACAACTCTGTGTAGAATTACTAGCGGTTAATAACTAATCGTGTGAGGTGAATGTTAATTTTCTTACGGTATAATTAGAAGCCATGCGAGATGCTCGTAAGGGCGGGTTTATATTTTCTAATGAATAACTTTGGGTTAGAGTAATTCGTCTTAATATCACTTTGATGGAATATATTTGGAGTTAGAACCTTTCGCTATAATTATAATTATTTTTTTACGAAGGTTAGTTTTTGTACTGATGAAATGTACCACATATAATACAGGGTGAATAATAGCAGCCATATGATCGAGGGTCATGCTGTCGCCCATCACAAATGTCGGAATCGGTCACCCTCGAGAAAAGGGTGTAACTCAAGAATAATGTTTCGTAGATATAGTTTACTATTATGGAATGTAATCAGATATTTAATGGGAAAGAAATAACACTGGTATATACAGGTATACTGGGGCCACAGCGGGAGTTTTATTAAAAAAAAGAATTGCCTTCATATTCTCCCATCTCAATTACTAGCATCAGCAGTGTTGTCAGTATGGTGTCCCATTTAAAAGGAAACTGCAAGGAGGTTAATACAACATACTTTATAAGGATTAAGGACATTTCGATGACTACAGGTAAAAAAAGTAATTGGAAAAAAAATTAAAAAGCAGTCGCATCAATAAATCATTCGCCCGCATGACCTGCCATTGTCGCACAAGTTCACAATCATGTCAAGATCATCTCGAAAACGGATTGCGCAAGGTTAGACTGATTTGTTTTTGAATTCTGACAATTCGACACACATTGAGATGTTTGTATTGTTATTGTTTATCCCCTTTTTTGCGGACAGAGTTACTATTTTCATTTTCATACTAATATGATGAGTTTGACTATACTTGTACGTGTCGTTGCTACAGTGAATTTTGTTCATTAATAAATAAAAATGATGTAATCGCTTACTCCGGCACTATTTACTTCTTTTCACAATGTTACCATCCGAATTCTTACTAGGCTACTAAGAATAGAGTTTGCATGCAAACAATTTTTTATTTCTCGTCTAACACCAACATACAATTTGTTAATTTCAGGCACATAACTATTGTTAACACTTATTTTGCATAGCAACAGAACATGAATAGCTTCAAGTCAATTGCTCATCGGTTGCCGGACGTGTGGTACAAATGAAATGTTTAAATAATATTTAACAGGTTATTTAGCGAAAGCGTGTGCCATACAAGGTCGTTAACGAGTGAATAGCGTCTCGTGACTTGCCTTCAATAACATCCTCGATAATAGGATCTTCCTACAATGTGTTTGAATACCCACTTATATGTATTACGCTGAGTTGGTAATGCACGAATGGTATTTCAAATGCTCAGGCATTTCTATTTAGATGATCTTAGTTGATCATTGCCAAGATTATTCTAGAAGCAATGTCTCTACTTAGGTTGTAATTTTGAATCATTGGTATCATATTCCTTGAGGTTTTTGATAATATATTATTTAGATTCGTCATAATTGATAATTGCATTTTCAAAATGATTATACATGAAGTGGAGAAAATGTGCATGAGATAGGAAGAAGAAGCATTGTTGTTAATTTATTTCTTAGATCTTTGTTTATTAACTTATTGAAAATTTCATTCTTAATGCATATTTACGAAGCCTGGTGTTAAAGAGTGATGAAAAGAATGTTGGAAAGTAAACAAAATTCCAACAAAATGCAATCAGAAAGTTAATAACAATGTGTATAAGAACTTAATACGCTTTAGAAGCTCCAAACATTGTGATTCCATACAAAGGATTTGCTGCCGTAGCTCTCGCTACGCCGGACTTCGGTCTTACAACATAAAACCGCAAACCGAGAACTAATATTTGGACTCATCCCTCATAACAAAGACTCTTAATTCGTAATATTATATTTGTCTGTTCTTATTGATTGTGTCTACGTCATTCCATTCAATTATAAACTTTATTTGTATTGATTTTTTGGGGGATTATATAACTATCAACACAAAACATATTGTAAATCATATGTTTTTCTACGCATAAGCACAATAATTCAAATAAAAATTAATATCGTATTTTGTACGATAAGAGAAGCACCAGTTCACATGGCGTATTAGAAGAAATTCCTAATATTTTTGTTATAATTATATTGTCAGCACATTTTGAAACTAAAATTCGGTAGTTTATCCGACGCTCTTAATGGATCAATACTGTATCTCCAAATAGGCTGTATTTTGCCGACTCATTATGTATTCAATATGCTGATATGTGAATATGTTACCGATGAAGATTTTCTACTCTCAAGCAATTACTTATTATTAGCTACTGTTATTTTTGTATTATATATATTCTATGTAATTAGCTTACGTTATATAGCTGTAACAAGGTTATGTGAAGAGTTTTTCTAAGTCATCCATGTTGGCCCAATTCGACAAGTTGGACTGCGTAACATTACGAACACATTAATTAACATCATGGCACATATTCAACCATTAAGTACCAAAATGCAACGTTAAGTCCTTGATATTTAACTACAAGTTAAATTGTATAAGTACTGGATAATTATAAGTGTTATTTTTCAATATGTACTATTTTTAAACATGTAGTTTTCACCCTCATGTATGTATTTGTAAATGATGGTACATTTGGTAAATAGAAATCGGAACAGTTCGCAATATGCAAAGCTCTTGAAAGCGTTACGTGACAATGTGTGCAATGATCGACTATTACGTGAACTTAGTATCAGCTTACAAAGCAGTGCAGTATATTTTTGAATTGGAGTTCTACTCATTATTATAAAAATCTTGGGGTTAACTCTTAGTTTCGAGAGTTATTCGCAGTTGGAAATCGAGTTGAAACTCAACTAAATATATTTTATTTTAATGAGACTGTTACCCGTTGTAGAGCTCTCCTGCATTACTCATTTTGAGTGTACAGTAAATAATTGCACGATGATAAAAGGTTTATGCAGCTATATTTCATATTGTGTTTCAATTTGCTTTTAAATAACAGAAATAAAGTATGTATGTATGTGGGATTTATGCTTGATTTTTATAACGTAATTATGATTTTGCAGACTATAATTTTATTTTATTTTTCTAGTGGTGGCGTCGTACAGATAATTCACGTACTACTGCGTTAGAAAAAACAACTAATTAAAAGTAATCAAATGTACAACAAAAGTAAAAAGCATGAGATATTACAATTAATGTCCTTACAAACTTCAATTATTAATACAAAGTTCAAATTAAATAAATATTGGTCACATCTCTGATCCATCAGTAAATATTTGCAATAAATTATTACAGCTCTCGTTTATCATAACTGTATGATTTATTACTCGGTAGTACTTCGCTGAGGTATTAATAACCCGACATAACGAAGTTGTACGTCTCAAGTTTGGCTGCCATACAATATGGTGCACTTCCCAATTCAGCGGTTTCCACGACACGTACATAGTTCCCAAGTCTGTTAATTGAACTTGCAACCGATTTGCCTATTGACTGGAGTATCACGTGACGTTACTGATAGAATGTACTAGAATCGACTTAATTTTTTTTTGTGAATGATTAAGTAATGTTTTTTAAATTTGGTATGTTAATTAGAAATTGCGGAACTAATTACAATACGCAGATTGAGCTTGCCAATTAGGCGACTGCTGATTCTTAATCCTCTTTAGATAAATGTTGAATGAGAAAAGAAATAAGATACTAACGAGTGCTTCTTTTCAGATCAGTGAGCATTCGCGAAGCGCCGCATGTCGTATTTAACTTTTTTTGTAGTCTGTTCAATCGGACAATTTCTTAAGTAAACTAACTAAGTAATAGAATTCGGTATATCGAATGAATGGTTACTAGTCATATACATTTCATGTATTTGTATAAAATTACTAATATGTGTAGTTAGTTTTTGATGTTTTCTTCAACCTTGACTTTGGCAGTGAATCTATTAATGTTAGATCGTGCATGAAGGTTATTTATAAGTAAAAGTTCGTAGATAGAGAAACCAAAAGTTGAATGAAAGGAATATTTTTATGTATCATGTACTACATTTTCATCGAGACGTAATCACGGTTACTACGAATATATAGTACATGCAGAAATACGAAATCATTTTTTTATTTTGTACGAAAATTGACATGAACCCAGTGGTAAATTATATTGTTCCCAAATGAATAGAGGATATTTTCTTTCCATTTTTTGTTTGTAATGAAATGAACCAAAAACAGACGAGGTCGGTTAGGATATTCATGCGAATCCAACCGTCACATTTGAACACAAGTTATGGAGAGGTCGGCCAAGAATTGAACAAAAGCAAGAATGAATCGTTTGGAAGCACGATACGGGCATGAATGTCGGGAAACTCTTTAACTGGAAACTGATTGTGAATTGTAAATCTTGCTTTCTTCTTTTTTCCTCGTTATGTGGTGGCTTGCAAGAATAGTGGATAACACCACTCTTTGTATTTTTTTCTGTATTTGGTATTACATTTATAGATTTTTATAAAAGAACAAAAATGAACTCTTTGATATTACTTATCTATTTTAAAGGACAATCGCAATTCGTAATTCATATCCCTCAAGATTTAAATCTCATTAATGAATGGTAGTCATATTATTTAATCGATAAACATTAACAGCTTTTTGATCTTTACAGACGTTACTAGACTGCTTTGGTTTTCATTTGATTTATTCAAATCATGCCAGGGTCACCTAAACTTATCATTTTGACACCTTTATAAACCGACACTTCAATAAATGCAGTAATCCGAATGTAACTTCTAATGGAACACAAAATCAATGACCTGATAATCCTTTGCAAAGATACGATACCAGTTAGCAGATTAAGCGTTCGAGTTAAGTGATATAAAGGAAATTGCACACGAGGGACTGGAGAACCCTTTCTTTTCTAGATTTTAATGCGATTAAAAAAGAACGTGCTTGAAGTAGTTGAAGATAGGACACGGTAGCGTCCACCACTTGTGTTGTACACATCTAGTTATTAAACATTACATAATTAAAGATGAAGTGATTGGCTTTGAGTTCTGGTAAAGCAAATGCAACAAGCAGAGAAAGCTATGTTAATAATAATGAACAGAATAATTTAACTGTTTTGCAATACAACGGAAACTGCTGTTTTCTAAAGTTATTAATACGTTATAGAGTAAATCAAAGTGTATATTTGTATTTTAAGTTTTTTAATATAAAAAATATATTAAATCTAGCTCGTGACGTAAGGCCAATAAAACTTGTATTAGACAGCGAAGTATTAAGTATGTAAAAAACCAGGAAGTAAGTATAAAAGTAGCAACGATATCATATGTCCATTCGGTAACAGTTACTGTCTCAATCCATCACTCACAACGTAAAGGAGTTTCGAAAAGGCGTTGTCTTTCATTTTACGCTTTGATTTAGAACTGCGCCAATTTAACTTTCAAAACTTGATTAAACTTCGGGTATTTTTGAATACCAACGATTAGAGAAGCGAGTTGTTGGTTCGGTCCCAATTTTGTGTGTATTGCCAAAATTTTGGCTAAGCATTATACTATTGACAGCCTCCGTGGCGCAGTTGGTTAGACGCCGCCTGTGAAACGAGAGGCCGCGGGTTCGATCCCCGCACCGAGAGAAATGTTTGTGCGGCCCACAAATATTTCTTCCGGGTCTGGGTGTTTGTGAGACCGAAAAGTCTCTCGTAGTTCCTGATACCCACGACACAAGACTCGATCTTAGTGTGGGGTCAGGACTATGTATGTGACTGTTGGGTGTTATTTATTTATTTTATAAAAGGATTAATTAAATTGTGTAAACAGAATAAATTTACTACATTTTGCTACTGTTTGGTATGGGCTTATTTATATTTAATGTAAAATATCTAAGCACGTGATAAAATATTCATTCAAAATTCGTTATTGTGTTCTGTGAATTTACTTTCTGAAGAATTGAATTTAAAATTATATGAAATGTAGCCCGAAGCAATATTGATATTGGAATATTGTTTCTACGAAGAAAACGCCACGACTCTTCGATTTCAGGATTCGAACAAAATGTTCTCGGAATAGAAAAAAGTTTAAAATGTATTACTTCTTGCAGGCAAATATTGTCCGGTTTTCAATTTTCTTCACGTATACTATAGCTTTTTAGTTCGGGTACGAAAACGCTTTATATTTTTTATTAAATAATTTATGTTCTTTTCGTTTCTTGTATTATTCCAAGGTATTTTGTAAGATTCCAATTTTGTGATAAGGAACAGATGCGACGTGTGTGATCTTTTTGTGAATAAGGATATTGAAATTCATTTTCTTGTGTGGGGAAAAGATTTTACGAGATTGCGAACGTATAATTACCGCAGAATCAAAAGAGTCTTGTACACTGAAATCTGAAGTAACGAGGTGCTTTGTATTGACAATCATCCTACTAATATTATAAAGGTGAAAGTTTGTATGTATGTTTGTTACTCTTTCATGAAAAAACGGCTCATCAGATTTTGATGAAATTTGGTATAGTGATAGCTGACACCCTGGATTAACACATAGGCTACTTTTTATCCCGAAAAATGTAGTGTTCCCGTGGGATGAGTCAGGAAACCAATCAGATTTTGATGAAATTTGGTAAAATTTGGTATAGTGATAGCTGACACCCTGGATTAACACATAGGCTACGTTTTATCCCGAAAAATGTAGTGTTCCCGTGGGATGAGTCAGGAAACCAAATATACATATTTTCTACTCTTTCAAATTTGGTATAGTGATAGCTGACACCCTGGATTAACACATAGGCTACTTTTTATCCCGAAAAATGTAGTGTTCCCGTGGGATGAGTCAGGAAACCAAATATACATATTTTCTACTCTTTCAAATTTGGTATAGTGATAGCTGACACCCTGGATTAACACATAGGCTACTTTTTATCCCGAAAAATGTAGTGTTCCCGTAGGATGAGTCAGGAAACCAAATATACATATTTTCTACTCTTTCAAATTCAAATTGTTGGCACGGGATGTCCTCTCCTACGGAAGGGAAATATAGTCGACGGCACGCGGGAAATATAGTTAGTAGACACGCGAAATAATATGTTCTTGATGTGGATTGGACTCAAAAACTATCTGCACCCGGGCGAAGCCGGGCCCGACAGCTAGTAATTCATAACAATATTGATGTATGATTGTTGATCATTTGGTAGTGAATTAAAGTGAAAACTATTTGTTTACAACAATTCAAATACTATAATGTTGTTTGTTTTCGTTTGCCGGTGTTATGCTATTCCAAACCATCTTGTTTATTTATACTTGTCCTTCATCACGTTTATGGGTTTGTGAATACTAAGCATACATACATATACAATGTACGTTATTACTATCGACTCTTGAATGAAGAAAAAATATTTTATATATTTTTTAGCCTGAGTCATATAAAAAATACAGACACAATGTAGGCATATATTGATTATATTATTATATTCCACAAATAGACTGTTTATTTCTAGTTTCAGTGTGTTATTGTGAATTATAAAGTAAATATTAGATATATATTATGCATGGACTATTTGAAAAAAATACTACAGCGAATAGAAGGTTAGTTTAAAGTAATAGTAATAAAATAGCCAATATTTCCCAATATGAATATTTTATATTACTATGAGAAAATAATAAGCTTACCGGTTAAATGTGACTGCAGTAGTTGCCTAAAATGTTGATTGCTTTTGCCTTTATTAAGGTCGCGATAACAGTATGCATGCTTAGTAACAAATTAAAGGTACAATAAAAATAAAAGTGAAAGTCTCATTAAAAAGTGCGAGTTTTTTTATACAGCAGACATAAATTTGCACGTTATCACTTTTATTAAGAAATAAGGTCGCCTCGGTTTTTTCCCTTAGCCATCACGAGATTAGTTCCTTTTTCCTTATCTGGCAGCATTGTTTATATTAGTCAGCTAAAATGTTTGCATTGAAACATTTATTTGATTGTTTTCTTCTATGTAGGAGGTATTCCCTTTAATCTACCTTTATTCCATACTTATTTAGGGTCCGCGTAACTGACTTTTAATCAGTGATCTAGACTCTCGGTTCTAGAGTAAGATTATGACTGATCGCCTGCCTGACATCAACTCTTTTTGGAAATAAGCATTTTGACCTACCACCTCGGATTAATGTTAGTTGATAGAATTAACCTACTATTATAATTTTTGTACATAACAATCACTTCCTTCCTTTAATGTTAAATCAAGCGTTAATTATAATGAGTACATAATTGCTAGGCAGCGGCCTGTGCCGTGCTATTCTCGCGATTTGGTGTTCTTAACCGTGACCATCGCGATTTTCCCTTTAAAACTAGAATGTTTGACGAAAATGCGTAATGTCGCTTCACTCCAGCTGTCTGCACACAAGTGGAGTCACCAGTGTGCATGTTATCTCATTCTTATGTATGAACCTTGTCACTTGAACGCAATAATGCGGGTGATCCTTTTCATATTCATGGCGTTCTGTGTACGACCATGTGTTTCGTAAGCGTTGACTTTTTACGTAATGCATGTTGTACAGTAGAAATGTGTAGAATTAGTAGCACTGAATAAAATATGTAATCGTCTGTTGTGTTTATTGTGCATGTATTGTTGTATTGTCCATTTTTATTTGTTTATATTGATATAAAGTGACTGCGGTCGTGAAATGTAGTTTGTCTATGCTTGTCTATAATTTTATCGATCGTTGTGACTTTATGTTGTTGTGAGTCTGATAAGTAATAATAACATCATTTATTAACTCTTTGTTTTCAAACTAGTAATTCACTTAGTACTTCGACAGCCTCCGTGGCGCAGTTGGTTAGACGCCGGCTGTTGAACGAGAGGCCGCGGGTTCGATCCCCGCATCGAAACAAATATTTGTGTTAACCACAGGTATTTGTTTCGGCTCTGGGTGTTTGTGAGACCGAAAAATCTCTCGTAGTTCCTTATACCCATGACTCAAGACTCGATCTTAGTGTGAAGTCAAGTCTATGTATGTGACTATTGGAAGTATTTATTTATATATATTTACTTAGGTTAGGGAAAAAGGATATTTAAATATCTATAATTCGTGAATAATTAGGTTTAATGTAAAAAACTGTTCGGCCCTTAAAATCAATAGACCAAAATCTCTTTATTGTAAACGTCTGTTAAGGTTGTATCAATGTTTACAACAATATTAATAGCGTGTTTACTGACTGTTGTAATAATAATCAATTAAATATATTTCTGTGATGTAAATTGACATTGAGTATTGAGTAAACGTGAAATTCTGCGCATTGATTTGTAAACAGATCTTGTTTATTATCCTCGAGATACAGCTCTTTGCTTCGCTTGAACGTTCAATTTACAATATTGAATATCCTGTCGAGAGTCGAGTGCTGCCAGGGGGTTATTCACTGTATTGCATTGACAATATATTATTTTATCCTGCGATCAGATATACACGGACAGATTATAAGTAACTGCCTAAAAACGGCAAGAGAAATAAGAGCACAAATAAGTGTGTGGTGTATGGTAAATATTTGATTGTAGTATGGTCCAAAAACGTAATTAGTCTTAATAAGGTCTATTGTTACCTGAAGTTGAATATAATTTAAAACTATTTGTTACATCTCGTTCGAAATTCAAATATAATGTATAAGCAACCTCAGCCACTTTTGGCGTGAGATTTTATTCCGGACCCTGTATCTAGTATATTATATTTGATCGAAGATTTTATCTTAACTTATCGCATGCCTACGTTGTTGGTTTTAATGCTACAGATTATTTTTTATACAAATTGATATTAAATTAATTTCTTTCATATACCTAGAATTTTAATTTTAGACAGGACAAAGTTAAGTGTTTGGAACATAGAATATTTTCAAGTAATTAGCCCAGTGGGGTGTCATAGGAGAGGCTTATCCAGCAGTGGACGCGGAAAGTCTGATGATGATCATGTTAATATTACTTATATTGATAAGTAATAGGCATGTCGCGTTCTCAATTTCTTTTTTTCGGTTCTACTAATAAAATTTTATTTATACCAAATGTATCGCTTTGTTTTAATAAACTATTGTAAAAAAGACGATTGGAAACAGGAAACAGTCGCCGCGTCAGCCCCAATTTGATACCACTTTCACATTTCACCAGTGTCAGACCTAACTACGTCTAATTGCGGCTATATCAATGTAAATGAGATAGACAGCGTGCAAACGGAAATTTCATTAAGTGTAATTATCCTGCGTCACATTTAAATTCATGTTTACACGCCGCAAAAGGGTGGATTTTATCGCGTGTTTAGAAATCTCTTAAATATATCCGTTTTCGACACATGCTTATTATGTATGACTGTGGTTATTAAGTTTCGAATTTCATTTATTCGGCTGAAATATTTTTTATTTTTTAAAGAATATATTTTTAAAGAATATATAATGGAAATAATTTAAGTAAATCAGCAGCAAGACTTAGTTACAATATTTTTGATTAATACACAAAATCAGCAAATCGAGATGCGGTTGAGACTGCTCAAGACTACTGATTACTGATTGCGTAATCGCCCTTTTTACGTTTATGGAAAATGGGAATCTGACTTATAAAACAAAACGCAACGGTAATTGTTCATACTTCATGATTCCCTGTTCCATATCTCCTCAATTTATGACGTCAATATCGAGTTTCAATTATTTATTTACCATTCGCGATACCACTGGCGGCGATTGGCGAAATATGCTTTAATTGTTACATAATATACATACACGCGTATTAAGATACGGGGAAAACCATACTGGTAATAATTGAAGATTAGACTTGGAAACTGCAGCAGTAGTTTACCTACAAAAGTTTCTCGGAGCCTATTTGCATACATTTAGTACTACAACAAGTTTCCACCGACTTTAGGCGGTTTAAGGTATATTTACGACATTGTGCTTCTGAAAATTCGAATGCGCAAATAGCATGAATGACAACGCTATATTGAGGTCATAATTATTAGCATAGGCAACTACATGATAGGGAAAACAGTTCGCAAATTAGTTAAATACAACATCTGAATACAATTTGTACAAAGAAATTCCAACTCTATGCCACAGTACTTAAGAGTGAGGTTAGATGAAGACCGTATTATTTTTATAACGAGGTTTCCAGGCAGATTGGCAACCATAGTTCCTGTCTCATTGTCTTTGACAAAAAGCCATCATGCGATCATGAACTGCGATAACCGCGTGGTGTCAAATTACGTTGCATTTTGGTGATGAAATGATTTTATCATTTATAGTATTTAAATATATTTTTAAAGCTCCCACGCTGTTGCCAGATAAATATAAATTGTTTTTTTTTTCTTGGCGGGTAATAAAGGAGTGCGAGATTGCTGAAAGTCTCAAGTACAATGTTGTTTCTTGCACCTGCGCTCTATAAGGGTGCGGTGGTGTGTTTTATACATTTAGAGAATATTTTCTATTTACGTATAGTATAAGCATTTTATCTTTAATATCAAATTTAAAATATTTATATGATAAGTATAACGCAAAGTAGAATGAAGGAAGAAAGTAAGGAATGTTGTTTAAATAAGCTTATGTGTGGATCTTATCTAAAATATGGGTAGGGTGACGTGTCCGAGAATGAAATTAGCCGAAATTAGCCAGAAAACACTTATTAACATTTTAAAAACATATCAACACATTTCCATTGATTAATATACTATGACTGCTTTTTATTTATAGCTTATGCTTCGCCTACTCTCTGTCTACAAAACTAAAGCACGGGTACAGGCGGCCCATTTATAATTCGCCGGAATGACCCCAGTGACGAAACTTTTATTTCCGCATGAAAATTTAATTCGCTTAAAGTGTGTTAAGCCACCCCTTGTACTTGACACGGATATAAATTAAGCGAGAAATATCTCGGTGACAGTTTGAAAGTACAATGTCTTTGTTTGTGAAATGTTCGATGCAATCTCAGTTGAGATGGATGATTGTAAGGGCAGTAAATCTTGTAAGTGATACACCGGTCGTTGAACGGAATTTTAAAATGTAGGTCTTGGTTTTTCGAATTGCAACAGATGTAAAAATTTTAGCGCCCAACTTTCTAATGAAGCTGCCAGTGTAAGCTGCACCTTGCAATGACCCTGATATCCTTTTTAAGTATTAGCCTTTATCGGTTTTAATTTTTAGCACTGACTTCTTTCTATCTACGATAAGGTTATTGCAAATGACATTGTCTCTAATGTTTAAAAGGTTGTAAGTTTTATTGATGAACTGAAATGATTTACTGGTGGTAGGTCTCTCATATGTGAGAGGCCATCTGGGTGGGTACCACCGCAGTGTCTATTTCTCCCGTCAAACAGCAGTGTAAACGCACTGTTGTGTTTCGGGTTGAAGGGCATTGTAGCCAGAGTAACTACTGGACATATTGAGACTTAACATCTTATGTCTCAGGATGGCGAGCGCAGTGGAATGCCAAGCATTGCTTTGTAATTCAAGGGGTTGTTTGGTTTTGCTACTGTTCATGAGCGGTCGTATCGCTTACCATCAGGCGAACGGCATGCTCGTCTCGCCATTCATAGCAATAAAAAAAAAAAAAAAAAAAAAACTAAGTCTGACTTGTAATTGCCCTAATCTCGTACCCACACAGAGGCAAGTGCAATATTTTTTATACAAGTCATAGAAATGTTCAGTTCAATTATTTTATCTCTGTTCGTCGCTTTCTGGCAAAAGTGCCCACTAAATTTTAATTTATTGGGAGCAGAAAATTGTTTTTGTTCACGACTTTCACTTGTAAAGACCTATCAAAGATCTTCTATTATGATCAAAAACATTCTCACGATGTAATCATACGTTGAATGAACAGTTTAATTATTACATACTAGCCTGCGTTTTGATGAATAATTATAACAAACAATTGCATCTCAACTTTTTATAAAATGCACAAACAAATGTACTTGCGTAGCCGCTATAAAAGTCGACAAGGGTATTAATATAATTAATGATTAAATCTGTGAAATGTAAATGATTAAATTTTAGTAAGAAATAATTTATTCATAGGATGTGTTTACGACGATTAATTAGATTCATCAAGTTTATATTCTATTATTTATGGTGTACACAGCAGGCATATTGCTGGCATAAATGATAGCAAATAAATCTCCAGAGAAGCAATCGTATAGCTATTAGCAGAAACAATATGTTTGTTTAATAATTCATAACTCTATTTATCATTTGAAAATATGCGAGTTGCAATAGATTTTCTGAAGAATTGTTTATTAATAACAAAGGATACGAATAATAGGTTTAATATTACGTCATATTATATACTTTATCAAATAAGTTATTCACGTTCAATTCACAAGTGCTATTTTGGCTCATGTCTCGATCTAATAGTTGAAGAAAACATCATGAAAACCCATTATCCTTATGTAATACTCTTGAAATGAATAGCCATACGTCAATTGTATATAACTAGAACCCAATAAGTTCTAAATTAAACTATTAAGATACGCAAATAAAAAAAATAAGAAAATTGATAGGTAATTATTTAATTACATGAAAATAGTGCGTTTAATAACCGACACACGCGTTCAAAAACAAGTTAATAAGGTTGTGGCGAAAGTAAGTCACTGTTAAACCTTCCTCAACCTTGATATGAGATGTGTTACGTCACGCGGTTGTAAACTACGGATAATGATGTTAGCGCACTCGCGATAATTTTTGGCAAACATCACGACCTGAGTATACTTGAGTGAGACTTCGAGGTCTGTTAGCGAACTATACTCGTATGAGGGTCGTGAGAAACATGTTTTTATCAGGTTTTTTAGCTAAACCTAATGGGTTAATTTGAAGTACCGAGAAATATTTGCGGAAATTTACTGTTTAAATATTATTTTAAAGATGATATTATTCTAGTTAAAAGTGATGTTTGTATACGATTTTATAAAGAAAAGGTGTGTATTATTAGTATTTTGAAGTTAAAAAATTTATACATTCACGTGTAACCAAATCACTACATTATGTTGTTATTAACAATTGTACTGCGTTTTTGAGACATATTAAAGCATCATTTATTCTGCGAAAATTTTTAACACTTTTGTAAATTACAGAATAAAAAAGATGTTTAATGAGTTTTATGCCACCGAAATTGTATATTCCAGTGTAACTGTTTCAACTTTATTTAAGCTTTATTAAGCAATTGTTTGTTTTGTTTCGTTTCTCTACTGAACAAGCCTCGGTCTCGAAAGTTTCGCTTGGCAGGGATCAGTGACGAAGATAAAAGCCTGACTCTTCGTATTCGGTTTACTTTTATTGCAGTAAATATTCCGTTTCTTGGTGCACTTAGACCGAAGTATTGTTTGGTTAAAACAATGTTGGGCATATTAGTTTTATTGCGCTTATTTCAAGATGTTTTCCTGTTCGATTATTGCAGCTATGTATATTGGATTTGAATGTTTTCAAATAAATGGTTTTGTGTAAGAGGATAATACTATGAAGATGTCGACATTATTTTTATGTGTTTTAAGTAATGTTTTTATTTTTAGTGCACGTTCAGAGGTAATTCGTTTCGTATTGCACAAGGTGATTTGCAAACTGTATTGCTTTAATGTGTGTCGGTGACTTTTTTCTTTTACATATCGGGTTTTAAAGTGTCCTTTTAATTAAGTAAGTAAGCCATTTTGGATTGCAAAGTATGACGAAGATTTCGACTCTATGTCTGGATTAGACAATTTATATTATGTCATCTTTGTGGACTTAGGGCACCATGGTCATATGGCTCTCAATCGTAGAGAATTGAATGACCGGCAAAGGAGCATAAAGTACATATTATGTTATGACACAATGTAGTCTGCTTGAGTTTTTCCACAAGTTTATGTACTGGCTAATTTTATGGTAAACACGTCATTATCCATTAATTATGTGGGAAATTTATCTTGATCACGTCACATATTATTCGTCAACGTACGTAACGTGTACATCAATATTGATTACCCAGTTGCGTCGCGCCAATTTCAAATCACAGTATTGAAAGTCAGAAGTGATGACCAAATAATACGCGGAAACGTGAAGCAACTAGCGATGCAATATACCGATAATGCATGTTTGTTAATTTTACGTATCGTCTTCGAATTACGTAAAATAATTATTGTGATTGGAACATGTGAAATGGAGAAGCAAAATTACCTGGCTTATTGCAAATTTTGTCTACATTGAAATAGTGTTACGTCACAAACTAAAAACTATAATGTTCCTCGTACAGTGAACCGAATGAGATCACTTATCAGTTATCATATCAGCGCATATCTCTGAATACGGTTCGAGAGAATCTCGATGTGTGCCAGTTTGCCAATAGCAAACATTTTGATCAATTCAACTACTTTTAGTTTAAGGTGTTATTTTCAGAAATAAATTAAAGACTAATTCTACAATTGTGAATCTATGTTTGTCTTTTAGAAAGCAATGATGAATTATTGTCCTCATTATTTTTTGTAAAAAGAGATAATTTAAACGTCGAGGAGTCATATAACTTTACGTTTTGTATAGAAGGATGGTTTCGATAGTACGGGCGGCAGTCTATATTAAACGCGGCTCAAACCTCAAGGCACATTTCCTTGTAATTTAATTAAAAAGTAAATAGACGCCACAGAAGAGGAAATAGCAGTCCGTCGTACTTGAGAGTTAACTTTGCTATCAAGCGGAGAAGACTGAATAAGGAAGAGGAAATGTGGTTGGGAGCATTTTTAAACGATCGTAAACCCGCGCGGTTGCGATGTGGGTCTAACTTTTTTATGTTTAAAGTAAAGCTTGGGATGCAACCCACGAGTTGCAATAAAAAACGTTTTACATGTAAATACTTTGTAAGCAAACAAGACATGCTGACCTAGTTGAATAAGCCGAAGTGCTGGCCCCGAAACAGAGTAGCATCAATTTGATTTTTGCTATAAACAAAACATGCTTTTTTGTATGAATGCTTACTAATTATAAAGCAAATGTGTATGAAATGAATACTGCTTTTATTTCATAATTTGTACAGAAAAGTTTTGTTCAATACGCGCGCATTTTGTACGTGTTTAACAGTCAGAAGCGTGCATTAATTCCTGACGAGTGCGAGACACTTTTGTAAAAGAGAACACTCACAAACATTGAAACAAAATGCTGAAAACAAAGATCGGTTTCCTATTGTGAACGTTTCACGACCAATCTATTGGCAGACTCCTTTTGTACGGAAAATTGGAAGAAAAAACAAAACGTACAAAGTTGTCCGGACCTTGTTTATTTGTATTGGACATACGACCGCTGTATTGAAGAGTTGTTTGTATTCAGATGTATTTGTACATATTTATTTTACGCGAAAATTAAAATCACTATTATATGTGCATCATTAATTAATTTGAACAAACAGCTTCGTCTAACCATATAATAACCAATTTAGCTAATTCAATGAAAAACTGATTGAATCAACAATCCCAAACATTTCTTGCACTTAATTAGCATTACACAATAACTTTTTTGTTTTAAAAAACAATGATAATAGATAACTGTGCGAAAATTACACCGCCGTGCATAATTGTTACGCGAACAATGTTTACTATTTTCTACAATGTCAAGTTCAAGGTGAAGTGGAGTGCAACTTAATAATTACCTTTAAAAGCATGTTGTCTCATTGGCACTAATATAAACATTCACAATAATAAACACAGTCACACGCGTATGTAGGTGTTGGGCGCGGTGCAATGACTAGCGCGCGGGAGGCTGTCGCGCGGCGGAGGCTCGTCTGATGGCCTGCGCTCGCGCATACATCACGTGCGTACGCCGCGCCGTACACCACTAGCGCCACCCCGCTGCCCCGTCGCGGCCGAGCGTAGAACTAACGGGGCTTTTCACGCTCCACCGGTTATCTACAGAGCTGAATGATTGCAAACGCTGCATCTGACGAAATTGATGTGATTGCCGCTCAATGAGCGTTAGCGTAGAAAGTACTTGTTTCGGATTTATTTTATTATGCCGGCACTTTTTGTAATGTAATTTCGTGCCATAATCATTGTAAAAATTGCTCCACAATATTTGTGAATCAATTCCAATTTTGATATTGAGTATTTGCAGTAAGAAATAAGACCGTACGTGGATATATTACGGAGAAGCAAACGTAACATTTTTACTGTTGGCAGGTCTCTCATATGTGAGAGATCGGGGTAGGTACCACCGAAATGTCTATTTCTTCCGCAGTGTAAATGTATTGTTTCATTGTAGCAAACAAAGTAACTACTGGACATATTGAGACTTAACATCTTATGTCTCAAGATGGCGAGCGCAGTGGAATGCCAAGCATTGCTTTGTAATTTAAGGCGTTGTTTGGTTTTGCTACTGTTAATGAGCGGTCGTATCGCTTACCATCAGGCGAACGGCATGTTCGCCTCAAGATTCATTGCAATAAAAAAAAAACATGTCTATGTCCAAGCATCCAACAGGTCTATGTTGCGATCCAAGGGAAGGCCTGTGTTTAGCAGTGGACTTCCAGTGACTGCAGAGAGGGAGACAGAGAGAAAGAGAGAGAAACGCACCATTCTATTAGTTTGTTGCTGAAGTTTCCAATGTATTTCAAAGACACAATTAGCAATGAAACGCAAATAGAGTACACTGTACAACGCTATTTTTCTGCAAGCAAAGCTGATTCAGACACTTACTGTTCCCCTGGGAATTTTCGATTCCTACTCAAACTAACCTTTTGTTTGGGTTCCGAATTCTAAATTAAGCCGGCTTTTACCTAAACCAACTTTTAGTATGGAGTCCCTTGTAATGGATTTCTTAGATGTAAGATTAAATAGCGTCCTAATTATATTATCTTTAATCAGAAAATTGTTTACTTACGGAATTTTAGAATTAAGGTGCAGCAATTTTCTTCTTCGTTTATTTGGTTACAAATATAAGTTTCGAGTCTATAAATAATTAAGTAATTCAATGAAATATAAGATTTCAATAAATTCTATGACCTATTTACCACACCATAATTAGGTTACAACATTGAGGGAACATATTTTTTGTGTTTATTTTCCTTTGACGTACTAATTTGAAAGAAATAGCATTTGTTCAATTGTTTTCTGATTCTAATGATCGTAGAAACCTGAAAGAAACCGCAATATTTTTAGTATACATGGTTTATTGTGAATTAAACGGCCTTCACTTTATTTATTTATTTATTTATTCTTAACTGCACAAAAAAGGATAAACACTTAAATATATTACAAATGAAAAAGTACAGATGGCGGTCTTATCGTTCTAGGCGATTTCTTACAGACAACCTTTGGATGGATAGAAAGAAAAAGGAAAAGATGAGAGGGCAGTCTAGAAAAAAAAAGGATACAAGCTCCAATAAAATAATAATAGACGAATTATTTGTAATTAGTATTTACACAATATGTGATACATAATTATATACATACATAATACATTATAAATAAATATATATATATTTCTACAGATATATATACATACATAAATAAATATACTATAAATTACTTTTAGGTTCAAATGCAAGGAATAATACTACTTACTACTACTTACTACTAGGAATAATACTACTTTATCATGTTAAGTTATTAGCTTGTAAATGTAATTGTAATATTTTCCAGTCGATATTTACATTAATGTGTCATTGCAAAAACTTGCTGATTTATCGACATATACTGATAGTAATATGTTTTGTTCCAGGTAAGCACGTGTGCTAGTAGAAAAAAACACTATCTCCAAAAGAGGTGAGGTGTGTGAAAAACTGAAAATTTATAGCACTTTCACTATTCGTTAACGGTACATCGTACATTGCCTCGTAATTTTGTCAATTCCGATATCGGCAATTTATGTGGCATTGTTGTGTGGGAGTTTCCAAAGAGATCGCTTGTAACGACTGGGTTTTAATGGTATATTGGATTTGGCGAAATTGCAGGAGGCAATTTTGATTATAGTTGTGTCGACGTGAGTGATTGCATTGTTGGTAGGGGACTGGACAAATATCTGATTAAGTAATTATTCATTGGTAATTCAACCGTTAAGAGAAATATCGTGAAGAATCTTGAATATAATATATGGGGAGTCTACCAACCTTTATTATGCCAGCATAAGAAGCATTAGCTTCACAATCGTAGTAGGTCCATGTTCATCAATTTTGGTTAGTACTTATTAGTATTTATGGAAGCAATACTTCAGATCCAGGTTTAATGTAGAATGGGAAGTCACGTCTTAGGGACTATTGTTCTATATAAAAATGGAAAGAGAATGTATTGAGCTGGTATTTTCCACAAACATCACGTGCTAAACGCTCGTGAACAATGATTTAGCTAATAACAATCTATCTCAATGACATCTGTTATGAATTGATGCGCGTACGTCCAACTGTTTGCGGTTGTTTGGATCATTTGTTAGTAAATTGCACTGTTTTATATACATATATATACGTGTTTTTACTATCTATTGTGTTGTTATTGAAGTGGGTTTCCAGAACTTTCTGCGGCTTAAGCATAAGACGTTCTCTTGTGAGCGGTCAAATGGTTTTATTAGCGTAGCGCGGAAGGCACGTTCATTGAGGACAAATGAAATGTATGATAATATTAACTCGGGACAATTTTATGAAGATGTGAAATTTTTGCCGAACATCTTTGACACTAACATATAAGTTAACAACAATACAACACTTCTAGAGATCTTATTTCGTCGTCACATTTATATACCTAGGACCAGTTTATGTATTTTATTAAAGAATATTCTATGTCGTTAGTAAAAAAAATAATATACAGAATAGAAGATAGGGAATAAATCGGTATACTCGTGTTTACCAAAATTTCTTAGTTTTTTTAAATTGCTTTCTCGGCTTAACGTCGATCAGTGCATAAGGTTGCATAACGTTTTCGGAACAAACAAACTCAACTCCGCTCTCGTAGCTAAAAGTATATCGATGTGATTCGTATAGCATAAACTTTTAGTTTCGATATTTTAGGAAGATTTTATAACCATCAGCATAAAGTAATTTCGGGAACTAATTCCAGTGTTATGAAATTCCTATGAGATTTAATGAACCGAAATTCTCACATAAAGTCGATAGCCCAAGCTGAGAATCAAATCCAGGACGTGATGGTTCATGCCATGCTAAAACTAGACCAATAATGTGACAATGCTATAAAAATACAATACAAACATACAATTTACCTTATATTTGGGGCTCCATCGTTTGTCACGAAGAGTATGTGTCGCGTCGAGCCGGGAGGTATATTTTAATTTAGTTCACTTTTGTGAGTATTGTGCTTTGAGCGAACGTCACTGGCTTTCCATCCCGGAATAAATGAGATTTTTAAGTGGAGTATTGTGATTGCATGCGAATAAATTGCCAGAGTATTTCCTTACGACTTGTTTATTCTGTTCGAATTCGCTTGAACATGAGTCTTTCAAATGAGTGAGTGAACGCAAAAGTGGGATGTGTTGATAAGAGAGAATTCGTTTTACCACTGAGAATTATAAAGTCAATTATAATTTGGAAAAAAAAGACTGACCCCGAATAACATATAAGTAGGTAAGCGAAGTGTCGGCCGCCCGCCTACAAGATGGACGGACGACCTGGCTAAGGTTGCAGGAAGTCGCTAGATGTTGGCCGCTTCCAACAGGTCGATATGAAATTCCTTGGGGGAGGCCTATATTCAGCAGTGGACTTCCTGTGGCTGAAATGATGATTCATAGACAATGAAACTAGCTTTTGCTTTGTTTTCTTTTTCAATGAGTGAAATAGAAAAAGTTGAAAGCTTTAAAATTCGTCGAAAGTCCGTCACAGAATATTGGCAGTTTGTTTGACAGCTGTCTAAAAATGCTTGAAAAATTGTTGAATGTCATCTCTATTGGTTTAGAATGCAGTCTACTTTTGTTAGATAAAAATAGTTTTGTGAAAAGACTTAGTTGGGTTGGATTGCTTTGTACACTTTAGACATGTTTTGTCACTACTAGTTTTCGATACAAGTCAATGCATTGAATTATTCTTTAATATTTTTTAATGATGTAGGTATTTTATATTTTTCTTATATTGAACCGATAGGATATTTCAATTATTACGTTAACATATCGGTAAGTAGATTTATGGAATAATAGAATATTCCGGATTACGGACTAGTCTTTATTTAGTTTTTTTTTAATAATGGTTTTGATGCGGCGTGGCGGGCGGAACGATTTCTATTTTTGCCAAATGGTACCAAGCAACAAGCCATGGCCTAACTTAAGTTTTGAAGCATGAAAAATACTTTAAGACTTTTCACCACACGTTTTTGCTTTTTATTTTATGTTCACTCTGGCAATTTTTTGAAATTTCAGCCTCTAAGTACCAAACCATACAAAGGTACGAGGTTCGTATACCAACGTGTTAGGCTGTCGTCATAACTCAGCCAAATTTTGACACAAATGGAGTTCATAAACTTTAATAATGCAGAGATACTTGGTTTGTGCCACGATAAGCCCTACGTTCTCACATAAAGGGAAAAATATTGGCCGAGGTGTCTGAGTTATCTTAACTTCAATATCAATCTTCACGACTCATTAGTTTTACTCCAGTCATTCCATTATAGGGTCGCACAAAAAACCTCGCCTTTTTTATGCTAGAGTATTTGTAAAGAACGAAGTTTACGATAACAACCTCAAACCAACAGCCGTTCTCTATAATCTATCTGTAACAAGAGATTTCATTAGATATTTCAATGCATTTTATGTCTCGGTTAACAAAGATAGAGATGTAAATATATACATATCTTGCATATATTTATAGATACATAGGTAAGATAAATATGTATCTATCTTTTGTTTATTATAGTGTAAAATTGTATCGACATAATAACGGTAGCTATTCTAACCTCTTGCTAAAGATAGATAGGATAAAGAGAACGGTTGTAAGTCGCCGTGTAACTTCAGTTGGTTTAATGTACCTCTAGTCTCTACACGTCTCCGGTTTATGAACAAACTTTGTAATTTACCGGTCAAAGAGATGTTGTATCCGTGTATATTTGTAGGTAATCTTTCTTTTACGGTCCCTATAATTATTACTGTGTATACAGGGTATATCAAGTCTGCTACCGAAAACGAAGCCGGGTGGTAGTTTAAGCGACTTCAGACACAATGCAATAGAAAAAGTTGCAAAAAAAGTGACAATTTTTTTTTTCCTATGACCATATTTGGGTGGTAAATACATTTTTTCCTAAAATAATAGTGTTTACCCTTTTACTTATAAATAATCTAGGGTATAAAAGTGTTTAAATTATTATTTTAGCAAAAACTATGGATTTACCACCCAAAAATGACGATATTTAAAAAATCATAAAAAATAATTGTCGCGTTTCTTTGCGAAATTTTTAGTTACATTGTGTTTGTAGTCACTAAAACTACCACCCGGCTTCGTTTTCAGTAGCAGTCTTGAGATACCCTGTATATTATGGAATACAAAGACGTAGTGTTTTCTGCGCATGATAAACTACGTGTGTTAAATATGTGTTACCACTGCATGAAAGTAATTAATTAGCTATAATTATTTTTTCTACCTTTGTAAATAATTCAATCAATACACCCAACAGTCACATTCATAGGCCTGACCCCACATTAAGATTAATTAAGTGACGTTGGTATCAGGAACCAAGAGAGACTTTTCGGTCCCACAAACACCCAGACCCGAAACAAATACATGTGGATTACACAAACATTTGTCGTGGTGCGAGAATCGAACCCGCGGCCGCACGTTTCACAACCGGCGTCTAACCAACTGCGCCACAGAGGCTGTCAAAGTATCTAGGATTTTAATTCATCTTCTTAATTATGTGTTAAATAAAATATATTCGAAAGTATTACAATTTGATTTTACCGTTATATGTATCTATACAGGCCAAGCATAAAATATTGGTAAAGCGTACCGATTTCTACCCACACCTTATTTGCCTTTACAAAGTTAGCCCTACAAAATACGTAATACAGTCAATTTTTGCATAGCAGTGAAATTAAGAAAATTTCAGATCAAATTGCCACTTTTGTCGTTAAAGTTATTTATCTTATATAAGTGTACCTTATAATTCCATATTTGCAAATGATAAATAAAAAAAAACCGCTATGACCTATATGAAACCTTTTGTTTTATGATTCCCTCTTTTTTTTTCAATTTCCACCATGAACTCAAAATGTACTGAGTGTTTATGTGTGGCGTTGATACCTAATTATTAAGTTTGTTTGCTTCTTAATCAGGCTTATAAAAAACGTACCTGGTGTGCAGTAATTTTACGTAAATATTTGCTTTTTATCATAAAGGAGCGATTTTGCACAAACACAATGGGTAAACATGTCTGATGTCATTCCCTCTCGTTTGTCGCTCTGGCTACTTAAACAGATTATCCGGCCCACGAGGTAATCCGGGACCAAGCCTCTGAATCTCGTAGGAACGTTCAACAGTCCGAGAGTAGTGTTAATGGATTTATTTTCACGGTGTCATAGAGAATATTCATGTTTACAGGAATATACGTTTGTATTGAATTCGCTAAGTAAGTCATATATTAAGTGGGATTGAAGTGTCAGGCTTTGAATTTTAAAGTTCGCCAGTCAGCATTTTTCTAGCGTGGTAAACTAGTAGTCGTTTCTGCAAAAAGGTTGATAGTTTGTAAATGGCGCGCCATAGCAACGAAATATCATAGTAACGAAAAATATATTAATAATTTGTCGATCTCATTTAAAACCAGGAAAAATAAGAAATAACAAATGCAGGCAAAATGAAAGATTTTATGACTGGAATGGGTAGACCCAATAGATGTATTGCTGATATTTTTATCATAACCCATGGTTTTTTAACTATGGTTACCGAGTAGCTGAATCTAAATCAGTTGCACCATAAAATGTGTTTTTACAGCTAAGTTACTACGTTCCTTGCGAAAACTTTCGTTTGTATCGCTATATATATTTCATTATATATAATTCTATATCGCTATACGAATTTAATGTGGCCAATTCCAATCCTTCTTTATCTCGAAACTATCCACACCCGTTGGCATAGAAACTGTGGCACCAAGTTTCTAATTATTTCTGTTTCTAATTAGGGATGTTCCGTTGCAAGTTTATGTCGGGCTTAGAGCAACTGTAGCTCATCTAGTAACACTCTGGTCTTTGTTCCTCTTAGTCGAAAATTACGACGAGTACCTAATAACATTGTTTCACTGTGGAGTATTATTGCATAGCTACGTATACTAATAGAATAGGGAATATGCATGTAATTTTTTTATATTTTTAATCAATTCTGTATGTTATTACATTATCGGAAAAAAATATAAGTCTTTGAAAATATCAATCAAAAGAGTACAAAAAAATAATCAAAACTGCTATCAGTTTCGAAGCATTCAAACGCCATGTTGGCGCGAGCTCGCTGTGACGTCAGAGGTTGCGTTATGAACAACGTAGTATTTGGATTAAGTTTCTTTCATGAATTGCTACAGAACTGTATTTCGCGACAAAATAATCCATTTTATTTAATAGTATAAAGAAAGCACAAAATAACTCATAAACAAACGTAAAACAACAAGCTGAAACTTCATAAGAACGCAACCATTGTCGTCACTTTCCTTTTCAAGCAATAGATCGCGTTTCAGAGAAATGCGCGGCAAAATTTGAAATGTCATTTTTTAAATATTTATTTTACCGATTTAGAGTTGATAAATTAAAAAAATATCTTTAAGGTATAATTCTATATTAATAAAGATTACAAAAAAAATATTTTGACTTAGTTTAAAGTCTGATGCATGTTCCCTATTGTGAACCGTTGAATCAAAGTACAAAAGTTTAAAAGGTATGTATACCAGGTAATATCCACATAAAGTTTTTCATTTCATTTTTATTATTTTTTGTACACCAAATAAATCTAAAACTGAACTAATATTTAACATAAGAGTGTTGGTCGAATCGCTTGAGGCAATCTCTAACCGACTACCATGGGATGGACATAAGAGAAGGAAGTTGAACAAGCGTAAGACAATTCCAAATGCATAGGTTAATTACTGAAAGGCAGATATACTCCTAAATGTATGCTCATATGCGTAAACATTCAGAATAATCTTGAAGTCAAAATATAAAATCTCACGACAATCATGTTTCCATATGATTGACTTATCATTCAAAATCCTAATACTGAGATATCTTATCTTACTCGGCGCATAAACATATGTTTTTGAGTACATTACCTCATCCGTGTTAATAAAAACTAACAATTTGTAGATGCTATTGTCTAAATAGTGATTGTTTGTTTAGAACGAAGGCCGCTAGTGGTGCGAGAAATGAGCAGATACAATCATTGTAAAAAACATTATGCTCGTTCTAAAGTTAATTTAGATTTCCATTAATTGATCAGGAGGTAAAAGTTTGCTCACAACAAAATGAATGTCTACATTTACAAAACATTAAAATGCTTGTTAATTACTTTAATATCATTGAGTGTTCATTGTGTAACTATACAAAGTGTATTTATTTATTAAAAAATACGTTTGCAATTCTCTATCATCATTTTAAGTGCAGTACATTTTTATTTAATGTATAAGTAAGCGCAACAAACAATGTTCATTTTTAGTTTCATAAACAATAGTACATGTTAATTTACAAACTACTTTGTCGTCGAGTCTAGACTCTTTTCATTTATATCAAGTTAAATTGCCACCCACCCCTTTCGATTAGAAAATACCCCTTTTTTACGAAATACCTAGTACTATAAATATCTAGGCTTATAAATCGTAGGACACATACATAGAACGTAAAATTAAATCTTCGTATTCTGACTCCTGAAATATGCTCTATTTTTATTTAATAGTGTCTATTAATATTAATAAGTAAATAAGGTAGTAAAATAACGTGTGCTTCCCGCTGATTTGTCTCGTGAAGAGTGTCTGAAGTGCTTACTCTGCGGTTGGCAACGGCCGAATGCAGTGCCAAGTGCGCCACATCAGCTTGTCGCTTACGGGTGAGATAATCTGCGCGAATCGGCTTGCGGCGTGCCCAGCCGCAAACAAGTTCATTGTTACACTTTGTTCGTGTTTACCAGGTGTTTTTTTTTCTTGGCCTTAATATAGTTTTTTTCTTTATTACTGATTGATTTGAGGTTTGTCTTATAAAATATGTTTTAACAGGTATGTCTTTTTCGCGGCTTGCCTTTAATATTATTTTTGGTTTCTATTATCTGGGCAATAGGTTTACATTCGTCTAGTCCTCTTAATTGGTTAATGTGACACCGTAAGTGGTCTGCCTTAAAACCCTGTCAATATGTTGTTAGTTACGTAAGTAGTAGCCTCGACTCTAAAGCATGAATATTTATTGTTAAAAGGAAATTAAAAGATAGATCCATTAAGAAAATATATGTTATGATTCGTCTGTAACATGCATAAAAATATAATACATAAGTACGAATTGAGACACTCCGTCTTTTTAGCACACAGTCAGCAAATGTTTGTAACGAACTTCTAACGTCTTACGTTTTCGAAATGTATTCTT
Organism: Hyles lineata; assembly: GCA_030180105.1. NCBI lineage: Eukaryota > Metazoa > Arthropoda > Insecta > Lepidoptera > Sphingidae > Hyles > Hyles lineata. Next base: position 4,192,643 of record JARJEE010000002.1, on the reverse strand, counting down.
TTTCATACGAGATTTATATAGATTGCTCCCATTAAGTAAACGACTGTTTGAACGTCTTTCTGGATATTCTTGCCGCAATAATTCGTGATAAAACCTTTGAAGTAATTCATGGAGAATCGAAAATCCTTCACATTATTGCTTTAACATTTCCCTCGTCGTGTTTATTGAGTAATGATGCGTGGTCGTGACGAACCGGTATTTAATAGCAAATAAGCATCCCTTAATTATCTATCCTTAATCATCATTAATTTGATAGTTAGTAAATATTATTACACTATATTGCAAAATATAATATATAGGTATATATTATTGTACGAAAAATTCAAGATGTATGACTAAGATTTTGATTCAATGGTTGCAAGTTGCAAATAGCTAATTTTGGACCATCATAAAATAAGCAAAATAATTCCACACTTTATCTATATATCGATCTAGTGCCCAAAATATATTCTACCGATAAGAGCGAAAGTGGGACAAACTGTTTTACACAAAGGTACACAGCGCAATGTTTTGATAGCGTTTTAGATTCTCAAACAAGTTTTTTTCTATATTTATTACAATAAAAAATCGTAAAATAGACCTAGTTCCGATCAAAACGTGTGCTATTTTGAAGGAAAAAGAACTGAATGGAGAAATTTAAGTGATGACTTCAGGGATATAAATTATTCTTTACGTAATTTTAATAAGATACAATACCATTCATAATACTGATTTGTAATTTTGAATATCTTTCAATCTATTTAAGGTAATTTTATACATAATCGGTACGGCTTAAGAAAATGTTGTCGATTTTTAAGTGAAATTCAATGTATCTAAGAGTCAAGGGAATATAGATTAAAGAGGCAAAAAAGGAGGATTCGTTCGAAAATAACGTAACATGATTTGTGTAACATGTTGTACAGCCAGTAACTAAGTTCAATAGAACTTGGCTGGCACACTGCCTGTCTAGACACAATATTACATGCCGCCAAAAATAAAATAGGCAATATTTTATGGAGCAGTACAACATCACCTTTCGAATAAAATTGATTCGATTACCGTATACACTGCTTCGGATAGCGGAACTGCAACGCTTCAATGTTGATTTTTTGCTGTGTCAGTCGTGTACGCCTTACCTACTTACGTGTGATGAGTCATTGCTATACAGATACTTGTGTTTACTATTCGACAAGTGAAATTTGTTTTGGATAAGATACGGTCTGCCCAAAGTAGATTTGTAGTAAATACATTCGCTCGAATCATCTCGAATCTGTTATGTTATAATATGACATACTTACGATATGAAAAGCAGCAAAGTGATGAAAATATTTTGTAGGTCAATAACAATGTGCTTTAATTTTGTTAAGCGATAAGGTGTTCGCGACTTTTATGTATGTAAGTCGGTAGGTAAATATAATAATGTTTCATACGTTGCCAAATCAAATGGCAATGCAAAGATGATGTGGTCAATTTAATAGAAAAAACTGCGCTTAAAAATAGGAAGTAGGATGAGCGTTAATGATGTAATGTATTAAATCACCAGAAACTTCCTATTCCGCTACGGTACAAGATGATTCTAGTTCTAGAATTTAATTCCAGTAAAAGAGTACAAAATTCGAAATACAAATATATTTTAACCGCTTTCTTTTTTCGCTAAATTTACTGTATAAATAGCGAGAGCCATTGACGCAGCCATCGCTCCTGACTCCCTTGAGATGCAATGGTTCACGTACAGCGTATACTCCTTCCCAATGTTTATCCACTCTTTCTAACACATAACTTATGATAGAGACAAAGATATTCAATTCGAATTCTGCGGAGTACTCGGTATTCCCTAATGGACGAGGCTAAAGCGTCAAATTGGTTGGAGGTGTTACGTTATTGTTAAGAGATTTTTGTTGCTTCGTTTAAACGTGTCTATATTTTGCCTTTTGTGAGGTAAAAATTCTTGTATTATTTTAACTTTTTCTGTCAGTTCCAAAGTGGAATATGTGGTGGGTAGGACTGATGGATCCTTACTATTCTTAATATCTCCTGGCATATATTCTACTATGATTTATATAAAGGATGTATTTCCAGGATTTTATGATTTACTTTACAAAAAGAATGTTGCTACGTAAACCAATTTCAAATCATGCTTCACGTTACAGTATGTGATTTCCGCTACAAGATAGAGCTATTGGGAGTAAATCCTAAAGGAAATGTCCCAATTTGGAGCGAGTATTGACAAGTATTCGGATTCAAGGGACAGACATCCTTTATGTGACGATGTGCTTGAATGCTATTTCTCTATTTTAATGAGATTTAATTGTAAAGATGGATTGGATGTAGGGTACGGTGGCAATATTACCTTTATTAGATTAATCGATTTTTCTTCCGTTTTTATTTAATGAGTATTTTGCTAAAATACTTTTAAGCCATAGAAACTGGGATATTTTTTACAACTCTTCGTGGTGACATCTTTAAAAATCACCTTATTTTATGAAGTTTTTAAGTTGGTCAAATTTTAATAAAATTTACTGTTCCTCCGTATTACTACTTAGTATTAGTAAACTTTGTGTCATTAATTTAATAAATGGTAATTTCATTCATAGGTAAGAATCTTTAATATCATTTAATTATTTATCGTTTTATCAATAACTAGTATTGATTAAACTACGGATATAACAGGCAACGATCATTGAAATTTGCGATTAATACGGTGTAGTGATAAGAAGCGCATTAAACGTTATCAATATTATTTATTACATAATCGTGATTATGAAATGTCTGTAAGACTATGTTATTTATTTACAAAACGCCTCATCGTTTTACATTTAGAGATATGCATTTCAAGGAATTCGTAATACTTCCTTTCAATTATTAATATAATGGTGAACTTTTAAAAGCATTATTAGTGTAAGTAGTATACGGTCACAGAATACTAACAGAAGTCAAGCTTGTGAATGTACTTCACTTTTGTTGCCACACTCACACTACGCTCGGCGTTTGCGCCAGGGCTGTTAACTCGGGCTTGTGCGAAAACAAGTATCGTGGTAATAGCACTCGCATCGTTTGATTAATTATTAAAATACAATATAAAAAAAAACAATAACAAAATAAATAAATTGTCATTTTATTTACATAGTCGTTGAGAATGTGTATGTCATAATCTAAGATTTTTTTTATCGTTTTTGTATAATATTGTGTATTTTATTAAAGAAATTTATATTCAATTATTATAATCCGAAGTTTTATATACAAGTGTAATAACTTTTATTCATTTGCTCATTCTTTGCACAAAAATATCACTAAATGCGTGTCCGAAGCGAGTGACACTCGCGCGCACAGTGGTTTCGACTGGTCTCAAATATCGTGTCGGTGAACGCCGTCTATGTGTGCGTTGGTTTAGCGCGCTTTGTATGGAGCTTGACTTCTGTTAGTATTCTGTGATACGGTGGTGAACATCCCGCATAGTGCTCCACACAGGTGTCGGCACAGGTAAATGTATGGTATATCAATGATGGACGGTATGATGATATCTCGCCGGTGCAGGAAACATTAATACATCCTACTAATATTATAAATGCGAAAGTTTGTGTGTTTGTTACCTCTTCACGCTCAAACCGCTGGACCAATTTTAATAAAATTTAGCATCAAACTAGCTGACACTCTGGATTAACACGTAGGATACTTTTTATCCCGATAAAATCCCGTGGGATGAGTCAGGAATTCAACTATACATATTTTTGCTACTCTTTGAAATTTTATTGGATTCTACGGAACAGAAGGGGACCCAAATGCATGCTTTTCGTCATGTGACGGAATGAGACGGGACAGAAAGGGATATAACGGGACGGGACGGGGAAAGCAATATAGTTGACGGTGCGGCGGTCACATTGAGCGCGCGAAATAATATGTTGTTGATGTGGACTCAAAAAGTATCTGTACCCGGGTGAAGCCGGGTCGGACCGCTAGTATAACATAATATACTATATGAGTTAGATACATAGCATTGCATTCTAATCATTTTGTTCTCCCTGTGTTAAAATGTTTTTGTATTAACTTTCTTTTTAGTATTTGACTGTTTTCCCTCACACCCGCCACTGCAACTCCTATAAGCCAGGATCAACAGTAGCACGCATTTTAATGACACCGAGCGTTGAAGCACGGCGAGTCTCCGGGAAAGTATAACTTTCGCTAAGTTTCTCCTTAGTATGCGGAAGATGTGAGATGCACGGAAATCCAGAGGATTATTATATCTTTTCTGGTATTTATTCTCGATATGGGATAATACCGCCCACGCGTGATAAATCTTTAAACATTGTCGCGCCTTGAGTCACGTTCCGGGTCTTATACGTCAGGGTAAATTAAGTTATTTTGGGGTTTTTGACACATTCCCATCAATTAGGACGTGTTTGGTATTGCTGTTATCATAATCAGTCTTTGTCAAATTACTGCTGTCGGCATACATTTATTTTTACGTAAGGTAAGTATTTGTTCAGAGAATGCTATTGGGACTTCTGAAATCATAATGTAGGCTGAAAACACTTAGAAAAAATGGAAAAAAGCGTTGAATTTTGCAAGGTATGGAAAGTCCTTTTTTATATTACTTTCAGTAGTATGTGTTCAGAGACTGCCATAAAGACTTCTGAAAACATAATGCTGGGTCCAAATGCGTTGTCTTTGTAATCCCATAGGTATAATAATTTGCAGCTTGATTTTACCAATAATTAAAATATCTTTTGCTATAGGTACCCACTTACTTTCAATAATTACATTTACTAGACCGACTGAAGTAATATCCTCTTGTTTTCGATGTTATTTGATACATCGTACATAATACAAACACACGCAGAACTTTCCAAAACAACTGATCGTATTTAGTTTCAGAGTGCTTATTGACAGCAGCGAAGTTATTGGATATATTAAAGTGCTATATATTTTAACATCGTAAAGTAATCGTTTTTTATTACCATAAAAAACTATTAAATTATTACCATAAAAAACTATTAAATTATTACCATAAAAAACTATTAAAACTACGGATGTTATTTGTCATGATGTTACGAGTCATGTGTGCTATCTAGGGCCCTACTATATTCATCCGAACGAACGAACGAACGAAGTTCGAAACTTCGGACGATCGACATACGAATGTATCTACTCTGTAAAAGTTCGAAGTTGTATAACGTACATCGTAACCATAAGTCAATTACGGCCATAAGTATATGTAGGTACATTCGTATCGTATATAAACTGCGATTATCCGAAGTTTCGAACTTCGTTCGCTCGGATGAATATAGTAGGGCCCAACTTCGTTCGTTCGTTCGTTTGTTCGTTCGGATGAATAAAGTAGGGCCCCTAGTTCGTTCTAATTTCCGGCCCAAGACGTGGCTGATGCAAGGAACTCCATCACATTTTTCGAATCGGTAAGTTGACACGAAGTTGAATGCTTGATCTTGGAATCGAACTCAGATCATCATGACTTGTAGTTCATACATACAAGCTGCCTGTAGTTTAGATCGATCTTGCGACCCATACTTTTTCATTTCACTGTATAGATTATTTATGTTTGTGGATTATGTAAATATATCCTCTAACGGTGAAATCGAATTGACCACCATTAAATATACCTATTCTTTTGTATGTAACACTATATTTGGATATTCTCTTGATTTGTTAAGACTATTGCCATCTATTTCCAAGAAACGGTAGTCTAAGAAAAATAGGTAAAGTGAAACTAAAGGCAAGGTTATTGACACATTTTATGAATATTCCTTACAGAAAGGTTGAAAATAAATCTATATTTTCTCTAGTACTGTCGATATTCATGTAAATTGACAATTACTGTTAATCAGGCAAGTTACCTGCTTCTTTGCTGTTTATATACTGAGTAAATCAAAGTCAATATTTGTTTATTGTTCGTCGCTTCAACTTTCCCCGTGTTACAATATTACCAAACTCGATCTGATGACTTCGACAGTACAATCGCTTCCGGCATAATATTAATTAACAAAATTCAATTTGCCTTCAAAACTTTACATTTTATGCTATAACAATATTAAAATTATTAAAATGTTTAGTAACATTACTATAGAAATGTTTTTCATGGATAGTGCTACAATTAGTGAGATATAATAGAGATTATTTTAGAGATTTCAGTGGTACATTAAGTAAGGAGTAACTATATTACGGTATAAATCTCGAGATCCTTCGTGATTTGTAGAGCATGTTAAGACGTCGGTTGCGGTGGTATTTACTATCCATTTATGGTTTCAGCTTAGAAGGCCCTTAGTCCTTATTAATACATTTAGATTAGTCAGGGATTACTTTAGCCCAAAGCTTGAGAATCGACTCGATTATTATGTTTAAGTTCAATCTTATTACTATTAAAATTAGTGGGTTTGTCATAGAGAAATGTCATGTTAGGCCGAAGTACATCCCTGTTTAAGAATAAAGTCGTTAATATCTTATTCAAAATAATCGAGTCAATTCTAAAGCTTTAGCGTGAAATTAACTCTTCGCTCTTTCGAGTTTATTAACAAGGCCCCTAACATGGGTTTAATTCATACACTATACTAACCACTAGTCTAATAAATTCCATTTAATCACCAACTAAAGCACGTGGGTTGCTATCAACAATGAAAAATGTACGAACTGTGATAGGTAATAATTAATCGTGTTAGGTACTGAAATATACATTTCCACAGATTAATAGTTTCATGAAACACGGTTCAAGTTACATAAACGATTTCAGTCACGAAACTGAAACGTCTTATTTATAATGTGGCTACCATTGCTCGTAAGTTAATATTAAGGTTAATAAGGCGACACTGACAAGTTAATGTACTCAGACCTTCAGTAACGCCATAATGCACCTCCACTTGTGACGTAATTGTACGTGTTATAAGCCAGTTGTGAAATTCTATGTCTCACGTCGACCTTACGTCAAGTCATTTATGAGATGTGAATGCTTCATGTCTTTATGGTGATTATCCTTATTCTAGTTCAGTTTTGTTTATTAAGTTTTTATGGTTGTTATACTTGAGATTATAAGGCACGTATTAAGGTTATGTTTATTTTTTAGTGTGTTAGTTTGGTTCGTGGGAATAAAACGTTATTGCATAAACCTATTAATAAAAATAATTATTGCATGTCCATCTCTAAACTATAAATAAATAATAAATAATAAATAACACCCAAAAGTCACATACATAGTCCTGATCCCACACTAAGATCGAGTCTTGTGTCGTGGGTATCAGGAACTACGAGAGACTTTTCGGTCTCACAAACATCCAGACCCGGAAGAAATATTTGTGGGCCACACAAACATTTCTCTCGGTGCGGGGATCGAACCCGCGGCCTCTCGTTTCACAGGCGGCGTCTAACCAACTGCGCCACGGAGGCTGTCTATGTCTAACTGTTTATTTATTTTACTTATCATTATATTATATTATAACTAAGTAAACGTACAGTATTATTTCTATACTGTTTTATTAATTGATTCTGCTACCTAAAAGACTCAATGTAGTGAACTCTCAATATATTCTCTGTCAATGGTAGGCAATCCGTAGAAAGCTTTCTCTCTACCGTCTGCACTCGAGCAAGCTCAAGCTTTGGATGCTTTCCCAATTTCCCGTTGAGTTTCCCGAGTGCTTAATCGCGTGCCTAAAAAACAAGTGCTCTCTGCCTTCATTTCTGTTTGTCGCGACGCCCTTTGCTTTTAGAAGTTTGTTGACCTCGTCTAGATATTTAATGTTAAGTTACAGCTAGTATTACTAAATGTACAATTTGCTATAGCACTTTCTGATCGAAATACTCTGAATTATAAATAGGTTATAAGCATGATTTCAGTTCATGAATAGCATGATTTTATATTTCTACAATGATAATGCGGATTATTCATTCTAGCATATAAATGAAAGCCTTATCTTATCGGAAAAAATTGTTTGCAATACTGTTGAAATTGGATTCAAGTTCAGGCTACTAGTAAATATTGATTCCTTTGTTTTATATCTGCTGTTTATATTTAATTACTCGCTCGTACCTGAAAGGTGGTAGGTTGTGCGTTTATAACTTTTAAATAAGTGTAAAATTATTCATACACAATGTACAACTGTTTGTCTCCTCAATAACATAAAATAAAATCTTTCTTTATTCTGACAATCGACTATTTTGTTCCTAATTCGATCGTCAATTATCTTTCTATAAGGGTAAGTGAAAAATGACCTTCATTAAACTCTTTGTCCCGATCAAGTCTTGCGCGGTTTAACACGAAGTTAAGTTGTACGTCTCTTAATTGGCCAACCCTTTCGGGTTAATCAAAGCCGGTCGTTTAATTACATCGTGAAATACCATGAAAAACTGTCAAGCGTTCTTTGTGAAAAAGGCCAATCTGCGATACGTTTTAACAACCTTTTGTGTACCAAGGGTTAGAACAATAAAAAAATATTTTATCTACAATTTCTCCTTCCTTACTAAGAGAACAATAATGCTTCCAAAATTCAAGTGTTGTAGATGTTTGGTGAGTCATAATCAGTTACAAAAATATGAGCCACTTGATTAATTATTTGCTGCGTCTACCCAATAAAATTCATCAAATATTTTAGTATTTGACTTTCGGCCTTCATATATGAAAATATAAAATGTAACATTTTTATGTATCCTGCAATATTTGTTTCGAATACATCCATCACAGGAGCCAGGAAAATACACGATTCCGTTTCCAAACACAAATATTTGTCGGAACATGAAACGACATCAACAAAGAAATGTATTCTGTGACTACCTATGAGATAGGTTTTTGTTTATCCATCGAGTTAATAAGTTTTTTTTCTATGTTTGTTTTTTATACTAAAGATAGAGAGACTGAGAAAATTGACTGAATGTGGACCTGTAGGATGAAAAGCGCAAAGTTTAAGGTTATTACTCCCGAAGGTCCTAGAGGGCTCGGGTAAGGATATCGCGATCGTTCGCAGCAGTTATGATAAACTCTATGAATTATTACGGTCTGAAAGGGTACAAAATATTTTGCCATTTTTATTTCTGCAAATAAATTGAAATTAGGTAAGTATTTATTGAAATCGGTGTTTTCAAGTATGTGTTCTGTTAGGATGATATGTCTATTTAAGATTCAAACTACTATTTATGTGTTTTATATGTTTCGAAAAACAAGAATATTTTTCATAATAGCAGTATATAAATTGTGGCGTCTTCTTGGTTTAGTGCAGACGTTTATATAGTGTACCCTGTGAGTGTACCACAAACTCCGTCACTTCGTTCCTAGATTTAATTCTTGCAAGCGTCGACCTTTTAGAGGTCTGCGGTCGTAAAGTTGTACGACACGTCTTTTCCACCATATGCTTCTCATATATATTACGGCGACCCTATATACGAAGCGGGTATGTACACCTACTTCTTAAGCGTATTTATAAGTATAAAAGTGGTGAAATGTTATTTATGTTTGTTAAACTTAAATTTATTTAGTTTAATTTCACTACTCCGTTTTCATAATCAGAAAAGCTCGGCTAGACTAACCTCTTAATCGTTATTTACAATTTACGGCAACCACCAGATTTGTCATTTGTGGCAACCCCAATGAATTGGTATCCGTGACTTGTCGTGATTAATAGCGTTTCGAGTTTGTGGAAAATGAATATTAAAACGGATACAATTTTGCGAACGGAATTGGTTTGGATTCGTCGCAATATTTTATTCAGTATCAGACTTTTTTAATATATTTTTTTTGCTGTTAACGTTACTGGTAATTTAATGAAGGTACCGTCATTTCCATGAAATCATCGATGGGTGGTTTTGGATTATTAATCTTAATTCAGAAAATAAATAGTGAAGAACATAATGTTTTGTGAATTGGATAAAGAAATTGAGAAAGCTTTGTTCAAAATAAATATAAAAGTTCTTTAGCTTTATACTTACTTAGCGGTATAATTTGAATGATATAGGATTTAATCATCTTGACAGCATCTTGATCACTCTTGTATACTCGAAAAAATGGGGAGAGTAGCTGCTTCCACATATTTTCAGATTTTTTTTGTCGACTTCGCACCGTTTTTGATAGTAATAAAGTCAATTAGAAATTGGACCCGTCGAAAAAACTTACAGGTTAGATGACCCAAACTGACTGAATCGAATGGCTTTCAGGTCATATGTTAGATAAATGAAAGGAATTCAACAAGAGTTCCGGTTTAAATTACCCTCACAAATTCGTAAGAGCGGATTTGATGTGCAAAAGAGATTACAGAACATCTGTGTGCAAGATTAAGACTCGCGATCCTCATCGCAGACGTCGGATTATATCATACCTGTGTATTGTTTGTCACTGAAACAATGTTAAGATTTCCGTAAGACATAAGTACTCTACTCAATGTAATTGTATAAACTAGATATAGCATTTTTTTTACACTAGCACGATAAAATGTCGCACCTTCAGAATTAAAGTGACCTAATTAAAAAAATATAGAATTTGACTTTTAATCATCATTTAATGGCTCAAAATGACTATCTCCATCGACCCGTTATTAAAAAAGGACTTATTGACGCGTGAAAGACAGAAATATGTATACTTTGGTCTTCTCGATACATCTTCCATAAGTAACAAAATATCTTTAATTAACTTTTCTCTAAAAATAAGATTTTTAAGTCATGTCTCTATAATTCTAAAGGTGCGATGTACGTTTTGTACCCGACAGTAAATATATAATGATTTTACGCCCTCCGACGCAATTATGTCTGCGTGCGAAACCGGATATACACATGTTAACTCCGGAACGGTCACCGCGGGCCACCACGGAATGTTTTAAATTGGCCATTATCCGGATATACAAGGATACACCAGCAATCAGTCACCCCACAGATAATTGGATCTCGACCTGCGCCTCCGTTGTGTAACATCCAATCGCCCGATAATGTACGTTTTCCCCTTGCTTAATTTTGAAACGATACCGTTGCCAACTTGGAAAAATTGTCTACCAGTTCTTTCTTTTCAACAGCTATAATTCTAGACAATTTAATTTTATGACAAAACATTTTACAACAGAATTTCTTCGTAGAATATTTAACACAATAGCTTTCGAAGTTGTTTTCATTGCAACTTCTTTTGAGCCAGTGTTATTTTTCTCCCGTGTTTTGTCTTACAAGTAGCTTGGAGAGTGAATAATGTTTACCAATATTGCAAACGACTACTATTTATGGTTTAATTTAATTTTTACTAGAAATACTAATCTTCAATTAAAATCACGTTACTAATATTGAATGTCTCACCAACTAAATTCCATTATTTTGCTGGTTAATTAAATGTCGAATACAAACATTTGTGGTTTTGTCACCGAATTAAACGGAACATGACGGTAACAATGTCAATTTATCAAGGATTAGGTCGTTTGGACCGCCCCGTCGCGAATGTAATTGCTTAACTGGGATACTCGGGGGATTTATCGGGTTAATCAATACGTCACACCATCTAAGACGTAAGGGAGGTCGTAAACATGACTGCTACATTAGCTTTTGTCGGAAGAATTTTCGGTTTGTGGAAGTTATTTCATCAGTGCGCGGAAAAACATTTATTGCTCTTTGGTCGGAACAACAGGTGTGTTGAGTCAAAAAATATGTATTTTCTAGGCAGGAGACATAAAGGTTAAGCATTGTACCAGTAAGGTGGTTAATATAGAAGAGTATTCGCCTTGCGTAATTAATATTTAAGTGCGTGGTGGCCTGTTGGTGAACGGACCAGACGCGGCTGCCAACATGTTCACGGTGGTCGCGGGTTCAAATCCCAGGGCACACCTCTGACTTTTCGGAGTCATGTGTGTATTGATGGTCAATCACCACGCACTAAAACGGTGAAGGAAAACATCGTGAGGAAACCTGCATACCATAGCGGTTCATAAGAATTTCTATGGTATGTAAGTCCGCCAACCCGCACTAGGCCAGCGTGGTGGACTATATGGCCTAACCACTCTCAATCGTACATTCGATTGTAGAGTAGGCCCGTGCCCTGCAGTGGGACGTATATGGGCTGATACAGATACATAATTAATATTTATGGTACATAAGGGGGACATTTCAGATATGACATAGGAAATATTAGGATAAAGTCGATAAAGTCATGTAGTTGACGTTAAAACGGAGATTGTAGATGTCAAAGCAAGAGGAAGATATTTAACTTTGATTCTGTTTTGAGTAAGTAACTGTTTATCAATTTGATTTTCATACAGACAAGTATTCCGAAGTTTCGAATTATGTCGTAAGCGCCGCTTGAATCTTTGAATTCGAGCGGTTTCAGACTTGATGAGGCTTACAATACTCGGGAATAAAGTTTAAATTGAACATTCTGTCATTGTTATTATATTTTTTTAATTCGACTAAACACGAAAGGTTAATATCTAATATGCATTTAATTCAGTTTGTGCGTGGTCTTTCAAAGTTAGAACTTGTTAAAATGTGACGACACGACAAAAGTATGAACTACGACATTGTTAATGAACATTAAATAAACGAATGTATGAAATAGCCGTCGAAGTAAGTGTGAAATCCTGAAATATGTTGAATATGTGAAGTGTGTAAAACTCCCATTACGCGACTAATGTGGTGTTAAATTGTCCATTAATCTTGGAACTGCAAACATTTCATAACAGCTTTTGTAACAGCTCATATTACGAAACATATCAACGTTATTTTTCGCGTATTAAGAAACGCAACGTAATGAAGTGATGTGTAATTAACCTCGCGATTAATAAAAGGCAATTTGCCAATCATTGTGAAAATGCGAATGTGTATGAGACAAATATGGTACTATGTGTGTACTCGTACTGGGTACATAAGATATTCTTTTTTGTATTTCCCTGAACGGCGAGAGGAGCATCGCCTGATGGTAAGCGATACGACCGCTCATGAATAGTGGCAAAACCAAACACCTCGAATTACTAACCTATTCCACTGTGCTCGCCATCCTGAGACCTAAGATTTTAAGTCTAATTATGTCCAGTTATTTTTACAATCAAATGAAAGACTTGGCTCGATGTTATAATATTAACGTTGTAAAGTCCTGCCCTTCACACTGGCTATATAATAATCTAATAAATTAGATATAAATTCTATACTGTAGACAACTTACACTATGTAAGCTTCCTCACAATATATGTATGATCGAAATATGTACTTATACACGTGTTGTCGGGAATACGGGGGTTTGTGTCCTGGGATCGAAATCCTACACTGGGTCTTCCGCCTCTGCAATTCAATCAGTTTACAATAGGTATTGTTCCCCTAATACTCCCTTATTATTTAGAATATCACATGTCTTAATCTCACGGCTTATATGGCTAGATCGATGTATACTCGTAAGATAATGCATTATAATATATTTTTTTGTTTCAGGTAATTTATATATAATTTGCAAATTAATACTACAATATCTTCAAAATCCATAGGTATGTAATATAACACATAAATTTTGATATGATATAAATAAAATAACGGTTAGCATAAATGCATACATAACTAGCGACAAATTAAAAACAACAATAACACAATGCATGCAAGCTTTTAAAGTTGTTTTTATTTAATAAAATAATTTATGTTAGCAAAGTAAGTATTTTTATAAACTCAAAGGATAATATATCGTCGGTTAAATATGCAAACTGGCTAACTCCATTTCTGACTAAAATGAAATTTTGATATCACACGGGCGACAAAAAACGTTTTTCATTTATACCAAATATGCTAACTGGCCAAAATAATCGTCACGGTTTATAATTTTCGTATTATTATTATACACATTTTATTTAAATCATTCAACAAGTTTTATGGATCATAGGCAAATGCAGTAAGATAAAATCAAAGTCAAATTTAATTGAGATGTTCAATTTACTAAGAAAATTCTAATGTTTCAACTTTTGGATAGGTTCATAAAAAATAAGTTCTGTGGTACCTATAATCCAATAAATTATAATATTTTTTACTAACTTTGGATTTAAGGTTTGATTTTACTAACACAAATGAGCCTATGTAACTTGAAATGCCAATAAATAAACAAATATTTTATCATGTCTCTCTCTTGAGCCACAAGAATAGTATTCCATGAGGTACAATTACATCAAGAAATTGTTAAAAATATACAAACCGAGTTATGAGTTTATGTCTGTCCAGCATGTTAAAGCCACCATGAGTCAGCAAAGCTTCAGCAATTTATGCCTTCAGTAAATATTCGGATAGTTGTAAAATATTTGCCACAAAAGCTAATAAAACTGTGCTGCATATTTTGTTATATTCAGCTGAAGAGCTGTTAATTATGTTTGGCCAGCGTCGGGAGCTCTTCAGACCTCCTTGACTCGTTTCAAACGTTGCATTGTCGTTGATATTGTTTTAATTTGTGAGTTTATTCTTTTTAATTACTTCATATTTTATTGCCCGGGAAGTCTTTTGAGATTTACTTTGTTCGCGAACGTTGGAAACAATCATTGCAATTTTAATGTTGAATGAGGTTTACTGGTTGATTATTTATTATTGAAGAGTAGGTAGTATTCTTCTGGCAATTCTTGTTAATGTATTTATATGTTATTTGCCTCGTTGGCGCAGTTGTGTTACGATATGATTGCAAAGCTGAGGTCTCGGATTCGGATCCCAGTCCGGAAAAAATGATATTAGATTTTTCTATCAATGATCACCCCGGAGTCAGGAATTCGTCAGTCAGGAACCCGATATGGCGTTAGGCTTCGCCCCCTTATCACATCATGAAACGGAACATTGAAGACAAAATGTAGGTGTAATAGTGGCACCCCTGCCTATTTCTTCTGGAAGTAAGGTGTGGGTTTATGATGAATACTTATTAATGGAAATTACTTGAAATATCTAAATGTACGAACCGAACATGCATACAATTTCTTAACAATATATATAACAATTTTGTAAAACTCTATACAACGGTTTTTAAATAAACAACGTCAAATTATAAATATTTTGTCTCCCCAACCACGTTATCCTTTGACCTAAATATCTTAATCTAACTAAATTAGAGAATGAAAGGACATTCCTTGCAATCCCGGTGTATTTTTAGCGGTCCCGACCTCAACTTCTTAAATCATTGTCTTATCGCTCCCAGCCTTCGCAAACTTCTTCCGCCCTCAAAGTTTTTTTAATGACAGGGTTTTTTAGAATATTCTTTGAGAGATTTTTCCCGCTGTTATGATTATTAATTCTTGCAATTTTAAAAGTCGTTACTACGTTTTTGCCTTCTTGCTTTTGTTCGTTGAAATATTCGATTTGGAATATACATTATTAGAATTTTATTTATCTCCAGAATAGGATAATTTTATTGCGCTTATCTCATGCAATAATGGGATACGATTCTCGCGTGAAATCAGGCGAGGAACTCCTCATGTAAATTGGTATAAGTGGTAATCGTAGAGTGATCAAGACAGAGTATCGATTGGCGACATACTCTCATAATTGCATTCAATTATACTGTTCTGCTCAGTTGATTCACGCATCGCTTAGTCATTCAATTTGCATATACCAGACTGAACTAGTGTCGTCGCCTAAAATAATATAGGGGACAACTCTAAAGCTAGTGCTCACTGCTACTATGTTTGTATCCGCTCGTATAGCGAACATCATACACAATGATGAAAATCGCGTCATACGAGTAGCTACCCACGTAAGGGTGTTCCGTTTCGGGTTCGGCTTGTATATGCGGTTCCAAGCGGACCGGCGCGGTGTACTAGGGATGTTGACTAATGTTACAAATTCGCGTAAATTTATTTTTGGCACATTAAAGACATTAAATTAAAACCCAATTTAATATTTTGAGAACTTAATTGTTTGTTATAAACAAATAAAAATATTTTTAAAATTAATATTGACGTCACTGCTCTGGTGGCAATATGTAAAACAAGATGTATACCGATCGTTGACATAGATCACTGTCACGTGGCGAGTTGGGGCGTTTTAGCGGGAATTCCGAAAACTATTTTATTGTACGATATTTTAGTGTATGATTTTTAAATTAAAATTTGTCGTTTAATTAAGTAAAATTATTTTGTGTTTAATTAGGGTCTGTCTATAAAATAAAAGCATTTCCAAAATTAATCAACATACCTATAGTGTTGATTAGTTGACATTATCTGCACTGCACTTACTTACCATCAAGTGCAATAGTTACTATGTGATTTCTCTCAAATTCACAGGTGAACATATTGTACGAAGGACACCGTTTTACGTTTAAACAATGAGCATTGGACGCCTCTCATTCCCTTCTATTGTTCGGTCTGCACAATAGGGATATAAATTGTACTGATTATATTTAATTACCATATTTACTACGTACGTTACCGTTGTATAAATAATTTGTTAAGGAAATAGCAACAGTTTCATTTTATGGTAATTATAGTATATGAAACCCAAATATTTATTTTGCATTATTTTATAATATAGCTTATATACGTAGACTTTAGTTAGCAATAGGTATATATTTAATTGGCTATAGTATTTAGAAAGGTTTATAGTACAAGAAAAGTTAGAAACAAGTATAACGTAAATTATTATAAAGAATCCTGAGTGGTTTTAATGAGGCACTCACTCAGGCCTTTTGTAACATAAAAAGTGAACTGAGTTTAAATCTGTACTTTAAACCTTGTATGACTGGCCTTAATCCTAGTTTCTCACATCTCGAGTTCGTTCATTTTTCAGAAAGTTAGGCTGTTTCTTAACTATCAAGAGACGCCTAGCTTGCAACAAAGTAATACCCGTTGTTAATCTACCTTTATAAATCAAACCCCTCCCATATGGAGCATTCGGGGCGTAAAAGCTTATCATGTCATAAAAATAAATTTACATGAAAGGTGTGGCTCGTTGCAAATGCAGCAACAATAAAAAATGATTCGCTCACGACATAAATATGGAGAATAGAGTATAAACGTGCCCACAAGGCGGTTTACGGATTTTATCTATTCAACATCGACAAGAAATTCTGTATATATTGTAGGTGTATTAGATGACGAATGGGCCTCTGGCAACATTCCAAACGCTATTGGAGCGTATATGTGAAATTCAAGCGTTTTAACTTAAGCTTTGAAAATTCAGATAAAATATAAAATGGCGGAATTAGGCTGGGAAACGGGTGAGCAAACGTGAAATAGAATATACTAACGTATTCATCTTGTAATGTAAAACAGTTTCGAGTTGAAATGTGAGTATTATTTCATGAATGTCAGTTAGCAAGAGTTGGTAAGACGGTTTTCATCTGTAGCTTCTACGAGAAGTAAACTGTTTATGCTAATTCAACCCTTGCGGGCAAGTACTATGGTTGAATTTACAATGTTTAAGTGAATTTGCGCTACGGTACAAGTCTTGCCGTAAATAACTTGATCGCTCGAAATTCATTGGTCATATATGTTAGCATATTTAATGCTTCAGGTATGAATGAGTAGGTAGTATAGCATCCTTAGAACTCTTAGGCTCTTTTGTTAAAAGTCCGTAAGTAATACACGCTTAGTACAATAGCTTATAACAATACGTCTCATTACGTCAATGGCTTTCAGATATTATAATATCCATCGTGGATAAGTTATAATGAACGTAACCTAATGACGTAGTAATATTCTAATGACGTCGATCCTATCTGAAATAATACCACTCAATACATATTGATGTGCAACACGTAAGAGTAAGATTACATTTAAATAATATTGAATAGTCTTATCCCAAATACTCTAGAATAATCAAATCGTTTCCAATTCTTATCGAGTGCAGTTTTTGTTGAACTTTAATTTTCATTTCATCTGCTACGTGGAATGGAATTTGATTTTTTCAATTATTTTTAGGATTCGTATCCATTGTTTGCCTATAAAAACAATTGGTTTGCTTCACTAACTTTTGAACCGCGTCTTGAAATTGGAAATACAATTTAAGAGCTGTTTTCGTGTTTTTGCTCGCACCAACAAGCCTACAACTCAATGAAAGTGAAACTATCGAATTTTAGAAATAACTGTATTTTCCGGCGGATATAATAGAGTACAGAATTATTTATGTACTTTTTATATATTTTTTATGTAGTTAAGAACGGAATCACTCGTGTGTTTTACATGCATAACTTATAAGCTCCAATGTGCCATGTACTTATGAATCTTAAATATTTATTAATAAAAGGTGTATTAAAATTTGAATAAAGACAAATGTCTGATTGTATGTTGCTCAATAACACTGAGTCTGGCATCTACCACTTAAGTACTCAAAATGCGCATCCCTTCTAATTAATACATGTTAAATACAATGACATGTTTCATGTATTGGCGAGACGAGAATGTCGTTCGCCTGATAATGAGCGATACGACCGCTCACAATACCGCAGACCGCAACAGTAGCAGAACCAAACATCACCATGAATTACAAAACAATGCTTGGCATTCCACTGCGCTCGCCATTGTGAGACATGAGATGTTAACTCTCAATATGCCCAGTAGTTACTCGGGCTACAAAGTCCTTCAAACTGAAATACAACAGCGCATTTACACTGCTATTTGGCGGTAGAAATAGACATTGCGGTGGTATCTAACCAGGTGGCCTCTCATATAACACCAATAAATTAAATTATTTTTTCTCAATTACGCTTATCAAAGCGAAGGTTAGCTCCAAGTCGTTTCTATCACAACAACAGGGCACGAATTATTACGCTAAGCCGTCTGTTAATAAAATTGCTTTTCATGTCATTCGTGACCGGAAAGAGCTATTATGCGTCTGTCGTATAGAAAGCTTTGAACCGTGAAGATTCAAGGAGACAAAGATCTACTCTAACAACTAACAAGTGTACGTATTTTTAAGTTAAACGGGTAACATTTTATATAATTGCACCAACTGAAATATGTAATATTAATAGTATGTTTTTTGGAGACTCAATTAGAATTCAAAATATTTTTTTGTAAAGGTGGTATTTCACCTTTCAATTTCTTTGAACTTCACTGTATGCGACATGAAAAATACTTTTTTTTTATAAAAATGGCAGAAATCGTAATTTCATTTTTAGAAATACGAATGTCGATTATAAAAAAATAACGAGTGCAGAACTCAGCACCTAAAAAACGTGTACGTGTAAAAAAATATTCATCTTTATTATATATTAGTATATCTACCAAAATTGTACAACTGGGATTTGTTTAACTAAAAATAGATATGAACTGAATATAGAACAAAATGAGGAAGTGAATGTGACTAGATATCAAAAGTAATATATTCTGGTATATTAAATGACGTCCACAATTTTATTTTATACGTATATTTTATTTAGCTTTAGCAGCATTCATTGATTCCGTTTAAAATGACGAGCGCTCTTCAATTTATCAGAGGGCAGTTAGTGATGCCGTACATTATTGACGTCAGTTATTGCTTTCCTCTCGCGCACTAGAGCTCATGATGATAAATCAACCTATAAAAATCCGTTGCTAATATACAGCTGAGTTAGATTCGTTTTTGCTATTGGCTTATATGCCAATTACAGTATCATGCGTAATATTAAACAATATTGTTAAATTAAATATTGTTTGTTTTTGAAAACGCGTTGTCTTTAAAGGTTCTTAAATTCTTGACTTTCGATGAGATGAAATTATTTATCCTCCCGTCAAATGACACTAAGATCGCAAAGAGGACAAGGTTTTTAAACCTTTTCACGATTTTGATCGATTGATTTCGATCTAACATAGCAACACAACGATCTAGCTATTTCATTTTAGAATAGAAAAAAAAAACTAGTTGATTTATTATCCATTAACCCATTATGTGTGAGTAAATGATCTACATTAACGAAGTACCCATGAATAAACTAGGCAGTGTTCCTTGGTACGGCGCCGGCACGGGGACACCGCTGCGCTCGACTTGTTCAGCAATTCTTTCATTAATATTTATACGCGTAGGGACCCCGCATTTCCATAACGCATTTAGGCGCGGCCCGAGCAAGGACATGTACTAAATAATATGCTTATGTGGTAGCGAATGTCAGCGGACCATTGTTCTGACACGACCCCGGAAAAATATGCTTAATGCTTCATAAAAATATAGGGTCAAGGCCGCCGTATTCACCTCGGACAAGATTACATTTTCCTTAATTTTGTTATTTACGCAACGAGGGAAATTGCCATTAAAGGAGGTTTGTATAATAACCGCATTATTGTATATACCTAGTTTTATATTATATGTAAATGTGTTTATAATGGCCTGCCATCTGATTAAGGTCGCAGGTCATTGGACGGAGGCCGCTCTCAGTTTGTTGGGGCAATTTTTTGGGAGATTTGTTTTCACAAGGACTTGTGTGGTTTATTATGATGATGAATGCAATTTCAGAAGTATGTGGAGTCGTATGAACCGACACTAAGCTTGTACGGAGGATTAACCAATGTCAAAAGTTCAAGAGGTCGGTACCCAGTAACACTAATTCTGTTTAGATATACGCCTTGCTGAAATTTAAAGCATTTTTAATTAAAAGTAGGGGTGACAGCATAATTGGATGAAAAAGTTCCGGCGTCCCAGAGTTGCTGTGTAGTTTACAAAGCAAATTTGTACATATTAAACCGTTTCAAAATTCATTTTTAGGTTATCGTTTTATTTTCATTGTAATGTAAAATGGGCACAAACTGGTAAAACAATTTTTGGCATACAAACGATTTTAAATAAAATATTCAGTCCATTCATAAATTTACAGAATTGGCTGCAATTTAATGCGCTGAATGGATGGAAATTTTCATCTATACGTTTGGTAATATTCCATAATTTTATTGAAATAGGCATTGTGTTTTCTATTTTATTCATGCACATTTTATAAGCTAGTAAAAATTAACTAATAATATTTTCTTTGTAAATATTATGCATACATATTACTACGACCTATTACAATAATAACCCCCTTGTAAATCTGCCTAGTCGTATATACAAAGCATTTTACATTTATTCTCCTCGCTTCGCATTAATATTCTTTTTGTTCGTTGACTTTAGTAGGTGAAAATGCTTTTTAATATTATTATCTCACGATAAACTTTGTTTTTAATTCATACTTGCCTTCCACTGCGATTTGAAATCGGTTCTTATTGAACACTGACTGTCAATCATTTAGATAACACAGCCGTCATAAGTTTTTATGAAAAAACTTTTATACAACTTACTAACTCTCATATGTGAGAGGGTGCTTGGGTAGGTACCACCGCAATATCTATTTCTAATGCCAAACAGCAGTGTAAATGCACTGTTGTGCCCCGTTTTGAAAGACATTGTAGCTAGAGGCATAAGATCTCATGTCTCAGGATGGCGAGTGCATTCCAATGCGTTTGCCATCCTAATTCAATCTATTCATCTCAGGATGGCGAGTGCATTCCAATGCGTTTGCCATCCTAATTCAATCTTATTCATCCTAATTTTTCTTGAATGTAACAATTTAGTTGAAGAAAATATCAGTATCTTGTGCTTTAGTACACATTTCATTTTCGTCGCAATCCTACAGATAGAAGAATGTGTAATAATATTGGTTCTGCTAAATTAATTTTTAATCAAATTCATGTAATTTTAAAGATATACACGTTTGGATCATCTTAAACAATCCATAATGTCCAATAAATGTGCTGCTATTTACTTTATTTGGAGATATATCATAATACCAATAATAATTGAGATACTAACTTTAAGTACTTTAAGTGTCGAAGTTAGAGTAAGCCTAAAGTTATAGTAAACTATTAACTCGTATGGATTAAGTTTTCACATTGGCAAGGTAGTTACGAGAGTTTCGAAGCAATATGATAAATCAATTTGATATCGCTTTACAGAATTTTTTTTATATAATACTTGTAAATATTTGTAGATATTTATCGACGGTAACTTCTTCAATCGATGGTAAGCCCTTTTTATACATAAACTTACGCTTTTTTCTGAAGGAGTAGGCATACGTGAAACCAGGACACCCACATTTCGCCTTATATGTTCCGTCCCACAATGTGATAGGGGGCGAGCCTATCGCTATATCTGGCACAAATTTCTAACTCGGGGCTGATAATGAATGGAGAAGTCTAATATTACTTTGCCCGACCCGGGGTTCGAACCCGAGACCTCAGCTTTGTAACCTTACAGTACAACTACGCCACCAAAGTAGTCCTTTTAATCTATTCATATAATCATCTAAAGCAACCTGCTATTGCTAGATAGATGCCTTTTCAATTTCATCCTATTGCGTGCAATGCTTGGTTTCATTCATAAAGATATATTACGACTATATTCTCTAGTTAATAAATTTTCTTACTCAGCGGATTTGCTCAATGTTCAGATACAACGCGTGAGAAGCTGTATAAAAAACAACAAAATCAAGTAAACTTCATTTATGTTCCGTCCTCACTATCGTATCTCATTTTTCTACGTTTTAAATCGAATTCAAGTGCTACTAAAGACTTGAGTATCGTTTTAAGTTAAATCCCCAGTAGCGTAGTTGGCGAATACCGCCTCATTCCGTAGTGTCGGGAATGTTTGTCGAACAAGTTGGGTTTAGGAAGAAACTTGTCGACGCCCGTTATCTTAATGGGAATCTGTCGTCAGAATAGTTTCGACCTTTATCTCACTTCTGTTGTTCTCTGTCGATTGAATATCGGTGCTGAGATAGAGTGAAACGTCGGAATAGTTTGAAACTTTGTGATTGAAACTGTTAATGAAATTTCTTGATGTTATTTGAACATTGTGGTAAAAAATATATTTAGTTTAGCCCTATTGAAATACAGCACTGCTACAGCTTAAGTTTTATTACCGTAGAAAGCTGAATAAAGAGTCATTTTTCAATCGTTTACAATTTTTATTACATTCCGGATAGTCATAATCTGAAAACTTCAAAAGAATAAGCAGACTTGTACTGGCAGTCTATCTCGTTGTTTAGGTTTAGTACGAGTATTATTAAAAATAATATCAAATCTGAGCCACAAAACCGAATTTAACACGCGACAACGCCAGAAATAAGTGAGTTAAGAAACAAAACCTCATCAAGTCGAATCGTTGAGACAGAACGAGTTGCCGAAAGTATTCCGACAGAGTTAATAAAGTCATACGTGCGAACAACGCGTGCGTCCGATCTTATCAAACATCTGATGAAAAAACTTTCAGGCCCATGTTATGATTACATAAAGCAGTAAGTTTCTGCCCTTTCGATACCCAAACGAGTTATGGGTGGATGGAAATCTTTCTTTATAGTCTGCATGTAGTTGAACAATACTTGTTTTCAAACTTGAAAAGTTTGTGTATAGACTATGAGTACTTATTGAAGTATTGTGGGAGTGGTTTTTTACTACGGTGAATATTCGACAAAATGAAAGGTGCGGTGTTGTATTGTTTGATTCGATAAATGATATAGAATTTAGTTTTTTTTTATTTGAAATTATTGGATTTTTTTATGGGATCCAGCAAGCTAGCAAACAGGTCACCAGATGGTTAGTGATCACTGCCGTCCATGAATATCTACAACACTTGGATCATGAATGTGTCATCGACCAATCGAATCGCGTGGGGAGCAGGCAGAAAGCAGATTGGGAAGAGAAAAGGGGTATTGGGGCACCCGGTAATCTCAGTCCACGAACGAAATGATTCACATCTATTTCCAGTAATACCGCCCCGTACGAGCCTGCCCAATGCCCAGCCATGCTCAGTCGTCTCAAGACTGACATTAGCGTGGCTTTACCGACACCAAAAATATTTTTAAACAATATATGAAATATTTCTGGAATACTTTCACTTAGAGTCAGTATATTGAAAGCAAAATAAAACATTTCTGTGATATCATAATTTTTTCTAGTAGACTAATATTGCATAAAGTTTCAGTGTGATTTACTGTAATTTTTTTACCCAATCCGCATACATTCGTATCGTAATATAAACATAAAAAATCCATACAATAAAATGTAGGGTTTTCAAGGGACTTTGCTATAAAAATGCCCTTTATTTTATAGTTCAATCGTGCCTTCGGTCACGTCTTTGGGATTTAGTTTTATGTGCTGTGAATCATAAAGCCACGGGATCCATTTCAAGGTCGGAAAATTCACTTTTGTAGAGATGTGTAGGGTGAAAAGTATATATAATGTGTTCAGCATTTCATTTTCTCTTTTCGAACGTTGACAGGACTATTTCTACGGTGTATGTAAATTCTCCTCTGCTGACTATAAAAATGTAGGTTATAGATGTATAAAAGGAATACATTATGTACGTAAATAAACGTCGCTTAAAATAAATCCAGCACACAAAAAAGTCCTTGCGGCTTTAATATTACACAAAGGGTGGTAAGGTCGTTCAAAGCGGAATACATTTTATAAGATAACGTGGATTCGTAATTATCCTGACGCGGTGCCTGTATGTAGGGCTCTAAAATGTAATGTCATGAGCCTTTACCAACATTTGCGGTTGTTTATTCTGATCCCGGACTGTATGCTAACGTCTAAAAATAGTACCCCAAGGTTGGATAATACGAGCCCTTTTTTGAATCCTAATTTGTAGGTTCCAATTTATGTAACGTGTATATAGAGTGGTTTTTAACAATTAGGATGGATGCTGGGGATGTTGTCCCTCCATCCGAGGTCAAATTTAAAATTTTCTTATTTGACTGGGCTACAAAAACCAGCTACAAACACGCCCCCTTGAATATAAAAATTAGCCTCGGCCGTACTTGAGTTATTGAGTATAATTTGAAATTTGAAGCAGATGTTGAGTATAATTTGAAAATTGATTACGATATTATAAAATGGAAATAAATGACTTATCATGTGGAAATTTGAATATTTTATACCATTTGTTATTTAGTATTATTTTCTTGAATTCATTAAAAAAAATGAACAAACTTTGAAAATTAACTCGGAATAGAACCTTTAATATTTTTTAAAATGACATGGCAACAGATGATCGGTTTATCACCATGTACCGTACCGATCAGAAGGGTATTTTTGTTATTTGTTACCATGCCGGTTTGCTAACTTACTTGTCCAAAAATTTGTAAACAGATCTTAAAACTGATAGGAAGCAGGCCGGCCAATTGCACTAAGGTGCGTTGCTGTTAAACCTTATTTAAAGTACCTATTAATATGATCTAGAGTTTATAGCATACAATCTATAGTCTATACTAATATAATTAAGGTAGTAATTATAATCATCAGCCACAACTGAAAATATATCTGGTCTAAAGATTTCAAAAGCGTCTATAAAAGTGTTTGAATGCACCTTTCTCCTGCAATCTTTATGTGTGAATAAATAAATACATAATAAATACTCTAACCAGTTATGCACATTATCCTAAATCTTCATTTACATCACAAGTCCTGCTTCGTAGATGTTATGAACTACTATAGACTTTTCGGTCTCACAAAATTCAGGCGCAAATACTTGAAGATTACACTTCTATACTGTAAAAAGTATAATGATTGAACTTTTTGTCTCCTAGGTCACGCAAAGTTTATAAGAGTTACCTAACATTCTGGACCACATACAGAAATGTATAAGTGTACGTTGGACCAGGTTACGAACTTTATACAGTCTCATAAAAAACGAAAGTGCGGCCATCGAAAGAAAACAGTTATATTTGAAAGAGCAACTGGTGTCTTAAAGAGCTTTTAGAAATAAAACCTTTTCGTGTTATTGCATTTAACTCACAAATAGACAATAGCAGAGCTGTAAAAGGTTTAAGGTTTACTTTTTATTACGTCTCTTAGGAGTTACTCTAGTTAATTATTTCTCCAGCCTGATAGGATTGAAGATTTTGTACGAAATGGGATGTAATATGAGTTATTTTATTTTTATTGGGGTTATTTAACATATACATATATGAGAGGCAAAATCTAAAATAAAATATTGGACTATTTGGTCTAACCACTCTCGATTGTAGAAGAAGCTCGTGCTCTGCAGTTGGACGTATATGGGCTGATACAGATACAAAATATTATGTTTGTTATCCAATGTGCATTTTTTATTTCATAAAGTATTATGTGATTTGGATGTTAGGTTCATATTTTAAATTCTTAATAAGAAAATAAATATGCTTTAAATAATTCCCACAGTGGAGTTTCTTATTATGTTAAAATACATGTTGTAATATTTGAGATTAGGTTGTGTATTATTAAAATAAGTAATCATCTCTAACAAATCCCTGAAGATGGCAGAAATATGATTACCGCTAGGCTAAATATTAGCATGGTAATTGTGAGGAAATTGAGGTTTCGTTTGGAACGTGGAAATCGTAATTTCGCGGCAACCGCTGGGGGATAGGCGCGGTGTCGTTGTTTATTAAATTCCACCGTGTCAAGGGCCTCATTGCTTATTTAGGATAGCTTGTATTTGAGCAGCGCAATTGAGTAAATATACAAGTTATACCGCGGTAAATAAGAAAGAAAATTCCAGATTTTATAAATTAAGCCCG
This sequence comes from Hyles lineata, assembly GCA_030180105.1. Taxonomy (NCBI): domain Eukaryota; kingdom Metazoa; phylum Arthropoda; class Insecta; order Lepidoptera; family Sphingidae; genus Hyles; species Hyles lineata. Next base: position 4,166,263 of record JARJEE010000002.1, on the reverse strand, counting down.
CTCGTCTGACGAAAATATTTTTGTCGCTCTTGAACACTGTTGACACTTATAGAATAATATAATGTACTGTACTGTATTAGCCCATATATGTCCTACTGCAGGGCACGGGCCTCCTCTACACTCAAGAGTACGACTGAGAGTGGTTAGGCCATATAGTCCACTACGCTGGCTTAGTGCGAGAGGAAATAATATACAATCTTTAAAATAAAGAGTTCAGTGGGAAATATACCGATTACTTAACCTCGGTTATTCTCAGACCAAAACACAACAGCAAAGTTACTTCGTAGGTTTTCTTCAACATATAAGTTAAGAGGATATTGACCCCCAGGTCACGGTGGCTGTCAAAAACATAAAGCCATTAACCTACATCATACTCTTAGACGTGAAAACATTGGAACTAGACTCGCCACTGTTCAAATACATCTGATTAATATCCACATTGGGTTGCATTTGCTTACACTGTATCATCAATATTTGTGTAACGTGATCGGTTCGTCTCGTGGGCCTCAATGGAGCACTTATGCGTTGGGAATGTGCATGTGGGTTAGGGGTTGTTGAGTTGATGGGTTTGAAACCCAGATCGAGCAGCCTATTTTATAAGGTTTCGATTTGGCATTTCTCAAATGAATTGTCCTGAGTTGGTATTTGTGTCCGGTAAGATGATAATCTCATTTCGTACCATATCTTGCGGTGGAAATAACTAATAAGATTGACCACATATGGAATTGCAACAGTGTCAAATCTGCGTTTTCTTTCGGGGATACAAGCCTGTTTTTTTTTGCATGTTATAATTTTCCTATTCAATCCAGTCCCATCAACGCATATTTATTAAGTAACGAGTGTTTCTTGGCGTAAATATGCGTGCGCCAAATGTAAGCGATGCAGGGTGTCGTGAATGCTCGATAAATATTCATGGGGCGGCGGCGGCGCGACGTGCCGACGTGGTTTGTTGGCCCGATACATCATTTTAATACGCCCGTTTTATTATGTCTTTCATCATGATGTAATCATTTAAATGTAGTTATTTGGCTTTGTAGTGAATGAACTGTTTTGTTATATAAAATAGAATTGCCGAAATAAATGGTTGAATTTTAGCATGGAGTTAACTGACACCCTGGATTATCACATAGGCTACTTTTTATCCCGACAAAATGCAGTGTTCCAGTAGGATGTGCAAGGAATTCAACTATATTCGATACTCTTACAAACTCAAAGGAATGGGATGGGCAGTTTAAAGTGCCGTAGTATCATTGAGTTTAAATATGTTAAGTAATAATCACACCAAATATTTCCTATGTTTCTAAATTGAACTCAATAACTATCTGCACCCAGGCGAAGCCGGGCCTGACTGCTACTTATTCGTATAGTATTTTACCTGTCAGTTATTTCGTGCTTTGCTAGGCAAAAGTTGCTGCTACAGTATTTTGAAAGGAACGGCTTCTGTTACTTAAAACTGTAGAAGCTTGGCGGATGAAGGTAACTCCTGGCCAGTGTAGATTCAAAAGATACTGGAGTTTGCAGAGTTTATCTAAGTTCTCTCACACAAAGTTTTGATGCAATTTATCTTCTACAAGTCCTGATGTCAACGGCTTACTATCGCTAGATATTTAAGTTAGTATTTATTCTGATTTTGAACTTACACCACTTCAGAATTATCACTAATACTATCGCTTATCAATTGTGCTATAAATTAAGCTTAACATAAAGTCATTTTGATATCGTCGTTCGATGAAATACAATTTATATTTCCGTAACAAAATCACGGCCTATGCGTGCGATGAAAATAGATCAAAGCGGAACGCGTCTCAATCCGATAAATAGCGAGCATGTTTCCGTATTCAGCAAATATAATGTGACAGCCGCTGAAAAGCCTGAATGTAACGTACACGTCAGAGCTAATAAAAGCCCGGGAAACAGTCTTCCGCGAATAGTTTGCTTTGACGTGCATACGTAATTAGAGCCTGCGGTGATCATTTGGATTTTTTCCTATTTCCAGATTTTTTTGTTAGACAGGTAGGGTCGGTATTTATGTCTCGTGACGTTTTGTAAACTCAAGTTTGTGAATAATTTCAGTAAGGATTGATTTTTATAAGTTTAATGCTTTCTCTACGGCTTTGATTAAGATCAGCTATTGTCTAGATTATATTTTCAATTAATAAACATTTAAAATACCGGGTATATCCAGACTGCAACCAAAAACGAAGCCGGATGGTAGTTTTAATGACTTCAGGCACAATGCAACTAATTTTTTTGCAAACAAACGCGATGATTTTTTCTTTCCTCGTATTTGGGTGGTAAATACATATTTTTGTCCTAAAATAATATTGTGAACCCTTTTATTTGTAAAGACGCTATGAAACGTAAAGGTTTAAATTATTATTTTACCAAAAACACAGAATTACCACGATAATATTTAAGACATCACAAAAAAACTGTCGCGTTTTGTTTGCGATTGTTTTATTGTAATATATTACATAAAACAGCGTTTTGCGAATCTGTAGTTAATCTTTGGATACAGATTGCGCAGAAGAGATATGTATTTCGTAAAATTTAAGCTACACTTAATCCTTACACGGCACTGGTGTTCAGAGAATTTCGCAAAATAAATCTGTAAATTGAGAAACTCAAGCGTTTTCCAGTTTGAGCGTGGTAGGTCGCTCGTGGTGTTCCATTCACAAAAGATCAAAGCCCACAGGATGCATTCTTTGCGAGTATCACGCCAAGGTTTTAGTTTCCCATTGTGTTTCGATTTAGCTAGATTTTAGTACCAAACCTTTTGAACTTCCCGCTCGAGATACTGGAGATTATGTTACACGACGTAAGGAGGATTTTATACTATGTTGTACTTATGTTACTATTCTAGTAGGTATGGTTGTGCATTATGATAGTTTTTGATTTCCCTCAGGCCACTGAACAGGAATTTTAAACAAGGATGATAAAAATGAACCAATGAGCATGCAAATCAAAGAACATAATCTAATTTCCATATTCTCGCTGAGGTAAGTAGTCAAGAGTGCAACCAGTCCTGTAGTTCACTATGATTATTTCTGTCCCAAGGTGCAATCGCGGGCGAGCTTATTGCCATCCAGGAGATAAATCACAGTCCCTGATAATATAAATGAGATTAATAAATACACCCGCAAAATATAAAATCCGATATGAAATTCGAACCTCAGGCCTCATCATTCACAGATTATAAACTCTCCCATGAGTCACAACACGAATTTTGCGACAGTATTTCTTTAAGAAAATGCTCTTTCAATTTGTAAGTTTTACTCCAGCAGTTCCGAGTGGGTGCAAAATTAATGAGTAGTGTTAAAACTTCGGTCTTGTTGTGACTTGCCGGAGTACGTAAGTTGTCTCAACGTGTAACTAAAAGGGGTCATTAGGACCGCACGTCGCATATCGCAGGGTTGGTTGCGCTGAAAATTTCATGTCTACAAATTATGGCCACTAAACGAAACAGAGACAGATCTCTTAGCTAGTTATTTTCTCTCTTAGGTTTGATATACGAGGTGTCTCCTATAGTTGTTTTTGATATGCACGTTGTAGCATAAATAAATGTCTTTTAGGATTTTGGGATTCAAACAAACTGACAAGATAAAAATAAAATACAATTTTTTTAAATTCGAAATATTTGTTGGTCTGCTCTCGTATGACGCGAATGAACGAGTCGATATTTTTTTTGCACACAGATTCTTTATGGACCGTAGAATGGTATAGGCTATTTTTCCGGAAAATATACGTTTCCTGTGGTATAGGTTTAGAACGTATTCACATGCAAACCTAGTTGAAAATAGAGCCAGAAAAATAAACTCGCAGTCGGCATTCTTTATCCTGGATTTGCTGCATTTTAGATTAAATAAAATTTATTGTCCTACCGCAACTGTGAGAAAAAGTTGCCAAGTTATTAATTCTTACAATTTATTTTCATTTTCGATATTTACGAGTATTAATAGACAAACATCATCGTTTTACGAGTAGATATAGTAATAGCTTGTGTGCATTGAAAACCGAAAGGAAGTGTATTCGATTTTTCAATTTCATTTGCATGCCTACTCAGTCCGAAAGACATAATTTGTTCTTATCAGCATTTTCTCTAACAGGTAATGCATGAGCGGTCTTAAACACGTAGGTGAAATATAAAATTCCATAATGCATCAAATCCACATTATATGTCAAGAAAATGCATATTCACCCCAAACAGTTCACCGGACCTAACTCAAAGTAAACTTTGTTGCTAATGCTCTGTTTCCGAAATGTGCTTATTCACCGACTCGATTTTCCCTCGTACATCTGTTTAACCTTCGAGAGTGTTCCTTGCTTTATTTGGCCAAGGAGCGCTGCTTTCCGTATCAGCATTTTCATTTCGCCCACGGAAATCTGCTGCATATATTGGTTGGAGAGCGTATCAGCCCGATCTCCTCTTATATTACTAAACGTATTACCATGGTAAAGAAATGTTGAAGGCACTGGTATTTGGTATTAATATTGGATGTTTAATGTGAAAATGATGTATGTAAGTTGAAGGCAGTGGCGTAACTACCCCATCGGGGGCCCGTGGCAAAATTCATCAAATAGGGCCCTTTGTAAATGTAAAAAAAATACATTGTAGTTTCGTTTTTATGATTATATTTTAAAGTGCGTGGTGGCCTGTTGGACCAGGCGCAGCCGCCAACATGTTCACGGTGAACGCGGGTTTGAATCCCAGGGCACACCTTTGACTTTTCGGAGTTATGTGTGTATGGATCGTCAATCACCATGCAATATGACGGTGATGGAAAGAATCGTGAGGAAACCGGAGCCATTTGCAAGTTTCTATGGTATGTAAAGTCCGCCAACCCCCACTGGGCCAGCGTGCTGGACTATAATTAATGGTTTAGCCAATCTCAATAGTACTTTGGATCGTAGGGGAGGCCCGTGCCCTGCAATGGCACTTATATGGGATTATACAGAAGAGCACAGAATCTTTTAATGACATGGCTTCATATTTGTCATTGGATTATGATCTAATATCACTGCATAAAATCTAAAAAGGTTTCTCTAATAATGATTAAAAAGTGTTTTTAACCGACTTCAAAAAAAGGAGGAGGTTCTCAATTCGACTGTATGTTGCTTTTTGTAACTCTATTTTCATTTCTTTCTATCACATAGTACCAATAAACTTCACATAATTGGTCTGTTTTAGAAAAATCTTGAGTATCAAATATAATGGAGTTTTTGGGCCCAAAACAGCAATTAGCTCTTTTTTGAATTTTCGGACTTAAGTATTTTATCTGGCCCGTGGACTTATTTAACCATTCCTCTAAATTAGTATCACATTATGCTAGTAACTGCTTTATTACGGCTATCTGCGCTTTCTCTATGGCCACGAAAAGGTATTTTTTTTAATTAAGTGAACTTTCGATGTTTCGTATCTCTTTAGCGCATTTAAAATTTATTTCTAGTCGTCATAACCCTCAACTCAAACATTCGTCATCAGCCTTTTGCTGTCCACTGCTGGACATAGGCCTCCTTCAAATTTTTTTCACCCTGTCATCAGCTTGTCGCATCCAGCATGTGGTAGCGACCTTTTGCAAATCGTCACTCCACTTAAGTGGCGGGCGTCCTACACTATGTTAGCCAAGACGCGGTTTCCACTCAAGAACACAAGACAAGATATGGCCAGCGCACTGCCCCTTCAGATTGCTAACTCTGTGTGCTGTGTCTTATAACTTTGGTTCTCTGTCTGATCAGCTCATTACGGATCTTATTTTCCAAAAAGACACCGCGCATAGCACGCTCCATAGCTCGCTGAGCGACCATAAGCCATTGGACCAGCCGTGCTGTGAGAGCTCAGCACCGTAGGTACCGTAGGCTCTGGTAGGCACTTGTTGAAAACTATCGTTTTCAAGCTTTTGGGAAAAAAGTGTTAGCTGACGAGAAGACTCGTAGCCTCTTTCTCAAAGTTTTATCTACCTAGTTAAAGGGTAAGCCCCAGTTAAGTATATTTGGGAACAACAACGAGCTGGTGGCCACATAAAGCGAAAGGTTGGATCAAGGTGAGGGTGGATCATTACTTTGGTTTTGTCGAAGTAAATTGTTAGACCTATTCGCTGAATAGATCTAAAAATTAATACCTAGACTGAATCCAGACCGTCCAACATTTTTTGCAGCTCCTCCAGCGATTCCGCCATCAAGATTATATCGTCACCGAAACGTAGGGGCGTTTGTTTATTATTTTATTCATTTATTTTTTTTATTATTGTCGCTGTTTCTTGTTAACCCAATGGTCTCTGGGTTTACAGTGAACCTTTCTCAATCACAAATCGTTTCACTTCATCATATTTGTTAGACTATAATGAAACAAAAATATAACATTTAAATCAAATACATGATGAAGAAATGATTGTTATGTTTAAAATGTAGTCAATTGTTTAATATTAATAATTTCGTTATTAATGTTATAATCTTATCTGCTTACACCGTGTCGGGCTTGAACCTGAGGCCCTATCAAGCCAGGGATCTGTCGGGCCTGAGACCCTGTCAGACCTGGGCCTTGCCGGTCCGGGGGCCCCCTTAGGTCGGGGGCCCGTGGCATTTTGCGCACTTTGCCACCCTATTGTTACGCCACTGGTTGAAGGCATTTAATTTTGGGTGAATACTCCATGTTATGATTTTATATTCATCGAAGCTCTGATTTACGCTCCGTTTGGTTGGGCAGATATTTCGTTATAATACAAAGTTGGTTAAGATTATTTTTGGACTCTCTTTTAAATGTATTGACTATTATTTGAGATAGATAACTTAATATAATTTTATAATACAGATTTCCAGAGTACGTAGTAGGTCAACTTCATCTTCGTAGCATACGTAGAAGTCCACGGGTGACACAAATATTGTGAAAAAAAAAAAAACAATAAGTAATTACTTAAAAAAAAACAATTTTATGAAGTAAACAAAACGTATACAATGTCGATGTTGGCGAAATAGGCCTTTAATTTTATCCTGGAAACAGTATTTAATGCCTATCATATTATTTAACTTTTAAAAGTAATTTACAATGCTATATTACTTGTATAATTCAAAGGGGTTTTGTTTATTTGCGGTCATTTTATAAGGACTTCCGTAAAATTTGGGTTAAATTGTTAGCAACTTATTAAACCACTGCTTGTGATTTATTGAAGTAAGCCAATAGAATAGGAGGGGAGTGAATTACCGAGCTAGAGGTGCTCGTTTAGATATCGGTCTCGGTTCATTATTACTGGCTTGGAGGCGGAAGGAAATCTTTATGTAGTGTCTGCCCACCTGAAATTATTTTCAAGGATTTTGGATCTGTACTATATTGGTGAGTTGGTACTGTTTGTATTAATGAATTATAAAAAAATAGACCTGGATGAAAGTACAGTTCGATCGAAATAATGCCAGTGGACATAATTATGCAGTCTTCTCGAAATCGACCAACTATAATCACAAGCTGAACTCCAAATGTGATATATTTTCATAGGTCATTATGACGGATTTTACACCATCATGGACGTTTTTCAACTTTAATTTATAATTAACATTTAAAAATTAAAAACTATACATAGTTTGACACCATTTAAATCACCTCCGTGAATAGTAATATAATAAGTGCCTGGCTAGGCGCGCTCGCGATATTGCGTGCAGCGAAATATAAGGCGCTCCGCATTGACGCGTACTAAGCAAAAATCAACGGCATTCCTTCACAATATGTTTTTACCACGCGACATTACAAAATAAAAATCTGGAAGTTTCTTTTACACGTGAAAAACTTCACTCGTTTAAAGTGGCTGTGTGTTTTTAATGGGTTGAAAGTCGGGTTCATAACATTTTAGCGGTAAAATAATGTATTCGTGTTAATGTTTTCCACGGGTACTAAATAATTTTTATATGGAATTTTTTTATTAATAGATGCAAGACCGTTTTAAAATGGAATAATCGTCGTTATTTCTTCGAATGTATATTTAATATTCCTGTTATAACTGATTTTCATCGATCTAAATTTCGGTAATAACCCATTTAAAAATTTACGAGTCGTATTCCCTTAGTTATTTCAGGTGATAAAGAAGCTGATAAATATTTCAACCTTTGATTTAGTTTCGTCATTACAGAATAAAGTTAACAGTCTTATATTTCTAGTAATTGCAGTCTAGATAGAGAACACGCACCCACAAATGGTGCAGTTTCGTGCTTTTAAAAAAATTTCAAGTCATAGCTTTAAGTCATTAAGTACGATTTGACAATGGTGGCAGAATTTAAGCCGCAACTTTAACCTAAAATCATTTTATCAATACTTAGTTATGCTTATTCTGTATCCCAGCATGAAGAGACTACATACAATATTCCAGCCACTAGGTATATTTAGCAATTATTTGTTGAAACTTGTAATTTACCTTCTGTGACATCTTTTTGTAATTAACTACTTGTATTAGCTGTTAGTTTACTGAATGTAAAAATAAAATAAATTTAATGAGAAAATCTTTAAATACAAAAGCTTAAGCGCAACCGTAATTATCATTTACAAATGTAAATTTTAAATATTGTACTGCGCAACCACAGCGGTCTCGATACATTGTTTAATTACGGCTTAACCCGGATAAGGCTCGCGTTGCCTTAAAATAAAATTAACGCCGTTTTATGGCATATAATTACTACAAATTACAATTTTCACTCCAACGCGTAAGTCTGAAGGCTGTTAAAAATATCCAGGGGTGTAAAATTGAAACTGCTCACGATTTAGCAAATATGTTTTTTTAAATTGATGTCTTAATGGAATATAATATGTTATGTTGCTTCTTTTGTATATGAATCTAGTTATCTTTTATTTTTGAATTTTCTGGTATAATTTTAATCAATCTTTGTTAATTTAATATTTATTACATCTGATTAGTGAAATAGAAGAATCGACGTAATTATATCTGAAAGTTTATCATTAATCATAATCCATTAGGTGCCCATGAATATTCATTCCACATAGGCCGTCCGAACCACACCCTCGTCACTGAAAACTGGCCAGTAATATCACTAAACCGAAATGCATGCTCTCTAATTAGAATGTAATTGTGATTGATGTTACTTTGAAGAAAGCAATTCGGTAAAGTACGACGTACAACTAAGCACTGGTGACCGTAAAATGTAAATGTATATGAATAATGCGCCGTTTATTAGTTTTTTCATTTTATTTTATGCTTAAACGAGCAACTGACATAAATTGTGTTAAATGAAAAGCGAAAATACTCTTGGTAAATATGGTAAGCGAGGCATTGACCCGTGCTTGATATGAATGAACTTGGTCGTAGCGAAGGTTGTGTCCCCGTAGGCGGCGACAATGCGCAACATCGCACGCGACACCGCCACAAAGGATATTTATCCACAGAGATTTGTCGCTTTACACATACATTTTGAACATGTTTGTTAACCAACATGACGGCGATAACCCCATATTGTTATGCCAACATCGTACGTTCTGAAAGTTCATAAAATTATGCTGTTGGACTTCACACAACACACTGATTGGAATTTATTTGAGCGCCGACAAAAGGGATCAGAAAGGATTACCGCTTCTGAAACTTTTTCAATCGTATTATCAAGAATTATATTGGAATGTGTTGATTAAATGTGGAAATTAATGTGACTGTTAGGTGTTATTTATTTATAAAGAATGGCAAAGGACTAAATATTAACTGGTGGAAATAATTCGGCCTTACACACCTACGGAATTAAGAACGTCGTTGGCTTTAGAGGTCAATGTACAGAAAAATTAAATATTAGGGTTTGCGAGCCTCATATGTTACACAAACGCCTTTTAATAATGGATTTATGCGAAATAACGTCACAATAATGGAATTTATGTTCACATTATGGTCAAAATCCGTAGCGTGTGAGCAGCCGCACACGGCGGTCGCATTGCTTGTTTAAAACCAACAGGTGCTTAGCGTCGCAAATACACTGAATTAATCTGAAACGTCTCGTGATTTTCTTATCTCAGATTCGAATATAACGTTTACTATGCATTCGTACGCGGCATATTGTAAAATTTGAAAAGTTGTCACGCGAACAAGACGTTCGGCGTAACTTAATTTTTATGTTCTAATTAGGAGAAGTAATGTGAAATGGAAGTTTTCATGTCAAGAATAACGAGGTTTGAGCGTGACCTAATTCCGTTTTATTGTGTGGTGTGCAAGGAAGTGTTATTAACAGACCCATTGTTGTTTAAGATAAAATATTGTGCACGGCACCGCAAGACTACGCATTGTGCTCTCGGTTCATATATGAACTGGCCGGAGCCTCTAACAATGTCTTTATTATATGCCATAAAATTTAAGTATTACTGCGTTTGGTTGCAAAAAGATCCACACAATAGTGTCGCAATTAAAACAAATTATGCAGGAAGATCAAAGTGTTAATAATGCAAATTTTTGTTGTAGGTTTTCCGTTACTAATACTTTTAGTCAGGACTTGTTCTTTCACTCATATTACGCTCGACACGTGAAACTAATTAATTTGAATGAATGGAAAGTTAAGAATTAGAATTTCGAGCTCGCATTGCCGCGGCAGTTGTTAACCCATTAGGCCGGCACACCACATGTTTTCATACTAAATTGGCCCAAAGCGCACATCAAGCAATTCGCCTTGCTCTAATTCCTGATTAATTCTAATGCAGCGTCGGTCACGGAACAACGGTTTGGTACATTTTCACTGACAGGCATTTGTTTGCCGCCGTCGATTGTCACGCCATGTTAATTATTTTCGTCCAATTCGATTATGAATTCATCTTCGTGACTTCACCGTTTGCTAGGATTATTATCGATGATAATTTTTTCGATTTAATTTTCGGCGCCGAGTCCAATTCATTGATTGTTTATTACATGTTTAGTACGCATTTTGATCAGAATCGAATGTAATCGTTGTTTAATTGTGGGATAATTCGTTTATTTCTAAATATTTCTTTATTGGTGAATCTAATTTTGACAGCCTCCGTGGCGCAGTTGGTTAGACGCCGCCTGTGAAACGAGAGGCCGCGGGTTCGATCCCCGCACCGAGAGAAATGTTTGTGCGGCCCACAAATATTTCTTTCGGGTCTGGGTGTTTGTGAGACCGAAAAGTCTTTCGTAGTTCTTGATACCTACGACACAAGACTTGATCTTATTGTGGTGTCAGGACTATGTATGTGACTGTTGGGTGTTACTTGTTATAAAAAAAGAACACTTTTTATCTGATAATTGAAATATTTGTGCAAAAACAATTCGAAATAAAGGTGTATTAAATTAAAGGTCGAACAGTTTACTGTTTCCATAAAATATGAATGAATATTCATTCAATAACTATATTCCAATATTTACGACCACTTTCGTAGTTCGTCTCTACTACTATTATAATTTCGTACGTGTCTGCATTTGTGCTTGTTTTATACAGCAATTGGTTTAAAGTTCAAAGAATTACATAATCAATGTTTTGATAAAAGCTTGGTAACTCTGATAAAGATTGCATAGTCTCCAGTTCTGTAGAGCCAAAGAGAAGTCTGTTGTACCGAAGGAACGGTTAAAACCTAGTTGCTGAAATAGAAGAACGCTGGAAATATTCTACAAATTATTCATTGCAGTGCAAGTTGAGAAGAACAGGCCCAACTTGTCTAGACTAGTAACCGCGCTCTTGCATACTAATAGGATTTTTCCACTTTAGAAGATGTGATGAGATCCGATAAAGGACGATCTGTCGCCGACTTACTGTTGGAATACTTTAGCAGTCGACGCATTTATTCGATCCCACGTCGATTTAATATCTACCTAAAACCTAAGAAACTATCTTAGATACGTGTGTAGTAATTTGGTTAATAACAAAATCGTAATAGCATATTTTCATCTAAATTTAGATTTGTAATTTAACATATTGAATTCGGAAAACTAGACGAAGAAAATATTTTTATTTTTGGTTTCTCCCTGCGTGTATGCGATGTCCAGAAGGCCAGCATAATTTTGTCGTACACTATTTAGATAACACTGCACTTTTTCGTGTCAGAATAAAAACAAACTTTGATATAAAAAATATAACTTTATTTTCCGAGAATCTACAATAATAATGTCCATAGTCATAGTCGTGGTTGAACTAAAAGTCGACCATTTCCAGCACGGCAAAACAAACAAACGCGCCGTGCACGCTTGACAAATAGCTATTCGCCGGGGAACAAGTCCGTACACATTATTACATTACTATTGCATGGTCTATTTGATGATGACTTGATTTTCGTAATCTAGCATTTCTATGGAGTTTACGACTTCAATAGGTGAAAAATGGAATGCTATGGCTAAACTAGGGTTTCTGGTATATTCGAAAATCATAATTAATGTATAACTTTATTTGAGTTTCCAGTAATCGCGAGATGAAAATATGTTTTATGACGTGGAATATTTTCAAAAAGACAAAATGTTTAGTGAAATGAAGTAAATGAACAGTAAGAATTATTTGTAGTATGCATGTCTTTTCTTTAAATTCATGTGCAAGAAATTAAAAAAAAACATAACAAATTACAACCTTCTCTAAAATTAATTTCATAAAAAATCACTAGGTGAAATAAACTAAAAATGCCGACGATGTAACATTTGAGATAAAAATTAAAATGAAGCGACTTCAATAGATAAAAGGGAAATAATTTAATGACCATTATGAATATCAACTCTGGAAAGGTTCAAAGCGTCCATTCGCTAATTGCGTTGGATTCACGCCGAGAAGTAATGCGCATTTTTTCCTTGCACAAATGTTTGTTTCCATTACAATGTCGTATGGAGCAGATTTTATAACTTCATCTAACATTTACTCATCGAGAATTTACTAAGAACCGTTATCTTCTTGTCAGGGATATAAGAAAGGACTACGATATATGATCTTAATAATACTTATTATTCCTTAGCAGTATTACTTAGCAGTTATTTATTATTCAATGCATGTTGTGACGCCTGCAGGTAGTGCATTTAACATGTTACTAAATTGTAAGTGTATTAGATATAAGAAACAATGTAATTACCATTGGATGTCCTTAAATAAATAAAATAAAATAAATAAATACCCAGACCCAAAACAATGTTAACCACAGAAATATTTGTTACGCTTTGAATGCCAGGTTATTATAGCCAGGTTTCACTCCAATTGCAGTATAAGTAAATGTATGTGCTGTAGAGAAACTGTATTTATTTATCATTAAAATAAAGACCCATCAATTTTCATTATCGGTTTATTTTACTTCATTTGATTACTGAAAATTGACAGTGTGTGATTAATGGAGTAATATGATGAACCTTATCATGATTCAGTTATAATATTATTGGATGAAAATTCGTGGCAAACAATGGATTATATCAACGTGAAATAATGAAATGCATTACCGTATTTTAATTGAGATTAACAGAAATTCCTCGTGTTAAATAGTGGTGTAATTATTTTTTATATGTTAAAAATATTTCTCATTGCAATAAAAATTAGGTTATATCTTCCGATTATTTAATTTATAGTATAGTTTAGTTTAAGAACATTTTAATATTATAATTTTTTCTTAAATAAGTATCTCTCTGTATCAGCCCATATACGTCCCACTGCAGGGCACGGGCCTACTCTACAATCGACAGTACGATTGAGAATGGTTAGGCCATATAGTCCACCACGCTGGCCTAGTGCGGGTTGGCGGACTTACATAGCATAGAAATTCTTATGAACCGCTATGGTATGCAGGTTTCCTCACGATGTTTTCCTTCACCGTCTTAGTGCGTGGTGATTGACTATCAATCACAAATAAGTATACCAGAAGTGAAAAATGTGGTTTTATTTTATAAATGAACAGTAGATAACAAGATTGGCAAAAACATAATTAAGATGCCAATTACGCGATCAATCTCAATTTATTGTCTTCGGGCGGCAAATTGTCCCCCGAGAGATAAATGATCGGCTTAGCAAATGAAAAGATTTATTCGACTCACAATTTCGAATTTCAACGACTTCACTTGATTGGTATCTGAAGACAATTAAGTGGTTCAGTAAATGAGTTTTTGTTTCCAAAGGAAAAGCTGAAACTCAGATACTCTTACATGTACATACTTTATTCAGTCGCCTTTTCATAAATCATTAATAATAAATACACCCAATACAAGTCTCGACCTTAGTGTGGGTTAAGGGCTATTTTTGTCGCATAAAAGGGTCAAAACTTGTATCGTAGATATCAGAAACTACGCATGAGTTCTCGGTCATACAAACACCCGAAAAAAATACCTGTGGATTACACAAATATTTGCCTTGGAGCGAGGATCGAAACCGCGGCCTCTCTTTCAAAGACGGCGTCTAACCAACTGCGCCACGGAGGCTAATTATATGATAAATTAAAACATAAACATATATACTAAACCTTAGTGACGTATTCATATACATAAATATAAACGAAAACTTATTTGGTTATTATTAATTCGTCTGTACTTTTGCAAAGCTCTTTGTGGTTACAACCCCAAAAAACTCCACCAAAAACAATTGATTTCACAAAGCATCGGTGTCCTCAACTTTACGAATATGCCTTGATGGAATGGAAACAAGCCGCCAAACCGCGCCGCCATTGTTTGCGACGTGTTGACGCCGAGTCGCTTTTACAATAATGAACTTTCATTACAAATGGAAACTGATAGCCTCGCACAAAAGATCAACCGTTTATGTTTATTTTTTGCAGTTTCTACGGTTGAGGACGGCGGGCGGTTAAAAAATGCGATTATATTTTGAATGTTTTGTCGTTTTAAAATGTACGTTTTAATTTTGTGAATTGTGTAGAGTTATTAAATTGTTGTGTCTTTCGCGTCCTAGAAGAGTTTTCATGATAAAACGTTACGTTTAAATGAACTATACTTGTTCGTTTCAATCATGAAGTTAATACGCTTGATTAAAAACCATATTGAGTCATGATATTAAGAAAATGCATGCCCAATCAAACTAGTTTCACTAAAGCATGTTTAAGCAAGTTTCAAGCTTGCCTGATGCTGTTAATATTTCATGTATTATTAGACCCTTCAGAGGTTAGTAGCCACTTTATAATGTGTAAGAAGTTCGTTACCATGTTGGTATCGCTTTTACGCCAGTTCCTCTTATAGTACTACCTGGTAAACTGTGTTGTCACGTAGTGCACGAATCAATTCAAAGTTTCAAGCAATAATTTTCCAATAACTGTCGTTTCCAACTCAAGTATAAGAGGCGTATTATTGAATGTTGAAAGTAATTCACGGTGTCTTAATGCTATCTGAAACGCCTAACAGCCTGAATTATTTAAAATATCATCAGTTAATAATAAGCTATTACCTTCTTTGTAGCGTTATGCTTCCATACTTCAAGATTGAAAAGAAACCTATCACCAAATTCTTCACTTCATTGTATTCTAATATTAAAGACAATCTCCCCTACCTACTATATAAAATCATGTTTAGTCCGATCCACAGAAATGCCAAGCTTTGAAGCTGCATTTAAAGGGACTTCGGGAGATCTTTTGGTGACTGCGGTCACTTTACGGTCCCAGTAACAATGTCAAAAGGCTTAACCCGCCTCAAAATTACTAAATTTTGAATGAAAATTTTAATATGTAATTTATTTTAAAGCCTCGAAATTCTGCGGGGATTCGCTTCGACCCCGAAATATAAGTTTGGTGAACCCTCTGTACCGTTTTAAATGGCGGGGTCACGTGCCAAAGTTTCGTGTTTGTTGCTTTAAAAAGGTTTACGATTTGTTACTTTGTGAGTAAATTCAGTATTTTGTTCGTTGTCACAAAGTTCCTTTTCACTAAATCTTTGCTGTGAATCGTGTTAAAGTGTGATTTACGACTTTGCGGGATGCGCTACGAATACGTAGTAACTGCTACGTACAACGTAGCTGCGCGTTTCGTAGACCCTGCTACGAGTGTAACGCTACAATGTTCCTGTTCTTAGTTATGGCCATCTGTATAGTGCTAGTTCCCTTGGTTTGTTTTTAAATCTGTTTCAATGTTTTCATAGAATGTTTTTCATACACTGACTTCAGATTTTTCAAATTACTTAACATGCCAAGATTTAAATATCTTAGTCATAAATTTTAACAGGAACTTTAAACGGAGAACATACAAAACCTCATAAATATAGGACAGTTTTCTTGTCATTCGATATTATAAAACACTTTGATAGTGTTTTTTCGCATGTGTAGTGGCCCTGTACGTGACGTCGTATTATTCGTTTATTTCAGTTTTATTGAGCTATTTGCGCCATGTTAAAATGTCTTAAATTGCGTAAAAGTAGTTGGGCACAGAAGTTATGGGTCTATGTGAAAATAATCTATAGTTCTGTGCTACTACTAGTTTTTTGGCCGTCGGATTTTATTGCATTAATTCAAAATTATCACGTAGTATTGTAGATTTCAGTTGTATATTCAAAGTTCAAAGAAAATCATCACGAAATTTATATGCATGAGCACTCAACTCAATTTCACACAATAATGCGCTTTGAATGCACATAAAGCGTCCAAAATCCGAACTCTCGGAGCACACAATTACTCGACGCCGTGGGATAACCAACCTCTTTGGCGGCGGAATCGATTTGCTCCAATACGTGGATACCAGCGGATACCCACCACTATTATATTGTTATTGCACGCTACTTGTTATTTTATAGCTGTTATATAGTTGCAAACGTTTATACAGCACTCGACAATGTTCGATAAGTAGTTGGCAAATGTTTGTCAAGAGTCCATTTGTGATTTGCGCCAACGTTGATAATGCAATTTCTTTGTGTGAATTATGTTCCAATCTTGTTGGCTTCGTTGATTTGATTGAATATGGAAAATTTATTTTACAACGTTTTGTTATTACTGATGATATTCTAGACTAAATTAAAAGAAAACAAATGGGGTGGCTGACGGCAAGGAATTGATGTCGAGTGTTAAGTAACATTGAGTACTTATCGATAATTGAAATTGGTTAATTACTTTTGGTTATCTTTAGGTGTTCTATGTGTGAGTTTATTATAATAAGTCTGTTATTTATTAATTCTGTATTTATGTATACGTATGGTATTATTTGCATGTTTAGAATACTGGTCTATTATCAAATTATTCTAAACTGAAAATTTGGCGCTTTATATTTCACGTAAAACGTAAAAATAAAACATATTCCGACGTACGACGGCCGGTAACGCATTTCTGTCTATTGGTGTTGCAGATGTTCATTGGTAGCGGTGACCACTTACCATCAGGTGAACTGTGTGCTCGTTTGCCCTCCTATTATGCATAAATGCTTTTATTCTAAAATACGCTTGGATAGCTGAAAGAGTTACATATAGTGTTGCCAGGTGTCCCGCTTTACGCGGGACGTCCCGCTTTTCAGGGGTTTGGTGACGCGTCCCGATTGAATCTTCGGCGGGACGCCAAATGTCCCGCTTTTTGACCACCCCTCTCAGAACGAATAAAAAACTAAATATTACACACTTTTATTTATAATCCGTACTGTATTTCGCGTTTTCCTACAATTCTTAATCTACTTAGTATCTAATTCGATTCTAAAGTTGTTTCCATAGGCTGATTTCAAAAAAATTCAGGACTTTGAATAAGTTCTTGCGGTTTATTCACGAATTCCTAGCTTTCTTATTTTAGATGGTAACACATGTGCAAGGAAATACTGTTAGTGAACTTATATCTTCGTGAATATTAGCTAGCTCCAATGAAAATTCCTTCGTTACAATTTCAAGTTTCATACCGCTTATAGAGTATTTCTGGCGAATTTTACTTTACGACATGTACATGTAGATGTAATTTAAAAGAAAAACGCATCTTAACTTCACTTAATTCTCTACAAGCATTATCGCGAGCATAATTTGTCAGAATTCATGTGCAAAGGCGTGTTGGAAAATATTGATTTTCATCTTGGAAATAAATATCGTTCTGGTAAATCGAAAAAGTTATAGTCTGAGAATTTAAGGAATAACTCGATGAAGACCAAACGCGAAGGCAAACGCTAGAGGAAAATGCATTTTTTTTTTTAAATTTGGAGTAACTTAAGAAACCTCTGCTTATCCCTTCTGGAAAAAAGGCGCTTCCATTATTATAATAATAACCAAAAACGGCTATTGTCTTTGAGAGCCTCCAGAGACGCGACGGTTTTCGATGTGATAAATATATGCTACTAGAAAGAGGGAGGAGTACTAATGTGTGAAAGCAAAAAAATATATAATTCCCTCTTCTTTAATAAGCGTCCCGCTGAAGAACTCATAATCCCGCTTATTTTAATGTCCTGTCCCGAATTTTTAAAAACTAAACCTGGCAACACTAGTTACATAGCTATTTCATTCACTAATTGACGTGTAGAAATAAAGATTGAGTGTAAACATAATAATTAACGGATGTTAAAAAACACATCTTATGCAACGCGAATCAGTATACATATTGCGTGTGAAATCTAAGAATAATGTTTAATGTTATGATTTGCTGCTTTCTCGATCATGTAACGTGGTTTTTAGAAGTTTAATAAAAAGTTTTCCGTACTCTTTGAATCGGTAATAGCATGCAATCATAGAAATATTTTTTGTGTAATAATTAAATTTTCTAATCAGATTGTATGTCGTATTTTTCATTTCATTTCATTACGTAATTTTAAATTATTTGTTCGAGCGTTTCTCGGGTTCCTAAAAATACTTGACGCCTGATGCGTTCATAGACACATCAGATATACACATCGTTTTCTTTTTTTTCTCTTAAAACATACAAATACTTAAATTGATATCGCAATAATCTTGAAATGGAATTAAAAAGGTAAACAATATTTAATTTAATTATATACTGAAATAATTTGTCTGTGTCAGAACCTATATTTATATTGTTTTATGGTAGCAATTTAAAAGGAGTATAAAAAATGTGCTGCGTAATTTACTGCGACTGTTAAAGAGATTACGCGGAATTTGTTTCAATTTTCAGCCAACAGGGGATGTAGGAAAACACGTCGCCTCGAATTAGAGCAAGCAGGACAAACTTTTATGCAACGCTGGTGACCCAAATATACAGCTATACAATTCACGTCGTGTGTTCTTCAAGTATTGAATAAAATTTCAAGTTGAACAAACTATTGTTCTCTTTAACATCTTGAGATTTGTTTCATCGGTTCATAGTGGGGAATATAGTTGAATTATGCACTCTTTTATGGAATTTGATTTATTTCTGCCCAGTTTGGAGTGCTTGGGGATTGCAGTTCATGTCTAGTATAATACACACAAACTTTGAATTGAGTAATACGTGTAGTTGTGAAATAAAATTGAGTTAGTAGTTGAGTTTATTTGTGTGAGAATTTTGGACAGATATTGCGAGCGTCGCGTCGCAGAACTATTTCGCGTCGCAATTAACAATGGACACTTTGCTAAGATAACTGCTAAAATTCAGTATTCAGAAAAGCACTGCAAGTAGACGAAGGGAGTGTAAATTAGGTTATAACGTCTCTCATTATTCGCGTATTCCATATGTTCTGCAAACAACATGGTTTTCTAGGTAACTTGAAATATGTTTACAGAGTATTATTACGCGCAAAACTAAGCGTTTCAAGTAATTTTACCCCATGTTACCCAAGAAAGTGCTTTATATGTACGAATTAATGCAATAAATAAATTCATATTTGTTTTTTAATTCCCAAATATAAACTGACACAGAAAACCATAAAACTTCTACACAAATGCATCCAAACAGAAATCCATCCCGTACCAAAAAAATCCAACTAAGTTATCAGCCATTCTCGGGATCGTTCGGATATTTTATTCATCGGAGTTTGTAGTCGATCGCTGTCGGCCGCGTGCGTATATCATGCCGACAGTTTTGTTTGAATTATCGCAACGCAACGCGTCCCGTTCGCCTGCATTGCGTAAAAGCAACACGAGCCAAACATAAAGCTATATATTAGAGCTTAAAGCTTGAGATTTTAAGCTGCTTTGCACTTAAATTAAACGAGCAATAAAGTTGCTGTCGTGTTAATGTTAGTTGAGGCCAAATTATATTCGAATTGAGTGTACTGAAATGTAAGAATATTTAAGACTATTGACTACCTAGCCGTCCGGCCCGGCTTCGCCCGGATGCAGATACTTTTTGAATTTTGTGGCCACTTGAGAAACCTAGGAACTATTTGGCGTGATAATTAATTGACAAATTTGAATTCGACGTTACTGCCATACTTTAAACTGCGAATCTCATTCCTTAGAGTTTGAAAGAGTATCGAATATATTTGCACATCCAACGGAAACACTACATTTTGTTGGGGTTAAAAGTAGTCTATGTGTTAATTCAGGGTTCTAGCTAGATCCATGCCAAATTTCATTAAAATTGCTCCAGTAGTTTGAGCGTGAACAGGTAACAAAAACACAAACTTTTGCATTTATAATATAGTAGAATATCAATGGGAATTTTGGTTGTTAAATAGTACTACCGTATTGTGTGAGAGAATTTCATGGATGTTAGACTAGTGACAAGTCGTAGTTTCGAAATTCATTTTCAGTTTTGCGATACAGTTTGTGAGTAGATTTGTTGTAGTTGTTTTCTATGACACATTGTCCAACTCTAGGTTTAGATGCCTCTATATGGGGAGTACGTTTTCAAACACAAAACACTCCGAACGAATATCCGTATATCCATACAATTTTTTTCTATGCGGAGTTCGCAATCGTTACCTGCGGGGTACAAAACTAACTTTTTATCCGTCGCGTCAAACCTATACGGGAATATTGTATAAAGTTAAACTTTTGCGGTCGTGTCATACCACAGCTGAGTTGAAATATTGTCTTTGCGTGACAGATTTACCAGACAAGGGTGGAAATTACAGCGATATTAAGATATGACCAGAATGTTGTATGTATCGAAAACATTCTTACAAAATTAAAAATATATTTTGTAGTAATCCGAACCTAACCCGGAAAGAATAAAACGATGTATATAACTTTACTTCTTTCGTCATTAACAGCGGCTTAACTTTTTTATGTTTGTCCACTGTTCGACCCCAGTTCCTATTCCGGGTTGTACGAGAATTTTAATAGTCTTAAAAGCATTTTGTATTTTACGACTTGGGCTTTTCCTGCATTGACCGTGTTGTGCACGGCCGTCCTTATTTACGATGTGCGTTTACGGGAATTTAATTAATTAACTAATGTTTACTTATACAGTAAAGTAACGCAAACATATCCAAACATAAATATCTATCAAAGTAAAATTTAAATTGGTAAGCTTGAAACCGAATTTTCAAACAATGCTTTGTGAGATCAGCCAGTGCTGCATTAATTGTAATTGACGTGCAATGACGGTTTATTTTTATAGTTTCAGAAAGGGGATGCACATACAAATCGTAACGTAATCGTTGGTAAAATATAACTTCAGAGTTTGTATTATAGTTTTTGAACTACAGTCATAGTTCTAAAATGTTTTATAGACAAACTAAATAACATGTCCCTGTTTTTTAAATAAATACCCCCAACAGTCACATATATAGGCCTGACCCCACATTAAGACCAGAACCATCGAGAGACTTTGCGGTCTCCAACACCTACACCTAAAACAAACAATGTTATCTTTACTACAGGTCAAGTGAGCCCGCTACCAAAGATAGTACTGCCGTCCCGTAGAAAATCAGCTTTGTATTGCATTACGCTCGGTCACCGAGTTTATCGAAAGCCCAATATCTGTTTTATTTTTAGACCAAATCTACGATCTCATGCACTTCTTCTGAAAATACTTTACGGTCACCCATTGTACTGTTTTATTTTTTATTTCTTATACCGGGTATATCAAGACTGCTACCGAAAACGAAGCCGGGTGATAGTTTTAGTGACACAATGCAACTAAAAATTTTGCAAATAAAAGCGACGCGAAGCGGTGGTAAACACATCGTTTTTTTAAAACAACAGTGTTCACCCTTTTATTTTTAAATACGCTATAATAAGCAAGGACTTAAATTATTATTTTAGTACAAAATATGGATTGGCCACCAAAACACGATGATATTCAATAAATCACTAACAAAATTGTCGCGTTTCTTTGCGAACTTTTTAATTGGATTGTGTTTGTAAAAACTACCACCCAGTTTCATTTTCGGTCGCAGTCTTGATATGTATTTAATTATTATGTGACTAGATATTTTATAATAAAGAGTAAAAATAAAGAAATACGGTCATAATATTGCAATTTCATTCATCTACTGGTGGGAGGTCTCTCATATGTGAGAGGCCATCTGGGTGGGTACCACCGAAGTGTCTATTTCTCCCGTCAAACAGCAGTCTAAATTTACTGTTGTGTTTCGGGTTGAAGGGCATTGTAGCCAGAGTAACTACTGGACATATTGAGACTTAACATCTTATGTTTCAGGATGGTAAGCGCAATGGAACGCCATTGCATTGCTTTGCAATTCAAGGTGTTGTTTGGTTTTGCTACTGTTTATGAGTGGTCGTATCGCTTACCATCAGGCAAACGGCATGCTCGTCTCGCTATTCATGGAAATAAAAAAAAATACTTGTCTACAGCACATGTTTAAGTATCTGTTACAAGGGCGACATGCTTCTAAAGGGGTATGTTAGACGCAGAGCCGTGAAATATAAATAGCGTCGTCATTCAAGTGTTGAATGATACATTCACTGGAGCTGCTATTTGACGCCTTAACTACTTGGGTGGAAAAACTTGAAACGACGTAAAACGGGGTGAATATGAACACGGCGTGAATAAGAGCCAAAATGGTTGTTTTAAGGTTAAAAGTGGACGTGTTTCATGTTTAGACACACAATCTTTATGGAATTTGTAAAATAAACAGGTGTATGTTTTGTGTTCCATAGTTAAAAACACTCGACCAGTTTGTTTCATGTTTCCCCATTTATGCCATGGTATAAGATAAGTAGGTTTGTTAAGGCTTAGTAGTTTCGCGAGTTGTTTCTGTAATAAAATAAATTAAATAATTGTTATTGCTACCTCTATATAAATTAGGTTGTAATTGTTTGAGTGCGACACAAAACTTAATAACTTAATAAAAATATTTTTTTATTCATTAAAATTCATTTGACTAAAAGGCAGTTCAGTTTCTCAAATAGCCAGATCCAAAATAAATACCTGTAGATCGCACAAATATTTGTTTTGGTGCAGGGATTGAACCCGCGGCCTCACATTTCACAGCCGGCGTCTAATCAATTGCGCGACGGCTGTCAATCATCTCGTTATTTGTGATTTATTTTTAATTATGTCTAGTTAGGCAGCTGCTTCATTCATTAGAAGCATGTTCGTTCTACTTTTCACAAAAAAATGTATCTTAACTTCGTTTTGCTGCGATGAATAAATCATAGTGTATACTTCATTAGCCAGCTCTAGCTTGTCTGATATAACTAACATAATACCTCTTATTTCTCATTTTCAGAGAGTATCCCATTTTTTCCACGGACTCCCGTACTTAACGTGAAATAGGGAACATATTCGCGTAGCTAATTTATGGTGGCATGGGAAAGCGAAATTATGAGGGAACTCGGTAGTTTGGACGCGTTAGTTGTGAGAAGGGACTTAGTGCGTGCAAGAGTTTAAGAAGGCTTAAGTTTGGCCACCTGCGTCTGTTTCCTTCTTTGTGCTGTATATCTGTATTGTATAATATACTATAAATTTGTTTTGTTTTAGTTTTATTCTTTTATTTAATAAATAATTGAATAGTGTAATTGATGCTTAATAATCGTACTGTTCAAATAAACATTAATGATTAAATACTGGACTGTTGCTCTTGGAGAAAATAAGGTTTTTCAACATAAACGTTTAATATTCCGATATCCTTGAGGAATATCTATATTTAGTTTTGTACTTTATGTGGCTAAGAATATAAATGAAAAATGATCTTAAGTTTGTATATACCCAATTATGGGGCCTTTATCAAAGGCTTTATCCTTTTGTCCAGTAACAAAGCTTTTTCTTTTGTTCACATCTACGGACTACAAAATAATATTTCTTTTCTTTATTTTCAGGTAATGTTCGTGACTATCTCATCAGCATCGTCGGAAGTAATTTATTTTTACTAACCCATCTCGCACTTGCACTTGTAATTACATTACGCAGATGTTTATGCGAAATTGTTATCTTGGTACATCTCCGGTGGTTGCAAACGTACCGTAACAAGATACACAGCGACTATTAAAACTTTACACCGAGACGCAATGCGGAAGTGAAGGTAATCCACGCGGTGCCCTTGTTCCGGAGTAAGTCAACGTAAAATGTTCTCTTCACAATTCAAGCTTATATACATCTTGAGATTAGGGAAAACATAATTATATTTAGGGCTGGAGTTGCCCTTGTAAGCGTAATAATGCTGAGTAATAAGAAGCGATGATTAAAATCGTTTGTTTCCCTTAGTGTAATTACATGCGAAAAGCAATAAAACTAGGTATTAGATGTCTCGTTATTCCTACAGCCCTAGAGTTTAGGCGGTCGGCCAACCGCGATCCTAAGCCACGACTCTTAATCGGCCTATTAAGATGGTAGGAGAAACTGGTAAAAAATATGAGAAACTGGTTAACTGGTACTCTTTATTAATTTGATGGCATATGAACATCGCACATAACCATACAGCAGTTTATATCTTGATCAAATCTTGAACAATCTTCACAAGTCTAACTTTCTGTTGTCTCAAAGTCAAATTGAATATCCTTTAAAACCGCAGATTTAATTTTGTCAAAAACATGCTCATTGTAACCGTGAATATATTAAATGCGAATATCTTAAGAGGCGTACATCTCTGTTCATTCAATTATTCATCATGCGTATTCATACGCTTTAGTCTTTGAATATTAATAGAGCTATCTTAACATTAAATTTTACGCGATTTCGGCTCGTGAACGCGTAAATCATTAATAAGTTTTAAAAGAAAGTTATGTCACCTGGTTCAATAGATTTTGCAAAGGCTGGTTTTATTACTGTAGAAGTAAGATATAAGAGCGTATGTTTATTCATATTGGTTTAATAACCGGCCCGGTTCTGCCAGGGTACACTTTTTTGAAAATATTCTATCGCATTATGTCGATCAGGGATAATGTAGGATTCCAAAGATGAAAGAATTTTTCTAATTTGCCTAATAGTTTCAGAGCCTATTCAATACATACGAGTACAATCAATCACATCGTTCCTCTTTATGATATTAGTTTAGAATATTTATTCTATAGTGTAGTGGTGGTAAAATCACGCCGTAGATGATTCTAGAAGGGATTGCTCGTAGGAATTTTGATACTTTCAAAGAAAAACGTGAAGTATTAATCTTAGTCACGTCAAATGACGAATGATGACAAATGAGGGTTGATTATTTATTGGTGTCCTATGTTTATTCATTTATACATTGAAGCCCTAGACACTAATCGATGTCTATGATGTAAGCTAGTAATTTAGCGTTTATATAATTTGAGTTAATTAACATGCATTGTTTGCTTAACTTTGCATATTGTATTTGTATCAATAAGGTAATTGATATTATATGATTTCATGCGACATATTGTGTGATTTCATCCATAATATTTCGCTTTTTAATAGACTTATTAAAAATACTTTTTTGATTTTACCAACAGCACATTCCATTTCCATTAAGACGTCTCAGTGTTTCTCTACCTAAAATTGTTTTAAAATTGATGCCGGATTCCTCCGTTTATTCAAGTAAAAGCAAAATCAATTTATTCGCTTCAAAAGGCTTCCCGTAAAAAATGGGTAAACAAAAATTACTCCAGCCGTTTGGCAACAGCAACAGTCGGATGTATCCTCAGCGTCCCTTAATTTGCACCTTGATTTAATGTAGTAAGGTCGTGTTTACTTTGCATGCAGTTTCGTGTAGATACCACATTGCCAAATGCAAAACAATTGGCAGCCATGTACGCTGTTAGTAACTCGTATGCAGCGGCGGTCTTGATAGCTTGTGTGTCGCGAATTTAACTGTCAGCGTTTTGGCAGGTCCGACACAAATGAATCTAGACTCTGGAAGAGACTAATGGGCTAGAGCTAGACTATGTTAGATTTGAAAATAGGCTTTCATCGTGTTTACTATGAATGGTTATTGGTTGTGGTCGTACATGCTCAACTGTCGGTCGGTAAATTGCAAGTGGAACAAAATATGAGACCTTTAAAATTTTAATAATGTAATTTTGTTTAATTAACATCCCTAAATATCATGCTGCCTTTGAAATAATGGAATTGGGTTGTGTATACAACATTTTTAGCGTGTTGGCCTGGATTCATAAATGATTTTATTTATTATAAAATGCAATTAAACAATAAATTACGTGAAGTAAGAGCTATTTAACTGAAAATTCAATTAACCGAAAGGTAACAAATTTCATGCGCTCTTGGAGCAATGCCCGATATCTGTAAAGCAGAGAGTTTTAGTGCGACAAGTTTCACTGATTGCGCGCCACACCAAAGCTCTCTATGGACCTTTTTAGCCATTATGCTTGAGATTTATTAAAAATTAGAACTGTTGGTGATATAAGTCCTTTAAATTCTAAGTTTGGACATTTTAACCTCCACTCCGCCTTATGAGGCGTTTTCCTTTTGTCTGACAGATGTGCTCTTTTAGGAAATAACCCTAAAAATATTGGTATGTATCTAATGCACATTGCATGACCCGGTATTAATAATTTATTTTCTTCTCAATACTCTATACAAATTGAGCATCGAAATAAAGAAAGAAAATTGATTTATTAGTTACAAACACAGGATAAAAGTATGTAGCATGCAAGTGACATTGGATTTCAACTTACTACCGGTACTATAGAGTATAGGTGGATTTATGATGTCCGAAAATCTACCAATCGAATCTAGGGTCAAAGGATTTTGCGATAAGTTAATGTAGTATATTTGCTGAAACTGTGACACAGATTGTCATTTTCACACGTAAATCAATAAAAACTATGGTAAAACGACTTATTTTTTATTCTGTACTTCACATAAAAACAACAAAAAGCATGCAATATTTTATAAATAAAATTAAAGAGTACTGTTGGCAGTCTTATCGCCCTTTCGATTTCTTACAGACAACCTTTGGATGGCTTACTTTAACTCGATAAATGTTATTCTGAAATAGCCATTAAAATGAAATCTTGATAGTGTTGTAAGGTTGTTATCACAAACGAAGTTTGCGATAGTCCACAGCACAGTCTCATCCGGTTTCGTCAACACTCGGTCCCTAGTTCGCCTGAGTAACATAGTCTTATCTAAGCGTAGTCGTGGGGGCTCGTGTCCGGCTTGTTCCATTCTATTACCGACTGTGTCTTTGCAGAGCGCCGTTTCATCCGCCCGGGCTAGACTCTAGAATTCATTTAGTTTGGCAGTTTCTTACGGAGTAAGAAAATTACTTGCAAAATAAACAGTTTAGGCGGGATGGTCCTAAGCACTATTTCGCTGTGTGTTATCCTACTTAAGTTTATGTATATAGGTATAATTTATATAAAATACATGTAAAAGGTGTCCCATGGTCCTGATTTTAACTAGTCTAGTGTCTCATATGTGAGAGTCCGCCTGGGTAAGTAATCGCAATATCTATTTTTCCCGCCAAATAGCAATGTCAATGCACTATTGTGTTCCGGTTTGAAGAACATTGCAGCCAGATTAACTGCTGGACATATTGAGACTCAGTATCTTAAGTACCAGGATGGCGAACGCAGTAGAATGGCAATCGTACATTAGCGGTCGTATCGCTTACTCTCAGGCGAATGGCTTATCTAGCCATACATTGAAGTAAAAAAAAAATGCACATCGCGCCAGTAGGTACCAACCAGACTTTCTGAATCTATAACACACCCAAGACGAATACAAGGCGATCACACATACATTTACATAGATAGGATATAAATTCTCGCTTCAAAGCAATTTCTTTAGCATTGCTCCACGAAGGGCCTCGATATATCTGAATATATCCATATTATTAAACCATAACAATCAAATAGAATACCCTCTTAATTCACCCCAAGCATTCAATTTAACAAATATTCATTGGTCATTTTGCGTGTGTGGGGTACGGAATAGGCCACCTAAGGCCCGTCAATGATCAAATTACAGGGTAATGGAATAGCAGCGGCCTACAAACGGTCTTAAATGATCTCTCATGGCTTCTACCCGACATACCTCTGTGGAAATTGAGGGAATGTTTCACATTACCTGCTACCGTGAAGGACCCAACTCGCAGTCATTACTTCCTGTTGAATGAGTATCCTACATTATGTTAGTATAATATTTGAAAATATAACGTGAACCCTGTGTAATAACATTATTTAATATACGAAGTTTTGATCAACTTTTTTTTCCTGAAGTTTGCAATGGGAAAAGGTTTGTGCGAATCCAGAACAAATACATTTTGCATGTTTGAGTTTAGTACCTTTAGAAGAAGAAAGAAAACACTGTCACACAAGCCCTATAACATAGAAATATCGTATTAGTAAGATAAACATAAAATAGCCCCACTAGTAAAGTACGCAATATCAGTGAAGCTTACAGTTCCAAATGGTTGTACACGCGCTCCGCAATGTCATTCTGTGGCAACATTACTAAACGTTTAAAATGTAAATTGACTGTCGAAATGAATACGAACAGTATTAATAACTAAATAAATCTATCTTTTCTCTTTGTTTTGTATAGAACTAATAAGTGAACAGAGCGATAACAAAAAGAAAGCTTGCACACGCCAGAGAATCGGAACACAAACTAATTGCCGCTTTGCGAGCTGTCTGTTTTCGTTAACATTGATAAAGTTTGGCATGATACAATTTATTCATATTTTGCTAAAGGAAATGCTGTTAAAGTTTTTCATACTCAGACGTATTGGTGAAATTTTGAATATGAAACGGTTCTTTGTTTATTTGTAGGTTTTTCGGTTGCATGTATGTTTATCAATGTAAAATATTTTACCAAATCGTCTGGAAGTTACAAACAAAAAACAAAGAGAAGCTAAAATATGATACGAATTATTTCAAAGAACTAATTTGTACTAGCATTTGTTTAACTTGTTTTCACATTTTAGGACACAATAAAAAAGCGCATGCAGCGTCGCAGCAAATAGCACTGCAGTATAATTTTTCTAAAACTTTTTCTAGGTTGAACGCGGCTTCATGCTCATTCCAGAGTTTCCTTCGACATTCTTTGTAAAAGCATTTTAGTTGAAGTTTTTTTAAACTAATGCCATCAATATCAGATATTACCAGCCGGGGGAAAGCTGACTTTCTAACATTAAAAATTCTTTTTAAATTTCATAAGAAAAGTTTTTATGCAGCTCTTCATAGCATATTGAAAATTAAATTTCATAGTTAATTATGATAAAGACTTTAGTGTAGCATGACTTTCCGTTACTATTAACTTTTCGTATCTTTGTATATCCAAATAATAATGATCTTCTCCTAATATATATTTTTAGTATTTTTATATTAGGACACATATTCGTCATAGATGGATTATTTCTGAAAATATGAACTATTACACTCTTATTAAAGTAACGCAATGTAACGCTCATAAAAGTCAGTTGATGCTAGAGGTGAACGTTACGTACGTTTGTTTGGTAAAATTAAACACATACCGACACGATTTGCCAACTCATTACGCGAACTAATATCATTTCAAGAATCACACTATTTAGTACATATTTTCTACCATATGTCACGCGATGTATATTAAAATACTACGATAAAAAAGTTTATAAATTCCTTGACTAATTCGATTTTAGATGTATCGGGTTTTGGTGGTGATAACAATGATTATAGAATATATTATGTATTTTTCTTATTTCAGATACAATTGATATAACCAACCTAAAGAATTACAATTTTTGTGTTAAGATGAAGGAGTTAATAATTGTTACGACAGTAATTTGTTTGATGTTTTTGATTTCAAAATGTGGTCATAGTGAATTATTTAAGTTGATGTCAGTGTAAATCATCTTATGATGTGAATACGATTCTTTAATGCGGCCCTCCCAGTATGTGTTGGGAAATAGCAGGCAGAAAACATTAGTTCATTTATCGATTGAAGCTTGGAAAAATATCGATTTGATATCAAAATTATATTCTGTTTATCGACACAGTCATACTAGATTCTTTCGGGTCATCAAGTTCTACTGCTACTGTTTTAAAAAGTGACGTTAATTAACACAATAGTAAAGACTTAACGCAATATAATGCGGCAAATCAGATAGTCCCAATGACGAGTGTAACCGTTCGCATTAGCCCTGAAGCTCATGGCAGGGCCCAGACGCTCATGCTAATGCCATTAATGAGATTGCTGGCGCCCATCACACGCCCGTTACACTTGTTATATCACACAATGACGTCATTATACATGTCATTGCTATTAAAGCCTCTGTGGTGCCAACTATGGTTATGGCAAATATTTTTCTGTCCATATATAGATAGTAGATTGCCAAGCATTGCTTTGTAATTCCAGGTGTTGTGTGGTTTTGCTACTGTGCATAAGCGGTCATATCGCTTTCAATCATTCGAATGGTATGCTCGTTTCGCCATTAATTGAAATTAAAAAAAAATCTAAAAAAAGCTAGAAGTATACTCGAAATGTAAAACACTTATTTTGTGAGTTACTAGTTTCATGTAATAGTTTCTTTAAAACGTTTTAACAAATTAACGCATGTGAAATGTTTATCAAAACAAACTTTTAAAGTTCAAAAGTTAGTTTGGCCTGGTGATAGTTCATAGAATATTCTATATTAAAACCAAGTATAATTATCTAATCATTTAACTCTGTAATTAATGTTTACTGACAACAATAATACTCTTTAATGCACACTGACATTAAACATGTAGTACGTTGAAGAATAATTAATGTAATGAATCGTGTAGTGGACGGCCTTGTCGCAATTACCGATTTCTACCAGGCTGTGTTAGGTTGGACAACATTTGTAGAAATGCGTAATTTGGTGTTATTGGCAATTTATACCGATATAATTATTGGTATAAACAAAAAATAAACAAAAGTGGTTGCTATGGCATCTATGGGGTAGTTAATTAGGATGCTGATTGTGAAACGAGAAGCCTCAATGTGGAAATCCCCTACTGTGACAAATTATCATGAAATTCGGCCTAAGAGTTGTATTTTACCTTGGTCTCAGGATGATGACCTGTTCAAACACATTACAATAAGTGCATGTATTTATTTATTACGTGACATTATGATGCATAAATTCAAAATCTTAATTGTTGACTTTAGACTCATTTTTTTGCGTTAACGTTGAATATATTTAAGCTATATCAAACAACAGCGCGTCATATTTGACACGTGAGACCCTGTCTCCACATTGTCTCCATAATTAATATGGGTCGCATCTAAGTGTCGCTTTGTTTAATCCCCTGTTCGCACGAAATGATGTAGTCCCGCCCTTGTTTACACGTATACACGCCCTCTCACAATCGTTCCGCTTAATAAATTGCCTTTTAATTTCGCTTCGTAAAAGACGCGGCTCAAAAGGAACTTTTGTTTAGGTTTTTTTTTGATAAATTCCTTATTTAAAAGTTTGGTTGCGAAGTTTGATGCGAAAGATTTCTCAGTAATTGTTTTTGCTAGATGTTTTGTTTTTGATTGTACCAGTTTTCACAATGTTGGTTATAACTTATAAGCTACGTAGATCATACAAGGACTCGTGTGTGACATTTGTGACGTAAACAAACACATATTTTACGCGGAATGACAGCGCTTTACTTGGGTTTTCGCAAATACAGTTGTGGTATTTTTTTATACGTGAGTGTACTCTTTATCTGTGTTCCATTATATTGGAAAATATTACTATAAATAAGTTCATCTAAACACTTACTTTTTGACTATGTTAGTGTGATGTGATTGAGAAATCGGACTCTAGAGTCGTATTTTTAATAAAGATAAATAAATTACATACGCATGCGTACAAAATAAGTTGTAAATCAAAAGCACATACATATTTTTAATGATCCCTCCGCAATTCAAACCAATCAACATCTGTGATATGTAAATCAAATTCACAGTCGACAGTACATCAAAACAAAATCCTCATAAGAGCAGTTAACACGGCTAATTGATTCAGGTCGTGTGGCGAATCAGCGGCACTCGTCGCGTCGGCGTCACGGCCGGTTCATGCGAATCTCCTAATGTTCATTTAATCACTCACATTGGCCTTTGTAAATTAATGTCGCGTTTAATTAACCACGGGGCGATTTTGGCACATGTTTTATGTTGAATTTTTGAAGTGCGAGTGTTGGTGTTGAATAGGTAAAGGATTTTGTTGGTTTTATTTTTCAGTTAGATTTTTTTTTGAAAAAACATAGGCGGTTTTTTTAGTTGTGGTTTAGTGATTTTGGCTTGGATAGCAAACAGTACACAATAGTGGAAAACTGGTCAAAGTGACTCAATAAAGTGGGTCACGTTTCGGGTAAAGCCTGTGTATGTCTGGTCTTCTAGCGAGTCACTTTAGATGAAGTAATTCAGGTCGCCGCGACTCTAGGTATATTTTAAATGCATTGCAATCTTTTGAAGGTATATTTGACCTCCGCCTGTCGCATTCACCACGCTAAAAGCAAACAGTGAACTCATTCAAGTCACTGTTGGAGAACTTTCATTGAACCGCTTTTGCTTGTCTATGGCATGACCACTGCACTAAAAATAAAGCTCGTTCACATCGACGTACATTAATATAAATTTAATAAAAGAACGCGAAGGCATAATGAAATTGTGAGCATGAAAGGTAGAGCGTTTCTGAGTCGACGCCAGCGACGGTAATTCGTTTAAGCCCCGGATAGAATCGACTCAACAAGTGATTACGGGCTCTTGTGAACCTAACAGACGCGATGGGCCCTCTCGAAACGGTCAGGTATCTTATAAATATTTATTCAATTGTGCGTCGTGAAATTCGGCCTTCAATCGTTTTAGTTGGGGGCTTTTCGTGAAGTGCGTAAAAGATTACGTACTGAATGTTTCCATAATTCGATTTAAGATAACCATAAAATGTTGTTGTAATAAATTTGGCGTTTTTGGTATTCGCTAAAGACTAATAACTCAATATTTTTTTAAATCAATAACTCACATTTATTTTTTTATAACAAATAAGTTTTGCTAGAACTTTGTGATATGCTAAATCTGTGTTTAGCTTCACAACTCGTACATTATAGAGTACCTACATTGCAGTAATATGAGGTCGAATTCGTTCACATTTTCAAACTTGCAGGACTGATCTGCAGGACCCATCGAGGTTAAACCAGATATTTCTGCGTCACATAGAAGACTAAAGTTTAAAATAGGTAATCTAAAAGTATTTATTAGCCTTAACTATAGTAGTATTGTTATAGTAGTTTATTAACAGCAATAATTTAATACTTAGTGACTTACATATCTTTTATATTTTCTAAAAAGTGAATATAATCAAGTTCAACACCGTAACAATAACAATAATCTATCCCAGATCAAATTAAAAGGAAAATAGCTTAACAAATGTTCGGAATTGTCTGTATATTAAAATAAATTGCTGTTTTCACCCAGCGACGGTGGATTATAAATATTACGAAGTTTCCAAAATAATAGCTTGAAACTTTTATCCGTGTGAAACGTTTACTGTAAAATTTAATTTACGATTTGACAGGATATACTCGTACTTACTCGTGAATTTGTTTATTATTCCGAGGTAAAGAAAAAAATTGTGACACGATTGTAAAAGCGTTAATAAGTAGGTAGGTACCGCCCTTAAACCCCAAATTCCTGATAAGGGACTTAACAATTTTATATTTTATTAATTCTACTAGTTTTATTTTATGAATACGTGGTTTTGTTTGTACTGAAACATATCTGTCTTGTTTCGGGAATTTAGTCCCAAGCCATCCATCAGCCACACCAAAAATTTGTTGATACTGAAATGCTTTAACCCAAGGACTGACTGAATGTGGGTTCCAGCATTTAGCAGAATTCTTTTGGTCGTGTCAGCCACAGGGAGTCCACTGCTTAAAATAGGCCTCCCCCAATGATCTCCACATCGACCTGTTGGAAGCGGCCTGGATCCAGCGACTTTCTGCAACCTTAGCCAGGTTGTCCTTGTAGGCGGGCGTCCGACAAATAGCATCATTAGCAAGTAATAAATGGTTCTACCAAAGGAAAATGCCCACTTTACTATGAAACTTAATATTTTTGTCCCTCCATGAAACATACTTTTTTGTGTAGGGAAAATATGTAAATTCAATAAATATAAACATAATTGCGATCCAGGACCGGAGTTCTTGGAGAAATTAACTCAAATAAAAACATTTTTTTGCCTTCGGCTCTGTGAACAAAATGTCAAATGTGATGATAATTACTTTATTTTATATAAAACTCTGTCTCCGGAATAAAACAGTAAAACTTTTAAAGACAAGCCGTAAAATGCTATAATAAATTTTAAGCAGTGTCGGTATCGGGGATATTTTTACTGATATTATGAATGGGCATTCTCCTTTGGTGTCGACTGATATCGCAAATAATTATGCATTCTCACAGGAAGTATGGCTATCGAGTTGTTCCGCCACGCTACGGCCTCCATATATCTCCGCCTTATGGTCTCTAGTTAATTCGGTTACTGAGTGAAGTGACGTGACGCAGGTGCGTTGACCCTGCTGTCCAACGCAATTAGATCGAGAAAGTGAAACTCGCATGTTTATGTAAACAATGTCTTGATGACATTTGCATAAAACGCGTAACGGTATCTTCGTGATAATATTTATTAACTGGTAATATTTTTTAACGGGTGGTATCGGGTAGAGCCCTTTATTGCATCTCAACTATGTAGTTTAGATACTCGTACCATAAAGGCACTTATGTAAGTGACTATTTCAGACATATATTGACAGCTTCCGAGGCGTAGCTGGTTTGCTGCCTTCAATCCCCCCACCGAGACATATATTTGAGTGATCCACAGGTATTTGTTTCGGGTCTGGGTGTTTGTGAGACCGAAAAGTATCTCGTAGTTCCTGATAACCATGACACAAGGCTCGATCTTAATGTGGGGTTAGGATTATGTATGTGATTATTATTTTGTTCAGATGGAAAATATACACGAACAAGGCCTAAGTCATATATACATATGAGCAGTGTTTACCCTTTCATCTATTAAATTGTTGATCATGGTTGAAGACGCTTACGCAAACTTACGCATGATAAAATGGGAGTCAATGCTGATGAAAGTGATTCAGGCCTAACTTTGAACAATTCTAATTCTACCTTACGTTAATTAACGCTCATAATGTTCCTCACTATAATATTTTGAATGGGATTATTATAGCAGCACGATTTTAATCAAATCTCGCTGACGTTTCACTCGAGGTCACACTAATTATTGTGAACTTTCCTTATTTCATAGTTAGTTAGCTTTTCCGACGTCTGGTCGCTGTCGTGGCAACGTAACAATATTAATGTTTTTTTTTTCACTCGACTGGTCGACTTCGCTTCATTAGTTTAATACTGACGTGTAAGGTTTTTTAAACCAGAGGTGTAGAAGTTTGGTACACAAAGCAAGCAAATGTGTATTAGGAGCATACACACGATTCGAACGTATTTGGGGTTGGACGAAATATACTCGAAAATAATTACGAAGGATGTAAGCCTCCTTCATGATTATTTTATTCTTTATATCAACTATACATTATGAGTTAATCTTTTGAGTATTTCCGGCTATTTGCCTGGTATGATTAGCCTATCCCTAATTTCCCCTCTACACGATGGGCCATCGCGATGGTTTACTATTAGGGCCCATCGTGTAGAGGGTGAAGTGGCATATAAGGGCTTATGGCGCGAGAGATGGTCTTGGAATGTCGGTGTCGGTTTTTCCGGCGTACATCAAAGGGAGTGGGTCGTTACTGAATGTCACCATCGTGTAGTAGCGCTTCCATCACATGGCCATTGATGGCCAAATCGCTTGTCCATCGTGTTAATTATTAAGTTTGTTTTATTTACACGCGAACGTCTTGTTAATTCTATCTAAGTTTTAATTCAAATGAAAACACGATTTTGATCACCTAGACATGAATTCAAATAACTCAACGACATTTATTATCCAGATGTTATAACGCGTGATCGTAAATAACGTGTCTCGGATTGATTTTTTCGCTCAATATACTGGTGATTTTTCAACAAAATCAACGATATATTGCGTCGTTCAGCTAGCGTGAAGCGATTCAGCAACGTACATGTGTGTCATACAGAAATATGTAGTGTGGAGAAACGCGAGAGAGGCGCGCACGCTTCGCTGAGCGCTTTTTTACACGTAACACCGGCGGGGTCCCACTGCCAGCGGGCGGTGGTGACGGATGCGCCATTCAAGTTATTTAATTATTTAATTGTAGGCGTTTTCAATGGAATGTGAACGATGGGTGCAAAGATAATTTGTTTTCTAATTTTTTTAAAGTAAAATATGCCGGCTGTAAACAAACGGAGCAGTTTTTACTTTACACTTCAACATAAACACTGGAACCCAGATATGGAGGGATATTTTATATTAAGTACGTAGATTTAATCTGTGATATCAAATCAGTCGCCATACAATCAGTAAACATCGTATGTTTTTGTTTGTTACAATTATGCTATCATACATTTTACACGAATCCCATACATTTAAAATTCAATCCCTGTACAGGAAACTTCTTCTAGTGATGATTTATTAAACTCCACGCAATAAGTCGTATGTGAACACGTGCACACTTCCGACTAGGGGCGAGTGATACCGCGCCGTTGAAGCCAGCAGTGCGAACTGAATTGATTAACTAGACCGTCATGTGCTATGGGAATTCTGACAGTGATAAAGCGTTCTACCGGTAAGCGTATTCGGTTTCAAATAAATCGGTATAATTGTGTCAGGCAGTGAGAGTTAATTTCGTTTCGCATATCTAACCATAAAGTGAACTGTTGTTCTTGTGAAAATAAAAATCTGTCCAGTAGCTTTTATTAACATAATCTGCTGGAGCTAGTTAAGCTTAAGATTTTCAAGACAAGTTTTGTATGCGGGGGATGGAGTCACTCGCGTCCGTAGGATTTACCACCTTCTCCTAGGCCCACCCTACACGTGTCCCCCGGGTGGTGCTAAACGAGTGACTACACAGGGAAAAATAAACCAACCCTAAAAATATATATACCTACACACATATATAAATATAAAATAAAAACATGGATGAAGCAAGACTTAAAGAAATACTACCCCAGGAGGGTACCGGCGCAGAATCCGTCGGAGAACCCCTCTCTGAGCATAGCTCAGGCTGCCCCACGTATTCTGGGGGGGGCAAAGTATTGCTAACCACAGAAACCAAACCGGAAAAACCAAAGAAGACATTGACACAACAATTACTTTACCCAGGCATGTTTAATCGCGAAAGATCCGCTTCACTCAGTGAATTTGTCGACGACTCAACAAATCCGAATGCACGCTGGCAAAGAATGCCCACTCAAAAACGAAACCGGTCTCCGGATGAACACTTAAAAATTAACCAATCCAAAAGAACTCACACCAGAAATCAACTTATTGAATCACGCCGAGGTATTAATACTCAAGTCTCCAACACCTCAATCATCGAAACAAGTAACAGTTTCTCCGTACTCGGTATAGAAGAGGCAGAAACCGTGAACCGTGAAACCGTGAAGAGATCGCCGAAACCACCACCAATAATACTTTATGGTGTTGACGACTTAACTAAACTTACTCAACTAATAGAAGAAGTAATGGAAAAAGAAGAATTTACTTATAAAGTAGTGTCAAAAAATCAGCTTATCATAACGACATACTCTGTCGTTAAGTACAAAATAATGATTGAACTAATCAGAAAAAAGGGTCTGATTGGGTATACATTTACACGCAAAGACCAAAAATGCATGAGGATCGTCATTAAACACCTCCATTTCAGCACACCTAAAGATGAAATTGTAGCAGCCATAGAAAAAACGGGAAACTCCGTACAAGGTGAAATTGTTACAGCACGAAAACCTGGAACCAAACAGCCACTTAACACATTCTTCGTGAATATTGTTCCTCATGAAAATAATAAACTGGTTAAAGACATTAAAGTTATCTTCAACCAAAAGGTAACCATAGAAGATCCAAAACGTAAAAACACGGTAGTGCAATGTAAAAGGTGCCAACAATACGGACACAGCAAAAACAATTGTATGAGGCCTTACAGGTGTGTCAAGTGTGCGGGCCCCCATGATACTACCAAGTGTACTCTAGACAAAAATACACCTGCTAAATGTGCACTTTGCTCGGGAAGCCACCCCGCAAGCTACAAAGGATGTCAAGTGTATAAAGAAATCCTTTCAAGAAAGCAAAGCGCAAACAAATTCAGAATAGGGCAGAATACAAACACATACGAACTTCAGGATAAAACTAATAAAAACAATAACCGTAAAACATCAATAGCGTCTCCGAATGTGCCTGATGTGACTGTAAAAAATAATAGTCTGGAAAATATTCACACATACAGCTCAAGCGTGAAAAATGATAAAACGAAACCGAAACAGCCAATTATAAATAAAACAGACATAGAACAGACGGCGACCTGTGGCCAAAATCAGTGGAAAAACATGGGCCATGATAATCCACAGAGAACACAAAATACTACCGTGAGAAATGATAGAAACAAACACTCGCAGAGAACATGCATATATTGTGACAAAGACATACTGAAATATCAAGAACAAAAACATAACTTAGAAGCACTAATATTAACACAAATGGAAAAAATCGACACGCTTATTATGCAACTAGGCACTATGATGAACCTTATAGGCACACTCATCAGTAAACTCCCATAATGACTTCCTTGAGGATCGCCGCCTGGAACATAAATGGGCTTGCACCTAATAAAAAAGAACTTGCACTAATGCTAAAGATTAACAAAATAGACATAGCTTTAATATCAGAAACGCACATGAATGACAGAAAAAGCTTCATAATTGATAATCACAAAGTTTATTGTACGAATCACCCTGACGGTACTTCTCATGGCGGATCTGCAATAATTGTGCGACAGACTATAAAACATAACCTCCATGCAGTATTCCAAGAAGACTGGATGCAGGCCACTACAATAACTATACAAGAGAAAATTGGTCCTATAAATGTAAGTGCAATTTACTGCCCACCAAAACATAACCCAAAGCAACACAGGTTTGATCAATTCTTTACGAGTCTGGGAAACCGATTTATCTGTGGAGGTGACTGGAACTCTAAACACACCCACTGGGGATCAAGACTAACTACCACGAAGGGGCGAGAGCTGAAAAAGAGTATCGATAATCTAAAATTAACGGCATTATCTACAAATGAACCTACTTATTGGCCAACAGACACCAACAAAACTCCAGATCTCGTGGACTTCTTTATTGTTAAGGGGATATCACACACCTACTTTACAGTGCAGTCCTCACTTGACGCAATATCTGACCATACGCCAATAATAGCAACTTTTAGTGTCTCAATAATAAACAAACCACCAACCCTCACTTTATATAATCGTAAAACAGACTGGGATTCATTTGTTAGATATATGGAACAGGAAATAGACCTGAAAGTGAGTCTTAAAACACCCGAAGACATCGACAATGCTACATTTTATATTACCAATCTTATACAAGTCGCCGCATGGTCTGCTACTCCAACGCTGAACTGCGCTAATACGAATAGTAACATTCCATTAGAAATTCGTAAAAAATTGTCAGAAAAGAGAAAGCTACGAAGACAACTACATTTAAGCCAATCCCGACTAGATAGAACACGATATAATAGGGCGGCGAGAGAACTCAAAGACCTAATAAAACTAAACCAAAATGAAACATTCCAGAATAAGCTTTCAACACTCTCTGCTTATAAAAAGGATAATTATGCCCTGTGGAAAATTACAAAAAAATTCAAAAGACCTCAAAATCATATTCCACCATTGAGGAGAAACAATAACGAGCCATGGGCTAGAGGCGCAAAGGATAAGGCTGAAATCTTCGCTCAACACTTAAGTGACGTATTCACCCCAAACGAATCATCCATGACAGAATTCGAAAACATGGTAGACATGATACTCTCTAGTGATCAACAGTTATCCCTACCCTTACCGCTCGTCACTCCTAGAGAACTTAAACGAGAAATCACCAAACTTGAGAACAAAAAAGCACCCGGCTTTGACCTTATAACAGCAGAGGTAATCAAAAATCTTCCTAAAAAACCTATTGTATATCTGACTATGCTCTTCAATTCAATACTTAGAGTATTCTACTACCCTAAATTATGGAAGATCTCACAAATATGTATGATTGCAAAACAAGGGAAACCACCCAGTGAACCCAGCTCATACCGACCAATTAGTCTACTCCCTGTTATATCAAAGCTGTTTGAAAAGCTACTCTTATCCAGACTGAAACCCTATTTGGAAGAAAACAAGTGTATTCCTGATCACCAATTTGGATTTAGGGAGAAACACGCTACAGTTGAACAAGTGCACAGGGTAGTTAAGAAAATCAGACAATGTCTTGAAAAAAAGGAGTACTGCTCTGCTGTGTTCATAGATGTACAACAGGCTTTTGATAGAGTCTGGCATAAAGGACTACTATACAAACTTAAAACCACCTTACCTAACTCATTTTTCATGATTTTGAAATCATATTTAGAACAAAGAAGATTTCAAGTGAAATTTGAAGATGATTTCTCTGACCTATACCACATTAAGGCATCAGTACCACAGGGATCCGTCCTAGGACCAGTACTATACTCTATATACACTGCAGATTTACCTGAAACATCGGGCGTTACAACAGCGACCTATGCAGACGACACAGCATGCCTAGTAAGCGATAAAGACCCTGAAAATGCATCCGCTCTATTGCAGGTCCACTTGAATGAAATCGATGAGTGGTTTAATAAATGGCGAATCAAACCGAACATAAAGAAGTCCATTCAAGTAACTTTTACTCTTCGAAAAGGGAACTGTGCACCAGTGACTATGAATGGAAAAACTCTACCGACCGACAATGTTGTAAAATATCTTGGCTTACACCTGGATAGACGGCTTACTTGGGCAAACCATATTAAAGCCAAAAGAAAGGAAGCAAATATGCAACTCAGAAACCTATCCTGGCTATTGGGACGTCAGTCTCGTCTCTCAACATTCAATAAACTATTGGTATATAAAGCCATGATAAAACCTGTTTGGACATACGGCATTGAACTATGGGGATCATGTAGCAACTCCAACTTAGAAATACTTCAAAGATTTCAAAATATTGCCCTAAGAACTATATCAAACGCGCACTGGTTTGTTACAAATACAGAAATTCACGATTTTCTCGAAATGTCTACAATAAAGGAAGAAGTGAGCAATCACTCTGTCAAATACAAAGACAGACTAAATGAACACACTAACACATTAGCTAAAAACCTGCTAAATGACCAAGATAATGTAAAACGCCTAAAACGATGGAACATTCTCGATCTGGATCGGAGAAATTGAAAAAAAAAAAAAAAAAAAAAAAAAAAAAAAAAACGTAGTAGAACTGTAGTGCGGTATTACTTAATGTAGTAATATCTAAAAGTAAAAAAAAAAAAAAAAACACTTGAAATCATCTGATTATGGCTAAATAGCCGATTGCAGATATAATATTAACTAAAAAAAAAAAAAAAAAAAAAAAAAAAAGTTTTGTATGCTCTCTTTCATGCACCAAACACTTTACATTTTTAAACAGATGCTCTTATGCAAAAAATATCAAACTCCTTCCATCATGCCACGGATATGATCCCTAGTCTCATTTATATATTTTTTAATATGAAATATATTATTATTTATATTTGTTTTTCTCGCTCGCAGTGGAGCCGCATTAATGTTATTATAGCAGAAAACGTTACGCGCTGCGTGCAGTGGGGTGTGCTTAATTAAAAATCTTGCTGACGAATGCGACTTGTTTAGTTTGCATTCGACTTTAAATAATATTAATTCTGTTTTTAGGCTTATTTATGACAGATAAAAATAACGCAAAGATATTTGCATTTCAATTAATGTTAATAAGGTTTACATATTCACACAGTGTGTATACGAAATAAAATAAACAATATGAAACGAAGGATCAATAACGCTCTAAAATAAAATATCGATGTTTAAATGCTGATTACATTACCTTGATCCTGCTTGATACACACGTACAAATGTTTATGTGGTTTGCAAATACTTCTGTGGTGTATGTCGAGTTTAAAGCCGAAGTTTCGAGTAGTTTGTGGATTTGCTGTTTGTGGAAACAGACACCGAGCATGTATTTAGAGATTACACAAACGAGCACCTTTGGGGAAATAATATAAGTGCACTGTTTTCTCATACAACACAACCAATAGAATAATTTGTATTATAAACATTTTAATAATATGTTTTATACGAGGTCCTCCATTAAGCGGTTAAATGTGTTCTGTATCTTAACTCCATCAAACAATTGGACATTTTCAAAGCAATAATTTTAAGCTATTGACGTTTGATCTATATAAGACTGGACTTCTATATTTGTGAGGTGTTCAAATAATAAACTGAAGTTGCTCTGTAAAACAAAGTATTTTATTCTTTTAATTGTTAACCCAACAATCTGTACATATAATGATTTACACAAATATATTAACACAAACCTGTAAAAC
Organism: Hyles lineata; assembly: GCA_030180105.1. NCBI lineage: Eukaryota > Metazoa > Arthropoda > Insecta > Lepidoptera > Sphingidae > Hyles > Hyles lineata. The sequence goes on along the minus strand of JARJEE010000002.1, from coordinate 4,123,641 downwards.
AAAGAAACGACATTTAAAGTTTACTACTTCTCCTTCACAATAATTCTCCTCTTTATAATACTATAATGATCTTGCACTTTTCACCAATGAATTTGAATTACTTTAAACGTTAGATGACAGATCAAATTTTTTATTCTTTGCAATTCTGCTACTTTATATAACAAGGAAATATGCTACATACAGCCTAGACTATAAAATACTGCAATGTATTTTCTTTACATCTCCCCCCTTAGGAGAAGAAAATTTTACAGAATTAAATTTTCTTTTCATACAAATCGGCTTGTTCAATTTCTTCATCTCCGGCTTTTTCTTCTTGTTGTACTGAGGATGTTGGTATAAGTTTTGTAATATGAAATAGATTTGATTCTGTTTTCTTGTGTCCTGTGTTAATTCGAAATATTGATTTTGAAACTTTCCCAACAATCTGTAATGGCCCAATTTTCAGTTCGTCTAGCTTTTTCCTATTTAGCCTGTTTCCATTTTCAACGTAGACCATGTCACCGATGCTAAATTCATGGAATTTTCTATTTTTGTCGAATAGGGTTTTATTGTAGTTATGTGATTTAATTGTATTTTGAAGTGCTGTAGTCCTGTCTCTAAGCCAGTCGTTTTTGCTCTTTTGTTGTTTTAATTCCTTGGGTAAAATATTGTTATCTGTACCATATAAAAGATAATTTGGTGAGAAACCGGTTACTGAGTGAATAGTTTCATTATATTTTGTGACACACTCATGAGCTATTGTTGTCCATGCCCTCTTTTTTCTTTCTTCATTCATTTTGCATCTAATTTTGTTAACTAATGTTTGATTTAGCCTCTCATTCAGACCATTTGAGAATGGTGCGTTTACAGCTGTAAATACTAAAGCTATATCTTTCTCTTTCAGGAATTTCTTGAATTCTTTTGAATTAATACCCGGATATTGATCAGTGAGTAGGATACCAATGTCTTCTGCTTCTGATGCATTTGTGACTAATTTAATAAAATCATTTGAGTGTTGGGTCTTTGAAGTTAAGATAAATCCATATCTAGTAAAGTGGTCCACCAACAAGTGTAAGTATTTTTTTGTAGATCTTGATCCTCCAAAACCTCCTATTGTGTCAATAGAGACTATTTCAAACGGTTTTGTGGCTGGACCTAGATGAGACATAAGTCCAAATTCGTCCTGTCCTCTTGATTTATTCCTGATACAAATCTCGCATTCTCTACATACTTTTCTTATATTTTTCGTTAAATTTTTTGCTACATATAATGGACTAATTGTCTGTTGCATTTGTTTTATTCCAATGTGACAAAGATATTTATGTATGTTTCTTAAAAATTTCATACTGAATTCTTCAGATAGAATAATTTTTTCTTTGGTTTTTACTTTTTTATAGTATATCTTTTGCTTATTCATAATTTCTTTTTTATTCTTTTGAATTTCTTCATTATTCATTTGATCTATTATAATATCTTCTAGATTAATCAAGTTTACAATTTTTAATTGTTCATCTGTATTTTCATTTGATTCCAAGACAGGATTTCTACTAAGGCAATCTGCTTCCAAATTATCTTTGCCTGGAGAATATTTTATGTTGAAATCATATTGTGATAAGTAGTATGTTAAGTGGCACAGTTCTTCATCAGTTCTCGATTTTAAATTCATATTTTCTAGTGGTTTATGGTCTGAATAAACTGTGAAAGATTTTCCAATCAGCCAGTACTGCCAGTATTGCACTGCTTCTTTGATAGCCAAGCACTCGATGTATATTGCTTTTTTTTTCTTTTGAGCTGCATTTAGTTTTTTCGAAAAGTAAGCGACTGGTTTCTCTTTTCCATCTGGTTGTGTCTGTTTCAATATGGCTCCAATACCTTCCATAGAAGCATCTGTATAAATATTTATTGGTAGATCTTTATCAAAAATTTCCAGAACTGGTTGTGAGCATAGGAGATTTTTTATTTCCTCAAATGCTTTCTGACATTGGTCAGACCAAATAAATGGATGATTCTTCCTAAGTAACTTATGTAACGGATCTAATATTGTTGCACGTTTGGGTAAATATTCATTATAAAAATTTATTTTTCCCAGAAACTGTCTCACATTCTTCTGCGTTTTTGGAGTAGGGAAGTTTCTTATCGCAGTCAAATTATCTCTGACTGGTTTTATGGAATTGTTTTGAATTATATGACCCAGATATTTAACAGAGTCTGATGCAAATGTGCACTTTTGAAATTTTAATCTTAATCCTTCCGTTTTTATGGCTTCCAACAGCAAAGTTAGGTGATAAATATGTTGATCAAAAGATTTTGAGAATACCAAAATGTCATCTATGTAGTTTACGGCAAAATCTGTGAGTTTGTGCTTTCTAAGTATGTTACTCAGTATCCTCTGGAAGATTGCTGATGCGGTTTTCAAACCAAATGGAAGGCAAGTCCATTGGAAGTGCCCTTCTTGTGTTACAAATCCTGTCTTTTTTCTGTCTTCTACTCTTAAAGGAATTGACCAAAATGCTGAGTTTATATCAAGTGTGGTATAAAATTTGCAATTCCTTGTCTTTATCATTAAGTCTTCTATTAACGGAAATGGCTGTGCTTCTGGTACAACTATTTTGTTCAGATCTCTGAAGTCTATACAAAGTCTGGATTTTTTGTTTTCTTCTTTTTTAAATGCCAATGTGACAGGTGCAGCAAATGGACTATAAGATTCTTCTATCAGTTTATTATCCAATAATTTTCCTATTTGCTCTTCTATTTCCTTTTTATCTTCCACAGTGCATCTGTAAGGCCTTTTACTGCAATATTTATCCACTAACAAATCTATTCTGGCTTCATACCCGTTAACAGTTCCAACATCATATTTATTTTTTGCGAAAACAGTGACATATTTGTTTATCAAATTATTTATTTCTGCTTTCTGAAATTCATTTAAATGGTTAATATTTATTTCAAAATCTTCTTCCTTTACATGTTCATTAAAATTGATTTTGTATTCTTTCTGTATATAGTTGTTTTCTATTATTTCTTTTTTGGTATTTTCTCTCACTTCCTTTATTATTATTTTTCCATCATTATTTCTTTTAGTTGTTGCAATATCTGATGTGTTTTCTTTATTCACATTTGATTTCTGGGTAATTTTTAAGTCTTCATTTTGTATTAGCTTAAAAGTCTTTATCATGTCTAGTCCAATCAAAAAATCATATTTAAAATGTTGTTCATCTATAATGTATACTTCAATATTTTTTTCCATATCAAATACTTTAATTTTTAATTTTGTCAAACCACTCGTCTTTTTGACACCATTAATTGTTACTAAACTTGCTTTATTCAAACAGTTTCCATTTCCTTTTAGTTTTAATAGTTTTGAATTAATCAAAGATACATTTGAGCCAGAATCATATACTCCATAAATTTCTAATGTATCATTTATTAGCAGTTTTACATTTATTAATGGTGTCACTTGTAGTTTTTTTGTTCGGTTTCATGTAATTCTGCTTCTATCACAGAGTTGTTTACACGTTTTATGTTTTTCTCTCTTATTTTACCATCTTCTCTTGTTTTGAACCAACATGAAGATTCAGGGTGATAGCGAATTCCTTTATTTAACTTTTCACAAGTTTTACAAGGACTTTTCTCTTCATTCTTATTATTTGCCTTGAATTTCACATATGTTCTGTAGTCAGAATAATTCTTTTTATTCACTAAATGTTCATACTTCCTCAGTTCATTAAAAAGATCTACTGTATCATTCAATGTTTCTCTATCAATCCTATTTAGTATAAGTTCTGGTAAACCAGATGCAATGAGATCTATTAGGGTACCTGTATCGATTGTGTCTCTCATATCCAATAGTAGCTTTTCTTTCCTTATGGCATAGTCTAACAACATTCCTTCTTTATACTTGAATGATAAAGCATAAGTTATGTGATTCCATCCTTTGTTAGTAAATGATTCACAAAATTTGTTTTTCCAAATTTTCCATTCCGAGTCCATGGTCAATTTCATAATCATGGAACTATACCAATCTATACAGGTTTTATCCATAAATAATCTAAGTATTTCTATTTTTTTTCCATCTTCTATCACATCAAAGCGTTGGCATTCTTTTTCAAAAGTATTAATCCAGTGGTTTGCGTTTGGATTTTTGCTGGTAAATTTTTCAATTACAAACCTGTCTGCAATGTGTTTCAAGTTTTGTTGCTTGAAATCTTGTGTGTTTTGTACTAGTTTTTCAACTATTTTTTCTAACATACCTGTTTCTGCTTCTTGAACAGCCGTAGTTTGCTTTTTTTCTATTTCCTCTAAATACTGATCTTCAAATTGTAAGTTATTATCCTCATCTAAGTAGATTTTCTTAAGTTCTTGTGTCATTGTGATCCAAACTCTTCGTGTCTGATATCTTTTCTTTAAACTGTTTTTTACCTTTGTAAAAATGGCTGTTTTCATTAATTCTTTGTGATTCGAAATACCTTGACGGTCTTCTGGTACAGCGTACACTTTATCTTCACTCGTAGTTATAGTGGTTAAAGAACATATGTTTGATTTTCCGTCACTCCCTGGAAGTATGGTGAATTCGAAACAAAGTTTCTCCATCGTCAACGCTTTGTAATTCTTCAAGTTTTCATAAACAGTAATGTCGTTTTATAAGACTGGACTTCTATATTTGTGAGGTGTTCAAATAATAAACTGAAGTTGCTCTGTAAAACAAAGTATTTTATTCTTTTAATTGTTAACCCAACAATCTGTACATATAATGATTTACACAAATATATTAACACAAACCTGTAAAACAAAGAAACGACATTTAAAGTTTACTACTTCTCCTTCACAATAATTCTCCTCTTTATAATACTATAATGATCTTGCACTTTTCACCAATGAATTTGAATTACTTTAAACGTTAGATGACAGATCAAATTTTTTATTCTTTGCAATTCTGCTACTTTATATAACAAGGAAATATGCTACATACAGCCTAGACTATAAAATACTGCAATGTATTTTCTTTACATCTATAACAAACAAAACCTGATTCAATGAGAACCAGACACATCACCGCAATCAATAGTCCACCCTAACCCAGTCTAAAGTATAAATCCCATAATCCACCTTATACCGCAATCGATAGTCTAATATAAACCCCAGTCGCACCAACAACCATAATTATAGTGTTTCATATCGATACGTGAAAAAAAACATGATAACGGGGTACAGTCTAGCTCGCAGTTAGGCTACGCTCCAGTTGTCGGTTTACCGCTCCGCGCTCGGCCACGACGCCACTGGACGTCATAAAGATCGCGAGATGCGAGCTTGATATGACGGTAATGAATAATGACGATGTAAAGCACTGGTGCTAATGTATAAATGGGTCGCCGTGAATGACGCTTGATATGCATGTTATGTTGGGTAATGGTTTTAGATGAGTTTATATTTTGTTTGTCGCGGTATTTTTATTTTGATGGCTATTTTTGGTATTTTAGGTACTTAATCAAAATAGTGTATTAAATACTTTTTTTACCTCGAATGTGTTCGATAATGAGTATTATGAAAAAAAGAAAGTTTTTTTTAAATTATTTTAATCAACTAAATGGTCAAGATATAAATAGTAATTTGTATTAAAAAAATCGTCATCTACTTTAAATATTTAACCTAGATACTATACGATTACCTAAAAATACTATCATTAAATTTTAGTTTTTTATAAAATCACTCAGTAAGTCGTCTTAGCGAGAAGTGGTACTATTTTATTTCTCCATTCTATTTTCATAATGCAGTTCCATTAGAGTTTATGAATGAAAACAAGTGTAAACCCTGTAATTATTCCGTGGAGCTCACGAAGTAAGTGCTTGTGTCGTTGTTACCACGCTCGGGGTGAAATGTCTCGCTTCCGAACAATAAGCCATTGTGAAAACGCCTTTAATGTACCGGGGTAATGTTATAATAATACCATTATTAGATCATTGAATGTTTTATGGATTGAGTAATAGATGTTCTTTCAGTTACTGGGTCATTGTAAAGATTTATTCACACGATAGTTTTTTTAAATATAAATCGCTATTGTAAAATGTTTTTGCGTACCTGTAAGTATAAGTGCCAGTAATATAATATTAAAAAATTAATTTCGGGCGCTGTATGGCAAAAGGAGTACCGCCTAGCAAATCTTGAGAGGAATTAAGTTTAGTCAACTATGTAAGGCACTAGTGGATCCTAAGTTACGCGTGTTTTTCTTCCTTTAATCCTGGGTCCTTTCACCATAGCGTGAAGAAGCATCTTAGCAGGCCGGTAAAAATTGTATCGAATGGCATGGGACTGCCGTCTGATGCCATTCGATATTCTGCCTGGACGGCTTTTGTGCTTACTATCAGGTGCTGTGCAGTCATTATGTTGGGACAGAGTAAAAAAAAAAACTCCTTTGGCTACATACACGTGAACGTGTTTTGTATGCAAATCAACACTAGCTAAAAGTGGGTTAAACTAGAAAACGTTTAATAAGATATTATCTATGAGATATATGACATTACCAAGAGCCTTATCACTACTACAAACTAAAGATCTCGACACAACAATGTATGAAATGCAATAAACTCAACGTGTGCGAGTCGGTGAGAACTAACGAATCTTATTTGCAACTCTTGCAGATAGTAATTCGTCACCCGGTATGGAGCAAGTTACACCAAGTTAAAACTGTAAGCGGACAAAGTTGAAATGACCGAACTTATCCGGTAACATCAACGTACGCGTGTGAATAAGTAAGGGATTTGTGTTAAAATGCATCTGCTATACAGGAGCTATTTTAAATGGTGCATTGTATTTAAAGATAAACATGTTATGAGCTGTGTAATATGGTTCAGAAATATGATGCATGAAAGTTGACAATTGAGAAATTGGGATATTGTTAGGAATTTTATTTAGCTTACAACATAACATGTAATATGGCCTATTATACTTTTATTTTTAACGTTGTCGCTTTTACATGAATGAAATAGCGGTATGAAATAATGCAAAAGCGTATTAAAATAGGAGACTTATTAAGTGCCTATAAAGCTTATTTTTTTCAAATTCATAGTAGATATTAATCTACTTTTTTTATTAATTTATCAAGATTCACATACAAATGTATACAAGGCGGACTTAATACCTGTGGAATTTTCTCCCAGTCGACCTTTAACTTTATCCAAGTTTCTTTCACACTAGTATTAGTCTACTTTATCAAAGTATAAAGTTGGTAAACGTTTATCCCAGGCATTCAATACTGTAGCTCATCAGTAATTACGCAGAGACTAGCGAAAACTTTACAAATTACTTACGGTTCGCAACTTGCTAGTTTTTCGACGCACTTGTTTGACGCACTTTTCTTTTCATGTTCACGGTCGATCTTAAGCAGTGGTGAAGTTTTCTTAAACGCTTAATACTCATACTTTGGTGTGCGTTTTGTGGGAAATATTGGGGACAGTTATTTGAAGTCTTTAAATTTAATGAGTTTATAGATGTAAGTAATATAAAAATGTAAGTGCAGCTGGTTCTTATTTAGTTAAAAAATAAGTATTCATGAATGACCTAATAACATAATATTTTATATCTAAAAATATTTTTTTAGGTTAGATTTAATTAAGTGGTCAACATATGAATATACCCCCTATCTACCCAACTCCCAACAGTCACAAACACACACAATATAAATACACACAATGTCCTGAGCCCACACTAAGATCGAGTCTTGTGCCTAGGGTATCAAAAACTACGAAAGACTTCGGTCTCACAAACACCTACACCTGAAACGAATACCTGTGGTTCACACAAATATTGGTTTCAGTGCGGGGATCGAACCTGCGACCTCTTGTTTCCCAGTCGGCGTCTAACTAACTGCGCCACGGAGGCTGTGAATGCACTTGAATATTCCATAAAAAACACATAGTTTTGTTCAAAGTTCTGGTAGAACTTCTGCAACTGATATTATAGCAATAAACCTCAAACATTAATCAATGGAAATACGTATATGTTCTGTTATACGGTTTAATAAAGAACAGGAAAAACAGTTTGTTTGATGTTGTTTATGAGTTAGTAGCTGGAAGTGAAGAAAAACTGGCAGTAAATCACGCTGCGTCTATCAATATTCGCGGCTTAAAAACAACGGCATGCGCCTTCAGACAGCTGTGATGGATCGACGATGTTAAGAGGGTGGTTTAATTAGGATCACTTCGGTGGTTTCGGTACCGTAAAATTTTAATTGGGGGATTTTATCGAGTGTTCGATCGATAGACACACAACACACGCACATATGTGTCGAGGAGATTTTAAGCTTTGAATATTAATACGCACAAGTTATACGTGTAGCTCTGATCGCACATGTTAAAATGCAAGTTTCTTTTGAGGTTTTCAGAAATTACAGAACACTTTTTTGTCTCATTACTTAAACCTGAAACAACAATTTGCACGACAAGCAAACATTTGTGTCGATGTGGGGTTGAACACACACAAAGCAAATTTCCTTAAAAACTTTGAGTTTGCCAACCCTAACTTGCTCCAGGGTCCAGATATAAATATATGAGATGCGTCCTACCTCCGCCTCCTACTGCAAGACTTGCGGCGGTCGTGGGCCGGCGGGTCGCTTGCGTACGCGCCGCCGTCGCCCTCCGCGCTGTGTCCCGCTCCCATCTCTACCCCATGCCACAACACACACCGTCACTGACACACACTCGCGACACCCCTGACAATACTTAAACGCGCATAACACCACAAAGCTCGGGTAGAAAGTACGGGAACACTGGGTAGATAGGGGTGTCGCGGCGTATACGATGGCCCATAGGCAGCGTTGTGCCCGAGCGGCTCGCGGCGCAAATGTGAAGCGTACCGTCGCACGCGCAGACGCGCCCGCGCCCGCCTTACGTGATTAATAATTAGATTAAGTTATAAGATGCGGCGTAATTTATGAGATTTTCGCTTTGTTCAAACGCTACGGCGATGATTCTGATCATGTCATTGATATACAAAGAAAACCTAGTAAAAATATTTATATTTTTTGAAAATTCACTACGTCCTATACCTTTTATAAGTTACATTGTATGAGAATACACTCATCCCGTAGCACTCGACCCGCTACCAAATACACAGTACACCGTCTTCATCAATTATCCTTTTCCAAAAGTAGGTAAAGAAAGACGACCCTTATAATCATACCGTTTTTGAAAGGACGTTGGAAATTATTTTCCGTCTTTTTTAAAGTACACTTCAGCAAAATATACTGAAAATAGTTAATGTCGGATCTAAATTGAAAATGTAATTTCTAAACTTAATTGGGACAGTGTTGATTCATTTTGGGTTTAATCACTGAGAGGAATATTCATTATCGATAATAAACATTTAGGCGTAATGATTTGATTATGATAGAACGTAACATTGAATAATCTCGAGAAACGTTGTCTAGTGTGCACTCGCTCGAATAAGTTTCCGTCTCATCGGAGTTCATTATGAAAATTTCTGTACAAATAGCTACAGAAGTGGGGCAATGAAGTAACATTTAATTTCTAAAGATAATTTTGATTTTCCATCTGCCAAACATTATGACAATATCAACAAGAGAGATTGATTAGCAATTATGTTACAGTTATTACACTGAAAGCACTAAGTACATACAATCTAGTAATAGTCAATAGCAACATCAAAGGATTCATCAGCTAATAAGTCACGAGTACGTATGTCCAATTAGCACAATCATTGCTATCTTGTCGATCAATTAGTTCAACATTGTAATTAACGGATTATGTGCGTCTGTAATCTACTTATTGGTGTATCGGCATCTTACGTTGACAAAGATAAAATGCCTTGAAGCTGTAGGCTATATAGTTTTAACTAGGTCTTTGAGAGAAGTTCTTTGAAGTCTTAGATTAAATTCTTGGGTAGTCTAAGATATTTCATTTTAATTTTAATCGATGGACATTACCACCGATTAAAATTTATAAATTCTGTTGTATGATTATTGCGCATTACAATTTTATTCAGAAGCATGGATCGAAAGAGCGATGAGAATAATCAAATTGTTTTATTTTTCATTGGCAATTTTTATTGGTTTCTATTTGCTAATACACGGGACTTGTTTAATTAATCATGTCAATAATATTGTTTAATTAATCATGTTGCTTCCACAACAATTAATGTAAGAATAACTACAATTAAGAGCCAGAAAATCACTCAAACATCAGCGTGTAATATCGCCCATCGCCTGTCGCACGGAGCGCATCACACCGGCTACTAATTGTTGCGCCAACCGCCTCGGAAATCGCTTCGCTCTCGTTTCTAGTAATTACACGAGACGCTGCTTTCTCAATGGAAATGTTGCTGACGGAAGGAGCATCCCGCATCGTTCCCGTTAAGTGGACGGCGTCGATCCCAATGGATTTTCCAGAAATTGGGATAGTCTCAATCCCGTTTAGTTAGATGCGAGGAGGAGAACTAAATTTCCAATATATTTGCTTACCGGGATTCCGGATGGTTTTATTTGCATTTGGTTAGATGTTATGTGAAAAGGAGACTCAAATTCCCGGAAATATTTTCGATCTTGTTCGCCTTCGGGGTAACGTAATGTATTGTTTTTGTTAGTCAAGGTTGTTTTGGGGTATTGTTAGTCGTATTTGCTGTTGGTCACGATGAATGACTCTCATTTAATGTCCATACAATACAAAATATAAAAGAAAGAAATATATTTTTAGTATCTATGTTGTTAGTATCAGAAATGTTAAATGGCATATGAGGTGGTGCGACATAATAATTGACGTTGCAGCCAAACAACATCGTGTAATATTAGTTTATGTTTCATGTCAAACTTCATTTACCTGCACATCAATTATTTAGTAATATTTCAGTATAAAACCTTCCAAATTGCCAGTTCAGCGAATACCTTGCTATAGCGGTTTATAGCGGCTGAACATGACAGGTGGCGGTAGTCACGTCCTACGCAACGTGTGCATCACTAGTAATTATTATTCTAATCGTATGCATATTTACTCACTATGTTTTCCCTTGATGCAATAATGTGTTCACTGATTTTGGTACATAGTTTAGAAAATGATTTATATAATTATAATATTGATAATGTAGGATAAATCATATATTTTGAACATAAAATTCATCATTGCAAATACACTTTCACCAAAATAAATGAAAACAATTATACTGCTGCATTTTCCTTAGTTCCTTCTAGAGTTCGAGAGTATTTCATTGCAACTGACTTTATGTTTAAGGCTGGCTACGAAACACTATGTCTTAGCCAAACGCAATTAGAGATATTTAATCAATAAATTTGTTGTTACGCTTTTATGATCCTATACGTGTTTAACACGATAAGTATCAGAAGCCGCTCAATGCACATTACACACTAATATCGCAAGGAATATGAATATCCAATTACGTATAATAGTAGAAAATTATATTCCCGCCAATCTACTTTTTTTAACCGCGATAAAATAGGCAGAAAGCATTGTTTTAAAATTGCGGCTGAAAACGCCCGGTATTGTTTCACGCTAATAGCGCGTCAATTACGAATAAACGTTTTCAACTTTTTAAGAAAAACAACAAACAATTTTCCCTGCCAATCTGCTACTGCCATTAAAAAATTTCACCCTCTATAATGGGACCGCGAAAGATTTATACCTCCGAGATTAACATGCAACGCAAACAATAATAAAGATGGGAAATATTTTGCTCGCAGCTATCCGGAATTGGTTCTATTTCACAAGAATCATGTCCCAATTTATACCTTACTGGCGTTAATAGGGTTGGCAATTACGTGCCATAAAACATGCGTGTCTAAACATATAGGTAGAGATAGGGAGTGGGATCGAATAGGGTTGCCATTTATTAAATAATTGCACCGGGTCAGAAAGGTCCGAAAACTGTACATTTTCAAGTTGTTTGAATTTTAATGAGCGTTTGACCTACTTGAGAATTAAATTATGTACGTCGAGTTATCTTCGAGATCTTTAATTTCAGAGAACTTATAATGAGAATGAGTAAAAGTTAATTTAAGCTAAATACATTTGGAACGTTTTCCTTATACCTTGCAAAGTGTATAGAAAAAGATAAATAATTTTTAACGTCCGCATTTCAATACGTTTCGTGTCCCTATTCATATAGTGTTTAAAGTTCAATATTAACAAAACTAAAGTTTCTAATAATTCAGAACAACTCGGACGTACAAGTTCTCTTTATAGTTCACACATGACGTGTTTCAGAGTTCATGAAAGGATTTTATTAGTTGAGGTAAGCGCGGGCTTTGCGGTTGTATCAAATAAGTAAAGAGTGACACGCTATACTTCGCTTTGATGATGTTGTCGGAATATTTCAAGTATGTAATGCTTTTACGTGTTGACGTGATAGCGTGTTTTATGGCTGAAATATTATTGGGCGTCAGTTTTATTTTGGGTAATTTGTGTCAGCTATGTAGTATTATTTAGCCGGAATCATATGGCTTCATTGTCATAGTATGTGAGATGATTTTAGGTCTTATTAATATTAGGTTAGTGAGCTCGCTTCAAATTGGAAAAGTGACCAGCTAGATGTAATTTTTTAATGAGATATTCAAGTTTCTAGGTGTATATTTAGTTATCGCTAAATTATTTAAAATAAGAACAACTAGGCACAAAGATATTTCGTAGTTTCAATACCATTGCTACTCAACACGAGTGCTGACCATTCTGAATTCGTACCCTGCATCAGGAATTTTATAACGAAAATATGTCTCTATAGCTAAAAAAAAACTTATTTCTCAGTATTTCAATCACAATATTTGTATTTTTTTTTGTTAATCTTTCATAAATTAACTCAAACGAAAACTAAGTCCTTTAAATCCTTTTAAATATTTTTTAATAACAAAAATATGTCTATCATATATTTGTATCTGGCAAGCCTTATTAAAGTGTCATTAAACCATTAACCTTGCCCCACTCTCGTGCGTGTAAAACATCGGACCACGCGTGTAAATTAAAAAGGATATGATTTATGAGGGTGTGAAAGGGGCGCGGGCGTGATCGTGAAATTGTACCGCTGTCTCGTAAAACATCCGCAACCCGTTCGAATAGACCACACAGGTACTGTTTTAATGTTAGAAACTATGTACAACACTGGTATCTACTGTTTTGTAGGAATTTATTTCGTCGTAATTTAATACAGTGAATGTTTATTGTCTTTTAGTAGTTATTCGTAATTTTGGTTTTGGAAAACTGTGTTTAAGGGTGTGGAAATGGGATAGTAAAAAGTTATTTTTACCTTTCGTGTCTTTCTTGTTTCTGGTTTTGTGCTAATATACAGTAATTCAAAACTATATTACGAATCAACAGGAGCAGTAGGCGTCAGTTGATTATTTTCTAAATAAATTTCAAGATAAATTTAATTTTGTTCGCGGCTGTTTGATGTTTTTGAGATAATTGATTAATAAATGAAGTCCTACACGGAAATTATTTAAATAATCCTTCATGTTTGAACAGGTAACTGTAGTCATTCAAACTGTTCGACTAATAAAATAACTTTAGAAATATTCCTTGAATGGCATGTTCCCGCAGCAGTAGTACGTCGAGGTATTTTTCACTCTCGTGATCCCCTTAAGTGAATTCCTCATGTCGGATCTGAAGAATGGAGTCGTTGGAGTTTTATTGCCAGCTTCACATTCTCAAGTATCCAGGCTTGGTTTGGATTAAGTCTGCTCTTGCTAATGTATGTGTTCGTTGTTAAATTTCAGAAAGGAAGCTTTTTGATGTCAAATGCGCGTGGATTCGGTGATGTTCCGACGGACGTTAGCTCGTGACGTCTTAATTTTGTGAAATGTTCTGTATAGTAATTCCCGTAAAATAGAGTATTGTTTTATGTCAATAACCCTTCAACATCAATCTGAGTTTGATTTATAAATTGTATATATATACATATTTAATATTTCATTAAATTATTTTAGCACTTTTCAAATATATGTTTTACTTATTATTTACAAATCTGACCATTCATTTTCATTAAATTACAGCGTACTAAACTAGTTTTGAAATCTCGCCGGACGCTGAATGCAATGCTGTATTTTAATAAGCGCTTATTAAAACGTGTCGTGAAATTTGAAATATATATTTTCCAGTACGTGCTTGGTACGCTCAATTTTGAAATTCAGATGTTGCGTAACGCCACTCTATTTAAAAACGTATATAAACCTATACAGTACACATTTAGGGGATAAAATCTGGAATCCATCCAGACTTTATTTGTAATTAATTTTAAGAAGTGATTCAAAAGTGAACTTCTTCTATACTTGGCACATAGAGGTCGATAGAACAGTACCCCAAGCAGGAACATTTTGAAGTATCGTATAGTAATAGTATGGTGACAACTATTACCATACTATTACTACTCAATATCGGTAGCATGAATCGTTTAACCATACTCTCGTGAACTCGATACTATTACGTTACGATAGCGACAGATAACCTAGGGTAATGAACGAATGTTACGGAATGATTCGTGCGGAATTGCCATACACTACGTGGGTAAATTAATTTATTATCATTATAAAATAACAAACAAATATAAAACATGCATTAATGTCGCGTTGAAAGGTTATGGGAATAAATTAATAAGCAAATACATATTTATTGCTTTTATTCCGCAATATACAAAAATGACTCCAATTAATTATGCGTTTAGATTTCCGAACGTAGCAATTTTTTTATTAGTTGTCACACATTAGCGGTTTTCACTTATCAATTAATGCAAAACAATAACACTCATATTATATAGGTTATAGATAAAGATACGTATATATGTTTTATAAAATACCTCTACATTTTTAAGGAGGAGAGCTTTATGAAAGTATTCTCTATATTTTTGCTCGTTAAGTTCCTCGGCAATTATTTTCACATGTTATATGCTCACACTTCTCTGTCCTAAGAGCTTGCTCGACTATACATTGAAATAAGCTTATAACATAAAATGATCAAGTAGGTACGCAAAACGAAAATCAAAGTTCCGTGTAAATATTTTATTTATACGTTTTTTTACAGGTTTAGGTTAGGTATGTTTCTAACTACAATAAATTCCAGACTTTCTATAAACTCATACTTTTTCACAAGATTCCCAAGTTCGTTGCTCCGATTCCAAACAGTCCATCGTCTAAGAAATAACCTTCATATTTGAGTTAGGTATCACAATAATTGTAACTTCATATCGCATCATCGAATTTCATATTATTAGCGAAATACGGAGTAGATAATTACACACACTAACACTAAGGCATCGGGAAACACTAAGCATAACCGTAATTAACACATTTTCCCTTAATTCGATGTGTAGAAATACAAAAATATACTCTCGATAATGTTCTCACGGTAAAAATGTCGGTGACAAAACAATCGTATTTCTCGATAGTAAATCGGCGATACTATACGTCAAGAATTATTCCTGCTACCACTTTTTATACATTTGTATAGTAAAACTATCGTTATTACCATACTATAGTATCGTAAATGTTTCCCGCTGCCATAATTTAGTTCCAAATACGCTCACAATGGCGCTGTTCAAATTCCTATACAAAATTTTACTATTACCATTACTATACTATAGAGCCAAATGTTCCTGCTTGGGGTACAGCTGAATTTCTCTGAGTTCTGTGTGTCTGAAAAAAAGTTACACATTTCGTTCATAATCAAAACAGACATAAATTATTGAAACGTATCAGAACGATATTAAAACACAGAGATAGTAAGTTGAGAAATTCTGGAACGTGGTGACGTTCACCTAAGTAAATGTAATTTGTTAACTCCCACACCCAAGTGCTATCGCAGATATCTTCAGACAAATCTCAAGTGTAAAGTGTCGCTGTGCGGGCGGTAATACTGATGGATCAGTCCATCCTTGTCCGCGCTATAATCCGATGACATTGACAAAGGTGCGGCGACAATGAGCCACACATCCGGATTTTATTGCCCGGCTCTACACGGATGAGAATGCAGTTACCCGTCTCTACACGGGCCATCCGGGTACGAACAATTTGGCGGCGAATGAGGGTAAAAGTTTATGGTTTCAAGGTCGTCTAAAAGGATTTTGGTGTAGGTTTTATGGAATGAGCTGCGTTTTGTTTTATTTCACCAAATTTTCTTTTTGGAGACTGTAATTATTTGATTAACTTGATGCAGATTTGTGAAAAATATAATAAAGTAAAAAATATACACAAAAATTAGTTTCTCGAAAGATAGTACATAATTTTATGGTAAATTACCGGAATTTTCAACTTGACCAGTGTTTGTCCACTTGATATAAACCCGGACTGACGGTTTAAAGAGCTACAGAGCTATCCAATTAAGGATAGCAGCGAACACCGCTTAACCGCAACCTGGCCGCGACTCGTGAACCGCGCCCCTAATGCTTTTAATAAGCCTTACCACTTCTGACATCCTAGTACTTTATTTGAGGTAACTTGGATAACTTTAAGTGTTTTTAATGTTACCGGTTACGATTTAATTAGTTACTTAGTTATGTGTAATGTAATGTTGGAAAAAAATGAAATCGTTTGATGCGTGGTAACTTTTTATGGGTATGCACTAGTTCGATTCCCAGGTTAGGTCGTACTTTGTGTTTTTGGTTTGATAAATCTCATATGAGCTGCGACTGGAATTTGTGCCTGGCATGTTGACAGCTGCGCGTCCTGTGGCAGCTTGGGACTAGCAGATTTTGGCATTGGCATTTGGATTTGGCATTTCTGCCTATTCTCTCTCTCTCTCTCTCTCTGCCTTCATTTTACCCTTTCGGGCTTACAAGAATGAACATAACCAAATATGAAAATAATGTAAAATTCTGCATACGAATAAACTGAAGGAGTAGAGCGGTGTATTTTTCATAAGTTGCGCACTGGCCACACCTCAAGCCTGGGATAGGAATAAATCATAGTGAATTGTGGCGGATGTTCGCAGGTGTAACGGCCATAGCGAAATTTATTTCCTACTTTGCTCTGTCGATAATATCCGATCTGATATTTGAAGGCATGATGTGTGTTTGTCTCTTACTTTTACTAAGTACATACGTACATAAACTCACGCCTTTTTTCCTAAAGAAGTAGGCAGAGATGCTTGCTACCAGAACACCCACATTGCGCCTTGTATGTTCCTTCTAACGATATGACTCGGGGCTGATAATGAAATGAAAAATCCAATATCACTTTGCCCGACCCAGGATTCGAACCCGAGATCTCAGTTTTGTAATCGTACCCTAGAACAACTACGCCATTAGGGCAGTCGACTATTTACTAAGCAGCTCAGGTAATAACGGCAATGAAAATCGGCTTGAGATATATGGTGCTAATGGGATTATTCTCTTTCGCTAGACAGTCAGTATGAAGGTTTTACTACCATCATATAATTATGGTAGTCGTTATTCAGCCGGATACTTCCGTTCGACCGTTCGTTCGTTCGATTCCGTTCGGGCAAGTTCGACAACCTCCGTGACGCAGATGATTAGACGCCGGTTGTAAAACAATAGGCTGCGGGTTCGATCCGCGAGTTCGAACACACAAATATTTGTGTCGGCATCGAGACGAATATTTGTGTGATCCACAGGCATTTGTTTCGGGTTTGGGTGTTTGTTACACTGAGTTTCTAGTGGTTTGACACTAACGACACAAGATTCGAACCTCAAGTGGGGTCATGACTATGCATGTGACTGTGTGTATTATTATTATTAAAGTTATTAGAATTTAGAAGTAACTGCTAGTTATATCTTGATAATAAGCTGTTATATCCAGGGGGGTTACTCTATGAAACGATACGAGCTTCGAATGTTCGGACGCCGTACGTAGAATTTCACTAATGTGCCTAGATACTCCACAATTTGTTGGAATCTTGTACGTCGTAACCATACACAAAGTTCGGAGAAAAAAATAATAAGTATAATAGTGTCCAGCGTCTAGTCCAGCGTTGCGCTGTGGCCCGCGCCGCAGTGCAACATTAAGCTGAATGGTCACCTACGTGTCACTTGTTTGCGACGTATAAACTTTTTTATTTTTTATTTCTGTGTGGTCTATGTAAATTTATGTTATATGAGTGTGTGCGTTGTGATAAGTGACAAATACATGTGTTTTCTTTCTTTCTTCTTTCTTTCTAGTGAATAGTATACATTTTTAGAAGTGGAAAACTTATATCTTACATCGGACGTCGAACATACGAACATTCACAACAAGTTCGTATCGTTTATAGAGTTACTCCCCTGTGTCGTCTTCATTCATACAGATATAGAAGCAACAACACGGTCATGTCAACGTGGGGCAATATCGTTGTGTAAATCAATCAGACTGATCCCATCGCCCGGCCGGAGTGTAGTGTCGACTAACAAATGACAGTGCATGCTGTACATGCTGACAATCGGCCAGTTTGCAAACGTTACAAGGGCTAGAATACTGGCATACAATTATGATCTTAGCGTCTAATTATAAACAATGATGGAGTTTATTAGGAAGTACTTATAGTTAACTTTATTGGATTTTGTTTTCGAACATACTACACATTAAAAATTGTAAGACATTATTTCTTCATTTATTTTATTCCGTTTTATACAACAAATAAATCTTAAACTAAACGAATATTTAACATAAAATTATAAAAATGGCGGTCGTACCGTACCATCTCTTACTCACTACCATGGGATGGAAGGAAAAGAAAATAGAGGGCATTAGGATAAAGCTTGAATAATAAAAATAGGAAATAATGAAAATATTTAGCTTGATAGATTAATCGACATTATTTGGAACTTACATCAGATTTTCTGCGATTTTTATAGGATTGTTCCTCGCTACTTCTGTGGTAATTTAAAGTCTTTCCTGGCATAATACCGAAAAAGAAAAGCATATAAATAAATACATAAATAAAAAGATATCAGTAATATTGTAAATAGCACTTCTATATAAATAAACATAAGTAATATGATTATTACGTATTATTACCATTTTTTTCAACACAATATCACTATACTTGCGGTTGAAGAATTTTTTCAAGCGACGATGATTTGCGATCGTAAAATTCTCAAGATCGTTTACAAATAGCGGTGAAATCGCGAGTGACATGGACGAGTACTCAGCAATTCTATATGTAATTGTTATTTACCGCAGTTTAACTAGATAATCTGTTCAAATATTCCTGCAATAATACATACATAAAAGGTTGTGGCCGTACCACTTTCAATCGTACTCTCGATAGTAGAGGAGGCTCGTGCCCTGCAGTAAGTACATGGGCAGTAGAGGATTGATGTAAAAAAAAACTGACAATAACTGGTATATTTTGTGGATAATTCTATTATATCTTTTGTCGTTGGATCTTATCATAGCTATTTAACAAATTTTAATAGTAAAAATAAGATTAAGGTATAAGGCAATAATTTAATTTACGCAATAATTTGCATCAAAGTTTCATTACAGCCAATAAACGCACAAATAGTTGTTGTGTACAGATAATTGAATATATAGTCCGAACCGACGATAAGATATTTGTCTCTTCTCTTGGGCATTGAAAACTTTCAGGACCTTTCCGGTCCTATTACACCAGACAAAACAATTATTTGTTGAGTACACAAACACTTTACTAACATTTAACAAGATTCAACATTACTTATCTAAATCTATATTAACAGTTCCTCGGATAAAGGATAACTCTGGCCTCAGTAACACAGCGAAGAAAATAAGAAATGTTTATTTGTAATACACTAATATAATATGCATGCTTTTGCTTGTTACAAAAATGAAATACACTCATTAGTTTATTACAACTAATTTATTGTGTCGAAAGTATATATGTGCCCAAATATTATCAGTCTTATTCATACACAGTTTTAAAAACTAATTTAGTTATTGAATTTCTTCATTCATCATCATCATCATTTCAGCCATAGGAAGTCCACTGCTGAATACAATAATTATCTGTTTGTCTTCTTTGCTCAAATTGAATTGTAAAGTCGCTCGAAAGGGACAAAACATTGGACAACTAAAAACAATCTATCTAAAAGGTAAACAAAATACGTGATACACATTTTCGTTAAACAACTACGTGTATCGAAATAACCGAGAGTTTTCCTCGCCTTTTCCAATTAATAGTGGCTTCGATATAATCCTCTTCCTGATTACTATGTTGTGGACACTATAAATATTCCAAATCCCTGTAATTAATACGTTACCCAAGATATCGAGAGCCGATTAATTACAGGATAGTTGCTGTCGCTCCAGGAATTATTGGTATTTATTACTTGGCACGAATAAGGACTAATGCGGGTTGGCAGACTTTACATACTAATTTCTTATAAATCGCTATGGTATGCAGGTTTCCTTATGATGTTTTCCTTGTTCTTTTAAGTGTATATATATTGTGTGTATATTACAGACCGCTTCCAACAGTTGGATGTGGAGTTTCTTAAGGGAGGCCTTTGTTTACCAGTAGAATTTTTGCAGCTGATGAGTGAGAGAAAGAGAAAATATATTTCAGAGTTATTCACAAAATATATTTATATGCTATGTATGAATGTCTTCTACGATTGCCAATTTCATCAAGCTTGCCTAGCACTGGTTGTTGGGTGGATGGATTTTATAAGATTAGTTGCCAGTCTAGTAACCAATTTTCAGGCCTAGGATTGAATCGGGCGTGAGTGTAGATTGCTTCCATTTCCGACTGAAAGCAACTAAGACGGATTCATTCGCTATTTGAGGTAAAGTCAGTTTTGAGATGTTTGTGATTTAAAGACTAGTTTAGAGTTATTGTCATCGGTATAAAATAATAAGAGCAGTGTTAGTAAACCTGGATTTATGATGTAGGTAAGACAATAATTACATATATTTTGCCTAAGGCGAATTTTTCAAGAGTTAAAGCCAAGTTATTTGGTCAATGTGGTATGCAGGTTTCCTCATGATGTTTTGCTTCATTGTTACAGTGCATGATGATTGTTGGCTATCAAAGAATCACACATGAATCTGAGAAGTCAGAGTATACTCTGGGATTTGAACCCGCGACCACCGTGTATATATTGGCAGCCGCGTCTGATGCGCTACCAACAGGCCACGTTCAATATTTCATTTTCTTACTTTTGTTTTAACAAAACATTATTTTGTATATGAAAAAAATATATTAAGATTAAAATATTGAGCCAAGTAATATTGCTTACAAGTACATAAATAAGACTTGTGACATTTGCTGGAAAACAATATATTGTATCACGGACACGTGCTTATTTCCCAAAAGAAATTATGTAATAGGATAAGGACTATATATCATAAAACCTTTCAGGCGTTGTCAAAACAAGTCGCATCGCGATTTCACGATATTCTCCTTAAGAAAAATATTTTTTTCCCAGCTTTTGAAGGATTACAGCGATATTTGACGAAAGGATTCGATTTAGGATATCTTGTGTTGAATGCGTAATATCTCGAGGACATGGGGAAGCGTTTGTCCCAAGAAATGTTTAAAATATGAAAATTTATTTATTGCAATGATTGGCGAGATGCAATGCCAATCGTGTCATGGTAAGCAATACGACCGCTCATGAACAGTAGCAAAATCAAACACCACCTTGAATTAAAATAAATGCTTAGCATCCCACTGCGCTCGCCATCCTGAGACATAAAATGTTAAGTCTCAATACGTCCACTAGTTACACTGGCTACAATCCGAAACACAACAATCTATTTACACAGCTGTTTGGCAGGTGAACTAGATATTGCGGTGGTACCTACCCAGTCAGCCTCTTACGTATACAGGCAACATTTGTCTCAGATAAGCTATTCTGAAGAAATTTAGACGTAAACGTTTTTAACAACGGGGGCAGCCCCGTACTGAGTTTTTAACGTGGTGTTAATGTATTATTCATGTAAAATTGCAATTCAGAACCTACTGAATCAGTTTTCGAATGACTAAGTTTGATACGAAGTTACAGCTCTGTAGTCAGCGTGAATAAGATTGCAAACTTAGCAGAAGGGGTCTTTTAATGCAATGGTGTGAGATAGATGCAAGCCTAGTACGAGGAACTACTTTTAGAGCTTTGACTATAGTACAGTCGTGGCTTGAAGCAAGTAATGCTAACACCTCCAACTGTTGCATTACATCATTAAAAACTGTGCCACATTCAAAGGTTGTGGATCTGGTTACGATATTGATTTGTAGTTTATTCAAATGCTTTCAATCAGTATTTGGTCTAGGGTGGTGTCTTTGGGTCATGGTATTTTACATTAAATGGGGTAGCCCCAAGTCCAGCAGTAAAACTTCTAAGAACTTATTTATGAATAAATAAAATTTTTAATTCGAGCATCGATCACGCACCCTCTTAGACGCAGCGTCGTCTCGCCTACGATGCCAACAACCTATTTTTACTCAATTTTTTGCGGTATTTTTGGCGAGGGTATTAAAATGCCACCCCAAGTAACTTGGCGGCGAGCCAGGGTAAGCTTAGACGGCTTGTACAAACTAAGTTTCATTAATGATAAATTATTTCTGAAACTACTGAAGTGTATACTTTTGAATGAAGAGAACACTAGATTAGAAACGTGCTAAGTACAAGTCAATATGAAATTTCACGCTAGCAGTAACATAAAATAAAACATGTCTTTTGTAGTGATATAATAGTTAGCTTTAACTTATATTGTTAAGTAGCGACTTACATTTTAACCACCAATCAAATCATCTTTATTTAAACGTGTTGACCTTTTTTCTTATCTTAATATTGATTAATGAGGTGTTCAATAAAGAATTTACAAAAAGAAAATTCGGAGTATAGACCTATAATATTGTCATTAAAGAAAACGTCTTTCGAACAGTGCAAGACTCAGGTCTAACAGTAATATATTTCAGACTTTAGAACGTTCATTACGTGAACACTACGAAGATAGAGTCCTAATTTCTGAACGTACTCAGTAATGAAACATCTGCGTCTAATTGATTTATTGTTTAAATTCACATATAGAGCGGTCTTCGCACTGTAGTAAGTCCTTTGTCGTCAGTGCAATTGCCTGTTGGATTCAGAACAATTGCATTCACATAACAACCCTTATAGTCACGCCAAGCTTTGTCTCGAGTTACAACTGCATGCGTACTGAACGAGTGCAAGGTGAACACGAAGCGACATAAAATTGTTATGCAAAATACATGCATCATTGTGAACGTAATCGCATGCGAATTCACAACACGTATTCTGCATACCGTCATATGACCATGTAAAATATTTTCACATTAATTGCATTTACAATTTAAACTAAACGCAATCGACTCGTTCACTTTTTGTTTTAAGATAAACAACAATAGTGCTTTGTGAAAAAAACATTTTAAAATAACATCGCATGCAAAAGTAATATCTATAAATCAAACATTGGAGAGAAACGTGGCCGGTGAGATGATAATTAGGAAAGTGACAGGGCAATTACGACGTCTGCGGACAAACGCGCCGCGGCGTACTCGCGCGGCGGTGTGTGCTCCGTATACGCATAATAAATAGATCGGCCCGATTTACTGACGGCAACGATTAATAAGAAAAAAGTAAAGACAAAACGATTTGCTAACTCTAGATTTTCTTAATTGTGTACCGCTTCTTCTGATACTATCCATATAAAGATTGTCTGGAAGAGATCGCTTTAAGCGATAAGGCCGCCCATTGTAATATCATAAGTCTAATATTTAATTTTTCTGATTTTGTGTTTGTTCTTGTATTTGGTTTACAATAAAGAGTACTGTAACATACAAATAAAATACAATATTGGAGTTTTTTTTTTATTTTTGATGACATCAAAGATGTGTAATGCACACTTCATTTATGCATTCAAATCTAAGGCTAGATATAGAACATGTATTATGTATATGCGCCTGTGGTCTTGCGTTTGACTGTAAAAGTTTTTTACTGTACTGGAAAGTACACAAAAGCTTCATTAAACATATTCTTGGAATGTAAACTACAACTTTTTTAGTAATTAGCTTGTTAGTTTTTGTTAGTACTTCAATAAAATAACTACCAGTTTGATTTTTTCGTACACGTTATTCAAATTGAACAAATTGACCGCAAAACCGAGGTTGCGGTAATACGCCACCTGTGGATCTCATAGTTTCAGCTATTGAGTTGTTCATTTTACGTATCTACCGTAATTTTGTTTAATATTCTCACAGTACATATGTGATATTACTATAATAGACGTTTAAATGGCAATAACGCTGAAGTCGAATTACTATCTCAACTTTATTGCTATTCAAATCAGTTGATGGGTTTCTTTGGGTATATATTAATAATGGGTTATTCAGTTAGTTTAAGTTATGTGTTATACACGAATTTAACGATACGCGGACCTATAAGCAAAATGAATAGCTTTGTCATATCTGCTGTATATTTACTTGTTTCCAATAAATATTACATTTGATATGTTAAGTTGAAATATTCAAGCAATGCTTAACATTGTCTAAAAATTATTTTGAATAATGGATCAACGAGACTAAAAATGCGAACGAAAAAACACGGTATAATCAAATAACAAACAAATCCGCTTAACGTCTATTACATGTGGCGTACGCAAATTATTGTTCGTCTCTTTGAAGCGAGCGATTAATCTGCTTGAAAGTTTAACAAAGTATTTTGTACGCTCAGGCACGAAATAATGTTAGTTAAGTGATTTTTTGTAACTAATTTATTCGAGCATTTGTCGCTAATAAACCGGGACAGTTCGCTACTTATTTTATAAATTCTTGTATGACTAAAATTTAGAGGTTCAAGTTTCGAAAGTCCCGGAAATATTTACTCAGTATGTTGTCAGATATGGCCACCACGTTTACTGAAATAATATAATGTTTAAGCATGAATTTTAATAATGTAATAAATATCGTTATCATCCAACAGACACTCGAAAACCACTCCGTGGCTTAAAACGTACCTACATTAATAACAATTAATTTATGACTTCATTAAATAAGTTTTAAGCACCGACTTATACCGGACTTTAGACTGGGTGAATTATGTTTCGATTTAGTTTGCTATATAGCTGAAGAAGTTCCTTAATGGTTTATTGATACCTATGTATATAAGTGCATACTGAAACTGGAGCATTTTGAAACTGACGAGAACATTGAAACTTAAGATACAATGCCTGCTACAACCATGATGATGCAATGCAATTTGTCGTACAAGTAGAATTTATTATAGACAATATAATCTCGAAATCAAAAAGATTTCAAAAAGTACATTAGGTTTTATAAGTATACAATTGGTGATAGACTTCCTTTTTACATATTGAGACGGAAGTTAACCTATTCAAACTGTGATTGACCTTTACGTACTCATTCAGGTATATAAGCGTAAGCTTCTGTATGTTTTGAAATGAAATTAAATAAAAATATTTATTGAATTCATAAAATGTCATACACTATTTACTTTTTTTCTACTTTCACCCGGTTCACAAGGCTGTTTCCGCACGAGAAAAACGGGCAAGAAAACAAATTTACAATACAGAGATCATACAGGAGTTGCAATTTATCAAAATTCAGAGCAGTTCTTAAATTATTTACAATAGCAATTTATTGCTAATAATATTGTTTAAGTAATTTTGTAATTTAGTTACACGCTTGTGTGTTTTGTGTCCGACTGTACGCGGTAAGTGGAGCGCATCGACAATCAGGCTGAGTCCGGCGGGCGCGGGCACCGTCGCCTAATGAGACAATTTCGTTGCTACTGCTATGGTTATTGTGCCACACCCGCATTACCATTCGCCTTTTGTCACCATTACCTAGGCTTTTGGGACTAATAAGATCACAAAGCTAAACAATATAGCTCTCTGGTGGCGATTACTTTAGTGTAGTTTATTTATTTGCGGCTTTTCCGGTATTATCCCACAGGGGCTATTATCATGTCTGTTTCTGGGATCGTTCGACTTTTATCACGATTCGACCGGCTTATAGTATTATAGTGACTGAGAAGTTTGCTTTTCCTGTAACATAAATATGAATCGTATGGTATAAGTTTTCGAATATTATTATGAGTAGTATCTGAATGTTAGGTGTTATTAGATTTGCTACCATACAGTATTTTTGTGTATCGCGGATTTTAACCTGAACAAATTTTCCGTGTTCACCATGGAAAGGATATCAACTTGTTAGACATTAGGTCAATTGGTCATCAAACGCTTATCTCAATTTACATTTTAATATTTCATAAAACTGTTATTATAGTCTTAACAACCAAAATTACTAACAACAGGTTGTAATATTTAGCGCGAACAAGCAACAGTTCCCTTGAGTTTTTACTCAGACGCGTTGAATGACAAACGACTCGGTTCTCAAGTGGCCACACAAAGCGAGCCAATGAGCCTTAGGACGCCCGTAAAGTGGAGAACCCTTTCAACGAGGGATCTTTTCATTATGCCATACGTGGCCCGTAGTTGGCACCTCGGGCCATTTTAATAATAGGCACTTCAGATTCCGGTATGCGGGAGGAAAGTCGTCCGTTCGTCGAGGAAATTCTTAGGGGATGTGTTTTTTATGATGTGAAATTTAATTACAGTAATATTGATGAAAGGCAATTATGGCGCTTCAAATATAGGCTTGGACCTTGCTGGTTTTTGCCTGGGTATTTTTTATTAAAATATGTAATGTCCCAAAGTCAGCATCACTGCCAGTATAGGCAAGGTCTAAATTTAATATTGACATTTCTTAAAATGCTGTGCATGCAGAGACAATTATTGTCATTTTTTTGTGAGAGCGTTTGAAATTATGTTCCGCAATAAAAGCAATTAAGAAACACTGAAAAATGTACGTTAAATTCCAATTTTTATAGAAAAAGCCGAGCAAAAGAATTCATAATTAAATGCAGGCATGAATGCGGACACCGTATTATCGTCGCTGACCTATTTTTAATTATCTGACTCAAGCTTTCCCCATCACTCGGTATCTGGCCGGGGCGTTCTCCATCGCAAAACTTCCGGAGATAAATTGGTAAAGTCTGTTGGAAATATTGAGTTAGCGGAGCCGGATTGAATGCGAACGACTCTCCGATGAAGTTGTAAAGGTGTTAGCGACAGCGGACGCTGCGACAGCGTTTTAAATTAACCGCCGCCTCTTAATTATTAGACTCGGGATGAACTTTCATTATTGATTAGTGTGTAAATTACGTACTTCACAAGTTGATTATGACTAAAAGTAAAGAGACCACCAGTTAAATGGATATTTTAGTAAAGTTACTTCTTATCGTGTTGACGTATCGTACGTGTGTTTGGAAACACACATTTCATATGCACAATCCTTTGACGCAAAAAGTAAATCTTGTTTTGTTGTCAATATGCGTCACCAATAAGTCATTTATAATGTGCGCTGTAGAGAATGTAGAATTCATGCCGCCCTGGGTGAGACTTCTGCGGCGCCCTATGATTACTATCCGAATCCAAGCGAAAGACAGTAAATCATAGAAAATAGACTAATACACTGTAGGTTACAGTAAATCCCGGCATTCCGCGCTGTTTTGCCCTGGCGCCCTAGGGCCGTCGCCCAACCGCGCCCTGCCTAAAGGGCCTACCCATATGTAATTCGTAAAGTAAGTCAATTTAAATATGTATGGTATGCTATTGTTTCAGAAGTGACAGTGACGTACCGGCGCGGGTTGCCCGTGATCACAGTGCCGCTGCCGTCACGCCGCGAGCGCTGCCGGTTCACACTGCGACCCGTCTCGCAGACTGTAGGAGATCTACTAGAACAGGTGAGTGTCATCCTCTCTCATTGTCATACACGTGGCGTACGCGCAATATACTTTTTATGCACTCCATAACTAGAACAGGTGATTATTATCATCATCTCTCATTGTAATAAACGTGGTGTCTGCGCAATACACTTTTTATGCACTTTAAAAATATTCGGGTTGTCGTTTGCATACATAAAGTTTATTGCAACACAGTTTACAGCCCGTATAAGCTGTCGTAAAATAAAAGATAAAGTGAACAGGTGGTCAGAAATATTAGAAAATATTTTTTTACTCAAGTTTTAGTTGCATTGTGTCTGAAGTCACTAAAACTACCACCTTCTTTTTCGGTAGCAGCCTTGATATACCATGTATACATTTATTAATTTATTTATTTAACACTATTGTACAGAAAAGTATACAGAAATACATGAAAATTTAGAGTCTCATAAGTCAATTTCTTGCCTATACACGGTGGCTAACGCATCCCGTATTTTGAAATAATCATGTTAATTTAGTATTCGATTGAATCAAGCACGTCGTTTATCCAGTTTGATATTTTAATTCATTTTATCTCGGCTCCTTCCCTTAGGATATAATTCACTTACGTCTGTTAGCATGTGATTTAATTAACTCTCGAGTATTAAAACTGATACAATTTCCTGCTCTTTGTAGGGAATATCTATCACATATTCTGTTCTGATATGTAATTTTAAAATTGATTTTTAGACTTATTAAAATGGTTATATAGTATTGATGTATAGTAAAAAAGGTGGTATCACTACTACAGAATAGAAAAAAATATTGTTTAAAAAAATGTCGAATTTTCTGATTTCCATTTCACAACTCGTCAACCGACAAATGCATAGGCTTTTAACTCTTTTGATGTGTTTTTATTGCTATGAATGGCGAGATGAGCGCGCTATTCGTCTGATAGCAGGCGAAACAACCGCCCAATGACAGTAGCAAAACCAAATAACACCATGAATTACAATGCAATGCTTAGCAATCCACTGCGCTGTCCATCCTGAGACATAAGATGTTAAGTCTCAATATGTCCAGTAGTTATACAATGTCCTTCACACCGGAACACAACAGCGCATTTACACTGCCGTTTGGCGGAACAAATTGAAATTGCGGTGAAACCTACCTGTGTACCTACCCAGACGGCCTCTCAAATTTATATTGATTTAAATAAACTCCCGTATGTCATCCTGCAATTATTCACCTGTGAATAGTTTAAAATGCATTTATATAAAGTGTAATTTTAATTTTCCTAGTCAATTTTGAGTGTATACTGTTTTAATTATCTCGACCGAGTTGATGCTACTGACTTACACAATTTCGTCATTGTGGAACGGATTTGCTATTGACATACGCCTGGGGAATTTGATTGCCAAAGACTCAATAACCGTCAAGGGAAATTCGCATCTAACCTCCGACTAGAGATTGGGATGTTCATGGGAAGAGTTCATTCTCTATTACAACCTACTAGGAAGTTTGCGCTGTAACATTATTATATTTCCTTTTTTGTATCTTTTTCCACGACAAAGTTCAAATAAAGTATTTATCTAAAAACATACTCGTATAATATGTTTTTGATTGATCGAGTAAAGCCAAGTAATATTTTATTGTTTGTTTCCGGATAACAAGTCAGCCTATGATGAGTGATCACTGCCGCCCATGAACATCCATAACGGTTGGTTGATGGATTTTTTCCCGGCCTGTCAAATCGGGTGGGGAGCGGGAAGAAAAGAGACAAATATTTTGATTTAATTCTCTTAAAATGTTAAGTTTTAGTTTTGATCCTGTCAGTAATGCTATCTAATGTTGTAACTAAAAAATATACAAATAACTACAATTTCAATTTATGTAAAGAACTGCTGTCTCGTGAGCAACACTCGGACCAATATACATACATCTTTTACATAAATTGCCATAATAAGGAAGGAAGCACGTTCCTGTAAGTTAGAAATATAACATGGGCTGACATAAATATCTTAAGGTTCGATAACGATAGGCCCTTTACCTCAGGATAATTTGAGGGAGAAATGTGGGTGCTTTTTGATATTATACCTTAGGGCACTTTATCGAGGTTATATTACACATACAAACACGTATTCTTATGGTTTATGGTTTCATATTTTTATTAAGCATACAAATTCCGTACATATTGTATCCGAAAAATCGATGCATGCTGAATATTTTGGTATTAATGATTCAATATTTTGAGTCCTTACTGATATAAATAAGATCCTATGTAATTAACCGCGACAAGTTCAGTTTTATTAACTGAGAAATCGTAAACTATTTTCCCTGGCTTCCAATTATATTTCGTGATGAAATACGTAGCTGGTCCCTAGCTAGATAGATTTCCCGGCGGACCTATCTCCGTCCTCACCTAAGTATAGTGTACTGCTCCCCGCTTGCTTCCAGTCTTTATATATAAATATGGTTCCTGAGTGACTCTATAAATTCATAATAAATTCACAGGTTTTAAAGGTAGGAAAAGGAAACGATAAATTCTAAATGGCAGACTTTAAGAAGGTTGTCAGGAGAATTGCTATTGAAATAAAGCAATCGAACAAATATATAATTTTATTATTCAGATGGAGCATATCTGAAGCATATACATATATGTAGGTGCACTTATACTAACCGGGAAACACTATAACGAAACATCATCTTCGGTTCCTATAAAATATCTGTAGAATAATATTCCGTTCGTTTCTTTTCATGACTTTAGGAAATTCAACATTTTCGCATATAGACTGAAATACAACCGCACGCGAAGCTTTTTAACAATGGGATAGGCTTAGCGTTTACTCGTACGGATTACTTTTTACGATCTGGTTGGTAATAAAAAAACCTCCGAGAACATTAGACCCATAAAACGGTGCTGTAAAATCCAAATGTCGAATACTGTCGATGACATTGGAGTCGACATTTTGTCGCACTTCTGATCATCTGATTCGAAGGACTATTCAGAAAACCTCGCTGAAATTTTGAATGACTCAGTTGGTTCGCAATTTAAAAGGTTTTGAGAAGTATCTAGCCTATTTAATAGTACTTGGAAGATCTCATTACCTAGTAATGTAAATATGTACGTATGATGGAATGTTCGCCAAGTAGAAATAAATTTTAATGTAAGTGTGATAGTATTTAGCATTTGTGAAATTGACTGCGAACCAAATAGCACTTCAATTTTTATTCGTTCGATGAGAGAAGCTCTTGTCACAATTGGCTTTTATATTGCTTTTAGCTTAGGTTTTATGTCTCCACTTTGTGTTTAAGGGGTTGCAATCAAGTGCTTCAGATATAAGAGACAGTACTTATATTGGTAATATAGAATTTATTGGAATTTGCCGAAAATGACTACTTTTGAGTCATACTACATTACGATTTCGAAGCTGAGGTCTCGGTTTCAAATCTCCGGTAAAGTGATATTGGATTTTTGTATTCACTATCAGCCCGGAGTCAGGAATTTGTGCTCGATATTGTGATACAATCACTCTCTATCACATCGTGGGACGGAACATACAGGGCGAAATGTGGGGGTCCTGGCAGCATGTCTGCCTACAAAAACTCACGACTGCCTATGAAAAGGATTTTGTATGTATGTAATGTATTCATGATAATCGCCATTAATTTACGTATTTGAAAAGTTATTATAGTTGCAAGCATATACAAGTTTTTGAATTCATTGCATTTTCAATACTTTTATTCATTCCACAGTTGTTGTAATTAGTAAAATTGTGTTTCAATAACAATAGAATTTGAAGATCGGTAATTGAAACAGCTTGTAATTAAAATGCATTAACTATATTTTATATTCGCTGTAAATTAAAATAGTATTCACATCAAATCAAATATCATATTCAAAACGGTAATAATTTGAACTTTTGGAAAGCTTTAATGACGTCGATGAAGTTACGAGATGATCTGTAATCATGTTTTATGAGCGGCCCAAGTTTCCTTTGACGAACGACCTGAGGGACGGGCCCTTGGCGAACTCCTTGTAATATACTATGCAGGGGCGCCTCGTTCAAACTATGTTAATGATTGAAAATTTACGTGGCGGGACGGGACGTGGCGTTTGGCGGGAACTTATATCTGTTCATTGTTGTAGACAAATCTTGACTTAAGTTGTTTATGTCTTAACATGTGTTTACGAGATACCCACTTAATATCTTACACAGTCAAGTTTGCTAGTTATGCTTAGTAGATTTTGCGCTCAGTTCGATCTTTCTATTCTAATACACACCCTCTGACACGTATTCGTTTTCCTCGCGTGTATCTTTTTAGACTATGTTATCCGTTTTGTTAAATATGTTTTAGTAACAAGCTTCAATTGAGTTTACACAATCAACTTTACTTACTTCAATCAAACTTATTTGTCCCATATATGATGACCACATCTATTTATTTCCATTCATTGGCAATTAACGTCTATGTGCGAATATTGAACACCGTTTAGTAGAGATGTTAGGATTTATTACATACAGCATTCTTATCAAACAAACTGTTTGTTCCAGGTGAAGGCCGAGGACCGCGGCGTGGAGCGCGCGGCGGCGCTGGCGGCGGACGAGCGCGTGCGCATAGCCGCCAGCGACACCATCGAGTCGCTGCTCGAAGCTGACTTCAGGCTCATCATCAACGACACAGAGTACTACGTCAAGAGCCCGCCACAGGTAATGTTTTTGAAAAGTATCATCATCAGCCCGTTGTAGTCCACTGCTGGACATAGGCCTCTCCCAAAGTATACCACAGAACCCGGTCTGCTGCTTTATGCATCCAGTCGTTGCCGGCAAACAGGGCAACAACAATTTTTGTTTATACAGGGTGATATTGACATGTGGTATTTAATTTAAACCACATGTTCCTTATCAACCCAGGTAAAATTTTACCAAGTTTGAATAAAAATTGCCTGATAGTTTTGTCAAAAATCGCGATTTCAGGTTTCAAGGCTTTTGATCTACCCCGATACATACCGAGTTTATTTACGGCTCAGGTAAGTTCCCGAACCGATCTAAAGTTCAGCTAAGCGGTAAAAATACTCCTATTTATATGGGATGCCTAAAAATTGTGGAAACCAAAATCACGATTTTTGACAAAAAATCTTTTCATGTTTTTTCAAATTATCTATCTATGTCATCTGGGGTAATGAGAGACATGTGGGTTAAATTAGGTGCCATGTGTCAGTATTATCCTGCATATTTCTTAATTACGCTATAACTAGTAGACAGATAACTAACTTAGGAAAGGTAACTTTAGTGTTGTAAGTTTTTGTTTGTTTTGTGTAACTGTCGTTGGTGTGTCTTATAAATGAGTAATAATAATAATAGGCAGATTTTCATGACATGTTCAGGTAATGCTCTGATTGATTCAGGACATGCGCCTCTAAAGTTTGGTATCGATTGGATTTATAGAAAAATAGAGCAATTTATTAAAATTAGGTGTAAAAAAAGCAATAATATTGAATTTCTTGTGCGAAGTTGCGTCAATCAACATGAAATGAAATCAATACAATTCAAACGAGTCTAAAACGGACGGACTTTTTATTGCTTCATTCGCCTCTTTCTCATTCAAGATGTGTCTATAGAATTATGTGTTGCGAGGAAATTGTATAAAGGCTGCCAGTGGAACAGCCATAAAACATGTATCGTGGGAGTCAATTACTTTTTATTCTTTGCGGTTTTCAATATTTCGTTATGTTTAAGTTGGAAATTCAGTGTAATCCATATAGATAACTCATTCCTAAGACATAACTGTCTCTCTCCTTTCGACCTAATTCAGCCTAAAATCATCTAAACTATTTTCTGTTTAAGAACAGCTGCCAGTTTAAACTAATCCCGTGTGGCTTTTAATGAAGTGGACAATCGGTCAAACAGCGCATGCTTTTGTTCTTCAAAACAAACAAGCGCGGAGCCACAATGGATATTTGCGCAGCCCCGATCTGTGTGCACTCGTCAAAGCGATTTAATTGGTTAGGACCGACGGCCACCGATCAAAATAGATGACTGGTGCTTAGCCGTGAATCAAATGCTGTTTTTTATGCGATTTGTGCATAGTACAAAGTATTGTTTTTTTATTTATTGGAAGTTCGACTGTTTGCCCAGTGGAAATGGTGACGCGTTTCCGTCCCACTCGGTGTTTAATTAACGAATGTTAAGTTTGTGGTTCGAGTAGTTGTTTGTTGTCCCAGTTGATTGATTTCAAATTTGGAATCCTGTTCATGTCTCTTTTAGTGTTACCTGTGCAAAAATTTCTTTGCTTTTTGGTTCAAATTGATTATATCCTTGTTTAGATAATTTCAAAATGTAAAATATGTTATTGCTGTCAAACTTATTACGTCAATATTTTATTATTTATTGTATAAATAATTACATACAAAATAAACAAAAAAAAAAAACAACATCACAAAGTCTCTTAATAAAGCTTTGATACACAATTTATCTTTGAAAATGAAATATTCCGAGAATATTTCCCAATACCGCATAGCAAGAGCTGAGATAAATGGGCCGCATACGTAACATTTTAGGTTTAAACATACAGTGCTGAGCATAATTTACCACCTATGCAGTACCATTACCCTTTCCATCCCAAACAATCCATTTGGCGGGGTGTACACTGCTGGTTTAATTAGGCGCGCTTTCCACCGGGCGGCGAGTAGAACCGCATTCGTTATCTTAATAGGCGATTATGCCGAACGTCGATGTATTGAACGTTATTTGAGAAAGGCTTTTGGTACGTACATTATAGAATAGGTGTATTTTTGGACTAATAAATTTTGAATTAGCCTGTTCTGTGTTTTGATACTAGTAATTCATACCACCCACAGAGGGAAATGTATTTTTAGTCCTGGGTTATTATACCTATGGGGATTTTCATTGTCACTTTACTCATAACTTACACGAATATTTGTTAATCACGTAAACTTGTTTTTCGTAGATTATGCTGATATACATTTTAGGAATCAAAAAAATCGTAATACCCCTGTAGAAAAATTAATACCCGCCCCCAAAGATTGACAGACCATTTTAATTGTTACCTTTATACCAACGACCCGGCACCACATTCAAAGCTTTTCTATCTCTCTCTTTTTCTCTTTCAGTAACCACACTAAAACCAGGATTGGACATAGACCTACAGGAAGGAATTTCTTAGCAACCTGTTGGAATCAAACTATGAAACTAGTGACAAAACCGTTGTATCAAATCATGTCCCGTACTCACGTTACTATGTTACGGCTGGGCAGTTGTGCAATTAATTCCAAGTGAATTACAATACTGCGGACGAGTAATGGCTGCTATTAATTTACTTGAGCACGTATCCTAATTACTGGCCGGTTGTATGTACCCCTACACGCTTTGTTCCATCTGTTAAGTTTTTTGGTTCAGCTACATTACGATTAATTTTATTGTGATTCTTCAAATTAATAAATATTGTGCGATCATATTTCTTTAAAAATGATTAACTAGCGGCCCGACCCGGTACATCTCTCGTGCATATACATATTGACTTTTGAAAATATTCTGTTGCCTATGATCAGGAATAATATAAAATTCTAATGGTTAAATATTTTTTTCAAATTGCTCCATTAGTTTCATAGCTTATTGAATGCAATCAAACGATAAATCTTTCCTCTTTACAATATTAGTATAGATTATTTATAATAATAATACAGTATAAACTTCATATTAAACATTACTTAAAGGTCTGCGTTATAAAAAAGTACTATGTTATTTTTATTTTCAAGTTTACTTGGTCGTGATGAAATGTCATTACGTTAACGATATTATAAAAGTGCAGTATGACCGTAAAATGTAAATGGATATTAGAAATTTCCTCATGAATAATTGAAACGTGAATAGTTTTCCACGGCGACGTCATTACTTTTCAGCGTACATTCTAATCTAGGGCATTAGTAGCAACCTTGGCTCATTTTAATCAATTTAACTGCGACGCAATTCACTTTCCTTGAGTGTTATTGTATTTTATGATGAATACTAAGTTTGATTATAACTAGCTGTGGTCAAAGGTATTCCTCATTCACTATACTTTTATTATAAAAATGTAATAATCAGTTTAAATATTGGTTAATATTTGTTTCGGTATTGGTTTTGTTGAAACTTGCAGCTTAGTTGACATTAAACTGCAACGCAATCGCAACGAGATAATAAAAATAGATTAATACATTTAATTAAATTTTTATACATTGAATTAATTTAAATACGATTTATTATATGGGGTATACGAACAGCTAGTACGATGTTGACCTGTAAGCCACTCAATGTCTTAATGTCTCCGCTATGCAATATAAGAAAAATATGGGCCACTATCAATCATGCAACAATTCCACTGCCTAATTTCCACCCATCCATCCATCAGCCAAAGGAATTCCACCGCTGAACGTAGGCCTTTCCTAATTATTTCCACAGTGACCTGTTGGAGGCAGCCTACATCCAGCGACGTCCCGCGACCTTTACCAGGCCTGATTTAGTGATGGGTTAAACTTAAATAAAACTTATAGATTGAATAAAACTATTATTTACGGATTTTATCGCGGATTTGGTTTAATTTTTACATTTTTTGACTTTCTGACGTTTCGATTACTTTACAGCTTTCATGGTCACGGGGCGGACTCTCTCTCTAAAGCTAATAGGATAATTGGCTAACTCTCATTTCTGAAGGCCGTGGCTCTCGATTTCAATAAGCTGACGCCTCACGCCGAGTGTCTAGCACTCCACTTAACCCAATTGCCTTGATTGACCCTCGAAGCTAAGTAAATATTTTATCCATTGTGGTATATTTGCTTCGTTTACCTGATGCAGTTCTTATCTTCATTAAATATTAATATTTGAATACACCCAACATTCACATACATAGCTCTGACTCCACACTAAGATCGAGTCTTGTGTCGTGGGTATCAGAAACTACAAGAGACTTTTCGGGCTCACAAACACCCATACCCTAAACAAATATCTGTGGTTCACACAAATATTTGTTCCCGTTCGGTAATCAAACTCCTTTCACAGCTGGCGTCTAACCAACCGCGCCATGGAGGCAGTTTGTATCAAAATGTCGCTGCAATGGACTTATAAATCTGTACCATCCATATAGAGCTATACCCTCCGCCCCCTTTTAATTGAACTCTTGGGTGTAGCTGAGTGAGATATCCTTATGCCTTGTACCTATTTTCTCTTCCTATCCCTTCTCCTTCGCGGTTCCTATCTGAATTGATGGCCCACGAACGCATCTATGAGCCAAGGATTGTAGATGTTTATGGGTGGTAAGGATTACTTACCATCAGGTGTCTTGTTTGTCATAACTATTGTATAAGAAAGGTCCTGCGCTCAGAAATGGGCGATTATGGGCCCATGCAGTTACTTCTCTAATCGATGCCATTATCTCGTCTGGCGTCTTGTTCTTAAGCAATTTACCTACATACGAAGTAAACTTTGTAGCTGATGATTTCGCGATATTCCGAGTTCGAAAAAACTAAGAGTTCTTCACGCAATGTTTTCAACAAAAAGTAAGCGATGATCGCATGTAGCTGTACTATAAAAACTTACTTATTGCTACACGAAATATGCGAGCAATTGCACGAGTTATAACGGCTTTGCTACAAAAAATTACAGATATAAATATGCCTCTGTTTCTGAAACAATTCTGCCTACCTCTTACGATCCTATTAGAATAAATAATACACCCGTTAAACTTAAGCCTTGCATACTACATACTGGCAAATATGTATTCTCACCAAACACTATTAAAGGATTTTATGATATTGTCAGGTTTAAACCGCCCTGCAGCTCAATTTGCGCTCGGAATTACCTCACTGAACAGTATGTAAAGTTCCCTAACTATGCAGTGTTAATACAACACAAGTTTACACGGCCGACACCTGTGTGGTGCGTTCGGTTTCACATTTGCATAAAATTCGTGTTATAACTCTGTAAGTGAAGTTGCAATTATATTTTGTTTATTTTACGGCGTTTAGGGCTTTGGACGATGGTGACGGTAATTAGTATTATACTTAATTAATATATGTTTTGTGTGTGAATGGAAAATATAAAGAGAAAATCTATCATGTCCTTAGTCTTGACGATAGTAAAATACAATATACATATTATATAAAATTTCACATTCCTAATTATTCTATAGATAATAATCGTAATAGGATGGGAGATTTGATAAGTTGTTAACTGCCAGTGAGATGATTGGTGGTTTCGTTGTACTAGTACCCGTGCCGTTTATTTCATATCTCACTTTAAATTAAGTTGCTTTTGTATTTGTAGAATTTTGCACTGTAATAATCTCATAGTTTGATTCCTGGCACTAGGAATCGTATTTTATCAAGAACTTACCTAAATAGTTTTTTTTAAATAATATGTATGTGTAAAATATTACTATAACCTTAAAATGTATGCACTGTACAAAGTGTACAAATACGCACCGTTGCCCACTACACCACGCGTCACTGGCTTGTGGCGTTCCACTAATTCATACAAAGCATTTTTTGCTTTAAACGTTCATAGCACGGTCATAGCACGCTAAGTTGCGCCGGGCTGCCTTTGCAGTTGATAAACACTTAAATAATTCGCCGGCGGTAGTTGAGTGGATGTGCCGGGTCTGAGCTCTGAGTGCGTCTGAGTGGGCAGCGGTTGGACTAATTAGAGGAGATTCGTTTGCCACACGGTTGAAATTTTAATTGTGGATCTTGACTCGACTCTTCTGTTTTAACGGACTAGTAAAAAGGTTTGTTTGTTTGTTGTTTAAAGACGAGTGTAATGTGTAATTTGTTGAGATTATTTAAGAATAAATCATTGAATTAAATAAAATATCTAGAACTTAACTCAAAATGTGTTACTTGGTACACAGACAAAAGCACACGAAAAGCAATAGCATGACAAGGTATATCACATTACACAGGCGAATTACAAACAAAAAACAAATAAAACCATACAACCTATTTATTATCTACGTTGCTATTTTTCAATAGCTTTGATATTATGATGTTGAATTAGTGTGTTACGTCGCTAAAGGATGTAGCAGTTAATGAACGTATTTGTGGTCATCCGTACTACTTGTATTTTACTTTAGATAAAGTATCTCGACAACTTCTCTTAAAAGTAATTTTAATAGTTGTAATAAATCGTCGTGGTTTTACTTTGATTTTGAGGATAAAAAAGATTACACTGAAATAAATCTATTTTTACGGAATTTATCACGATTTTTGTTTAATTTTCATTTTTTTTACTTGTGACAGTTCGATGACTTTGCAGCTTGATCACGGGTCGGACTGAGGTGTTAGTCATCAGCATCCACACATTACACAAATTAGCATTTTTAATTTCATGCGATCAAGACATATTCCAAAAGAACTTAATAGTTACAAATTGAGAGTAATTTAATAAAATGTTTAATTAAAACTAAGAAACTATTTTCACAAAACAAGTTTATTCCATTAACTCGGTTAGTTTAGTAATAGTACGAAGAAAATTCTTTACAAACTTTCAACCGTCGAGAGGCAAAGGTGAGAACTGTCGATTAACGAATGAAATATACCACGGCGCTTGCACTCTACATTACAGAGATTTAAACTTGAAAGTTACAATTTAACTTCATTTGAAGTGTACTGAATATAGTCGTTATAATTTTTCACTAATATTGGATAAAGTTGGGGTAGGGAACGATCATACTTTGATCATCGTGGTACTAAATACCATAAAAAAATAAAATAAAAAATAACCATAATTCTGAAATTTTAGTTTTGATTTTGAGATGGAGATCGATCGCACTTTGTTCAATTCTTGATAATCATTAATCTTCTCACATCAATGTAACCTGTGGTTGACATAATGTTCTTTATTTTTGTATGCATGTAGCATAATTATTTGGCTACATTACGATCGCCGGCCAGCCCTCAACTCTATCGGAAAACTTTAAATATACGTAATTATCACAGATCGAAAATTAACCTGATTTCCAAATGTGTATGTGGTTCGCCACACATTTTCATCAATTTATACAAAGCAATCGAACAGATAATTCATCCATTACAGTTATCTGCTCGTAAAGTAATTATCTGTGACGATAAATCTCAATAATTTACCAAAATTTACGGCAGCAGTGTCCGCATTAATTATTCAGTAACAAATGTCGCCTACTGAGCTCCCGCCGTCACCGTCTCTTCATTTACTTCCTACTGATAATATTTACCTCGTTCTCTGGAAGTTTAATCAGTTTTCGTGTTCTTAGCGAGTTTTCACGAAACAAAGACTTTATACTTTAATATAAGCAGACAGGCTTGTTTTGTTCTGTATTTCAGTTCTGTTTTGAAAGATGTTTATTCTTTACTGTTGTGTCGACATCTTTTTTTCACTGTGGGTAAATATGTTGGCTGAAATGGATGCAGTGCAGACATTGTCTGTACATATTATTCACCTCGTTTCTAATTATATGTTTGCAGTTCTGAAGTATGTGATCAAAATCACAGAAATAATCAAATACAAATATTTTAACTATTTGTATCAAATATGAAATACCAATGGAGATTACTAGATAAAACACACTATAAATACAATCCCGGAGCTTGTAGCTCATCCATCAAGCATTCCTAAAAAAGATTCCAATTAAAAACATGAGTATGATGGATGTCAGCGGCAAATCCATTGAAACTTTTCAGATATGACATGAGCGAGTAGTTTTTACCGAGTGTCAACATGACACGTGCGCCGGGCGCCGGATATTTTTACACAAAACTCTGAAATGAGTCGCTTTCAAATGATGCAGCAACAATATGCATGGCGCATTCTGTGGCTTGCAATATATTATCACGCCTGTTCGGCTCACTTAATGAGGAAATAATTCTATCTAATCATTTTATGGTTTTGGCAGTTAAATGGGACTTTTAATATATAGTTTTAATATAGAAATGTTTGAAAGAGAGCCAAATATGAGCATAAAGATACTTCTCACAAATAACTTTATACATACCTGTAACTCTGGCCGCAAGACATGACTATGCCGGACTGTTCAACAGACACACACAGGTCGAACGTCAAACGACTCGCCTACCAAAGTGTCATGATTTTTCCAGTCTATTCTATAGTGGACATTATCGGGGCTGACACAAAGATTCTTCCTTTAATTTATTTACTGAACACAAGTAAAGATTACATTGCAATAATATATTATCACGCCGTCTTGGCGCATGTGCGAAATTTTTCCAGACAATTATTTTATGATTCCGGAAGTGATATGTTAGTCGCATGTAGTTCACGTTTGATGTGAAATAATTTGTGTAGGGACTGGTGTATTTTATTTATATATTATGTTTGTAGTTTCTTTGGCGAATTTAAAGAAACAAAGAAAAGATAAGAAAGAAAATTTTCGTTTGCTTGTGTAAAATAAAGCGGGTCTCTGGAAACAGCATCGACTATAAAAGTGACTTCTGTAAAGATCGTTTTTCATGACGCTGTTCTTTGTTTCACAGAAATCTTAGAGAGTCTAGATTCGGTAAACTTACGAAGGGAATCAAATTTAGTCGTTCCCAATCTCGAGTAAAAAGAGGTGTTTCGTTTTCGGAAAAGTATCTTCTTTGGTCTTGAAATGAATGTTTAGCTTGTCGTTCATGTTGATTTTGCTGAGACAGTACCTTTTCTCTACATTTGTGTCATGTCATGTGAACTTATGGCGCTAAAAGGCTTCAAACAGATGTCAAGCCTACGAGTGCGATATTGGTATGAACATACGCTCACTAAACAACTCCGCAACGTCACCGGATCGCCGCCGTCCACGCGTGGACCACTCGGTGACAACTCGTCTTGCGTTGTTGCGCATTGAAAATTCACAAGCCCCGAATGAACAACATGTTACCATCGAGTGGACCACGCGAGGTCCACCCGTATTCCACCTGCGACAACGAGTGGGCCGCGAGCGACGAGGCGGCGCCGGTTGGGTCTAATGAGCGGTAACCTTATTTCTCCTCCATTTCGCCTGTTCTTCGGCATCCTCAATAGTAACACCATTGACCCTCATACCTTCCTACCTAACCCTTAAAATCTCATTAGTATACAATCAAACAATGCTCACCTCCCTCACAGCTCGTGTGAATCATTACATTGTCACCTGGCTGATTGATAGCATCCCCGAGGGCATCGCGCGCTGAAAACTAAAGGCCCAAGGCCGTTTGGATCCCCATTTACACAGCATCACTTGTAATCAATCACCGAAATTGAATCAATCCATCTCACCTTCCCGATCCAGGAACGAAACGGGTCAGCGAAGTTCCAAGCCGAATCATGCCCTCATAAATTTTAAAACGAAGTTTTCATTTTCCTTTTCTTTGGAGTTAAAGTTTGAATATAAGTTTAGGTGACGTAAGAAATGATTTAAGTGAACTATAATTGCGAATGCACGTTTTGAAAAGATTTAGAGAGTTTTAATAAGTATGAAGTTTTGACTTGCATCTTGATTAAAGTTGGTTTTAGTTTAAATTGAAGCACCCAAAGTAATGTCGTGCTTTTACATTAATCAACTTTATTACCAAATATTTGATAGTCCATTGCATATGCATCTTCCGTCATACTATGGAGACGACGAATTTCCGTGCTTTCCGGCGTTTTAGCTGTACCGACTGCTGGAATCAAGTATTACAACTCGCATAATAGGTCACATGAAATATAAGTATAACAATAAATTAATCCTTGGTAGTTTACAGTTGGCGACCCAGGCTGTAAAAGGTCTTTATCCCAGTTTATTTACCTCTTTAGTTCATTGTTTTGTCACCCGCTTTTCTGCGGAGGGAAGTGGACAAAAAATATTTCCAACTCCTATTATTTTATCTTAATTCATGTTTTCGTGTGTGTTGCTTGAGTTAAGTCTCAATAAGTGCTCTGTGTCATTAAAATGCATGCCGCTGTTGATCCTGG
The DNA here is from genome assembly GCA_030180105.1 of Hyles lineata. Taxonomy (NCBI): domain Eukaryota; kingdom Metazoa; phylum Arthropoda; class Insecta; order Lepidoptera; family Sphingidae; genus Hyles; species Hyles lineata. The sequence goes on along the minus strand of JARJEE010000002.1, from coordinate 4,081,045 downwards.
CTTACAGGGGTTGCAGTGGCGGGTATAAGGGCGGGACTTTCATACATTTTTTAACCATAAAATAGTAATCATTGGAAATAAGAATACTGTATCAGCCCATATACGTCCATATAGTCCACCACGCTGGCCTAGTGCGGGTTGGCACAACAAAACAAGAATACTACCAAAAACTAAATTAATTTAATTAGAATATATTATATCTATTTTTTTTGTAAATAGAGATAAAATACAATGTATTGACTTTGGCTAAGAGCTGTTGAATTGCCTACATGACCAATAAACGAATATCATTTTACTATAGAGCTCGAAGTTCCATACTGTTCTCCCAACTGCTGACATTCCGAATACCATTTATATACGAAAACCAATGCACAAATAATTTAACTAGTACGGGCGACATATTGTAATTAGTTACAGTTTGGGCACGCGCGAGATGGCTGTTAAATCGCAATTAATTCACCGCCACTGATATGTTACTTAATAGCCGCGCGGAACGTACTCACCGTTGTGGTTCATTGGGCGTGAAAAGGCAGTGGAAATGATTTCTATTATTTTGTCAATATGATTATTTTGCTGGTAGAATTATCCCTGGATGATTTATGTTTTAATTATATTTTTAAGAATCCATAATGGGCTGTAGTAATATGTTTTTCATTCGATGTAAACCGTCTGTAGTAATTATTTTTGTGTGGCAATAACCATTTATTATTATAAAAATATTTAGTGTTATTTTTCAGCTCATACCTAGTGCATGATATTGATGAGTTAAATAATTTGATAGAAAGCTCATTGTTTTGTCTCACATGAATAAGTTCATTTGTGAGTAACTAAAATAACACAAAAGCTTAATACCTATGTGATTTACGACACTAGGCCAGCGTACTGTCGATTGTAGAGTAGGCCCGTGCCCTGCAGTGGGACGTATATGGGCTGATACTAATACTGATTACGGCATATCAAGGTACATTATCGCTATGGACTTAGGTAAAAAAATCCAATTATCCCCTCTTATCCTATAAGCATAATGCCATGCTGTAGCGTGACCGCTAAGCCTCTCTTTGTCGGTAAAAAGCGGTGCGATATGAAAAGCTTTTTTCCCATTGTTAAAATACTCTTTTGAATGATTTGTTTGAAGTCGCGTCGCTTAACGAGCGGCATTGAGTTCGCATTCAAGGAAAATATCGTGTAATTAATGGTGTGTTGCTTGATGAATGTTTTGAGACAATAAATAGTCGTATAAATAACTGTCGCAGATTAAGTGATGCTTCACGTCAATGTTTGTGAGGATAATTGTGTTTCGGGTTAATAGCAAACAATGATTTTAAATGAATAATTATTATTTAATACGCTTTTTTAATGAACATTTCTTAGAAAATAAAACATATCTTGAATTTTTTGTCGCTCAAACTGCCCACGAGAAAGATTTGTAGAAATATTTAAATTTTCTAATAATAGAGATTCTATAGTAAATTGGGCATGTAGTTTACGAAGAGTTAAAGCGCAAATCAAACAGTAAACTATATTTAAACATGTTGCGCCGACATTTTGAAAGTGAGAAAATAAACTGGAAAAATAAGACTATAATAAAGACATTAATTTTAACCATCTCAACTTCGCAGCGGCTTTTAAACAAAATTTAATCATAACAAATGACCGATTCAGCGCTTGTACAAAATTCATAAATGTTTATCACGGAAGCCGCGGCAACTCCTGCGACGCGCCGCGCTATCACACGGTGCCATTAAAGAGCATAAAATATTCAACCACAAGCGTCGCCTCGAAATTGGACGAATGCTCTCGCTCAGGGCGGTTACTGTATATAAACGATACGAATTTCGAATGTTTGGATGTTCGACGTCCAGAATAAGATACAAGTTTTCCACTTCTAAAAATAAATAAATAACACCCATCAGTCACATACGTAGTCCTGACCCCACACTAAAATCAAGTCTTGTGTCGTGGGTATCACGAATTACGATAGACTTTTCGGTCTCACAAACACCCAGACCCAGAAAAAATATTTGTGGGCCGCACAAACATTTCTCTCGGTGCAGGGATCGAACCCGCGGCCTAACGTTTCACAGGCGGCGTCTAGCCCACTGCGCCACGGAGGCTGTCAAAAATAAAATCAATACTAAATAATAAAAATTAATACTATTCTCTATTATACTTATCATTTTCTCCGAACTTAGTCTATGGTTACGACGTACAATTGAGGATTCCACATTATGTGGAATATCTAGGCACATTAGTGAAGTTTTACGTACGGCGTCCGAACACTCGAAGTTTGTATCGTTTCATAGAGTAACACCTGGAGGTGTCACCGGATGCTGTGGCCTTGTGATGCGATTTTGATATACCATGCACTTAGCCTACGCATGCATGTGTGTTTAGAATGATGACGTCAAGATGTTGAATATGATATGATAAGAAAGGAAAGAAAGAGAAATACGGAATATGTTTTCCATTGATAGTGATTCGGGTTCGAAGCTATGGGGAGTGATCACTATTGGCGCAGTTATCTTGTGACCCTTCATGCGTTATTTTGACTGCCGTGTTCATTTGTACTCATATATCAGTTATAATTTTAGAGAATTTTCTTAAGTTAGGCTTTCTCTAAATATAAATAACAAATAAAGTTTTTGTTCATTTTATATAGGTAAGACGTTTCGAGACAACCTAGACTGAGATAAGAAATTCTCTAAGGAATGCTTATCTCTAAATGTTTAGTTTTATTGCCAGATTTTAATGTCTCTGAAGAAATAAGTGTTACATATCACACAGTTAATGGCCGCCAGGAGAAATAATTTATATTGGTAAAAAAACCTTTTACTGATAAAACTGAAAAAGTAACGAGACTCATTTACAATTCAAAATAGCAACGTAAGCTTTGAACATTTTTATTGGCTGTAATGAACGTGATTGATACTGCTGGAGTGTTGGAAATATCGCAAAATAAGCTTTACTTGTGTCCAGTAAATAAAGGATAGAAATATTTTTTGTAGCTGCTCGGATTACGACCACCATAGAAAAGACTGGAAAATTTGTCATAGCGACACTTGTAGGTGAGTCATTTCACGTTCCGCCTGATGATATCTGGTATATGCAGCTTGGCACAGTTTGTTTCTTCTGGTGAGAGATAAATTTAGGTATGTGTAATAAAATCAGTGGAATGCCAAGCATTGTCTTGTAAATTATGGTGTTGTTTGGTTTTGCTACTGTTCACGAGCGGTCGTATCGCTTATCATCAGGCGAATGGCATGCTCGTCTCGCCATTCATTGCAATAAAAAACACTTGTAGGTATTTGTCAGAGTCAACTTGTTCCCAAGATTAAGCTCCAAGCAGTGTTCGATTTCCGTCATTTTCAACTTTAAACTATAAATTAAAGGTCCCATTTATCTGCCAAAACCGTAAAATAATTATCTAGAATAATTTTCTCATTACACGAGCCGAACAGGCGTGATAATATATTGCAAGCCGCAGAGTGCGCCATACACATTGTTGCTGCACCATTCGAAATCGGTTCAATTTGCCGCTTTGTGTAAAAATATCCGGCGCTCAGCGCACGTGTCGTGTTGACACTCTGTAAATATGACACTACTCGGTCCTGTCGTATCTGAAAAGTTTCAATGGCAAAATCTGCCGCTGACATTTACTACTATAAAATATTATTTTAGCAAAAACTGTGTAAGCACCCAAACATGATGATACCTAAAAATTCTAAAAAAATATGTATTGTAATTTGTTGCTTTGAGTCTGTTATCAGTAAGACTATAACTTGGCTTCGTTTTCGGTCCCAATCTGAATATACTCTGTATGTCTAGTAGTTGAAGTTATACATTCGCGTTAAGGCTGAAATTATCAAGATGTCAGGCCGGGTACAGCCGATGTCAATTCTCTGTTAATCTATGCATCCTTCGTGCATATTACATGAGACTGGTGGGTTGTGCGCAAACAAATTGTCTTGTTCGCAACCGCAGAATGAAATTGGAACTACTATGGATGTAATATGTCTCAGTGTTTACTCTCCCGATATTAATGTGCTTCTGTTTTGGATTATTATGGTTATAATTATATTAGGGGTTGATGTTAACGTCGCTCCTCGTGATGCAGGAGTTGAGGGAGCACTGTATTTGGAGCTTTGATTTAATAGTAAAATCCAAACCCCGAAAGAAGATGTAAACAAAGAAATTTTCCATGTTTAAGTTTTAAAAGGATTATAGAACAAACTTATAAAAAGTTTGATACGGACTGTTACGCTACTTGCTCTTGTTCAGCAGTAAACATTTTTTGCCTGAGGATCTAATGCCAATTGGATTAATCTACGCAAAACAATGAGTAAAAACCAATCACATGCTTTCCTTCCAGGAACGACTCAGCAGTGAAGAGGTAACGCGCCTCAGTGACGTGAGGAACTTGGTGAACCAGCTGTACGAGGCCCTGAACGTACGCGAACACCAGATCAGGAAGGAGCGCGAGCTCAGGGCACAGCTAGAGAAATTATCCACTGAACTGCAACCGCTCGAGGAGGTAACAATTATTGTTCAGTTTCTACAGGAGAATGCCCATTTTACTATGACACTTAGTATCGATGCGATTATTTTTGTCCCTCGATGCAACTTACTTTTTTGTGTAGGGTATGTTTTCAATAAATATAAACATAATTGCGACCCAGGCTCGTAGTTCTTGGAGAAATTAACTTGAAGTTCAATAAAAATAAAAAAAATGCCTTCAGCTCTGTAAACAAAATGTGATGATCATTATGTTATTTTATAAAAATCTGTCATCCGTCAAAACAAGAAAACGTTTAAGGACAATCCATAAAAATGCTATATAAACTCACGCCTATTTCCCAGAAGGGGTAGGCAGAGGTGTCAATGACAACCACATTTCGCCTTGTATGTTCCGTCCCACGATGTGATGGGTGGCGAGCCTAACGCAAAAAATGCTCTAATATATTTTAAACAGTATCGGTGTCGGGATCTACGATATTTATTACTGATTCTATGAATGGGCATTCTCTTTTGTCTATCTTTTAAATTTCGCGTCACAAAGGAGTGACATTATTTACTTTCAAGATATACTTCTAGATGACGTCCATCATCTTTTATCGACAAATAAATGAGCAGCACATAGAGAATTTCAGATGCATTGCTGGTATTTGAAAATGAAAGAAGAAGGGATCAGGGCGAGATTGGTAAATATAGGGTTCTTGTTCTTTTTAATAATGGATGGCTCCCCCGTAGTATTGGGGATGTTGGAAATTAAAAAAGGCTCTAACCAAATAATTATAAAATTAGCTAACAATGTAAATAATGACAGACAGATACTACACATAATATAGGGTTGTAGGAAGATGATGTCATTGATCAAACGAAATCTTATAACAATTCTTATTCACCTGTCATGTTGCTTTTTTGTAATTCAGTCGTACCACTTCTACCGAGCCAGTTTATTTATGCTTTAGTCCGCTAACGCTGGTTTAAATTAATTAAGGTGAGCATCTTAAACTTAAGCGTCCACTTTACATCCTTGTCAAATAGTCTACAGTTGTTTGTTAGAAACAGAAGTAAAGTCTCTTAGCGGCAATTCTAAGCTTTATTTGCCATGTCCCGTTCTGCAGACCAAGTCTAAACTAACTTTGTAAGGCACTAAATGAGTTTGTGAAGGAAAAACTGTGTTCGTTAACAAAGTTCTTACTCTATTAAATAACATTTTTAATCTTGGAAAGCGGAAATAGTTTTGATTGCTATTATTTAAGATCGTACTTAAAATTCATCGGTTCCACAAAAAAGTTGCAAATAATATTCAATATCGTGTTTTCGGTCTAAAATAAGCCAGGAAAATATGTGAGATTAAAATTCAGAAACACAATGATAATCGTCATCATAAAAAAATAAGCAAATTGCGAAATAGCTCTACTATATTAGCTAAATGTGAAAACCTAAAATTCCATTCCCAATTGGCAATCTACCTTCTCTACGTTTAATGACAAACCATTTTATAATTAACTATTTAACATCCTTTGGGTATTTATAAAGAAACGATGTTTTGCTTTACTGCTTAGGTATAAAAAGCTCATAAACTCTGTACAGTTTATTGCGAGGATGTTCACAAAACAATTATGGTTGCTCCGCGTGCTTGCTAAGTTATTAAAGAAGCTGCTTTAGCGTTCCTTTTGACTCCTAACTCGTTTTGAACTAGTTGATACTGAGAACACACGGAGTTTAATATAATATTTTTTTACATCTATTTTATGTTCCTGGGTCCTTCCGCCGTAGTGTGAAGAGGCATTTTAGCGGGCCGGCATAATTGTATCGATTGGCATAGGGAAAATCATTTCCTTTTTCTTATCCTGTTCTTTTGCAAACTCAAATCTGTCATTCCTTACTGTATCTACTACTGTTATCTGAAATTACTTCCAATCTTAGATTGGCCAGACATATAGCAGATCTATGTATGTATACTACGAGTACGAATATAAAATAATATTTTACCATAGTACCGTGAATACTAACTAACTAACAAGTGTTTTTTTATACGCACATGTTTCAGAATATCCAATTTGACTGACACAGGTGGGAAGCATTTGCACCGATAATAAAACACAACGACCAATACGTTTGTCTGTGATTTATAGGATTGTATAAATTTTATGACGAACTAAAAAACCGTAGTACGAATTTATTTAATTATTTATTTATTAAATTTAGGTTCTCTAACGATACATACATAATTTGTTTAGGCTTTAAACAAAAAAAAAACATTCCGGTTTTATAAATAGCTTTGTCATATTCTGAATATAAGCGCGATTACTTACCAATTTTCTTTTGATTAGACATGAACCAGCATTCAGTTTTTCTCCATTTTCTACCATTTTTTTATTCTTTGTATTCAGTATAGGTATAGTCGATTTATTAATACCAAGTAATGCAATCGAAGGTCGAGCCAGCGGCAGACATTTCCGATTCTTTGAACTTATGTGCCTAACTGTTTTAATAGGTCTAAAGAAATTGCCAGATATATTTTAACCGCCGTTTATACTTTTTATGTGTAAATATAATGTTATTTAGATTTTTCTGTGTGCATTAAACAGTAAATAATTATTTTGCAGAAGCGCATGGCCCTGGAAGTGGAGACGTCACGCAAGACGTCAGCGCTGACGTGGGTGGGTCTCGGGCTGATGGGCGTTCAGTTCGGCGTGCTGGCGCGGCTCACCTGGTGGGAGTACTCCTGGGACATCATGGAACCGGTCACATACTTCGTCACATATGGAACCGCGATGGCCGCGTACGCTTACTTCGTGCTTACTAAACAGGTGAGGTGGTATAACTATTTTTAAAACGAGATCTCCCACTAAGTCTACACGAAGCCTTAAGACTCTAAAAAGAGCATTATATTCATATGTCCATATGTTTTTTTTTATAAAGGATGTTTTCGATGTAAATTAAAATAGATCTAACAGTGATAATATTATATTTACGGTTGCAATAAGTGTTTCTTATATTGGGTATCAGATACTTCGTGGTGCTTTTTATTCCCATGACGCAGAAACTTTTACCAAATATGTACATCCCAAAACTGTTTCCATGTAAACATAAACCGTAGGTAATATTTTATTAAATGAACGTATTGCAGGAATACGTTCTACCAGATGTGAAGGACCGACAGCACTTGCTTACGTTGCACAAGAAGGCGAAAAAGATCGGCTTGGACATCAACCAATATAATAATCTTAAAGATGAGGTAAGCAGTCAATTGAACCATTTAAAGACAAGTGACTTTGTAAATAGTTTAGGTTAGATTTAGATGTACATGTTAAAACAATTACGACAGGCCAGAACTGACCGGAATTACTGAAATACTTCATTGGTAATAATTTTTTGTAAATGCCTTATTAGTACAATAAAATTTGGTGGTTTGAAGGGATCCCTATACGATTGACAAAAACCACTTACGGTGCTGAAATACAAAATTCATATTCCATTCAGAGAATATAACTAACTGATATTACAATACCATTCTAACTTGAGTTTGTGTATATTAATCGTGAATTTTTGATATTACAGATAGATAAATTAGAAAAGGACCTAGCCCGTCTCCGAGACCCGTTGCAAATCCATCTTCCGTCCTCGTACGTAGAGAAGGGCGACGACAAACGCTCCCCACTCACTAAGATTAAGGACATGCTCGAGGAAACCAGCAAGAAAATGAAGATCACGTAATATTGGCTCAAATAACCGCGGAGCTTCCACTCATCGGGGCAACGCCATCTTCTGTTGTTAAGGGTAAACGCTTGTTGATAATATTGCCACTGCTTATGTGTAGATGGCAGCACGTTGGAAACACACTTGTATCTGAACATTAGCTTGATATTTGGTCATATTATATTATTTAATTATTTTATTGGTTACAATTTTATTATTTTAAAAATATTTTTAATACCTGCAGGGTTTTTGTTATGTATTTTCGATGTAATATTTTGAAATTTTAACAAAATGTGCCTTCCAATGTTTGGCTGTACGTTTTCACATAAGCAATTGATTAATCAGTTTTGTAAAAGTATTCATTGTATAGTCTCTGTTTGAATGTAACTAGATTTTTTTATGAATAATATATTTAAACGTTCGGCACAAAAGCACAGATAAAAAATATTAAGCTTTAGTGTGTAAATTAATAGATAAAAATCGGAACTAGGAAAATTGTTAATCTTATCTTGCCAAGAATAAACTCAAGGTTAGTAAAATTTTTAGTTACATAATATATTATAATATTTAAACATATATATCTTTCATTTAGGAATTTTAAAATATGCTCATTGAATTTGTTTCCTATTTTATTTTAAGTTTAAGTTAAAATGATGAATTTTAATCATGCGATGTTACTATATTCATGAAGCTCAGATTTAGTGATTTTTTGGAATATTAAATGACATTTGGAAGAAGATTTTTTTTAAATTTGATTAATTTAATTATTTTAGATTTTATTTCAATTTTATCGAAAGAAAAGTACATGTAAGCAGTACGATTTGTCGTCACTGTAAGACTAATTAATAAGTGCAATATTTAAAGAATGATTTTAATAGCGTCGGTGCCAATGCGGAATAGACTGTTGTCAATAGAAGTCCAATAAAAAAGGAATTATTTATGAAAAATAATGTAATAATTAATTTTATGTTCTTGAACATAGTGTAATTTGTAAAGTCTAGTCTACCTTTTCACTATCAAAGTTATTCAAACTATGATTAATTAGGGCAATTTGATTTTAGGACTATCGTAAAGAATGCTTTATTTAAACCAAATCGAAAGTCTTATTATTACTTTGGTAAAGTATTATTATCCTATATGTCAATCGTAATTTTATATCGCCAGATTCTCTTGTGTTTTATTAAAATTATTAATAAATATGGTGTGAGTATTAATTGTGAAATTTGCGTTTAGTTATTGCTTGATAATTTAAAAATATTCTAAAATTCTGAATGATAGCTGCATGCTATTATAAAATCGATATCTCAGCAAATAAGTTATTATTCGTTGAGATACTTTCTGTTCTAATATTTTATAGGAAAAAACTATAATGAATCGAAATTCGAGTCGATTATGAATTAATCGACTATGAAAAATCGATTCTTATTTACATCAAATATTGTTTTTTTTTTGTTTTACTGCGTTTTATTATTTTTATGTATGATTTGTATTATGTATCCCCATGTTTTACATTTTAGTTTTCGTGCCCCCTTTGCTATTAATGTTCAACAGATCTGCACAACTGTAAACGTTGGTGCTTTATTGTCGAGAGTTGTATTGTACGTTTTATCATAGATATAGTTTTATTAATTGAGGCTTTGTTTGAATGTAAATGTAGATGTTTTGTTCAATTCCTATTAAAGTTGTAGAGAGTCGAACGTTTTTTCTTTTCATTAACTTAACATGTCATCATAATACTAATACGTTTTTAATAGCAAAAAAATGACTAATTTTAATCTTAATAGCACGCTAAATATTTTAATTGGCAAGATGGCAAGTATTTAAATGACGTTATTTATACGTTTTTTTTGTAAATTGGTGCGTGGTTGAAAACTTCTATGAATTCAAGTTTTTATACAAACTTTAGACCCAGAATAAGTTCTGACTACCAAATAATAGAGTCATGTTATCGAATAAACGATACTTGAACAACCTTATTTATAATGTGTTTTTATGCCAATAATATCCAACATAATTATGCCATTTTGTATGTAACAAACCGATATGCTATTTATATACAAAAAGGAATACAACAAGCTTAAAAATGTTTTATAAGAATGATGATTTAGTTAGAAACAATGAATTATAATATAACTGTAATAAAAATTGCAGTAGGATAAATATTGGCTGTGAAATTAATGTGACCGTGCATTTTTCAGGCTGCATGAAATAATGAATATAAAATAAAACCTACTGATAACGTTTATTAGGTAATATTATATAAAATAAATGAGAAATAAACATTTATATATTGGCTTTTGGGCTATATCCTGCGTAAGTCGTCGACAATTTGTCATGATACTATGATTTGTATTAGACGTAATTTGATCGTAAGCTTTTATGTGCTGTGCATGCCATTATGTCCACGCTATCACGTATTCATAATCTGTGTTATATGGTTAAATTGAAAATTATGTATCGTCTTTTAGTTCAATGCATATTGGTAATCTTTTGAATCATATTTATGATTTAATTACTCGTGGTTTAACCCCTAAAAATATTTGTTGTTGAAAGTTCTTTTTATGCAATAAAATATTATGTATTTTTTCGCCAAAAGATTTGATGTAAGCACAAAAAAAAAATCTTTTGAATGGTGATGAAAAAAAACATATTTGTTCAGACGGATAAGTGGATATTCGTATAAGGTATTTTTTCTGTCCTGAATTTCGCTCTTTTCCTCTAGTTTAATTCTAATGACATTGTAATATTATTAAATTATTTTGCTACTCTATTGATTAGAAACCACTAAAGCTATTTCTAAGTTTAAGGTATTACTCGATTCACGCTATACTAATACTCTATGGCAAAAATATGTTTCGCATAAATCTCGGGCATAATTAGACATTTAATTGTTATGAATCTTCGAGGTTCAACTTAATCTTAAATACTTGTACGAATGTATTCGGTGAACGTTTTTGTCTTCAATGGAATATGTATGTAACCATTATAGACAGATCTGTTCAGCCTATTGTGAATCTTAGAGCCTTAACGATACGGTCTAAAATTCTTTGTAAATAACCGTTGTAATATAAGAACGCACATAATTATTCGCTCAATATAGGCTTTCTCTTGTGATTTGCTGGTTTGCCTTTTAGAATCTTTCTATGTAACGTTTCTATATATTAAAATAGACACTTTTATATACATTAGCGTTAAGAAGCGAGGCTTCAGTTGTAATTAAAGTTTATTTACTGTAGTACATATTTTTCGATGCCTAAGTTTAGTATTTATGTTTCGTCACTAGTTGCAAGTCTGCAACGTCTAGTATTAGTTGTAGTCGTATGACTAGTTGATCCGTTGTTATTGATACTGGTACTAGGGTACTGAGATTAGTTGTTACTAGTGAGTTTTCGACAATGTTGATGGATCATAGACAGCGGCGGCGCAAGAATAACACTTTGTATGGGCGAGGACATTTTGCGAGTTTTTGGTACTTACCGCGATTTATTTATTTCACACTGAGTCTATATGGTGACAAAAATGTTCATTCGATTTCACAGAACCTAGTAATTCAAACTATAAATATAAAGCTAATATACTTTTTATAAATAATAGTACGACTTAAAGGGGTTCTACGCGCTCGTTTCTAGCGCCGCCTCTGTTCATAATGTTTTGTGTTCGTTTAAGGAAACGTATAGAATGAGCTTGAGATATTTACGAGAATGTAATGATAGAGTCCTTTATAAAGTTGTAATGTTCATTTTTAAGGTTGTGCACACTAATGACAACAAAAACGTGTTAGAAAAATCGAAAAAAATCTGCAATGACATTTTGAAGCGTTTTTGTTTATAGTGTGTATCGCCCTAACTTTAGTAAAATTATTTATCAAAATATTTTAAATTATAATTATACAACTGCATTTTCTATGTTTAATATTTGTTTTATTCCTAGGAAATCTGTAACCGATATGCGCATTGTTTCATAATGTAAGAAGCAGACGCTTGTGATCGATTCTGAAGTTAGCATCAACGTATTGCAAACTTTAATTATAATAAAACGTAAATCATCTCTACCTACGTTATGCACAGATATATTTTTTTATTTGTCACTTTTCTAAAGTTTTCGATCAAGGTCGACTGTTGTATGCTCAAACTGAGCAAAGAAGACAAAAAAATTGAGATGAAAATTAGGTTTATAAACTTTCTATGAATAAAGGTCTTATGAGATTATTAATGTTGCGGGTTAAATAAGACATGTAGATCTGGATGTAAATATGAGCCTGCTATACTAAAAAAAACAAAAACATAAAAAAAACACTAAAACGGTGAGGGAAAACATCGCGAGGAAACCAGCATACCATAGCGTTTTATAAGAATTTCTATAGTATGTAAGTCCGCCAACCCGCACTAGGCCAGCGTGGTGGACTATATGGCCTAGCCACTCTCAATCGTACTGTCGATTGTAGAGTAGACCCGTGCCCTGCAGTGGGACGTATATGGGCTGATACAGATAAAGATACTAAAAAATCCTGCGATAGCGACATTATACAATTGATCGTGTATCAATCCAATGTGATTGTACCGGTTTCCAAACAGTACAGCTTATTTGTGTAGGTAATTATGTCACTGGTGATTCTCTATTCTTTTTTTTAACTGGACCGGTATAGTGACTGCACTGCACCTGATGGTAAGCGCAAATGCCGTACAGACAGAGTATCGAATGGCATCAGACGGCGGTCCCATGCCATTCGATACAATTATGCGGCTAGTTGCTTCTTCACAATACGGTGTAAGGACCCAGGATTATAGGATTGAAGGAGCACGTGTGAAAGAAACCAATTTAACAGCTTGACGATGCGGCTCAAAAAATGATTTGCGAACCTATTTGAAATGAACTTGACCTACAGTGTGCAAAAAGTCATATGTCATAGTCTCTATCGGCTTTTTTGTTTATTTCACTATTATCTTCATATTCCAACGCAGTGATTGCTATTTCAGAATCGTTTATTTCGTTTGTAAATTTCACAATTGTGTAGTTAGGATATTTAAATGTAAAATTGTATCTATTTAGACTAATTAATTTAACCACGATACTAACTTTCCTGTTATTCACTAAATTGAGATTGCCAAAATTACCTTCCAATTAATAAGATTTTCTTGTTAACTTTGTTATTAGTAGTATAAGGAGAACAGTGTTGCAACTTCCACATTTTGTCACAAATTAGTTCACAAGTCAAATTATAAGCCTATACTTCAATTTTTATTAATTTATTGTAGTCTATGTTTTTTAATGAAGTATTTTTTTTTTCGTAACATAAAAGGTCTATTGAACTTTATGTTGCCAACTTCAAAAAAGTATTTATTAATTTTAAAAATTTCAATATTTTTCCCCGAAATTGCGGCACTGTATCTCCAGGTGTGACGGTTTCACTCCATAACATCGGGGGTGGTGGTGGTTCGGGAGCGCGTCGGTACCGGGACTCAGGCACAAACATACAACCCGACTCCTTGTAACAGTTACTATTTTGCATTTTGTTAATATTTACAGTCGTGTTGTTCGAATAAATTTTCCAAAAAAATAGCTTTTTTGTTTGATTTTATGTCTTGTACAACCTACGTACTATTACATTTTTGTCCCGCTTTGTTACCACAATGTCTATCTAAAACCACGTAAGTATATGTAGTTACAACTTAACATTTAAGTCTGTATAAAAATCCTGATGTTCGCCATAGTCACGAATGACCACTAGAAAAGCACACTAACATTTTTTTTCTGAAATAAATTGGGATGATACTGCCAGTTAAACACTTAACACTTTATAAATACATTTATTTCGAAATACATTATACAGATGCACTAAAATACTGTCTTTGTTCAGGGGATCGGGGGAGGAGTCCAAGTGTTATGTTTTATCATTCTCTAGCGCTTCTGACGGCGATAAAGGCTTGGAGCCGAACGGATATAAATCAATACTTTGTACATGAGCCCGGACAGATATGCCAGGCGGTATGCCAAAATAGTCTTTGCCAATATTGCGTATAATAGTCGTGCCGGGCCTATTATTACGATTAATAAAACCTACAGCGTCTGTGTCGGACTGCGGCTTATAACTGCCGTCGTCAGTATATTGCGTCGTCTGGAAAGGCTTAAGTGGGACATAAGGTTGCTTCTGTGGTCTATATGGCTTGGTAGGTCGCGCCGGCTTGCCTGCAAGTTAATCAATTCTAAGTTCTCTCATTGTGCTCTGTGCGTTGCGGTGCCGTAAGGTGTTGGTGTAATAAAAACCAATTTGGTTGTGAATAATTTATTGCGTCCAAGCGTTTTTGGTCTATAATATTGTGCGCTCGTCGAGTTTCATGCAAGATTGTGTGTGATCTTGATCGCATATGGCTTATGCTTCTTATTTTCTCTCTAAAGCAAAAGAAGGTTGAAGAATACGTTAGTTAGCCCATAACCGTAGCAAATTTTTATATAATACACATTTCGGTTTGCATTTTGCCTCTGAAGTGTTAATTTAAAAGGTAGATAAAATATTAGATTTAAAATGAAATAAATACAAAAACTTTGTAGCTTTACCTATCAATCAGACATGCATTCAACACACAATCAGCCAATCAGTATTTCATCAATCCATACAACCTTAAATTTGATACAAGCGGTACCTATGTAACTTTAAAAAATCAGAGACAAAATCCCGCTTCTAAATTTAAAAATTCAGTCCTCGTAAAACAAGATCACTAACATCAATCATCAAATCCGTGCTATGCATCACCTGGTCCTTTGGTCGGGCCGCCAAAACTAGACGCGTCTTCGTCCACGTAGCCCAAGTCTTCTCCGGGTGGGCTGAACGGAGGGGGGTTGTACGCAGCCTCGCTAGCGATGTTGCTGACGTCACCGGTTTCCGAGCTCGTGATTGGCCCAGGCGGACTGTCTGGTCGCTCACTATCGCTCACTTGAAAAGGCGGTGGTTTAACGTGTCCTGACGCTGCTGTGCCTTCAGGACCTGTGGGCAGATTCAGTTATGACTCAAATCGAACAATACTCAATTAAATAAATTGCTTATTATTGACAACTCATATGTTTCCTATTTACTTTTAGCAGACTTTTTTATGATAGTTGGAAATGTAATCACTGAATTAAAGTGGCTATTTATGGTCGACATGAATGAGTTTAATAAACCAGATAAAGCAATATAGTTATTATCTCATCTCGTAATGCTCTAAAAGTGAATTGAGATGTATGTAATTATACTATTATTCTATTGTTGTTCATTTTGTGGTAATATGCATGAGAAGCACATATTCAATTCAAACAAGTGCACATTAACTTATTTAAACCGACATAAATTATTTAACACAATGATTACCTCATAAAAGTATACAAAAGCGTATATTATGTGAACGAAACGGTCGTGATTTAGAACCAGTCATATACCATAGACTATTCAAAATATTGTCTATTACTGTACTCAATGGATGTTTACTATCCACAAGAATCTTGAAGGTATGAGGAATAGATGAACGGATTATTCGCGTGTGCTGGATTTACCTGTCCGTTTTCTAAAAGGTTGGAAAGAAACAAGAACAAGACGGCCTGATGGCCAATTGGGACTTGGCTGTGTCCCTGACTTGCAGATGCCCGACAGAGGTGACATCGGGCGCGCCGCTATCTCTTCAGGGAAAAAATGGCCTGCCCTACTTAAACACAGATAGCCGAAAATCAAATTATGAGCCAAATGCATACACAAAAACAGTGTTTAGCCGACCCCACATATGGGATGAGGATAGCTGGATTAAAAGATTTTCCCGCCAGGAACCCACTGCAACTCCTCTAAGAATAGGTTGTATGTAGTTTACGAATAGGCAGTAGCACAAAAACTGTGTTTAGCTGACCCCATTTACATGTGGCATGAGAACAGCTGGATTGAGAGATTATTCCGCCAGGAACCCACCACTGCAACTCCTTTAAGAATAGGTTGTATGTAGCATACGAATAGACGGTAATATGTGAGATAACAATGAAGAAGTTACCTTTAAACACGTCGTCAGAGCTGGCCTCTCCCGGCGCGGGTCCCGACGAGTATCCCCCAGGACCCGGGTTAATGAACGTGGGATCGTAAGCGCTGGGAATGGTGGGGAAGTACGGTGGGATTACGTCTTTGTTGTTCTTTATTATCCGGTAGCCGATGCCCGGGCCTGCTATGTAGTTGACCGTTCTGGTAAAAAAGAATAGCAAATTAATGGTATTATTTAAATACATGTAATAGATACCAATTGAAATGAAAATAAAACATGAGTTATTTTTACTTCCTTAATTTGGTTAATTTCCGTTATGATTTTTTTGGACTGGAGAGTAAACAATTTAAAAATACCGTTACCTCTGAACTCCTTTGTCATCTAAAAACGTGTATGACCCACGCACGTTTCCTTGAGAATCACTACTTTCTGTTCTTCTTTGGTCAGGTCCCGCTGATATAAACCTGTAGATAATTATTTAATGACATTTTATTCTGAATCTCTACTTAAAAAATCCTGAATTAATATTTGATTACATAATGTCTAGTAAAATGAAATTATTTATGTATTTTTCTGTCAGCCAGTTGCTGGTCTGCAAAACTTAACAAAATATTGACCTTTGTCTAGAAGATATTGTTTTGTTTTAAATTATGTAAATAGATTTTTCTTTGGATATTTTACCAACAGAACGTATTTTTGCCCTCTCCAATTTCAATCTAATTAACCTGTAAGAGCCATCAAGTCCCCTCTGCACAGCGGTGCGTCCTCTCGCCTTAGTCTCTCCTCTAACTAGTGGTGCTCGGTGAAAGGGCGACCCGATTACACTGGGATTGTCGGGATGAGCTGAGGACACGTGGAACCCGGTGTCCCGACCAGCTATGTAGGAGACGTCGTGACGCTCGCCAACGTCGTCAACGAAGGAGTAGTGTCCTGTGGGAATATGCATGGATTCATTTTTCATCTTTGCTCTAATTTAAGTTTTAATAACGATGATTGTTTTTTCCGTACGTTGAATTGGTCTCACAAGATTTTTCAATCATTAAATAATTATAGATCAACTCTTGTTTCTCCATGAGTCATGAATTTTATTTTCCAAATAATAAAAATATTATATTTCAGTGTAAAAAATGGTTACCATCAGTAACGTATTTATCAATAATTATTCAAGACTTTTAGTTTCTATAAACACCAGTCTCAAAACAAAAACAAAACATAAAAATATTTAAACCTCTCAGTTGTATTCTTTTACAATTAATTTCTGCTCTTGTTTCAGGCAATTAACTAGTAATCATACAAACCTTTAACGTCTCCTCTGCTATCAGCGTTTTCATTCTTGGAGTATGTCCTAGTATCGAAATTGAACGCGTAGCTCGGGTCCTCATTGGGGTCCGCGTAGGGATCGTCCTTAGTGCCGATTGGGCCACGAGGCCGCTGGTCTAAATCTAACTTCCTATGGATATTGGGACCTTTCGCTCGGAACCTGATGGAACATTAGGTAATTACAAACGTTGATAATTATTATTTATTTATTCCAGGCTAATATTTTAACTATGCGCCCAGTATTAGTAAATTACAACACATAACTTAAATTTAATACAGGTACACATAGAATAAGTATATAAAATATTTAATATATCCTAGTGCCCAGAGATATTTGGAACTCATAGTCATTATGGCCCGAAGGCCCTTTTAGAAAACATAATTGTATAACCCGCTACAGCCCAAGTTGTGATGATGTGTTGCGATAGTCCACAGATGCTTTTACAATTAAAATTACTGACCTATCTTTTGTTCTTTGAAAAAGCTGTTGGGCCGTTATGAAAATAGTCATTGCCACCCAAATATCATATAGTAATCAAAGTCGTGGCCCGATAACGTTTGGGCGTTTATTATGAATTTGATTATGGGTATTTCAAAGGCACTTGAGGCTTGGACGCTAGGAGACCAATATTTATTCATTTATAGCCATGTCGTTATTTAATGGCAGCGTGTGATTCGTCAGAATATGTCTGGAATGTTGGGATCCATTTTCAGTAAGGAACAATTAAAAATCTCATGCAGAGCCGTTACATGAATGTATGCACAAAATGGCGGTAAGCCTGTCTTTATGTTAGAAAAACCTCGGCGAACTGTGGGTACTACTGGCTAGTGATACCCTTACCTTTTCCTTCAAGCATATAGGCCTGAGATCCTGTATATACGTAGAGTATATAAGCTGCATGCTCTACCTGTAGAGCGTGCTAGATTTGGAGGCTTAACATGACCTACTAAAGTAGCGGACTTATAGTGATACTAAATATTTATAGTTATGTTATACCTTACCGACAATTATCGAACGCTAGGTTGATGAGTATAATATTTTCAAATGTAAATATGTTTAATATCTCTAGGGTATATCAAGACTGCTGCCGAAAACGAAGCCTGTTGGTAGTTTTGTAAAAAAAGGCGACGATTTTTTTTCTTATCGTCGTATTTGGGTGGTAAGTAACATAGTTCTTCTAAAATAATAATCCACAGCCTTTTACTTTTAAATACGCTATAGTACGCAAGGGTTTCAATTATAATTTTAGCAAAAACTATGGATTTACCATCCAAACACGATTTAAAACATCACAAAAAATATGGTCGCGTGATTTGCGATATTTTTATTTGCATTGTGTTTTTAGTCACTAAAACTACCACCCGGCTTCTTGGCGGTAGCAGTCTTGATATACACTGTACTTCATGTTTTAAAGAATATATTTACTTAAAACTAAAAACATCTTCACAAAAGCTAACATCAATATTTTTTGTTTTCTTATTAGTTGGATGTATGTGAAAATTTGTTAATGAACATAATATTAGGATTTACCATCTATTGTTCCATGCTCATCAATTTGTAATTAACGCGTGTGTAATTATAATGTGTAAAATGTATACTGTAATAACTACGGAATTATTTGCAATGTCGGTGTTTAACATTGGCTCGTCCTATGATGACTATTTTGTTTTTTTTAGTACATGTTCCAAATATAATATATTAATGTTCTTTATTAGCTTTTGTCATTAACAAACACTAATTTCACACACACAACAATTTCATAAAATTAGGCATGTATGATGAATTGAATGCATTAGCGTCGACGCAAAGGCGACTCCATAGTCAATAAGCCAATAGGTCCTAAATACAGAAAGATAGATGTAGGCTTATATTGACACATCTTTTCCCTTTTTGCTCATACAGAAAATAAAAAAGACATTGATAAAGAAGGAAAATTAAAAATGGTTACGAATGTTTTATGTTTCATTTAGTTATTTTCACACCAATGAATAAATTCTATACTTCCAATTAAAATCAACTGGTAGGATAAAAACAGTAAGGAATTAAATTTACTTATTTTTTTATTTGGCCTTTTCAACCTTTATTGTTTCGAAAAAGTTATATTCCACTGTAATCAATCGATAAAATAAACGCGTACATTAATTCATTCTTTAAACTAAATATCGACTTTAAAGCTAGGATATAAATTCATTGCACTTAAATGCAATTAATGTTATATTCGTAGTATCTTTTCTAAATTTTATTTTAGCAGAAACAAAGAACTAACAAATTTTAAAGCTGGCAGATGTACATCATAATAAAATTTACTGACAACTATTATACTATTAATCAAAATATTTATCAATACAAATTAGCCTTTAAATTTTAATTTATACACTTTATGGTGATAGGCGCTGTTATATCGTAGAAAAGAAAAAAGTTCGCTGAAGTTTACGCGCCATTAGTGACACATTGCCCATTTCTTAAATGCTTTAATTAAACTGGTTGTAACTTACCCTCTAGGTCCAGCAGTGTAGATAGTCTCCTTGATAGTGTCGGTGGCGGGATCAGTTCCGCCGAACCTTCCTCCGACCACTCCGTTCGAGTTCCCGTGCGCTAAGTGATAACTCGACCCTCTGTCCTTATTTGCATACCTGAGAAAAAACGTTAGGAATTCATTTAACTTTACATATATTTTCACAAACTTTATTAGAGTTATATCATAGCTATTTAATAAAAATATATAAATTACAAAATAATGATGTAATAATATATTTAAGCTTAGAATATGCATTTAAAAATATTAACGAATCGTAACATGAAACATCCGTTTAATTTATACGAATTCTTTTCGTTTTATCTAAATATAACGCTTAAAACACTTTATTAATTGCTTTTAAACTATAATAAAAAAATTGAAATAGTAAAACAAATTAATTGAACTAATAAATTACCCGAAATCAAAAGATCCATCGGTATTGACCGTGTTATAGTCACCGTCGTTCGTCCTAGATTTGCCCGGGATAACCTGAGTCCTTGCCACAGCGCACACACACAACAAATACGCACTGTAGGTCCAATACATTTTTACACTTTTCGTACGAACTATATTTGCATTTCTCACAACTGGGAGGCTTCGAGTTTTGGATATAACTATGGCGGTAAAAAACAAAGGCCCTCTTATATATGGCGGTAAAAATGAGCGTCCAGCGGAGTCATACGGCGTGAAAACGACCGGACGTCATTGTTATTAATATTAGCCGCGCGAAGCACTGCACGCGATGCAGCTCGTGAGCTTCGCTAAGATATGGAAATTGATTGAAATTATTTGGTTAAATAATATGTGTGATACAGCTTCGCTAAGATATGAAATCTGACTGGAATTATTTGAATAAATATTATACGCGATACAGCTTCGCTAAGATATGGAAACAATTGGAAATATTTGAATAAATAATATAAGCGATACAGCTTCGCTGAGATATGAATACTGGTTGGAATTATTTAATTAACTAATACTGTTTGAATTAAACACAGGTTAAACCAATCGGTTTATAAATATGAAAAACAGGGTAGAGGTTCTTAACTTTAGATTTAGAGGATAGAGTGTTTTTTAAATTAATTTACGAAGTAATTTAATAGGCAATATAATGTTAACTTGTATTGAAGATGCTAATTTTAAACGATAGAAAATTGGTTTGTGACATCTGGAATATCTCTTGGTTTTGTGTATCGGGCATATGTTTGATTCTGTGTCGAGATCTAAATAATATTTGCATACGCTTTTTGCTTAGGAGCTTAAGAAATATATGTCTTCGGATTTTGCGCCCCGCCTATTGTAACGTTTAATATATCATATTTTTTTATATAACCAATGTAGATCTATTTAAAAAATCTAAGAAGAGTTTTTATTTTTTCGTTGTATCATTTGTTTTTGAAGAAGTATTAAGCACTTGCTATCGGTTATCTGATTCACATTTATAATGATCTTAAGCAATCATGCCTTACCAAAGTTCCGGTTAGTATAGCTTGTAATTGACAAATAGCGTAGCTAGCAATGCGCACAAGCCTAACAACGCGGAGATGCAGTTACTAGAGATACGGGGGCCACTACAAGCTACATTCCGTCTTCGCAGGAACAAATCAATTATTACTTATCTTAACCAGCTTTACTTGGGAATATCATCACATTATGCAAAATACATAGCTACTTATTTTGTTTCTTAGAACTTTATTGAGGACAACTTGTAAACTCTGAACTTCAGTGCCCCTTTTAAATTAAATTCGTGCTCTCTATCCTGCTTTATAGGATTAGCAGTGTTGAGGTAGGATAGTCTCCAACTACATGTTTCTCTCTCTCTCTTTCTCTCATTCAAAAAAACTCTATTTTCAGCCGAAGGAAGTCCACTGCTGAACATACAACAGCTACATGTTTATTTATTTTTTAATTTTCTCTGACAGTGGTAACGAGCAAACAAGTCACCTGATGGTTAATGATCACTGCTTATCAATATATGCAACGCATAGATCATGAATGTGTTGTCGAAACATCACATCGGGATGAGAGCGGGAAGGAAAATGGGAAGAACAAAGGAGTATAGGGCATTAATTTAATCATAACTTTATACAACCATTGACAGCCTCCCTCACGCAGTTGGTAAGACGACGGCTGTGAAAAGAAAGGCTACGGGTTCAATCCACACATCGAGAATAATATTTGTTTAATCCACAGATATTTGTCTTGGGTCTGGGTGTTTATGAGACCGAACAGTCTCTCGTAGTTTCTGATACCCACGACACAAAATTATGGTCTTGATCGTGGTCGGTGGTGGAAAATCTTAATATGGGGTCAGAAATGTGTGACTGTTGGGTGTATTTATGATTATTTGCTATAGTATTTCAGGGAGTAGGCAGTTGTTAAATGTAGGTGGTTTCTGACTGATCGTTATCAACATCTTAAGGAGTTCTGCAATTGACTTCCTGGGGTCGAAGATGTTAGTTGTGAGTGTAAACACGCGCTAAGTGCAAATTTGGTTGACCTAAGGAAATATGTATTATATACATATTTATATACCATCACATCCTCCGCTAATAATGCAGTTATCCTGCATTATCGGCGGAACAAAATTTTGAAACCACAGCATAATATCAGCAATGTTATTATTTGGTAATTAGATACTTTTTAAAATAGCCTTTGTATCCACAATTGTCACTTGCAGAAACCTGAGTCTGTATTTAGATATGAACGTACATTGGACCAAGCGTATTTTGATTAATTTTCGATTTTATAACTTCCGCACACGTGATAAGCCTTCTTTTATCATTCCATTCGTTAACAACCCGTAGAAATGAAAATTCTTGGATAACAGAAAATTTTACTTTTACAACCGTCTTGAATACAACATGTATGATTCTTCCAATCTGAGCCCATTTATATTGATATCAAACTCTACACAAAAGTAATACTTACTAGTATGATTTATTGATTTAGGAAACATTTTAAAACGTCTTGATGGTATACAAATTATAAATGACATAAAATTACGCCTTTTTTTCCAGAAGAGGTCGGCAGAAGTGCCAGGACACCCACATATCGTCTTGTATGTTCCATTCCACGATGTGACAGGAGGCGAGCCTATCATCATATCGGGCACTAATTCTGGACTCTGAGCTGATAAGGAATAGAAGTCTAATACTACTACCCGACCCGGGATTCGAACCCAAGACCTCAGCTTTGTAACCATAGCGTAAAACAACTACGTCACCGAGGCAGTCAAAGTTACTAAAAAGAAAATCACATATTTTACGTAATGTTATTGTTTTCAATATAAGTAGGTATAAAAAGGTGGAATGGCGACTTAAACAAAGTTCGTAGGAAATCTGATTCTGAGATTCCGTCTTGATGTTTATTTATTCAGCATAGAAAATTATCTAAATAGGCTATTTTTTATTATTATTATAAGACAAAATGATGAAAAAATATTAAATATAAGAATTGCGGATTCTATTTCAGTTTCATGACCAAAATAACCTATCTAAACAAAACAGATGTACATAACTAATTAACTCCAGTTGGTTACACTATCTGCACATCTTTATTGCATTCTGCACACGAAATTGCATATTCAGCAAAATAAAAAAGGTCCATGAATAACACATAAGGAAATTATTTATTCCTGCTAGAGTTTGATGCTAAATTCCTTAATTGAAGCAGCTTATTTTTTTTCTGCCATTTTGTGTATTTACGCATACTTTGACCTTGTCATTTTATTCCCTTTAGTAATTAAGCATTAATTTTGTGCTCATAATATATTTTTATACACCATATACATAATGTACAAAGGTAAATATACCGACGTTAATTAAACAGATGCTTCTTATTCCAAAGTGTTTGCGCTTGAGCACGTAAATACGGGTTTTTGATCCCACTACACCAAGATTACCTTTTTACTAATTCTACTAGTCACATTACTACGTAATTTGCTATGTAAAACATATGAAATCAGTAGGTAACTCTAAAATATTTTTGTGGGTTTAATTGGACCACAAAATATTCTAAAAAGGTAGTAAATTATATCTTTCATAATGATTTCTTAGATTGAGGCTATTGTAACACATTGAAATAAATCTATTATTTACGTCGTTTACAGATTTTATCGCCATTCTACTGTTTTATAACTGAGTGTCTGTCCATATTATATGATAATGTATTAACGTGCTTACAGGCGAAACTAAATATTTTTTTCTAATTTGTTAATTTTAGGATCGCGTTGTATTAGCGGACATGATCAATAATGAATTCAATTAGTATTATTATCCGGTGTTTGTGTCGCTTCCTGGTGCGTCTTCGAGCCTTGAGGATGCAGCACAATACAGCAATAAACGTCTAATTCTGACGAGAGACCTTTGTTACTAACATTTCCAATGACTCACGAGATTTGACGCAATTAATACACGAACCTGCAGGCCAGTGGTGTAGACAAAAGTCTAAGCCCTCCTAATCGATCTCTGGGTTCTAAGGACTCCTCTAAGTAGTGGGTTATTACAGGCTGTTTCAGTACTGTACCAAATTCCTCGGTGCCGTAGTTGTACCGTACGATTTTATCGCTGATGTCTCAGGTTTGAATCCCGCGTCGGGTTTTTGCCCGGAGACCTGTGGCCTGTGGGATTCATATTGGATTTCTCTATTCATTATAAGATCGGAATCAGTTTATGCCCGATTTGGCGATAGACTCGCCCCCTATCACGTCGTGGGAGAGAACATACAAGGCGAAATGTGGGTATTCTGGTAGCACCTCCCCCTAATCCTTCTAGTGGATGTAAAGAACAATAAAGCAGTTATCTGCTTGCCGGCGGGATATTCAAGTCTGCCTGAATAGCGAACCAGCCAACATGTTAGAAAACCTGTCACATTAAACCCATACAAGTGCGTCTCGTTTCTGGTTTAGCCTGTGTACGTCCTGTTTCAAACAGGCCGACATAATGATGTCAAACGGCGAGAGAAACTATCTCTCGTGGTAAGATAGTCTGTTTAGATTATTTATCATCGGTAGGTATTGTTGTGGTATAAAAACAGTATTTTTATACATACATACATAAATTCACGCCTTTTCCCAGAAGGGTAGGCAGAGTTGCCAGGACACCCTCTTTCGCCTTGTATGTTCTGTCCTACGCATGATAGGTGGCGAGCCTATCGCCACATCGGGCACAAATTTCTGACTCTGGGCTGATAATGAATAGAAAAATCCAATATCACTTTGCCCAACCCGGGATTCGACCCCGAGACCTCAGCCTTCTAACCGTATCCGTAGTCCACCTACGCCCCCGAGGCCGTATTTTTATAGGTAATAAATAATACTCGTAATAGGCAAAATGATTTATGACACATGCTCGTTAACTAAATACTGAACCGGAAATTGGAGATGGATCTTGTGGTCAAGAAACAGAAGACAAAGTATTTGGAAAATAATATTTAAAGCTTATATTAATTTCGAAAATAGTATAATGACGTTTTACTTCATAATGTCTTTATAATCTGTGGAAACCATGGACGTAATATATAGCGGAAACTTAATTATAAAAACAATGGAAACAGTCACACCGCTCGTTCCGGTGCGGTCATCTCGAATTACTCTGTCGAATTGTACTAACTGACTTGTGAAGATAACTCTTAATTTGAGCTCCTCGTTTACCAAGCTTTTGTATATAGTGGGGGTCTTCTTAAATTGGTTTTATGTAAGATTTGCATATGTCCTTCCATCGAGCCATTGTCTTGCTTCTGATATATATAAATTTGGTTTTGCCCAGGAGAATTATATTAAAGGAAGCTCGTTTGTTAACTTACACAATTATTCTGTTCTTTGCAAAGATCGTGGCGAAGACAAGAGGATTCTTCGTTTATTTATTTAAGTTCAAAATATGCAATTCATCGGAAATGTTTAAGTTACTTCAGAAAATTTAGTGTCGTTGGACTATTTTATTCAATTTTCGTGTAATTTAGTTATCAAACTACCCTAAAGTAAACTCAATTTCGATAGCTCTCACGTCATCATCTTACATTTTTGTAGCATTACAATTGCTTTTACGAGTAATCTGATGTCCGATAAAAATAATAAACCAGACATTCTTTCCTCTTCAATTTAAGAAGTCACCGCCCTACGATGTTTGTAAATCGTCATTGTCACCGCCCGTGTCCGCATACCTTGCATCACTACAAGATCAAAAAACTGTTCGTTCTAAAGGTGATTTTAATGATTTCAAGGAATTAAAATTCCCGTTCATATCTACAGTGCATATCACACTTGTTTTAAAAATATTTAAAATCGTGGGAAAATATGTGATAATGAATAGATTGTAACAAAAAGTGGGTAAACTCCACATGACTAAAGTCAGTTTTAGAAACAATCTTAATATAAAATTAAACAATCAAATATTTGTCGAACTAAGAAACGTAGGTTTCGGGCTAAACGTAGTTTTGATACGATTGATAAGATACATGTACCTAGTATTATTTTCATTTTGAATGGATCTTTTTCGTGGGTATGTTTTTTGTCACCAAATTCGCTCCATGTAAATAGAGTATTTACATGGAGCTTACAGTTTCATATTTTATTTTCCGGCAAAGGAATCCCATTACCCCGAGAATTTTTAACATTAGTTTTACTGATCGAAGAACTTAGTTTCTGACGCTGATTTTACTTCTGCCCTTTTATATTAGTCCGTGAATTGGCGACACCGACTTTGTAATGGTTATCACACAAATTGTCTTTCGGTATAGTCTTCTCCGTTAGCTAGCATGCATGTGCATCCAGGTTAAAATAAAGCTTTATAAATTTCCTACAAAGCATTCTGCATTCATTCGTATAGGTATCATTTTCACGAATTTATTGCATTTTGTACCTACACTGCCTAAGCCGCAACAATGCCGGTTATCTCACAGGCACTATGCTGGCGTGTATCAACTTCACCTCTCATATTTGCGTTCGGTGAAGCAACTTCCCGTAGTAGCCCTCTATTGAATGTTAAAATGTTTGCCGCTCCGGTGGCCAGAGTGTAACATACTTCGTGCTAACTCCTGCGTGCTACTGCCCTTGAAACCCTTAGTAGATGGTAGTTATGGTGTGTGAAAACATTAATACACACATATATTTACATACATAAGGAAATATCCGGGCCTGAAATAAATTTACAAAATAAATAAAGAGATATAATTATTACCACCTGCTGACCGCGAAGCTCATTTCCTTCTTGCCTTAATGTGATTGATGCTCAATTACCTATTATTATGTTAGGATAATATTAATGATCGTTAAGAGTCATCATTACAGATAATACAAAACTTCTAAAGACTATTTTTGTTGTGATAAAATTTATTTTATACTGTACTGATAAGTCCAGTCTTTTACACTGATAAGTGCATATATGTACGTCCCACGGCAGGGCACGGACCTCGTCTATAATCAAGAGTACGATTGATTAGGCCATATAGTCCACTACTCTGGCCTAGTGCGGGTTGGCAGACCTTACATTCCTACAAATTTGCTGTAGTATGCAACGTTTCCTCACGATGTTTTCCTTCACGATTAAAGTGCGTGGTGATTGGCTATCATTATTAATGTCTTTTACAGCTGTTAATACTCTGGTTGTATTGTTGATTTTCTAAATGATTATTTAAATTAAAAATACAGAGTTAAAATAACTAAAGGAATTAAACATAATTTCCACTGCAACAAAGTATTATCATCGGATGTTTCAAATAGCGTGCGTTCGAATGTACACGCAGTGTGTACAGTACAGAGGACGGAGGACGGAGGTCGGAGGGCTTGTCGGTGCACAATGGAGCCGATCCGAAGGGCATCTCGATCTTCACGCCGCCTGCGCCCGCAGTCGCTACCACTGCCGGAGATATTGCAGCCTACATACACCCCTGTGTGTCCAAAACCCGGCTCATTATATTGAATATTATAATACTATATCGTAATTTTAAATAATATTCAATGAAAAGCGTTGGAGCAGATTTTAGCACATGCATATGATTGTTGATTTGTGCTAGTGCACTTAATTTATTTCCACAAATAAAGTGTTGAATGTGATCATCGATCAATGAAGATTAATGTAATTTTGAGAATTTGCCCTGTTTTTTTTTTATAGGTTTAATGCAGATCGATAAACATATTCATACAATTAAGTAATTATTGTTTCTAAATGCCTATAGAATACCATTAATTGTTGGAATGATCCTAAATGCATGTAGGATATTTGACATCATTTTTCTTCGATACAATTGTAACCGAGTTAAAGTTATATTCTGCATCACTAACGAGACGCAATTATTACAAACAATGCCCACACTAAAATATCATTCGCCGTACTATCAAATTATTTAATTCAAACCAGTTTACGACTATGTGAATTAAGAAGCCTTGTTAGTACGCCATCCCGGATCTAACTTCACTTATATGATAATTAATGGCTTAAAGGTGAACCTTATCTCTCAACAATTGAATTTAGCAGTTACCGCGGGAGGTCGTGGGACACACAGACACACAATTGTTGATTGTGATCATCAATTTTGTTCGCGCTTTGTATTTTGCTGTTATAAGTAGGAAGCGTACGTAGCTTATGAATAACTGAGTCGAGGTCCGTGCTATTGTCTTTGATATTGTTTTGTGAATAATATCATTATGTTTGCATTATAAACTATTATAAAATAACTTTGATTTGAATTTGATGATCAATTAGCTTCCTTATCTGAACCTATAAGGTGGTAAGGCTTTTGGCTTTTTAAGATGTATCGGGTCATAAGCATTTTTCATGAGCAAGAGATTAGCGGTTCATTTTTGTTTGTAAGAGTAATGTTACTACACTCTGTTTCTAGGTATAATTATAACGTCACCTGAATCTTTGATTTCTGTTTTACGCTACCTAATAATGCTAATTATTAGTAATATTTCTCTTTTTTCTGGCTTTATCTCATGTGTGGGGTTGGAATAACACGATTTTATGTTGGAAAAGAATTGGAGTTTTAATTTACCATCGATTTCAGTAAGAACTGGGTAATATTTTTAAATTTGTTTATTAATATTTAACAATTCGGAATATTCAGCTACGCACATGATGCATTCCTTCATGTACCTATCTTTAGTATACTGGTAATATAATGAGGTAAAAAGTTAAAGAAAAATCTTCATAAGCGTCCGAAGCATACGACAAAAATATTATTGTCAATTACCACATACCGTACTACATGCAAAAATGTAAATTCCGCATAAACAGAATTGTAGAATAAATTACAATTTCATCACATAATAGATATTCAACGAGATAAATCACAATTAAATTGAAATAGGAAACAAAAACCCGTGGGATATGACCACGGCTACAGCTAATTGCCTCATCTTATCTTCAAATCAAACTTTTGACGATTGACGTGACGTGAATTGGCTGCCTAAATAATTATATTGGTTGCCGGTGTTTTTTTTTTTTCACCCGGTAGACATATACATAATCCTGGAGATTAATTTAGTATCGTTTGTAGAAGAAATTTATAAAGCCTTTTTCATTTCACACATAACAAATATTTGTGGATGCCACAAACATTCGTCTACAGAAATAGAACCCGCGATTACACAGAAAGACTTTCTCGCTTGTTTCTGGGATAAATCCTGTTTTTTGATAGAATCGTATGCCATTATCGCATACGATCTTTATAAAATTGAGGTATTCTAATGTTTAGGGCAAAAGTATAATATGATGTTTTTTTTAAATATCCGTACGATAATCGTATCTCCCAGGCGAGTAACTCTCCCCGTCTATATCGGGCTTAATAAACTGACTATCAGTCATGACAATTTTGTTACGTTTATTGTAAGTTTTGTAATTACATCAAATTAGGCGATGAATTCCGAACCTTCTAAAATCAGATTGCTGTTCTGAAATCTAAACCTGGAAATCTTCAAGTAATGTTTTATTCATTTGAAATGAGTAAGTTCCTTCATTAGCACCTGTTGTTTCCGAATTATTTTCCAACCGACCAAATTCAACCAGCATCATCATTGATGGTGGCGATTCCACAGTGGTCTTATACAGGTGATATTGACACATACCTTATTCATAAAAAACACAAATTAACCACATAAACGAATCATGTTTTTTTTTACACACTTTAATTAATATTGCCACTTCAAAAAAAATATTGAATTCACTTGATAGTAATATCAAATGTCTTGCTGACTGAAATCCGACATTTTTTTGCTTAAAATTTGCTTTAACAAAGATCTCTACCATTTTAAAGTTAATTAATAACGTTTTTGAGTCAGCTAATATTAACGGCATTTGAATACTGCGTTAAGTCTTTATATAACGGGGTTAGTATTTAATTTAACCCACATGTTTCTTAAACATTGTACAAAGTTTGAAAAAATATATGGTGATTTTTTGTCAATAATCGTGAGTATACATAAATACAGATACGAGTATTTTCATCGCTTAACTGAACTGCTCGTTTTGCTGAGCAGTAAAAATAATCATGTCTGTAGGGGTTAATTCAAAGCCTTCAAACTGATATTGAGGTTTTATTCAAAACTACCAGGTTTTTTTTAAATCTTACCTGGAGTGGTGAGGAACATGTAGTTGAATTTAAATAC
Source organism: Hyles lineata (assembly GCA_030180105.1). Lineage (NCBI taxonomy): Eukaryota > Metazoa > Arthropoda > Insecta > Lepidoptera > Sphingidae > Hyles > Hyles lineata. Next base: position 4,050,398 of record JARJEE010000002.1, on the reverse strand, counting down.
CGTAATATGTCATTATCAGCCTGTATAATCTTTTTTCACTATATTCTTCATCATTTATATTCCTGTAAGATGTTTGTTGCCGGCAGGGCTTCAATTACGTGTCCATACGATAACTGTTTAACTGTAACAATTAATAATCGCCCATTTGTGCCATTGTTAAGCATGGGACTCCTCTACAATTAAGAAAACGATTCAGAGAAGTAAGGCAATAAGTGTATGCTGTTCTAGAACAGGTAGACGGATATAACATACCATAGAAAATAATTTTAGGATCTCTATAGCATTTAGGTTACTCACGACGTTTTCCTTCATTATTAAAGAACTAGGTAATACGGCTTCGAAACGATAGAAGCGCGCCCTGAGGTTTCAATTCCCGACTACAGTGAACATGTTGGCAACCGAGTCTAATCAGTTACCAAAAAGCCACCACGCATCATTTTTTAATGCAATGAATGGCGAGACGAGCATGCCGTTCGCCTGATGGTAAGAGATACGACCGCTCATGAACAATAGCAAAACCAAACAACGCCTTGAATTACAAAGCAATACTGGGCATTCTGAGATCATCCTAAGACATAAGGTTTAACACCTTCTCAATATGTCCAGTAGTTATTCTGGCTATAATGTCCTTTAATCCGAAACACAACAGGGCATTTACACTGCTGTTTGGCGTGAGAAATAGACATTGCGGTTGTACCTACCCAGGCGACCTCTCACATATGAGAGACCTACCACCACGCATCTGTCCATCTTTCTCTCTATATAGCACAAGTGAATGAGCACTTAGTATGTATGGTATTGTATTTGTAGGTAATCTCGACAGTTTCTTCTCGTACCTGCGTTTTTATCGTGCGAAGACATCTGCGTGAATTGGACGCGCCTTTATTACAACACAATGTTGAATGTTGCCTAGGATAGTTTGTCTAGACATTAGGTACCTACTATTTATTCAAGCGGAATATAAGGATGCTTTCATTTCCAATTTTATGTCGTTATTCGGTTGCTACTTCATTTTCGATATGATTTTATACTTTCTTGTCTGTGTTATTGATGTCTCGCAGCAGCATATTTAAATAAGTAACTTTAATTTGATTTCGCAAATTGAGTTATTTAAAAGCGCCTGGTAAATTTTTATTAGCAAATATAGTAATTCTGTATCAGCCCAGGGCACAGGCCTTCTCTAGAATCGCGATTACGATTGAGAGTAGTTAGGCTATATAATCACCACGCTGACCTAGTGCGGGTTGGCGGAATTTATACAGGGTGTATCAAGAATGCTACCGAAAACGAAACCGAGTGGTAGTTTTTAGAGACTTCAAACGCAATGCAACTAAAAATTTATAATTTCGTTAATTTTTCCTATCGTCTTATTGGTAAATAAATATTTTTTTCTAAAATAATAGTAATTATACTTTTTCAATTTTCATTAATTTAGCTTACTTTCAGTAAAATTTATACCATGATTTTTTATTCAGTGAGTATATAGTTATACAATACTATAAAGTCGATGGCTACCGTTCATCTTTAAGCAAGTGTTATAAATAGTGAAAGTACTATAATAATCGCTTTACTACTGATGAATGAATCGCTAGCATGCATTGAGACGTAACGTAATATTTTGTTCATGACACAACATAATTTTTAAAGCACTCCGCTGCGTCTATCACTTTCTAACTGCGCTTCATCATTTGTTACGAAGAATCAATCAATTCATTATAGATATACCCGTATATTAACGTTTATCATAACAAATGAGAAATCTGCTAATCCCGATTGCTGAGTAGTCCGTAAACTGAAATCATCTGGACAATAACTTCATCTAGATTAGATACCATGGTCAACAATCATGGTATTAGGTTTAAGAAACTATGTCGATACAGCTAGAGTCTGGCCTTGCCACAATCGCCCTCTTAATCGATACAAATACTGAATCTTAATCGATACTGGTGGTGGTCTCTCGTATGTGAGAGGCCGCCTGTTTAGGTATCACCGCAATGTCTACTGCTCCCGTCAAATAGTCGTGTAAAAGTACTGTAGTGTTTCGGTTTGAAGGATATTATAGCTGGAGTAACTACTGGAAATATTGAGACTTAACATCTTATGACTCAGGATGGCAAGCGCAGTGGAATGCGAATCATTGCTTTGTAATTCAAGATGTTTGGTTTTGGTACTGTTCATAAGCAGTCGTATCGTTTACCATCAAGTGAACGGCAAGTTCGCCTCGCCATTCACTGCAATAAATAAAAACAAAAGATGCAGAACTATAAAAGGTCTGTCATTTCTCGGTTCCGATGAAATTCGAATATTGCTGATAATTGAGCGAACCTGATAGCGCAACTAGTCAGTACTGGGGGTTGATGATTCTGATCTATTTGATTGTCGCGATTTCGAATTCTAATGAATTGATTTTCGATTAGTCGGTTATCATTAAAATGGCGAGTACGCGACAATTGATAGGACTTGAGAGATCACCTTGCCAAGGGAACCACTGCAACTTACACAAAATGAGGTTTATTTACCAAGTACCTATCGTTAGTCAAACTTGACACCACGATACAGTTGTGTACGAAGCCATCTAACGTAGTTTTGAACTTCATACATTGTTCAGTACAAAATAATATTAAAGCGTATCTTTAAAACAATACTTCTGCATGTTTAGTTTGTATTGGTACCCCAAGATACAAGCCTAGCTTAGTTTGGGGACCCCTGTGAAGAATATTTGTAACTCTGTTTTTAATAAATATATTTTTATTTTTTATAAACTTGACATGATTTCCCTGTTGCATAAGTTCAGTTAGCACAGAAAAATTTGCTACGCGCCATACTTCGTACAATATATAATAATTGTAAACGAATCTCACAACTCGACAATCATCAGCGAATGTAAATAATATTTATTTTTTAAACAATAATAAATAAAACAAAATAAGGTATATATACAGACATTTATTAGATATAAACTTAAAGCTACATTAATCTATCAGTTCGTTAAGATTTCTCTAAGAGAATGTGTTTATATACGTAGAATATATACACGAAAAAGCAATATTAAAAAATATAGTAATAAGGCCAATTTGGCTCACTAAAAATATGAATAAAATATAATATTTCGTTATTTATCACAAATGGTAGTTGAATTCACAATTTTGGTGCATATTATTAACTATCAAGCTATACATACCTATAAAAAGATGTGAAATGATCTTAAGTACATATTGCAGTTTTATCTTTAGAAGAAAATAAATTCTAAAACATAAGAACTACAAGTTATTGAGCATCACAATTTAGTATAGTTAATTACTAATTCTCGACTGTATATACACTGGGACGCGAGAATGAAAATTAATGGGATTTTAAGTACATAGAAAATTAGATTTAACAAAATAAAAGTGAACAAAAGAGAAATAAAGGAGAAAATAGAAAATATTTAAGTAGGAGGAAAGAAAACTCACATCGTAGTGAAGAAAAAACAAAAGTAAACTATAATAGGAAGAATAAGAGAAAAAGATAAAAAAAGTAAAAATTATAAGTTAATAATAATTTGTTCAGAAACTTCATTAAAATATTTTAGTTCTCGAAATACGTCCCCTATTACCTATTACAAAACTATATATTTTAGTGGTTTCTTTATCGTGGTGGTAACTTATAATATATCCGAGAAAGCATGTCTCCCACACAGCACAAATATTATAAACTCCGTATCTTTAGGCCCTGCATAATTATTGTCGAATTAACCGCAAACTTGCCGGGCTTTTAACAATATTATTATATTGAGGGTATTCAGTTTTATTCTTTGGCTTGTATTGATATCGCATTTTCGGATCCTTTGCGTGAGCTGTCTTGTGAAGTGAAATGTTCTTTAATGAGTTCGTGCAGCAAAGAGATCGTTACGTTTCAGTTTTATTGGACAGTTTCGATTTAAACACGTCAATAACTTGTGAATTGCAATGGCAATATTTTAAAGAATAAGGTCGTACTATTTTTATTAATTATCAAGGAGATTATTATTTTATAGAATTAAATTGATGTTAAGAAAAAATTTTTTTTTGTTATAACTTTGTACATAAAAATGATTTTCCTATGTTTTATAACTAAACTTTTCTAGGAAGTAGTAACCTAAATTGCTCAGACTCACATCAAAATCATACCAGTAGTTTTTAAGATATTTGCGCAAACACGAACTACAAAAATAACCCTTTTGAAATATATTCAAAACGGTAATGCGGACAAATGAAACGGTCATCAAATTACAAAAAATCATAATGTAGGCTGTGCGAGAGAACTTAATAGGATTACAGGCTTGTGTAGTGTTAGTACTGGTGCTAAAGCGACGTTCAAAGTCCCGCGTTGCCGCAGTACTCGCCGATGCGATCCGATATGCACTCGAATATGTCGAAAGAGATGTCACAGTTGCGCCCATTGTCTGGAAAAGTAATATATTAAGCATTATAATAACATTGATATGGTGGATACCTGAAAAAAAAAAACGACAGTACTATTGAGAGGTAAGGTAGAATATTGGCTGGTAGAGTTCACAAATTTTATTCGTAATCGGAAAATTTGAATCAAAACTATGACCTCAAAGAAGGTCGAATTAGGAATACTTAGGTATTCGAAGTTGTCGTAATTTTGAGCCATTGTGATCTACAAAATTAGTACATGGAAACTAATAACGCATTTCCTTAGTAATAAAGGTAATTGGCTTCACGCTTCAAAAGTCTAAGCATGCATGTAGGAAATCTTCATAATTTCAGTTTAATTACAATAACTGTTAACACATAATAATTCTGTAACGGACCAAAGAATCTATTTTTATGTAGCAATATTTCTGAAGAAATTGATTTCGACAAAGATATTTCGAAATTATTTAAAGGAGCTAGTAGACATGTTTGTGATTGTGACGTCCCCAAGTTCCTCAAAAGAACGCATGGAGATTAATGTGCAGTTTTTAGTCTCATAAATTCTGTTGCTTCACTCTGAGGTAGAAATTGAAAAGAACTTTCCAAATCAGAGTACAAAAGAGTCTAGTGTAAATTTCTGTTTACTTAAATAAGCAAAGGAGCATTTATTAAGTGCGAATATGTTCATGGACATCACCAAGTTTTACTTTGCATAAAATCATTATCCTTCAAGTAAATTAACTGACAACAGTATTTTTGCTTCGTTCAGCCTTCCCTTTTCCTTGTCCAGCTGCTTTGCGTTGATCGTCTCTCCGTCTGTCTCGGACCTCCTTTGTATAAAATCATGTGTTCTCACCCATAGGCGTAGTTCTGGAGAACTTGTCGTGGTTCTTCATAAGACACTCCCGGGACGCTTCCAGGACCGCCATGAAGTAACCGCGCTCGTTCACGCCATCGGAGTACAGGCCTACCAAACCTTCGAGTGTGGGGAATCCGAAACCGTCAACCTGAAAAAAAATTATGAAATTTTAATTAAATTATAATGAAATTCTTCTAGGTATTATTAAGAAGAATCGGTAGGAGTTGACCTCACCGAACATACACCATCCAAATCGGTGATACCCTCAACAAGGGTCAGGTCAAAAGTACCCTGAACCGACGAGAATGCATGTAGAGGTTGATGAAAGTGGATGAAGCTAAAGTAACATGTCAGGATCGAGCAAAGTGGCGGTCTTTAGTCTCAGCCTACCCTATGGGATACAAGCGTGAAGATAATGTATGTATTATTACATTGATTTGATAGCTATTGAATCCTAATTCTACTATTCTACTGTAGTTTCTGGATTCATTAGTTCCAAGAGACTTTTTGTCCCCACTTGACCTATAACACAATTTGTTAGTGCCATGTGTAAACATTGCCTTCGGTACGTTTCCATGAAAAAATTACAATGCGGTTTTAATTACTTATATAAGAAGTGGTCATGAGCAAAAAGACTCACAACATGGGCACTGATTTCGGGCACATTTCGGGTTTAAATATCACAACAAAGTTATCTTAATAAGGCAATTAGCGGGTATTCTGCGTAAACCAGACCACTGAAGTGTTAATTACGTCACATCATGTCTTTCTGATGGGCAGTACCGTTTTATTAAACTGTCTCCACGAATATATTCCTTGTGGTGAATTAAAAGGAAAATACCGAAGGGCTTCGTGAGCAAATGTTGATTGTAAAATATTGTTTATTGACTCGAGGTATCAAACGTTGGTTTAATTTATCGCCGTGTCCTCGGGCCTGGCCTCAGGTCAAAGACTAGACTAACGCGGTCACGTAAAATTATTCATAATAAAATGATTTTATGCGTACAAAAAGAGCACGTGAGAAACCTTCAAGGGATCCGAGGGCGCTTTTTAAATTTAATATAGGTTGTCGACAATGGGCACCAATATAAAAATACAAATTACCGCGTGTTCGGACGAGTTTTACGACTGTTTCTGTGTCTGTTGCGTGGATATTTTTTTCAAGTGTAATAAATAGACGATCGTTCTTTTGGTCGACGATCGAAAAGTGTGGTGGTTGGTCGGCGTTTACGACTTAGCCTACATGTTTTATAGTAAACAAATTGGAGCAATCAGCTTGACAGTGCCGTAAAGCATTAAAACTCGATTTAAAATGAATATCGTCGTGTTCGTTTTCTCTCTCAGATACAACCAGGTTGACCTCGCTCGTGATGGGAATAACCGCCTAATAAACTGTCATATTTGTTATTTTTTCATTTCGTGTTTAATGATTAAATGCAGAGCTGAAAATAGTGGGATCTTATGTTTACTTTTCCTTATAGATATGGTGTATAGTTTTTAGTGAGAAGTCGACAGGTCGTGTCCTGTTTCATCCATAGTTGTTTATTCCTTATTATAACAATAAAGGAAAACATTTTAAGTACTGCGGATTAAGATTACTTTACAACATTTTTGAAAGTGAGACACCAGCGTCTTCATTTGAAGATATGCGCAAATCCAAAGTCTTATACCATTTTCAGCTATAGAGCAAGACCTTGTCCATCAGGTATCAAAAACAGGTCCCATATCACAACATCCTTATTTCTTTCTTTGCAATATTAATTTGTATGTGCCAACTATTTCTTCACCAAGTTTCAGTGAATGTCGAAGGCCAACCACCTTCGTTCTTAATTGACCAAAAAACATCAAAAGTAATCCACATTATATCGAACAGTCCTCGGTTATTTCATTACACCTGTTGGTTCATATGAGTGAGGCAACCGATTTTATTAAATATTTTACGTTCTCTATAGGTCAACCTTTCGAACCACATATTAATGTAGAAACGGTAAAAGTAAATACTACACCAAAACTACACCTGAAGGTATGTACAGAAATGTCTAGAATCGGTGGAACATATTGGAATGAACGAGTGTAATGACAATTGAAGAATGATGGTTTGGGCATGTAAAGAGGATGGATAAAAGGCGATTAACAAAACGAATACATGAGACGAGTGGTAACGGATGGGTCGGTAAGGAGTCACCCCATGGAACTTATATCAACAAAATTGATGGCACGTTATGGTCAGGTTAAAAGTACCCTGGACCGATGAAAATGCATGAAGATATTAATGAAAGTGGATGAAGTGAAAGTAGTAGATATTTCAGGATCGAACATAGTGGAGTTTCATAGTTTCTGCTTACCCCTATAGGATACACGGGATTGTAAGTAATGCCATCACTTTGCCTTGCAAGTATGGAGTAAAAATTTAAATGTAATCTTGAAGACATTGAATTTTTTAATGTAAAATAATCGATCACGCGTGAGGTAAATAACTTTGCAAGGCGAGGCAGTCTTGGTTTCTTACTCCACGTCTATGAAACGTTAAGCATATCATATATTTTCATTTATTAAATAGTATTAGTAATTAATTTTTACATTATCTAATATAACAATTTTTAATGCATGTTGAGTATTTACTTACAAACATTTTACATACCAAAAACGACACAAACATATATAACTCTTCTTAAGCCAAACATGTATCAACTCCACAATAGTTAAAGCGTAGAAATCAGTTGACTAACCAGATCACTGAGTCTAAAAAACAAGTTACAAGTTTTTAGTTTCCATACGACTGAGTCGGTTCACACGACAAAGCGTCGTATTGTCTCCATTACACAGATCTATTGACACGGTTCGACACAGATGAGCGTAAAAAATCGTAGCGCGCTATCTCTTTAATCGTGCAAAATGAGTTGAGAGTTAAAAAAGATAATTGCGTCCCATACTCACCGCTTTCACTTTTCGATAAACGCACTGCAGCAGGCACTGGAAACGATAAAACATATTATTTTACATTTATATATAATTATATTTTACTTTCTAAGAGAGTGTACGGGAATTATAGTTTTTTAAATATTTGTGTATCGGGAAATGAATGGCAGGTAGTTATGAAGATATATTTCTACATTTTTATCTTCTCGTCTTTTAACTGCTTTTTGTTTGTATTTAGCCGAATGAGAATATTTTATAAATGTCGCCGAAAAGTTTGGCTTTTTGTCTTTATGACCGGCGGTTTGCCTGACGTCAATACATTCTGGATATGAAATAATTTCAACGTATGAAGGGTTTTCACTCAATCGTACTCTCGATTGTAGAGTAGGCCCGTGCCCTGCAGTGGGACGTATATGGGCTGATACAGATAAAGGGTTTTATTTGAAACACTATATGTAAAATCAATTTTTATGTTGGGAATTGAAACTCAACTTTAAATTTTCTTAAACTAGGTAAAAAATATAATTCTCAATTACTTTATTAGGCAATTATATTTACGCAAATTGATATACTATGCTGCGTAGCGATGACATGATACGATCAAATGCAATATGCACAATAGAAAATGGTTCAAATAATGTCTTAACAATTTATAAGCTCAATAAAGGGTCTCGGCGATTTTAAGAGCACTACACACCAAAGCCGCCGGCCCGACACAGCCCGCGGTCACAACCCGGCGGCCTATAAGAAATGAAGTATGTCGGTAACAAATGTCCGCACGTATTGCCCGCCGACGCGACATTTCAACAAAGTAAGCATTCTGTTCGTCATAACGTCAAAAATATTCCAGTTCAGTTCTTATTAATTATATGGCCTTTCCGATCGCTGCAATACTGCCAGTGTAAAGTATTTATAAAAATGTTCCTCATTTTGTCGAACCAATGCCATGTTCACAACAAGGTTTTCCGACTTTCATTGAATAAAATCACCGCGCTATGTCGCCAACAATACGTTGCCAACATAGCGCGGCGAGTCGGCAGCTTTGTTGGGTAGTGCGCTTTAGGACGGGTTTCATATCTTGACTCTACAAGCTATATCGCGCAGCTATATCACTCTAATGCGATCAGACGTTAAAACATTAAAAGTGTTCCACTTACGCCGGCGATCCGTTTCTCGTCGTGTGTGAAGGGCACCTCTCTCTTGTTGCGTTTTCTCTGGGCTGGCATGGTGTGCTCCTCTTTTATCACGTCCAGGGCCTCTGTAAGCATTACATTCAAGGAATCAGTTACAGGTATAAAGAATCAGTTGAGGAAAGATTTTATTCACTTTATGAAGCCCGTTAACGGATTTTGATTATTAATTCCTGGGTAGTCACTATTAGGGATCTTATTATGATGATTTATACAGGGTATATCAAGACTGTTACCGAAAACGAAGCCGGGTGGTAGTTTAAGCGACTTCAGACACAATGTAACAGAAAATGAAATTTTTTTTGTAAATTTTTTATATGGTCGTATTTGGGTGGTAAATATTTTTTTCGTAAAATAATAGTGTATACTGTATACCTTTTTTTTATTGTGATGAATAGCGAGACGAGCATGCCGTTCGCCTGATGATAAGCGATACGACCGCTCATAAACAGTAGCAAAACCAAATAATACCTTGAATTACAAAGCAATGCTTGGCATTCCACTGCGCTCACCATCCTGAGACATAAGATGTTAAGTCTCAATATGTCCAGTAGTTACTCTGGCTACAATGCCCTTCAATCCGAAACAAAACAGTGCATTTACACTGCTGTTTGACGGGAGAAATAGACACTGCGGTGGTACCCACCCAGATGGCCTCTCACATATGAGAGACCTACCACCAGTAAAACCTTGTACCTTTTTATTTATAAAGACTCTAAGGTATAAAAGAGTTTACCACACAAAAATGACGATATTTAAAAAATAAAAAAAAAAATTGTCGCATTTCAATTTGAAATTTTTAGTTGCATTGTGTTTGTAGTCACTAAAACTACCACCGATGCGATACCCAGTATTAATCTATTGACCCTCAAAATTTGCCCCCTTAGCTCGTCTGTATACCTTTCCTAGATGAAATGGTGCTAGGTAAATTTTCTTATCCAACCGTCTCATAGAGATATAGTAGATTATTCACTTTGTTTTGTCTCGTCTTAGTTTTTTTATTTTATTGCTATGAATGGCGAGACGAGCATGCCGTTCGCCTGATGGTAAGCGATACGACCGCTCATGAACAGTAGCAAAACCAAACAACACCTTGAATTACAAAGCAATGCTTGGCATTCCACTGCGCTCGCCATCCTGAGACATAAGATGTTAAGTCTCAATATGTCCAGTAGTTACTCTGGCTACAATGCCCTTCAACCCGAAACACAACAGTGCGTTTACACTGCTGTTTGACGGGAGAAATAGACACTGCGGTGGTACCCACCCAGATGGCCTTTCACATATGAGAAACCTACCACCAGTAATATTAAATTAGGGATTTTTTTTTGTCACTAATACTAGATCAGTATTAGTACACAGCTGCTTGTTCTAGTGAGAGTCATCTAAAGCTTCTTATCTACTATACTGCGGGCATTAATAAATAAATATTCGATTTAATAATTATATATGTCCTGGTATGTGGTAATTTAATAATTTTATATTCTAGCAGACTTAGCTAACAGTAAAAGTCTGTCTAGACGCCAGCTCTTTCCAAATCTAGGTCTTGTGAATTATGTTATTTTTAGGCCGATATTAACAAATCTTTATCGAAAGAGTAATATTATATAAATATTGCTTTGAGTGGCGACAACTCTAGATTATTTAAATACATTTTATAAATATAGAAATATTATTTAAGTTATCTAAATATATTGTTTTAATCTTTAGTATGTCGTCATCGGAGTCATCAAGCCGTCGTTTTCAGGCTTACCCTCCATGCTTATTGTCTTGGGGCACGTATCAATAAAAACAAATAAACGAATACCGAAATAAAGTACGATATCTTGCCAAATATGCGTATCAAGTCGATGTGCCACTCACTCGGTTGTGTCAGCCTTCGCAGTCATTATTTGTAATATTAAACCTGTACGAGTTGACTCAGTTCGCGTTAATGCAACCTCGATTGAACCGCCGCTATAATGTTACTGTGCCATTATATAATTCGTGTTTAATTGTAGTTACTAAATTGTTTTGTACTAAATATGTCTGTTTTATATATGACTAACTTTTATATTGTTATGTTATGACAATATTGCACCTCATAATTGTAGTGGTGTACAAATATAATATAATATATATTGTGAGAATAGATCAATTCCGGGTTAAAAACGAAGATTGATCTGAAATTCATCAATATAAAACCGTTGTCAATGTCGTCCTCTACGTTTTCCATGCAGTTCTTTAGTATTCGATCCTCCCACACTTAAACATCTAATCATTCAATCCCTAACCTTTTCATCTTAAGTAAGCACTTTTATTCGACATCTCTTTCACAAAACATACGTTCCATACCGGTCATTCATCTTACGTTCTCATCTTTCATCATATTCCAATCCTCACTAATGAGAGGCGATATTTATTTTTCCTTCTCTTCCTATTCGGCCACATAAGGTCCTAGGATAACCTAAGCGACCTCTTGAAATTGGGAAACATTCCGGTTCATATAATAATTTTGATCTAAATGAAACTGGATGCACAAAATATTCTCCAAATAAATTAAAACAATTATTCTTGAAATTTGAAACTAAAATCCCTTGTGGTTTCTCATACCCACGACACTTAATGCAGCTAACGTATAAATCCCTTCTAATTATGTCTTACCTAGATAATCATAGCCTTCAAAACGAGTTTCTGGGTCAAATTCCTAGGTCTAGAAACTTATGTTGCGTGAGATTTATAATTTGATAGATATGATTTTAATAGGCGAAGATTGTTTCCCGGAAAGATCGACCTCAAATAAGTGGCGGCTGTTCTTAGGCACAGTTCTCATGAGGATTTTAATTCTGATCTAGTAAGAACCATAGTCTAGTTGCGAAGAGTCCGGAATTATGAAACGTAGATTAAAGGTTCGAATTCAAGTTACATGTTTTTCAATTTTATTTTCGTAGTTCAATATCGCTCATTCAAAAACTTTATATTTCACTAGTGGCTAAGGCTGGCTTCACCATGTGGCATATAATTTTTGAGTCCAGTCCATATGAACAACATATTATAGTTTTCGCAGCGCATGTATAAAATATTTCAGGTACTTTTTTTTCACCCTGGGCTCCACTATTAGTGTTTTAGTATTTTTTTTAAATTATCATATAGCCTAAGTCATCCGGAGGTAGTGTCGCTTCCCAACAGTGAAATATTTTCGGAGCTTATTCAATACAAAGAAAAAAACAATAAAATATTTCCTCTTTATAATATTAAGTATAGATAGCCCCGTCTTAAGCTCCTATTTTTTTAAAAGCTACTGACACAGACATAAATACATTATCTAATATCGAGTAACAATTCTATATAAACCTATAATATTGCGGCAAAGTAGAGATGATCAATAGCATTGCAATAATTTCGCAAAGCAAACCCGGCAACACTCGAATGCACATCGCGTGTCCCGCCGTTGCAATCTTATGCAATGTTTACGAAAACCAGCGAATCATATATGGGCTAATAGAAACATTGCTTACTATTTTATCGAATAAACATATTTTTTGATTGATTAATGATACTTATTACTTTTTTGTAGGTGAAAGCTTATTATCAGCAACTTATTTAGTAGCATGATTGACTCGACGGCGTTGTTACACGTACGGTTACAAAGGTGAGGTCTCGGGTTCGAATCCCAGGTCGGGCAAAGTGATATTGGATTTTTCAATTCATTATCAGACTGGAGTCTGGAATTTGTGCCCGATATGGCGATAGGCTCGCCCCTCACATCGTGGGACGGAACATACATGACGAAATGTGGGTGTTTCGGCACCTCTGCCTAATCCTTCTGGGAAATAGGCGTGAGTTTATGTATGTATCTACATGTTTTTCTTTACTCTTTAACTTGTTGTAAATTTGTAATTGCAACTTGGGTAAAGTCAAAAGATAATTTACTAAAAATAACACTTGAAATTGTTTAAATATGGCTTATACCGTTCATTTGACTTTTTCTCATATTCACTAGTAGCATATCTGCAATCTTGTAAATTCATTGGCCAATCAAGCAAGGTTTAAGCTATTGTTAATTTGATTTGCAATGTAGATAATTTGCATAACGAACCGGTTCACAATGAAACGAGATGCTACCAGCTGATTGATGTAACTGTGAACTTTTATTAATTCAATTATATAATAAATCTGTGAGATAATTACAATTTTATAAAAGTCTTTTGCAGTAAGAATGAATAACTATTACTCATGATTCCGTTCACTTTTATCGGCAAGATCGCTAATTGGTAAAGCTCAATTTATGTTTGTGGATTTATGACATTATCGAAATATTTCCATTTATTTGAACGATTTTAATGTAACAAACATTGAATATGAAACGAAGAAATTCAGGAAAAAATTTATTATGTCCTTGATTGGATGAAAAACTTTTTTTTATACAGCTGCATTTTGCAAAACAATTTAAACATAAAACTGAAATCACAATGAATCATAATTCAAGGAATACACTCAGTCCTGTTATATGGGATTTTTTAAAAGTCGAGGAAAAGAAATGTTTTATGCAGTATTTTGGGTTATTACTGGTAATTAAAGCACCAACAATGCGCCAAAATAATCGTTTGCTGTCAAAAATGGAGCTTGACACGTCATACCCAGAGGTCGTACCTTATTTGGAATTCCGTGGAGACTTCGTTTTGGCGTTAAGCATAAGTTTAAAATGTTGTGACTGCCTCGGTGGCGTAGTTGTACTAAGGTACGCTTGCAAAGCTGAGGTCTCGGGTTCGAATCCCGAGTCGATTCGTCGATCGCCTATCGTACGTTGATATTCACGTGACTACGAGGGACAAATTGCATTAAATTTTTTGTATTCTATTTCATTTTAAGACTCAAAATTCGGATATTAAGCTAGAGAAACAGAAGTGAGTCACAATATGATCTCACATATAACAGTTAAAAGATACAACCTTCCTTATAGGTGAGGTTGCCCACACAATAAGATTTACTTGTCAATATGCATTGAGGGCATGCTTTGAAGCATTTAGCGGTTTACAGATGTTACTACGTATTGTATACCGTTATAGAATATTTTGACTCGTGCTGATTTATCTATTGAAGATAACACTGTTGTTTCCAAACGACTTTTTAGTATAGCCAACAGTTATAAAATTAATGTATTTATATTGTACTGTATCAGCCCATAAAAGTCTCACTGCAGGGCACGGGCCTCCTCTTCATTCGAGAGTACGATTGAGACTGTTTAGGCCATACCATGCTGGAATAAACGTATTTATTTTGTATAGTGATTATAATTATGTCATAATTGTTGAAAATTATTGAAGATCCAAATGGGACAAAATATAAATATTATCAAAATGTCTTGAAATACTTAAAATGTGACAAGAAGTGGACACAAAATAATAAAACTAAAAATGTATTGGCTGTCAAGGTTTAACACCAATGCTAAATATTTTGAGGTCATAAAAGCAGATTGAATGTCAGTATCGCTTTGTAAACAAATATTTAGAAGAAAAATGTTTCTACTAGAACTATCCCAGTACCCTTTAGAGTATTGTAAGCTAATTCGTCAAACGGTATCGAAATGAAAGCGTATAAATGAGAAAGCGTTCAATTAACATTAATATTTTGGAGCGTAACATCTGCCGTGTAACTTTAATAATTAATTATATTTATTATAAGTATTAGGTAAGATATTAAAAAGGAAATAAATATATCAACTGAAGCATAAATAATTGTAAATGTCGGCAATGACGTAATCTGAACAGTTGATGTAAGTGAATCTCTTTCATAAGATAGGTATACTGAAGAAAGAAGTATTATAGATTACCTTATTAAAAAATAGAACCTTGGATTCAAAATGTCCATTTAAAGAATGTGATATAGGTAATTAATGTTATTAATATATTCTAAAAAAAAACTTTGGTGCACGCAAAATATGGTCTATAAATTTGCATGCATTTATATGAGTACGTCAATTATTAATAATAAACTATTTTGAGCATATCTTAGTGAAAAAAATACAAGTTGGTGTATGTTTAATGGTATAAAGTCCATCAACCCGCACTAGGCCAACGTGGCGGACTACATAGCCTAACTTCTCTCAATCATACTTTTGATTGTAGAGGTGGCTCTGGCCTACAGTGGGATGTTACGTGAGTTATATCGCGGTTATATACAGACTGCGACTGAAGACGAAGCGAGGTGTTAGTTTTAGTGGGATCAGAGTTCAGATAAATTTCAACAAAAAGTTCGCGATTTTTTTAAACTATCGTCGTGTTTGGGTGGTAAATATGTAGAGTATAAAATAATATATATTACCTAAAATAATAATGTACACCCTTTTATTCTTAAAGATGCAATGGTACGCAAGTGTTCAATTTATTATTTTGGCAAATACTATTTACCACCCTAACATAATGATACTTAAAAAAAGCGACATTTTTAGTTGCATAGTGTCTATAGTCACTATAACTACCACCTGGTTTCATTATCAGGCGCAGAATGAATATACCATGTATATGGGCTGATACAGTTACATATACAGACAGTTGAATGTATGTTTAAATAAATCGATCTATTACAAGTAAGCAACCATATACGTAAGAAGAAACATTAGTAGTTAACTAGTGAGAGAATATTATGTCTTTGCGTCTATTTGCTCATAACTTGAGCTTCTTCTTATATAATAATACCATTTACGACTCACACGCTACCGCTATGCCCTTTTTCAATCGAGTTATTTGTTAACATCTTTTTAAGAGAAAAGTGCATCTAGTATCGTCCTATACCCATACTTTTAGGGAACCACGTCAATGTAGGGTATTTATTTAGCTATCTTTATAAATAAATAAATAAATAACACCCAACAGTCACATACATAGTCCTGACCCCACACTAAGATCGAGTCTTGTGTCGTGGATATCAGGAACTACGAGAGACTTTTCGGTCTCACAAACACCCAGACCCGGAAGAAATATTTGTGGGCCGCACAAACATTTCTCTCGGTGCGGGGATCGAACCCGCGGCCTCTCGTTTCACAGGCGGCGTCTAACCAACTGCGACACGGAGGCTGTTTATGTTTTTCTATATTTCGTAAGTAATATTTTTTAAAAATTTTATCCATTCATATTTAAACACAAACAAAAAAAATCGATATGTCATATAAAAATATAAAAAAGTAATTGATCCTTCGGTGGCGTGGCTCAAGACCCAAGCCACCGGCGGTTAGGGATCCAAAGCGGGGAACCTCCTCACTATGCGTGCAGCAGCAGCATGTCCAGCAACACCGCCTTTTGGATCTGACTCTTGACCCAACGACCAATTGAAAGCAGAAACAACAAACGGGACAATAATCGTTGAGTTATCTTTCTGTATCTTTAACTAGTAGCCCGGTCCGGCTTCGCCCGGGTACAGATACATATGCCAGTCCATATTTTATTTAAACTCAACATGACTGCCGTTCTCTGTACTGCTTATATCTAATCCCGTCCTGTATTCTTCTGTCCCATTTTATCCACCTTATATTCTATTCCATCCGATCTCTCCAGATTAAAATTATTACACCCGATGACATTCATTGAAATCAAAATATGTAACTTGTATAATTGACCATCGCAATGATTTTCCAATTACTAAAATTGCTTGTTAAGAATCTCATAGATAAAATTATTTTGTTTGCTGCAAATAATTACATCTTCAGTTCTGACACTGAAACGCAAATAAATTAACCTTCAAACTAATAATATACTTTAGTGCTAAAATATGGATGTTCCTAGTACATTAAAAGAACTAACCTTTGCCAGTCGATAATAATGCAAGGTAATCTGGTGAGCGTGCGGATGCAATCCTTCGAGATGTGTTCAACGTGAGATCCGCTACATCTCGGCAGAATTTCGAACATAGCATTCGTGTATTCAAATTCCGGCTAGTACTGTTTATTAGGATTTAATCTGGGAGATTGAAGGCAGATAACTATTTCTACAAACCATTGCTATTCGATAAGGCACGATTTCAAATAAAAATGAATCCTTATTGTTTTTGTACCTACTTCGCTGAAGTAGGAAAAAATGGCTAAAAATATGGAAACATGACGTTAATTTACAATTGAAGCGTCAGTATCAGCAGTATCTGCTTTGTCAACATATCATCAAGTTATATTATATTTATTTATTCATTGCAATCCTAAACTGAAAGCTTAGGGACTACGTAGTTTCTCATATGTGTTTTCTAAGTTATTTCTTTCACCCAGAGCTTTTAGATACGAGTACCTAATATTTGAATGAATCATTCGTTCCTGATATATTTGTCATTGGAAACTCTATCTATATCGGAAAATAATAATCATGCAGATAAAAAAAAATAGTTCGTAATGTAGAATTACAAAGATTTTTTTTGTCTACTGTTATACCATTTAACTTTGAATTACCAGTAATTTAAAGAAATTTCAAAACTAAACATCACTGATTTGCATGCTCATTTATCCAATAGATTTCAACAAATTAACAACATCATTTGCAATCGATTCACCTCCAGCCATAATCTCGCATACTGCGAGATCAGAAGCTATCTCTATTACGTCACAGTTACGTGTGTTAGCTCACAGCTAGAATACAAATACCAGCTCCCTGCTGCGATGGCGATGACTTTCACTACGCGACCTTGACTGCGCGTGACCGCCGCAGATACGATAACAGTAGGCTTTGATGATTCTGGGAATGGTTTATTGGTCCAATTTTCTGACTGTGAGACGTGAGTCATATTCTTTTTTAAAATGGGGTGGATGGTTGTGGTAATTTTTGTAAAAGACCAAAACCTCGAATGACATTTTGGACAATAAGGACGCACAGTTTCTAAGTGTTCAGTAAGGGTTTTGTAATGCCTTTATGATATTGTATTCATCGTCAATAGCATTCAGCAGATCACTCGTAATCATATAGGTCTCGCAAATGGCATCCTACTGAGCACAATACTCGGTTTAATTCATTAATACCTATTTTATAACTACAAATATCATAATTTACCAAAACATTTGGCTTAGATCATCGAGTAAGATGTCAGCATTAGTCAATGCAAAATATGAATGTCAATAATATGTTTGAAAAGCATGAATGAGTTCATATCTTTATATATATGCATTGTAACGTTTACGACAATGCGGTAGCAACCCGGATAGGACTAAACCTTCCTCTTGTAATGCGTGCTAAGTGCTGTATTCTTACTTCTGGTTATTTGCGAATCATTGTCCTTGCCACCTACACTCTTTTTAATAAATTTAAAGGTAAACGTCTCACCTCTCAGAATCGATAATTTAATTTCATCTTGGCATAGCGTGATGACTCGTTCGATCTTCTGCGGTGCTGTGGGAGGATTACGACATCTCTGCTCCTGAAACACAAGTACATAATGCTTTATTTGTGTTATAGTTTGTTTCAGTACGAATTATTTGTATGGATACAACTAATATGTTTTGCTCATTAAGGTGTACAGTATCGCAATATTACTGCAACCCGAGGCAAATATGTAGAAATAATGAGGATAGACGTTTAATGAGAAAAATTTAATTAAATAAAAATATTGATCTACATATTGATCTCGCTCCGAGCGAGATTGACCCCATTGAAAGTCTGAACTCATTTCGGACTTTACCAAAGATCGACACCGTCGTTACGGTCATGGATAGACCACACCCAGAAGGTATAAGCCTAGGTATTGTTGCCACAACGTGGGACCTCCGTTATCCCGGAGGGCCCCTGATACTGAAGGTCTAAGGTGATCTACAGTCATCTTAAATCCACATCCGAGACTAACTGAAGTAACATAAATGGCAAAACGAAGAGTCAGATGTAACATTACATTCAGACGGTACTCGAGTGTAAAACTAGGTCGTGGGTTAGTACAGTGGATTGGTTAAGCATTTGATTTCGTAAATAGATTATTATTTAACGATGTGCGAAAAATAGATAGGATTGTTGTAGCTTGCAGGTACTATCGATTTTTTTATTCCGTGGGTCTGGCAAACGAGCAAACAGATCATCTGATGGTAAGTGATAACTGCCGGCCATGAACATCCATAACATTTGGATCATGTATTGCCGGTCCATCAAATTGGGAAGGGAGCGGGAAAGAAAAGTTAGAAAGAGGAAAAGTGTATTAGGAATCCGGCAATCTCACTCACCGAACGAAACGTAAAAGTAAAGCTGTCACTTCAGGTTGATCTTCTGAGAGACAGTAGTACTACCACAGATGAGCCTATCTATTCATGCTGAGTCATGAATGACAACAGCGTGGATTAACTATTATAAAAGAATATCTATACGTAGATATATTGATACAGATCTTTACAGATTATAAATTAATATGCTAATTATTTTTTTGCTTGTGACATTGTGTTTTTGCAATAAGGAACTGACATACTAATCTGCTCAATATAACAGCTACAACACATATTATAAAATTAATATGATGCCGCAAATGTCGCAATAAACACAAATGTCAACTAATAATAATTTGGTATCCTATCAAACTTGATTTGTAAAGACCTGCAACTGTAGGTTAGCTGCAAAAACAGTCTCTCGTTCGTAACACACAGTTCCGTAATATTCCGAACTGACTCAAATTGACAACGCTAATAGAAACAGCAACATCGAGCAGAATAATGACACAACTTAAATTACACTGTTTGTTAACTATTGGCAATTGATTATTGTTCGTATCTGGTGTTTTATTCCTTTTAAAACATTTTTGAATATTTGATATCATAGCATTGCTATTGGATCTAGGTTGGTAGGTATTTGACAATGCTTAATAACCAACGGTGATTTTGTTCTTCATTTATTTAAATGGATATAGTTTATAAGTCGAGTATATGTTATAGTGCGTGTTGATTGGCTACTGGTTAGAGGTGTGACAAGTGATTTGAACCTGCGACCACCGTGTACGTGTTGGCAGCCGTGTCTGGTCCATTACCAACAGGTCACCCATCTAATGTTCCACAACTCAATCATTTATGTCATCCTATCAAATATCGATTAAATCGTTAATTAAAAACGTCGAGGTCAAATATATTCAAGATGGATGCCAAGTTAATTTATACAAATGTCACGAGGCATTAATATTCATTCTATGATTACTGATACATATGCAGTGTTGTAATATAAATAATACGTAATGTGCGTGCATTAGCGCTCAGCATCAAGCAGACAATCATCCAATATACGTTATTTGTTTAAATTAAATTTAAATTATCGGAAATTTAGTGGTGTTGTTCTAGTATATCACAATATAGCCCTATTCGTTCGAGAAACGTCCTGTAAACGGAGATTATTTTTGTTATATATCCATAAAGAGCCCGGATATTCACCCTGAATCCGTTAAAATATGAATTTGCTTTTCTGTAAATTAGGGCGTTCGTACCATACAACACTTTGAAAGTATACATTCCCTGAATTGAGTTGCATCAAAGTTGTTGCAAGTTGCATCTTCTATCTAATTTATTAGGGGCAAACGCTTTAACTAAAGTAGAAAAAAGGCTAAGCACACAGAGTACAGTAATAATGTGATCACGTTAAATTAAAGCGACAATTCGCAACATTTTCAAACTACGTAATTCGGCACGCTGCAACCTCACGCAGACATGGGAGATTGGTCATGCCCCGACCACAGACAATGAATGAAGCTTTTTGTCCATTGTCCCTTTCACGACGAGACAATAGATTTTTGTTTAAATTGTTTCGTGTAATCAATGCAATTGGGCTTTTAGAGTTTTTAGCACTTTCGATTGTTTCTAGATAGAATGTTTGCTGTTCAAGCAATTGGAAAAATGGTTTTAAGTTTGCGTTGATGTATGTTTATTCAAAAATATCAAAAGAACTGCTGATTTTTTTTGCTATAAGGATTTCCAGTTACCCATGCAGCTACTTTATTGATCGGTTTTCAGTATATTACATGAGCATATATCTGTCTCTTCACAGCCGCCGTCTAACCAACTGTGCCACGGAGACTGTCAAATAAGAGCAATTCATTAGAATTACCGATGAAATCAGTAATCTGAGTTTAAATCAGTTTCAAGAAATATTTAATATTGTTCCAATCCCATGACAAAGTATAATACAAGTTATTCAAGGGCTGCGTGCAAAATCGGTATGCATGATTCATATATACTGACCGAAGGAAGTCATAATAAAATACATAATAACAAGTTACACGATGATTCAGAACATGCAATAATTATGTCAACTTTGTTTTAAAATGCATTTCATGTGAACTCAACAAGGAATGAAGGTATATTTCCTGAAAGAGGTGAAAAGTGCATCGGGAGCAAAAATTTTTTTGTCTCAAAACATTTAAGTCTTTTGCAAGACAAAGGTTTAATTAAATGACGTCAATTAGCGCTAATCAAGAAAGATTTGCCCACACCCATAACCACCGGGCAGACGTTTAAGTGAGACCAGTACATTTACTTATCCCATAAAAGCAGGATCACTAATCATTACGAGGCATTTTAGAAGCCAATTTACAATAATCCATTTTTGTGGACGATCACTTATGCCTTCTTGGCAGCTTGCTTGTTTGCGTAAACCCAAAAATCTTTAAATTATAATTATTCGTAAAAACATACGATAATATTTTAAATTAATTCTCATTAAGGTTGTCACGTTTGACTAACGAACTGTAAATAGTTATTTGTTATAAAGGCCTTATATTAGTCGCACCATTGACTCCAGGGTCACCCGATCGCAATTCATGCGGATGACCTGAACACAACAATAGCTGAATATGTACGTAACTGTTTTTGAAAGAACGCAAGTAATTCTGATCCGGTTCGCGAATTGGGGGCATGACGGAGATTTTGGCACAATTGATTTTATGTTGGTATAAAATATAGTAATTCATGAGGTGAGGAAACTGATAAGCGAACTACCTGACCAGTGATATTTACGGTATTATGCGGAATAAATATTACTGTAAAAGATCTACAAATCCTTCGAAAGCATTGCTGGATGCCTCATGTTTGCTGATAAATATAATCATGGTTCGAAGCGAAATGGACAGCGATGACGGAAAAGTTCTCGTCGGTGTTAAAGAACTATATACCATGCCAAAACCTTTATGAAGGCATAAGTGTGATTATAGTTAATTATTGCTCCCTTCAACATGGAAGAAATAATAATTTGCCTACCTGCGACGATGAGGCTGTTGTGCCTACGATTACTCTACCGGTATTATCAAGATTTTAAAGTCCACCATACGGCACAGAGACAGGTAGACAATGGCAAAAAAATTAAAAGGTAATTTCTAATGCAAAAATAATTATTGTATGAGGAACCGCTGAAATTAAATCAATTAATCTTTTAAAGTAGTTAAAAACATTTTTTTGGTACAATTTTGCCAAATAATAATAATGCCATAAAAATAGCACAAAAAAATTATAAAGAAGCACTGACAGAAACACATTCCTTCCAAAGGTTGTATGGAAGAGATATCCGCCGTTAGCGATAAGACCGTCACTTATAATACCAATAATTTAAGAATGTTTCTGTATTATATTTTTTTGTCTTTTTAGTGGTGTACGATAAAGTATTCAATAAATAATCAGACACAACCAACTAATTTCCCAACTGAAATATACGAGTTATTTGTGTAAATAAGCTCTTCACTACAGCGTACCTCTATCTTGCAATGGTGAAGAAATTAATCAGCACTATATTAGCAAAATTAGGTCTAGGACGCATCAGCACGTCGCGTTGCTTCAGAGAGCATGGATCACAGTGTGGTCACTGACAGTTATATTAGGTATCGGGTTTCTGTTGCAATCGTATATTTATGTTCACTGGAGATGGAGCCGTAAAACTATACGATGATTGAATACCCAATTGGCTGGGAGGTAATAAATTTAGGCTTGTATTTATTTATATCTGGGTGGTGTAAAACAAAAGTACTTACAGAATATGGAATACTAATTGATTTATCGACATAGTTTTATTGCAATGAATGGTGAGACGAGCTTGCCATTCGGCTGATGGTAAGCGATACGACCGCTCATGAGCAGCGAAACCAAACAACACAATGAATTACAAAACAATGCTTGTCATTCCACTGGGCTCGCTATCCTGAGACATACTCGTCTTCTTCTTCTTCCTTCCCTTTTCTTTTTATTTGGGGTTGGGTCTCCTTATCAATTTGCCCCAGGCCGCCTCTGTCCTGGGTTGTTTCGGCGTCTAAATGAAGGGCTTCCAAATCTTTCCTGATATTGAACCACCACGTAGCTTTTAAACGTCTTCTACATCTCGGCCATACGGGGATATTTAAGGCAGTTTTTGCCACGTGGTCATCTGTTCTTAGTTGAATGTGGCCATACCATCGCAATCTATTTTCTTGTAATTAATTGAGGATCACAAGCATACTCGTACTCGTCCTGAGACATACTCGTAAGATATTAAATTTCAATATGTCCCGTACTTACTCTGTCTACAATATCTTTCAAGGCGGAACACAACAGTGCATTAACATTGTTGTTTATTTTGTTGCCAGCCTAAAATAGTTTTCGTTGCTACCAGGTTAAATCAATTGATTAAGATTTAGTTGGTGGCATGATATATTAGTACGGCTTCTTATTAGGCCTACTACTAATTACATGATTGCGTAATGTGACTTTATTCTTGCTGCACAATGATTGGGCCAGTTTTACGTTTGACTAATATGGTCTACCACGCTTGCCTTTTGCAGATTGCTATTTTTGCACAAACCTTCTAAATTCCCATGAAAAAATTTAGTTATTCACAATAATAGGCATTGTAAGAAATTTAAATAATGCTCAACCAATGAATGAATTACAACTTTCATTTATCCATAGCGTGAATTTTGCTGTCCTAAATACGTCATTAACGTGTCAGTATTTACAAAACAAATGCAAAACAAGTACAATAAAAGCAGTGTGGATACTGGATGGGCTTTCTGTTGGAGAGTAGGAGAAAGCAGGCTCGTTGAATGCGCCGTGTAGGTTTTCCACTTTCAAATGACTTATGTCGTTATTATTGATACAGTTCTGGGCTGCATGCGTGTCAAATTGAGAGAGTACTTGTCTTTGGAGATTTTAAGCCGATATATTGATGTATTTAGTGAATATACTGCTATTTGTAACAAAAATCTAACAAGTAACAACATTTATAAATTGTTTAAAATAAAAAGTGGCGAAAGATCCCAAAAACTCCAATTAATTCAATTTTGTAACAATAATTAAACTTTATGGGTGGGTTTATTTATTAGGAAATCGTGTACCCACGCAGGAAGTCATAAAATTCACTACTAAGCAGTATTTGTTGGTTAATTCAAAGTGGGTTATTAATATTTTGATTAACTAGGTCAACCACAAAAATATATTTCAATAAATTTCCGTATAAATCGCACTTACAAAATTGTTTCCTTTCTCGTTTAATTATATTTAAAGTTAAAAGCAGCCACTTTTACTTTTTCTAGAACTTAGTTAGTCTGTTGACCGTGGCAGCATTTCCAAAGGAAAGTGCATTCGATTTCATCAGGCAACCGACCGCATACGTAATTAAATTTTAACTGTTTCATTTTATTTCGAATTAATTTAATTCGTTTATTTAACATTTTGCGAAGATTTGTTCTCTGGATACAGCTCTTTTGTCATTTAAATTTAATATGATTGTTATTCGACTTATAATTATTGATTTAATTGGACGATTTTTCATGTTTGCTCTTGGATAGAAACAGATCTACGTATGACCAAATCCTAGAAGTTCCGCCATGGCAAATTGATCCATATTTCCATTAGATTATGTCTCCTATAATTAGACTCTCGATAATCCTGCGAAGATATTCACTCCAAATAGTGTCTGATAAACAACACGAGAAGGACATAAAGTTAAAAGGGCAATACACAGTCTAGATTTTAACATATTAATTTAAAAGCCTTGTACATTTGAACTATGAGAAATATGACTGTATTTGTAATATGATGTTTGGATTATGTTCATTTGCTATTAGATTGATTGAGTGCGTGGTGACCTGTTTGTAAATGGACCAGACGCGGCTGCCGATATGGTCACGGTGGTCACGGGTTTGAATTCCAGGGCATACCTCTGACTTTTCGAAGTCATGTGTGTATTGATAGTCAATCACCACGCACTAAAACAGTGAAAACATCCTGAGGAAACTTGCATACTATAGCGAATAAAATTTTATGGTATGTAGAGTCCGTCAACCCGCACTAGTCCAGCGTGGTGGAATATATGGCCTTACCACTCTCAATCGTACTCTTGATTGTAGAGGAGGCCCGTGCACTGCAGTGGGACGAAAATGGGCTGATACAGCTATTAGATTTAAGCAAACAATTCTTAAAGAACATTCGCGCTATCTTCGCTTTACGCAATTCACTCTATTATGCGGAGGAGGTTGTGTTGACGTCTGTCCGTTCCATATAAGGACTAGAAGGCTATGGACGAACGATTCAATTGACCTTAGGTAGAAGTACATGGTATATATTTTAAAAGCTGTAAACATTCAAAATAACTAACGTAACTATATGTCAGAGAAAAGTGCAAGGCGCTAAGGAAGACTTTTGGCTAGCATTGGGACAAAAAAGGTTAATAAAAATATTCAAAATATTGTAAAGCTTTTGAATGGTTGAATATTACCACTTCAAACTCGAAACTAAATACATAGAATGGAAGCTTATTTTATCAATGTTTGTTGTGTTATAAATCTAAGGAAGTAATTATTATTGCACTTTATTTGTATACCAGCGGCCCGGCCCAGCTTCGCCCGGGTACAAATAGATTTCTGTACAATAATATTTACGTATTATACATATCAACCTTCCTCTTGAATCACTCTATCTATTAAAAAAACCGCAACAAAATCCGTTGCGTAGTTTTAAAGATTTAAGCATACAAAGGGACATAGGGACAGAGAAAGCTACTTTGTTTTATACTATGTAGTGATTAAGGATGCAATAAAGAATTAAAACCTATTCTATTTAAATAATATATACGATCCATTAATCGTATGTATTTCCTTTACGTAATTATTGTTCTCAGCAATCAATTTGATTTTATCTTTGACATCCTCCTGCCTTTTGGTTAGATCCTAAAACTAATGAAGTTAGTAAAGACTTAACTAAAGATTATTATAGTCAATAAATTAATATGTTTAAATGCATTCGGGATCATCGTTTGAACTGTTGCGTTTGCTTTGCGATAGCGCAAGCAACATTATTAATTACTTCTTTCCTTATTTCCCAGCCATAGTGTTACGCAGTTCCTATTAAAGTTATTTATATTCTCTTGCACGGTAATAAGCTATGCGATGCCTGAGTGACTGATGACCTATTAAAATGCTTATGAGACTGTTAAAAGTTAGGCTTTCTACCTAATGTTTTCTTTTCTAAATATATTTCAAATTATTTTTCTTTTATTCATTTTCTACTTTGTTAGCTGTTTTACATCTTATTTCAAAACAAAAGTTTTACATCATTAATTCATCTAATGACCCAGTCATTTACCCAAATACTGCGGTCTGCGACCTATTTCATAATCATTAAAATAATGGACGGTTTAACGTTTGTGAAAACCTAATAAACGTGTAAAGTTAATACTGCTCAATCCAATCCAACGATAGAATTTGTCGCTGAGACTATCGATTACACTTAATAATTTAAATTCCCCTTTTTTTGGTAAACTATTTCTCACCTGTCCATAATAAGTAAAATATAAGTAGGTACTGAAACACTAACATTTAGTTCTAACTACAGATACATATATGTACTAGTCTTGTCAACCGTCGTGTTACATAAGAGACTGGACGGTTGGCCAACGTCTAACAAGACCGCTACAGATGTTATTTGGCGCAATATGACTCCGGGCTCAGTTGTATAACATACTGTTCGAATGCCGGTTTAACAGCTATTGGTAATCCTTAATCTTTAATTAAAAAAACTGCGATAATTACAAGAATTTTGTAATGTATGCAATGGAGTGTGGTCAGAGGATTAGTAAATAATTGAGTTCCTTATATCAGTTTACAAACTTAGGCCTGACCACAAACTTAATTGTTTGATGTGTGTATGTATCAGAAATAACATGAGACATTATTAGGG
Source organism: Hyles lineata (assembly GCA_030180105.1). NCBI lineage: Eukaryota > Metazoa > Arthropoda > Insecta > Lepidoptera > Sphingidae > Hyles > Hyles lineata. Next base: position 4,022,927 of record JARJEE010000002.1, on the reverse strand, counting down.
CCTGGATCCCGAAATTCCGAGATTTTATTTAAATTTTATAATAAGGATTTGTTTTAACAAAACAATTTAATGCCTATTTATTGTATTTTTTTTAATGACCTATACTTTTTTAAAAATTCCGGTACCGGTTCCGGAATTCCGGATTCGAACCTGTAATATCGTAACTCAGTTCCGGAATCGAAAATCATCCGATAGTACATGCCCTAGACATTATGTCTACATTTTACACCAATTTACGGTTGGCAACAGGCGGACCGCGGGCCGTTTGCGAACTGCGAAAGGTCGAAACTCCGACCGCCAAATATTGTATTAAATTGTATACCAAGTATAAATTATTACGTATGGTAGTAGGTAAGGTATACAGATAAGAGCTTATTCACGAATCCTACATTCGCGTTCACAATAGTCGCAGTCACAAAAACTGCGACAAATTTTCTTTATTCCAGGCCAAAAGGTTCTTTATTCGCGGATGTAATCGAAAATCGGTTTTTTTTGGAACTTATATCCGGAACCCATCTAAAACTACTTGCCGACCGACTGCTCTACAGTATTGTAGAGTAGGCCCGAAATTGATATAGGGTAACCCCAACGCCTTTTTTGTGGGGTTGGTTTCTCCGCCCACATCCAGATAGACTTATTTAAAATATTCTAATGTAATTTTTACATCGGTGCAGTAGTTTCAAAGCCTATTCGAAGCGAACAATCAAATCTTTTCTCTATATAAAATTAATATTGTTCGGCTTAAACAGCCAACAATATATCGCTATCGACTCCTACTTTTTTAACTTTTATTTTTACTCTAGCTTAGAAAGAACTTCGGTGGTTTCTTATAAATATTTATGATTGCGTGTGAAGCCCTTAAACGCTTTGCATGGTCAAAAAAATCAAGGGCAACTACTTTTTAAAAACGACCTGGTTACGCAAATAATCTGGTTTTACTTGAAGAAATTCATTGCGTTAATTTAATTTAAATAATTAAGGGCATATGAAGCCTAAACGTAAACATAAATATCTGTATTTAATGAGTTTTTTAAGTTTTTAAAAGCTTTCAAGTATGTTGCATTGCTGTAAGTAGTAACTTGTAACTGTTTTACGTAATGAATATTTGAGAATTAGTTATTGATTGTTTTTCTAATATAAATGAAAATTAAAAATAATTTAACGTTTAATGTTGAACATCATTTTGATTTAGTCATGTTTTGTTATATTGTATTCTTAATACTTACACTTATGGCATTAGTGGCGTGTATAACAAAATAGGTAAGTGAAAAGATATTTTTTTTGTAAATGGTATAGTTTTGTCTGAAAAGTAATTACTTAATAAAATTAATTGAAAGCTTCAATTTACTCCTACCTGTAACTCAAGTAATATTTGTAAAAATGAAATGTTCGAATTTTCATAATATTAAAGAAAAAAATGTATTTTAACGATTGTTAATAAATTACGCGCAAGAATACAACTGGAAATACTTTGTTAACATAATACAATTTCCCATAACAGTTGCGTTCGCGTATTTAGCTGTCTGGGCGTGGTTGAGCAACACATCCTGCTAAGTATTGTGCACAACTGGTGACTTTCTTCATATCTAACTTGACTCAACTATTGTGGGAAAATATACAGCAACGCCTTATTGTTTTAGCTAGAAAATATTCTCAAAAGTATGTAAACATTTGCTTTAATTATATAATTAGGCATTATATAGTTTAAAACGTAATTACGATAAGCTAATTAAATGGACATAATCATTTTCAACTCTTTATCTTTATTAGCTAGTAGGATGAGAGAAATGAGCACGAGTTAAGAAGTTATTTTGTGACACAGAAAACTAATGACGTGATGTGTCTGTATTTGGTTTTCATTAATGTCATCCTGGTTCAACAACAATTCAACCAGGCTGCTATGAAATTTCCCTAACAATATCGTGACAAATAAACTACGTTTTCCATTGGCCTGTCGCCAATTGCAGCATTTCCCATCAGTCAATCGAATGAGCAATGAAAAGCAAACTTTAGTGCGAATTTAAATAAACATAGTCAATACGTGAGCAGTGATACATGAGAATTGAGTCACCTCGGCCGGGTAGGCGTAACCTTGCTGTGTCTTATAAGGCATTGTGTAGGCTCCGGCCGCCTTGCCACTAATGTGTATTAGAATTTATTTTGGTGGGAACTTATTTAAAATAATATTCTTTTTTTACTTAAATGATGGCCAGTGCGAAGCGTGCATGACTATGCAATTTGACTAAATTAAAAAATAAAAGTTGCAGGAGAAGAAAATATTGCAAGGATAATGTTATAAATATAACACAATCAGTAATTGCTGAATGCTGGCAGAAAGCCTGTGAAAAATCAGGGTACCACTTCCTAAAAATATTTTGGAAGATACCTAATAATAATTAGTAACCATATGCGTCCATGAACGTGATTTTTACAGAATGTAAAGTGCATTATAAAATTTATAATCAAAGTTTGACCGAAGTCTACGACGCTGGCCGATCAGGTTGGAATATTTCACATACTATAGAAATTCTCAAATATCTAAATAGGGTTTCTCGCGTTATTTTTTTCCACCATTCAAGTGCAATGTATTCTCAACTACCGTCTTGAAACATCGTATCCGGTTCATCACTCGCCACAATACATATTTCCATAAAATAAAGCATAAAATCTAGATCTAATATATCCGTGTTGGCAGATGGGCCACCTGTTGTAGAAACAAAGCGATTACAGTGTAAAGTAGGTGACCCGGAGAAAGCATCGCGACATCCAGATAAAGGGTCACACGCGTTCTTGTGAGAAAAATGCCGTCAACATGCATCTCATCTGATAACAATATACTTACAAGCAATAAACAGACCGTTAAACTAATGTACGGTATGAAAAAATATTTGAATGTCGTTTGTATTGAGAATTTTTAAAGACTTTTCGGGCATTTTGCAATACTTAGTAGTTTAAATGAAATGTACATTCTAAATTATCAAGGTTCAATTTTTCGAATCCTTGTTCGACTCCTTTACGAAGATTAATTCGAGTTGGAAAGATTACTACTTTTAAAAGAGTCTCAGCCATAATTATTGGGTAAACGGACAATCATAAAATAATACATAAATTACGCGAAAAATAAATTTTGTACCAATCGTATATTGTTGTGGGATAAGAACACATAGAATAAGAAAAGCTACCATACCAGTAATGACTAACAAATTATCTAACTTTATCTCATAATAAACTGTTACCAATGAAATAAATTATCATATTAATACCATAACAATAACGTTACGTCAGGACTTGTAAACATTTTGTCGCGTCTTCCTCGTATGTTACGCGGCTTGCGGCTTAATTGAATCGGCTTGCGGCTTGCAGCGGTAATCACTGCGCTTGTGCAACCGTGCGTCGAACTTTTTAAAAGGGAAAATGTTTTCGATCGCTTTGGCAAGATCTTTGCTCCACTTTTTGCAGTTATTAACTGCGTAAGTAGGCGTTTCGTGCAGGCTATAACTGGCATGTATGATTCTTTCGAGATATTCTTTTTTAATTAATAAACGAATATTCAGTATTTAAACACGTTCGTTCGTAGAATTTTTAAATAGTTTGAAATTCTGCGTTTTATCCATTTTTATCGGATTTTTTAGATGGCAAAAATAATGTATGATAATAATGTAATCTAAATACTTGTACAACCGCAGTAAAATTACAACTAATGACCCGTTTAGATGAACAAACTTTCTACATTCTAAACAACCGCAAAACAAAGATTTCCACGGAAGACGACGCCGCTTAGTGTTTTTGTTAAACGTGGTTTAAAATAAAATGATGCAAACATTATACGCTCTACATCACTGATTAATCTATCGTAATAATAGTAGTTAAAATGTGTGGTAAATGTTACAAGAACACACTAAACGATTAATCATTATTTTTAAATTTAAACAAATTACTTCAACAAAATTAATTATTTTTTGTTTAAAAAAATATATTCTTGCCGCTGGTAACAATAGAACCTATAGAGCTGTAATATTAGTAATGGATAAATATTTATAATCGCTTATAATAAGTTAATTTAATTATTTTCTGAGTTTTATTAAGTGTTACATCGACATGTCAACAGCGCAAACCAAAGCATTAAAGTGCGGTGAACATAGAAAAACCAGGTCGACTAAAATAATTTAATATCGTAATATTACTTTAGTGAAAATTTTAAACAAGGAATGCATATTTTGCTGAAAATATTCAGGTAAATTAGATATGGAGACTGTCCCGCCCTCACACCCACCACTGCAACTCCTGTAAGCCAGGATCAACAGTGGCACGCAATGTAATGACACCGAGCATTGAAGCTCGGCGAGTCTCCGGGAATGTCTAACTTGTCTTTAACCCGCAACGAAATTAATCAGAAAGTTAAATTAATAGGAGGAGTTGGAAATAAATTATTGTCCACTTCCCTCCGTGCAAAGCGGGTGACAAAACAATGAACTAAAGAGGCAAATAACCTCGCAAAAAGACTTTTACGGCCGGAGAAGCCAGCCGTAAAGCACCACGGATCAAATTATTGTTACCTTAAAATGGGACCTATTTATGTGAGCTTTTATAATTGATTCCAGTAATATGTACGGCAAAAACGCCGGAAAGCACGGAAGTTCTTCCTAGTCTCTACAAGGTCCATGTAGTATACAACTCCAGATGATATTTGCATACTATCCAGCATGGTTTTACGCTCATCCTGCCAAAGACTACACTCCCAAAGTATATGATGCGCGGATTGTTCATATTCGCAATTAGATGTTGAACACGGGCACGCAGGCGATTCGACAAGCTTGAAAGAATGTAGTTTAGACTAGTAGTAAATTAGATATATTAATATTATCAAATGAACACCTAGCATAATATTCATTAATTTGGGGATATAATGGAAATCAAACCTCACAATTCATCACCACTTCTATGTCAACGATAATTCTAATATGTCTATCCCCTCATCGCTGGTATTGGACTGGTAGCGATGACAATTTTCCCCCATTCCTCCATAAATATAACAAAAGAAATACTACTTACAAAAATATTCAAACTAGAAAGCTCTAAAAATATTTGTAACGCCATGCATTAGCGTAATTATCGCACCATGGAGGTGTTTACAACGCGTTCACTTTCTCCCTCACTGCCACGCACCAATTGTAAAGGACACCTGACTTGCACACAGTTCACTCGGTAATCGTTGCATAAAGTTTCCTTGTCGGGTATCATTTGTGTGATAATTTGATTTGTTGAGAAGTGCTTGAAAGAAGAAGTTGTTGAATAAATTAATTGATGTTATTGTTTCGCCATTCATTTCAATAAACAAGGGGATACAATATTTAATGTAACATTAATCCGGGCTTTTGTGTGTACCAAATTGTTATTAGTTATTAATAATTAATACCTGACTATTTATGTTGTTGGCGATTTTTATATTACAAAGAAAACAGTCAAAAAAGTAAAAAAATAGCAGTGCGTTTATCGATCTGTTCCCGCCAAACTCTCCTTTCTAAGCAAAGGAAACAAAGTACATACAGCCTTAAAATAAATGCTTATTTACTGAGAGATTGTCGACTCGGCATTATTATGTAACTGGTTTTTCGGGAAGAAACAGCCGAAGGGAGATTTCCTTAAATTTAGGAATGTAAATTTAGTACTTGTATTTAAGCATGAATAGTTTGGACTCTCCACTCTAAACAAAAAGGACAATGTATTGATGTATGAAAAATTGTCTTTTCTAGAACGGTAATAATTTAATTCTATAAACTAATAAATAGTTTTATTAATAAATAGTCGTTATTAAGTTGTACTGGTATTTTCAGACTACGAACAAAAGCTGCTTAATACGTTAACTTATGACACTAAGACCTCATTCTTGACTGTCATTCCTTAAATATATTATATAATTTATATATATGTAGTTGAATTGGCTATACTATACGTAGATCGTTTCGACACGTGATTAAGAATTGCGAAATTACAAAGATTTGTTACAAAATTGCATGCATTTCATTGCTCCTCATAATAAGACAAACTTGTATTATGACCTTAAAAACTTCAATATGTATAAAGATAATTGTATTAGCAAATAGTGCTTCATCAGGTTTTTATCAATTTTGCAGCATTTTTTTTAGTATCAGAAATACTTGTTTTTTATAGCTACACTTAAAAATATATAGCAAAACCATTCAGGTTGCTGGAAACTAGAGCAAATGCTAAAGCATTATACACACATTACATGTACATTACATTAGTTTATATGTATAATTTATATGCCACAGCAGATGTTTGAATGCAGAAATACAAGTTAAATTGCTTTGATATTAAATTGCTAAACCAAAATAACTCGGTCCCACATACATTTTACTAAATGTGATTTATGTTATAAAAGGAAATTCTTATTGAAAAGGACTCCTTTAATTAATATAGCTATTTGTATTTGACACTTTTTCGATTCGATTTCAACTGCCTATGCAAGTGGACTTTTAAACATATGTTTAAATAATTAAGATTAAAATCTGAATATAAAAGCCAGGAAATTACCAACCTATGATATTTTTACTGTGTTTTGTCGGTATAAGTAATCTAGTATGACAGGTTACGCTCAAGGTCGCTTGCTAGAAACTAGAGCAGAGTTATGCGCGAATGCTAAAAGGTCATAACTTAATACATTAAAAATATATTTCCACTTCCTTGTATTTTTTACTTAAAATTATATAATAAAATTTATTTCCCTACATACATAATATCGATTTTTTATGCGGTTACAGGAAAGGATATGTGATTAAAGTATTATTGAAAAAATATTATTTATTTAAAATGCGATAAAAAGATAAATATTACTTACACTATCAGTGGATATGGCGCTGTCGCTCAGCGAAATGCCGAGGACGCAGAAACAGCACAAAAGCGCACTAATTTTGCGAACCATATTGATCACACTGCCACAAAATAAAAAAAAATATCACAAAACTTTTAAATTTGGAATATCGATCGTGTTTTTTTCGCTGATGACAAACGGCATGAAGCGAAAGGTTCGCGGTCGGCCGCAGTATGCAAGGCAAATTGTGAATGTAGCCATTTTTGAAAGGCCCGCGTAGGAGGGTTTCGCGCGGATTTCTGCTACGTTCCGTTCCACGCTGACTGCATTTTAAAATTTATCTATAATTTTCAAAACTTTTAATTTATGGAAGATTTTAAAAAATAGTGTAGACCTAATTTTAATTATTCTAATTTGTTTTGCGTTGTTTGTATGCATAGTGACAGCAGGTGGTGGTTTCCCTTTTTGCAATGATTAATTACGATGGAATACTAGAAACAGAATTAGACCCTAATATAATGAGAAAAAAATTCAAAGAAACGTAGTTAATGCTTCATGTAATGCACTTTTTATTTATCACGCAACATATTTTATTGTACCAGAATCTTTTAATCTCAATTGGCGCATTGTCAACTGAGATAAAAAATCGTTTTTGTGCCCTTATTAAGAATCTAGTAATCTAGTAATATTAATAATATGCTCAGACATTGTTGTCTTCATAGAACAGGTGAATAACTGTTCTGTGGTTGTCTTGTTATATCTTGCGAAGGAAAAACGAATACAAATTAAATATTTACATATAAGATAGCATTGGTATTAGGTACATACAGTATGCTTTTCATTTTGTAATTAAAATACTGTTATATTTCGTAATTCGTAACAATTCCTATAAGTAAAGTTATAACAAATACATGGTAGTATGAAGACCGCGGCTCATCAAATATACTCAAAGTACACCGAATCATGGTAATTCCCTAATACTAGATTAGGTAATCTTGATAATAATTATAAAGATAACTATATAGCAACAACTTTACTCTCTTACAGCGATTATGAAATGGGGTCGAAGCAAGAGTGATTTTAATGCTTTTATTAATTTGATTTCAGAAACGTGCGTACTGGCCCTGTTTTTGTATTTTAGTATCGCAACATTCCATATCTTTTTTTTCCGAAATATTTTTTGGCAGAATTAGAACTATACTTTTGTCAGTCGTTATTCAGCATGAATGGGCAGGCTCGTCCAGGGCGATACCACACAGAAAACCGAAAAAAGTGAAGAGGCTGCTTTACTATCGTATCGCGTTTTATTTGATGAGGGTGATTGCTGGATCCTACTCCCTCTCCACTCTCCTCCGAATTTGATGGGCCGTTAACATATCCATGATTAAAACCCTGTGAATTTTCATGGGCGGTAGTGGTCACTTACCATCAGGTGACCTGTTTGCTTGTTTGCCAGACCAATGCAATAAAAAACTAATCTGGTTTGCGCAATAAGGTAATCGGTAAAAAAAAGATTAGTCGTTTCAATTATAGAGGCACGTGTCAAGTCGTTAGCCGTATAAGGACTAACATAGTAGCCATAACCAGACCATGATGATCCTCGCTAACATTGATAATCTAGATTCTAGACTATAAACACATGAACAAGACATCATCCTATAGGTCACCTAATCAGTCGTCGCGTCTATCTCAAACTGTATTAACATTGGCAGTGCATTGTGTGACATCGTTGAACGTGCATTATTTTCTGTTTTACTGTGTTATAATTTGCTGTGTAATTTCAAAGGTATAATTTAAATTATATTTATAGTATTAACACTGATTGAAAAAAGTGAAATGTCGTTATAAATTATTTGAGGTACTTAAGGTGAATTCATTGTTGATCTTACTAATAATATAATAATATATGTTTCTACTTTTTAAGGGTGGTTCATGAATGACAATATTTACATTTGTTCAAAATGTAAATATTGTCATTCTGTTATTCAGAGGTATAAAAACAAAAAATGTAAAAAAAAAACAATATATTGTGAAGTGCAATTAAAAATATATAACTTAGCAACAATAATTAATTAACTTTGCCCGAGTAATCAGATTAATTTATTTGTGGGATTATACTCGTATTAGCAAATATTTGTCGCCTGTCTTTCTTATCATGATGATATTATATAATTGACTATGTATACATGACTATATTTACATATCAAAACAGCATATACAAACATTACCGTTTGTTTGAGGAAACAAACAAAGTTATAACTAACAAACGAGGATATCATACTCGTAATATCATACGCCAATAAAGGTAGAAGAAAGTTACTGGATGCAGGCTGCCTTTAGCAGATCGATGTGAAAATCCTTAAGGGCTTATGTCCAGCAGTGGACTTTCTGTGGCTGAAGACGATGATAACAACTGATTTATAGTATCCAGTATGAAAGTTTCCGTAGCTCAGTTAGACGCTAGTTGTAAAAAGTGAGGTCCCGGGTTCGATCCCCACACCAAGATAAATTTTAGTGATCCACATGTATTTGTTTTGGGTATGGTTGTTTGTGCCACCAAAAGGCTATCGTAGTGCCTGATACCCACGACACAAGACTCGATCTTAGTGTGGTGTCAGGACTATGCATGTGACTGTTGGATTTATTTATAATGATTTTATACTTTTAGGACTAATCAATGTGGTGAAAGATTTTTGTGAAAAATACATTTATTAAAAGTATATTCTTTATTGAAATATGAGCACTAAATGGGATAACGATGAGGTATTTTCAAGATTCAGGGAATATCTCCGAATACCCAGTGTCCATCCCGACGTAAACTATGGTAAGTTACTCGAGCTAAACGCACCACAATTTTTAAAGAATTATTTGACGTCCATTTGATCAGGTTTTATCAATGTCGTTCAAACATCTTAGTGTTTTATTAAATTGTAATAACAAGAGTGAATTAGACAAATGGGCAATAGTGATTTTTAATTATTTTTTTATTTTAATATATACATATTTGTTTGAAGAGATCGTGCTGCATATAATCTTGTAACATCTCCACTACTCTGTATTTATAATTATTATTCAAAACTTTTTTGTAGACGACTGCGTTAAGTTTCTAAAGAAACAAGCGGAGCAGCTAAATTTGCCTGTGGTTGTCTACGAGTTGGTGCCGAAGAAACCAGTGCTGGTGATAATATGGGAGGGACTGCATCCAGAGCTCCCGGCCATACTCCTCAACTCGCATATGGACGTGGTACCAGTTTATGAGGTAATATTTACGAAGTAAAGCCTTATTGACAACCTCCGTGGTTAGTTGATTAAACGCTGACTGTGAAACGAGAGGCTGCGGGTTCGATCCCCGCACCAAGAGAAATGTTTATATAGCCCAGAAGTATTTGTTTAGGATCTGGCTGTTTGTGAGATCGAAAAGTCTCTCGTAGTTTCTGATGCCCACGACACAAGACTTTATTGATCTTAATGTGGGGTCAGGACTATGTATGTGGCTCTTGGGTTTCTTTATTTATATTTGTTATTTATTTACGGCTCGTCTGGAAAATACGATTATCGTTAGGATATAATAAGTTGCACCGTGTAAACGTTTGTCATACACGATTATCTATGGTGGTTATGTCGTACGATGATTGTATGAACTCTTCCTGTGTAAATGGCGCTTTAGGCTGATAAATAGGTTATTTCTCAGCGAATATTAAATAATCACCAAATCTTATAAACGCCCACAATTTTGAAGCACCACTACTCTTTATACTCAATCTATAAGATTTAACTAATTTTAAAAAGAACTATTTCTATTGATTGTATTATAAGTTTTGCAAACATATTTTTTTCATAAGCATCAAAAGTCCGTATTGGAACTAGAATTATTACGAAACTGATCTCAAGATTGAGATTGATTCCAAGAATAGCCTTACAGGGACCTGTGAACAGACGTCAGCACTCAGCAGACTTTAAAAATCAATGTTGAAACATTGAAAATACATCTATACACGCGTAAAGTAATAACAAAACAAGTAGTCCGTCCTTACGTTGTAACATGATTGTAGGAAGGTCTCGCTGACAGGCACAACTCACATTCTTTTGTAGATCACCATAGCGCAACAACTTCACATTGGACAAGTTATATTGTACGGACTCTACTTATTTTTAAATAATTCCAGTTATGCTTCTGTATGAAGAATATTTTAGTCTCGACAATACTTAAAAATCGCGCTCATTCAATTTGGTTTGATTAGTAGGTACTCATGTTCGAATATTACGTACGCATATTATTATTTTTGATAATAAAAACACATAGAGTCCTTATACTATGCTCCGATAACTCGAATCACATAATCTCTTTTATCTGAATGCAATAAATATTTTATACGTGAAATAAATAGTTAATCTTGATTCAAAATATTTTATATGATACAATATTTGTAGCGACATTACAAATATGTCAGTAAAAAAATATCAATTATTACAACATGCCAAATCCAATCATATAAAAGCATACATACATAAACTCATGTCTTTTTCCAAAAGAGATAGGCAGACGCCAGAGGTGGCTTCGCCTTGTATTTTCCTTGTATAAAAGCATATACAAGATAAGTCATAAAGGGTATATAAAGCCGAAAGGGGCAATGTATGGAACAGCTGGTTCTGTTTTCGCGATTTTAGGGTTGGCCCCGTCGTAAAAGTTGTTAATTACGATAAGTGTAACATCCCACTTTCGGCTTTATATATCCTTTATTATTTTCCTTTACCTTGTATACATCTTATACATACTTCCGATATTTTTTTCTTTCCGATATCTTTATTGTTATTTTTTATTGTAAGAGGATGAGCATAGGCATCCATAGCACTGTAATTTTTACTAGTTTGGAGGCCTGGGTCTTATCTTTTGATAATTGTACATATTTGTGATCAATAAAGATTATTATTAATGATTAATAGACATCAGGTAAATTGTCACACTTGAATAAACGTAAAGATAACCGAGTTACACCACCGAAATTTAGAAAATTAACACTATCAAAATTTTATGCACACATGCGTAATATGTGTATACACGATGGCCTTTAATTCTATCCGCCTATATAATAATGCATATCAGATTAACGAGTCCATTAAGCCATTAAATATACTATAAATACATAATTTTGGGTTTCAATGATATAGGTAGCACGATATAAGTTTCAATGATATTACTTTATTCAAATCATATTTACTAATTTGTGGCATATTCTTTGGCATTCTTTAGACTTGCTATACTTAAAACACGAGACGTATGAACTCAAAGCTTCATTTTTTCTCCATGTTGCAGTGATTTCATTGATCAAGGGTATGCAAAACTATTTCTCGCTCAGGCAAGTTGTCAGCATACATATTATGTATATCTTCACAGCTATAGTAAAATTCTGATATAGCAAATGGCAATATGGGACACCCATATAAAATAGAACAGTGACAATAAATGTGAACCTTATGTGCTGTAGGTTTTTCAATTTTATTCGACGTTACTGGGGAGCACATTTAATACTTATTTATAAGAATTAAGGTTAAAACCAAACCATAACTATTATATGCTGCAAAACTTTGTTTTACTTGCAGGAGTTTTGGACATACCCTCCATTCGATGCGTGTATATCAGAAGATGGCTTCATATTCGCCCGAGGCACTCAAGATATGAAAGGCATTGGCATGACACACTTGGAAGCTGTTCGTAACCTGAAGGCTGCAGGAGTAAGGTTAAAAAGAACCGTTCTCATCAGTTTCGTTCCTGGTAAGATCCTTTGTAAAAAAAATAAGGAACTGTGGTAGAGATTCTGAATGTGAATGAGTCCTTTGAACATTCTGTAGTTAGCTGGTGATAGAATAGGTACCCTTCCAGATTACAAACACCGTATACAATGATGGAAAAATCTCACAGTGGCTCACGGAAGTGTGGCATTTCACACGTGTAGTTATATCGGATTGGAGCAAACTAGAAGAAGTTATATCAACCGACGAGTAATAGCTTTAGACGCCGGTTGTGAAATGGGAGGCCGCGAGTTCGATCCCCGCATTGCAACAAATGTTTGTGTGAACCACAGGTATTTGTTTCGGGTCTGGGTGTTTGTGAGACCGAAAAGTTTCTATTAGTTTCTGATACCCACCACACAAGATTCGATCTTAGTATGGGGTCAGGACTATATGTATGTGACAGTTTAAATATTATTTCCAACTGTTCCTATTAATTTGAGCGAAGAAGACAAAACATTCGATATAATAAAATATCGAAAAATAGATTTACAAACTGTCTATGAATAAATAATAATAAAGTATTGTATTGTTGTCTACTTTTTGTACCATCTTTATTCCCCATATCTTTAACATACTTATTTGAAGGTAATAAAGTTATTTAATAATTTTCTGTACAGACGAGGAAATTGGAGGTATAGACGGAATGAAAATATTTTCCGAGTCTGAAGAGTTTAAAAGGTTGAATATCGGCTTCAGTTTGGATGAGAGCGTTGTCTGTCCGGAACCAAACTGTCTGATCGCGTTTCATGGAGAAAGAACCACTCGACGTAAGTGATTGAAAATTGTAATCTAGGTTGTTGGTAGAGCGCGTACCCTGCAAAATCTATAAGATTTAATACATTCGTGATTTGTTATATATATTTTTTTACAATAATATATTTTTATATCCATTATTAAAATAGTATTATACCAGTAAATTAAATAAATAAGTAGCGACATTGATTGAGCAATCGATGTATTTCGCTTAACGAGAAAATAGATATGATTAAACTTTTCAAAATCCCAAAGAAACCAAATCATGCCAAATAAAGTATTTTCGTGTATTTTATTGTTCACATAAGTATAGAGTACAATTACCTGAAATAACGTACAATACTTTATTATAAAGTACGGGTGGCAACCCTGTTGATATATTAAATTTAAAATAATATGTTGGGATGATGCGGACTGGAGCCAAAAACTCCTGCACTCGGCGTAGCTGGGCTGGACCGCTATCTAGTGGGAAATAACCAAAAAAACTTTTGATTATGGTACGATTATTCAACGGTACGATTATTCAGTATTCAACGGATTATAGTATATATTTCTATATTAATATAACTAACAGCCGAACAGCAGTGTAAATGCACTGTTATATTTCAGATTGAAGGACATTGTAGCTAGAGTAACTATTGGAAATATTGAGACTTAATATCTTATGTCTCGGGATGGCGAGCGCAGTGGAATACCAAGCATTGCTTTGTAATTCTTATTTATTTTATTTTATTAAGCAGTCGTGTCGCTTACCATCAGGCGAACGGCATGCACGTGTGGCCATTCATAGCAATAAAAAAAACTACCTAGATCTAAAATATATGTCCAAATTTAAATACATGATGAAATGTAATTTTTAGTAATGCTTTTGATTTTTATTTAGGTTAATTGCGCAAGGAAGGTTATTTTAATAATTATATTATTCACTTTCCTAATATGCATATACCATTAAAAGATTAGGTCGGTCGGTTGCTTATGGCGGAAGTTCATAGAATATCATTATGAAATTAATTAAGTTTATAATTTGATTTCATCAAAGATTATTACGTAAAATTTCAAAATATTTTATTTTTCGTATTTTTTACACAAAACAGGTCGCCTTTGAAATGTTCTATTAAACTGCAGTATTACAAAAGGTATTCTAATATGCTTTCATCTAAGACATAATTAATGCAATTTGTATTATCAGGTGTTTACTAGATTTGACAACGGTTGAGCCCATTTTAAATATCATGGCATGACACTGCAGTCTGATGCCATTCGATACTTTGCCTCGAGGCATTTGCGCTTACCATCAGGCGCAGTATAGCTACCATGCTGGGCCAGTATAAAATACAAAAGTCTAGTATCCTCGAAACATCATTAATTAATTCATTTTATTTCCATACTGGACATAAACAATAGGTTTTCCTCCACTTACGCCATATCATGATAACATCGTAGTTTAGAAACTGACATAGCCAGCGCGTGCAAATCAAGTATTTCCTATTTTGTGAAATGGCTAATTAAGATTTCCATCCTTATTATAGTGTTAAGCAACGATTGCTAAGTGGTTATGGTATATAATTGTCGCGTTATTGTTGCTAGTTAGGAGATTATTGCTTGTACAATTCCGCCAGGGGCAGCACATATTGATTAATTGGGTGTATTACATTCCGGTAAATGTATATTCGATCTAAATGTATTATTTTCTTTTTATATTGGTAGCAGTTATTATACCTGATGGTTAGCTCAGTATAGACTGATATCCTTATTCATAGAATTTTAAAACCTACTTTAGTTAATTAATGTTTCGTCCCTATTCGAACAAACATTTTTAGTTCAGTTACAGCAAAGAATACAAAGCACCCGAACTGTCGTCAATCTTAAAACTATTGTTACTTAAGGGAGGTATATTTGAGAAATAAAGCCATGGAGGGTTAATTACTGAATCTTACATATCTTGCTGGTTATTAATTAGATGACTTGATTATAGGAAAACATTAGTCAAAATAAAAATATTATTTATAAATTTGCATTTGCTTGCTAAATCATAACTATTACTTCTGCCAGTCTTTTTATTAGTACGAACAATCCATTTACTTAATGCATGTTAATTTACAGAAATAAAAATAACAGCCCGAGCGAAGCCCGGACATGGTTCACTTCTACACGCTGATACAGCTGGAGAAAAGGTTTCTAAATTTATATTTTTTATATTAGGTATCTAATGAGAAATTGCGAAAATGCGATAAGTGCGTTTGGCTTATAACGCAATAGTAGGGGATAAGACCGTGAAGTCATACATAATGTAAGACTTTACGTTTTTACCCCTTCCATCCTTATATTACGATGTTACCCCAACGTAGCTTTTTTGCGCGAAATAAAAACATATCTACACATAGGATATCATATCTAGTATTTTTCTTTCTATTTAGCAATATTTCTGTAAATGCTATTATAATTTATGAAATTAGTAGCTATTACCAATGACTTTTTTAAACTGCTTTAACCCTTTCTGTTCAAACATTTTGATAATTCAAAGGCGGAAACATCCTAATAATCTTTTTTTATTTGATACATCTTCGAATCCAAGCTAATTGAAACCAACAAAGATTGTCTGGCAGAGATCGCTCAGAGCGATAAGACCGCCTTTTGTACTTTTGTATTTTAGAGTATCCCTTTGTTTAGTTATAAGAAATCAGTGTACAATAAAGATTAAATAAATAAAAATAAATAAATAAACAATAAACCAATTACAGACGTTTCGTTCCACTCATAACAAGGGCATAATTTCAGCTTTACTACGTAATAGACAAATTTATGAAACTGCGAGCCGAGGAAAAAAGCAAGGTTCAAGAAAATTTATTGAGCGGTCAAGCTACCACCGTAAACCTGACGCAACTCGAGGTAAACACTATTAATTTATTTCTAATGACTTTTATTCATTTATATCGCTATTTATATGATGCTAGGGTAGACTTTTTTATTTTGGTCGATATGTTAAGCGTGGCGGAATTTATTGCTTGTTATTTTATCGTTTATAAATTAAAAATGTTATGATAAAAAGATTATGGATATATTCCATTGCGGAACTCAGTTTAGTTTTCCAGTTGTTCTATGCTAATAAGCAATTAATGGTAATGAAATTTGCCATTTATGCACAACCTTGAGCCAATTATAATATTAAACACCATATTCGCAAGGATAAGTCGTCTGTATATTATAATTACTAACTATTTTATTAAAGTGTTTTAAACGGTTGGTCCTTCTTTTACTATTTATTCTAAAAATATCCATTAATCTTGTGGAATAGATCCAAACTTGAATACTTACTGAACAATAAAATTTACATAAAATAAATGTTTTTTTTTTCAGGGTGGAGTGCAAGTGAACGTCCTGCCTGAGAGTTTATCGGCATCATTCGATATTCGCATCGCACCTGATGTCGATCACGATGAATTCGAGAAAATGGTAAGTGACTTTATAACGGAAATCTAAAGTGTCAAGTAGAAAATTAATAATAATAAATGATATCTACGTATAAAAAACTAAGTAATAGAAGCCTGAATTTTAAAGCTACAGAAAAAAACTAGTTGGCTCTACCACTGTGGTCTACTGCTAATAGCAGAAGCTGAACGAATAATTTTTGCTATTGCGTTTACTTTAGTGATGGATATAGCCAGAGACCAAAGATAATGTGGTGGATAGATAACGTATCCCGTTGTATAGAACCCACACAAGGTGGTAGAAAACCTATAATAATGACCCCCGAGTACCGACTGAAAATTAACCCCACAATCACTTTGCGTATAAGCAGTATTAAATTTATGCCACATCTCAATCAGAATGGTCATGGAAAGTGATTTACCATTATTCAATCTATCTCATAGTATAATGGTTGCGTAAGCATGGTTTTATTTATTAAAGATCTCTTCTCACAGGATGCAGCTACAATCGCCACACAAGGTTAATTAGACGTAATATTAACTT
The DNA here is from genome assembly GCA_030180105.1 of Hyles lineata. NCBI lineage: Eukaryota > Metazoa > Arthropoda > Insecta > Lepidoptera > Sphingidae > Hyles > Hyles lineata. The sequence continues at coordinate 4,005,577 of JARJEE010000002.1, read as the reverse complement.
TGAAAATAATTTCCTGCACATTGCGCCAGTTATCCCTTCATTTATGCCCTAATTATAGTGTTGCAATCACGACAATATGTGCAATATTATATCAACAAATTGTTCTATAAAATTAGGTTTAAAATTATGTTGCAATCGTTTTTGTTCTTAGTGATACAAATGTACAGACCTTTTAAAATTCAAGGTTAATCACAACAAAAAGTGTTTAGAAATCCGAAAGGGGGATGCTACACTATCATAATTATTAACAACTGTTACAATGGGGTCATGGTAAATTTGCAGATTGAAACGATGATTTTTGTATGGATTTTTTTCGCAATTTCAATGCTGTCCCGATATTAAAAGTTGTTAATTATGATAAGTGTAGTATCCCCCTTTCTGTTTTATGTAACATTTAGGACTAACCTTATATAATAATTGCTTATTTTCAACAGTCATTCTATATTTCTAAACACGGTCGTGTCTAAACAATTATGAATCTCAACTATCATGACACCACTTTTCTATTCTCTTCTCTACGTGTATATAGTTGTACGAAGTTTGTGTTGTGTGTCAGGCTGCCAGGTGTATTTACTACCCCTTGTAGATGCAATAAATTTAATTTTCTTTCTCAATTAATGTTACAGATAGGGAGATGGTGCAAAGAGGCAGGCGAAGATTTTTCTTTCTCAATTAATGTTACAGATAGGGAGATGGTGTAAAGAGGCAGGCGAAGATGTTTCTTTCGAGTATTTACAGTACAATCCTCAAGTGAAGAATACGAAGATAGACGACACCAATCCGTTTTGGGTTGCTCTTAACAAAGCTGCTAATGATTTGTGAGTATTCTCAAGTATTTTAGGAAAGTCATTCTTTTATTTCCCGTTTTTTCTTAGTCTGTTCTTCTGTTGATAATCAATTTTGTGGCTACTATATATAACTATTAATATTTCAGCTTTGGGCTTCGGTTTACAATTTTACTATTTGTTTACAACATGCAAAGTACAATAAGTTATTTGCATCAATAGAAAATACCAAATCATTCCGTCCACATAACATTTAGGTCCTCGAAAACATAAGCAGGGTTATCCTTATAAATGATAACGCTGATGTTTAGCTTTTAAGCAAGTTCTATTATTCCAACTGTTTTTTTTCAAACCAGTACTACTAGTATATATCATATATTGAAATTAAGTTCACTACTATTTAAATTTTCAGGGGTTTTACCATCAAAAGCGTCATATGTCCAGGCGCGACAGACGCACGTTTCGTCCGGCTTCAAGGCATCCCTTCCATCAATATCACTCCATTTACCAACACCCCTGTCTTACTGCATGCCCACGACGAAAGACTTCACGTAGATGAATACAAGGCTGGTATCAAAAGGATGGAGAAGTTCGTAGAAGCTGTCGCTAATTGTTAAGCTAAATCGAAGAATTTGATGAAATTAATGAAGAACATAAATAAGTCGGTAATATTTATTTCCAGTGTTTTTTTATTGAATAGGACTGGCAAAAGAGAAAGATCAATTGATGGTAGGTGATTACTGCCGCCTGTGAACATCCACAACATTTGGATCGTAGATATGTTGCCGGCCCATCAAATCGGGGAGGGGAGCGGGTAAACGGATGGGAAGAGAAAAGGGGTATAGGCCATCCGGCAATCTCACTTACAAAACGAAACACGACGGTGAAACTGTCGCTTGAACTCGATTAACTGTGAGATAGTGATACCGCCGCGGACGAGCCTACCCATTCATGCTGAGACCTGACTGACAACAGCCTGGCTCTTAAGATTAATTGAATCACGTGATATAAAGAATAGAGAAATATGTTAAGAGTCGCTAGTATTTAGAAAGTTGGAAACCTTTTGTTGCGGTGGTGGTTTTATATTGTATTTGGAAGAATTGACCTTGGACACACCTCTGATTTTATTGGGAAGAATTGACCTTGGACACACCTCTGATTGTCTGGTCAGTCCGGGTGCAACGTTTCGTAGTGCTTCAGAGGCTGTGACATGTCTGGCCTCAGATGTGTCCACCGAACACAAGCAAGTCAGCCCGGTGACAGCTAGGCATGTTTCATCTGAGGCGACATCCCCGTCCGCCGATGTGGTAGCTGAATTACGACTATTTAAAGATGAAATTCGGGATGAGTTCCGCTTAATGCGAGAAGAAGTAGTTAAGTTGCGTGCAGAAGTATCAGAACTCCGGAACTCTATTACGACATGCGGTGAGCGTATGGATAGCCTAGACGCTAGGGTGGATGCTCTTGAACTTAAACTTGTGCAAAGCACTTTAGACAAGAGTTCGATTGAGGGTGTTGTAGAAGAGCTTCGATGCCAGCTAAACGAGCGTGATCAGGAGGTTTTACGCAATGATGTTGAAGTGAGCGGAATACCGGAGACCAAAGAAGAGAGCACCATGCACCTCGTAAAGGTTCTCTCCACTAAGTTGGGCGTAGTCATTGATGAGACAGATATTGTACACGCAGAGCGTGCCGGATCATCGCGGAGAAATCGGGTGGAGCCTTCTGGGGACTCTGCCGACGCCCCTTTGCAGCGCCCGCGAAACTTAATAGTTCGCTTTACACGCCGCTTGCCTCGCGATATACTGCTTCGAGAGTCACGTGTGCGCCGCGGAATCAACGCGAGCGAACTTGGTTTTGGCGATACATCCAGGTCATTCAGAATCCACGTGAACGAGCGCTTGACCCGCTTTAACCGATCAATTTTTTATAAAGCCCGTCAAGCAGGTGGGATGCATAACTGGAAGTACGTATGGACTAAGGGAGGCAAGATATTAGCTCGTAAGGAGGATGGACAGAAAGTTCAGCGTATTACGTGTGAAGACGATATAAACCGAATTTTTGGAAAGCATACTGTTGGTCCTGCTTAAGTCAACATCAGGAAGAACGTCCAAATAACCATTTTGTTTTTGAATATGTTTTTATTGTAGAATTGTTTTATTTATGCGCCGTGGCCTTCTGTGGACATCTAGACCATATCGGTAATATTTTTATAATCATTTATATACGTTTTACTCACTGTTTCATACATCCAATTTTACACTTGTTCTTTACATTTTACTATATACAAGAGTTTTTTAATTATAAATATAACAGATCATTTATTTTATTGTTTATTTGTAACTACTTACATGTACTGTCAATATTTATAATTGTTAAATATTTACAACCCGTTTATTCTTTATGGCACATCATGTTTATACTCCGAAAAAACAATGCCTTGTAAGCTTTTAAAGATTGGTTTGTTTAATGCAGGTTCCCTTGGTACAAATCATGACAATTTCACAGCAGCGGTGACCCGTAATGACATTGATATATTAGCTATAAATGAAACCTGGCTGAAAGCAGGAGAGGAGGGACGTGCACCAACAATACCTGAGTATCGTTTACGGCATATTCCCAGACCGCGGGAAGTACGCTTGCGTGGAGGAGGCGTTGGTTTTTACGTTAAGCGAGACATCAGTGTACGCCGACTTTTGCACCCAGTGTCCCCACTGCATCATTCTGTTGAGCAGATGTGGCTTTCTATGACCCTAAATGGAAAGAAGTTGGTTATTGGGACCGCATACCGTCCACCTTGGCTAGACACTGATGTTTTTCTTGATGCTATATCCGACTCAATTAGTTCATTTCCCAACTTTGACAATTTAATTCTATTAGGTGATTTTAATATTAATTTATTCTGCGGCAATGACATTAAAACAACTAAATTTATGACATTTTTATCCTGTCTTAGTCTTTCCCAGCTAGTTACAGAGGCAACTCATTATACCGAGACCAGTCAAACACTAATCGATGTCGTCTGTTCTGATCTGGACATAAAAAAAATATCTGTTCAACATGTGGGGTCTCTCTTTGGTCATTGCCTGGTGATTTGTGAATTTCAAATTAAACGTTGTAAATCTATACCACATACTATCACTTATAGGCCTAAAAATAATATTGACTTGGATGTTTTCAACGCAGATTTACAATCTATTAGATGGGACCTGATTATGGAACAAGATAGTATTAATGACATTGTAAATACATTTAATTCTAATTTAGTTGCACTTTTTGATCGCCATGCGCCGTTAAGATTAATTGTCATTAAAGAACGTTCTCACCCTTGGATTACGGATACCATAAAACTAATGATGCGGTTGCGTGACGAAGCCTCGGCGGATTATCACAAAAATAAGTGCGTTACTAAAAAGAATTATTATAAGACATTAAAATCAGTTGTTAGTAAGGCATTATTCCATGAAAAAGTTGCCTATTTTAAGTACCACATAAATCGTAACATAAATAAACCCCACTTATTATGGAAAAACCTAAAGAAAACTTTACTTCCAAGTATAAATGCAGAACTACCTACTGTTTTTGATGACGCTAATAGAATAAATAACCATTTCTTAAATATACCCGGACCTACAATGGTCAGTCTCTCTCAGTTGACATTTTTTGAATTTAATAAGTTTAGTGACGCCATATTTCGCTTGAAAGAAGTTGATCTTAATACGATAATTAAAATAATGAATACTTTGAAATCTAATGCTGAAGGTTGCGACCGCTTAACCTTGGATATGCTCATTATGACGTTTCCTCACACCATTGAAACTATAAGGGACTTAATCAATTTGTCCATTACATCATCTACATTCCCTGATGCCTGGAAACATGCGTATGTTCGTCCTCTACCCAAAATTTCTAACCCCTTGGAATTGAAAGATTTAAGACCCATTAGCATTTTGCCGTGTCTGTCTAAAGTCCTAGAGAAAGCCATCTGTTCTCAGTTAGTCGATTACTTAGAAAACAATAATATACTGCCAGATACACAATCTGGTTTTAGAAAGGGACGTAGCACGGTGACAGCTTTGCTTGATGTAACAGACAACATATTGAGCTCCCAAGACAGAGGAATGTGCACCCTACTTGTGTTATTGGACTTCTCTAGAGCTTTCGATTCAATTAACATTAATCTTTTGCTGTCTAAGTTATCCTACTATGGTTTCGATAATAAAACCTTAAAATGGTTCCATAGTTACTTAAATAACCGTTCTCAGTGTGTTAAGATGAGTTGTAATGATGGATCGTCCTTTACATCGGATAAAGTAGCCGTTAGCAGGGGAGTACCTCAAGGCTCCATCTTGGGACCTATTTTATTCATTTTATACACAACTGATATTATTACACACATTAGGCATTGCAAATATCACATTTATGCGGATGATATTCAATTATATATTTCTTGTAGTCCAGCTGAAGTTGATAGTGCAATAGCTAAGCTGAATGAGGATCTCTCAAGCATTGCTAACTGGTCTGCAAGGAATTGTTTATTATTGAATCCTTCCAAAACAAAATACCTAGTATTTGGTAGTAAACATCAGCTATCTAACTTAAGTTCATCGATGAGAGTCACGATAATGGGTGAGCCTATTGAGCGTGTCTATGAAGCTCGAAATTTAGGGTTGCATATGGACTGTGACTTACGTTTCGAAAAGCATGTTGCAAATGCAGTAAAAAACTGTTTTTACAAACTTAGGGTGTTATATAAAATTAAGCCATATTTAAAAGAAAGTTTACGTTTGCAGCTTGTGGAAACACTAGTACTATCCAAACTAAATTATATGGATACAGTCATTGGTCCACGTTTGCTAGCTAGAACTCAAAAATTAATTCAGAGAGTGCAAAATGCCTGTGCTCGATTTTGCTTCAACATTCCACTAAGAGCCCACGTCACACCTTATTTAAACAGTCACAATATTTTAAAAATGAAACATAGACGGAAACTACATCTAGCTTGTCTTCTCTTTGGAGTGTTGAAGCATAAAGCACCCGGCTATCTTCATAGCAAATTATCCTGGGCATCTAGCTACACACCCTATGGGCCTCGGCGATGTGCAAAGCAACTCTCCACGCGTTGTCATAGCTCTGCTGCTTTTAGAGGAAGTTTTAGTTATGTTGCCACTAAGTGTTGGAACAACATACCTCCACCAATAAGGAATGTACGAAATATTTATAGTTTTAGGAAACAATTAATAAAATTCATTCTTGCTCATCAAATAACTGATGAAAAGCTACGGCATGACACCAGTGCTTTTTAAATAATATTATCTTCTAAATAATTCTTCTACTATTTTATATTTATTTTAATAATTAATTAATTCACATAAAGGCCTATATATTGTTGCTATGCTAATTATTATTATTTTTAAAATTACTTTATTTTATTTCTTTATTTTTCAATTTATTATATTATATAATTTGCTATGTTTATTCCCTATGGTCTGGATGCCCACCCATTGCAACGGCAACGTGTACCCAAGTTTGAGGTATCTTGGTGCAGGTATTATACTACACTTGTGTTGTCTCAATGGATTGGATAACCCACATTTTTTAAAAATTATCATTATTGTATTTTTTATTTTATTTTTATTTTTTACTTTTTTAATTTTTCATTTTATTCTGATTTGTCTTAAGATTGTTATGAACATATATTGTTTGTTTGACGCCCGTGACATCACATCACGGCCACACGGAAGACCAGCGCTGGTAACACCAGCACATGCTGAGTGTGGTACGTTTTTGTAACGAGCACTATTTTGTCATTACTTATACTATACCTACTATTTTGTTTGTTTTTGTTACTGCTACTTGTTACAAATAAATCATTTTCTTTCTTTCTTTCTTCTTTCTTTCTTTCTATTTCACACTATTGTACTTAAAGTTTTAAGTGTTATTATTATAGATATTAAAACATATTTTAGTGTTTTATTGCTTTACATTCCTCCACGAGATTATGAATGGAAATGATTTTGTTTCTTCTTAAAATAAGATACAGAAGCCGTAACCCTAAAAAATAATTAAATAGAAAGGCGTGCGTTTAAGAACTAAAAAATAAAATCAAAGGCAGATATCGTCATTTGCACAATAGGTATTTATAAACACATTTTCTTTAGTAATCCTAAGTACTCTTCGTGCCGTCCTGTTCCGAAGGGCCTGCCGATGACTGACCTATACTGTCCTTCACCACTAGATCTTTTTTCGCTGGTTCCTCCTCTATAATAACATTCTTGAAGGTCTCCGCCCCATCACCTGCCTTCATTCGGAACGGTAACACCGGGTGTGCCTGCTTGAAATACTCTTCAATCTGCTGCAATGTAAACTGTTTGGTCTCCAGTAAGAATATGTATAGGAACACAGACGCTGGAAACAATCATTTGTTTTATTTAAGCTTTTTCTTTATTATTATTTATAGAGTAATAAAACGGAAAAAATCTGCAGAGTAGTGGAGACAATATTAACATATTACAATAGGATCCCTACACGACAATTAATATACCTACTTCTAAATTATGACATTAGGTGAATACAACATTCTTAAACTAAATGAGTAATTAATTGTTAATTTCATCAATATCCCCTAGAGCCTCTATAGGTTGACCACGAGTTTAGGATTCAGCCTATATATTAATATTTAGATTTCCCTGCACGTACGATTAGATGCAATTAAGTCACTCTGCCGTGGCAGTATAAAAAATACAATTCATACCAACTAAGGATGTCACGCCAAAAAACAGCATCGTGTTTGCAAATCCGAGATATTTGACTTGAAAAGGAAAAATGAAGTTGGCGACAAACATGAACACATTGAATAAAGACACAGATATACCAACTAGCACGCCTCGAACCTGAGGACAAATTGAAAATTATAAATCTGCATTCCCATTTAAATAAGCTCCACTATTTCAATGTAGTTGGCGAATGTTTTATTATTATATTTACTTGATCGATAGGATATAAGTACCTAATTTATAACATGATAACACATAAAACTACTACCTAGTTTATTACATTATTGGTATGACAATCAAGTTAAGCAAATTGTAGGTGGTGACATTGAATATTCACCTTAATAATTCAGTTGCATAAAGATAGAAAATATAATCAAGGAAATTCACATTTCGCTAACCTGTAAAGGATATACTTCGCACAGAAATAAAAATGGTATAGAGGCATAGCCTATAGTAGATAACGCCATGAAAAACATAAAACATATCTGTGGGAACATGGTCGGGTACTGGATCAAATGTACATAAACTCCTATAGAGATAAATGCTATGCCCACCCCGGTGGCTGAAAGAAACAATAAAGGATCAACCTCAAGATTGGTTTTAGCACTACAGGCAACTTTAGCGAGATGCGTGTATTAGCACTACCGGCTATCGGCTTGCAGCTTTTGCTACAGCACCTTGGGCGAGTGCAACGGGGTTATTATAGGCGAAATTGCTTCGGCGTCCTAGGGTTGATTGCAATAGACGCTGGGCAAATTTGCTATGTAGTCTTGGAAAGGTTGACTGGTGTCCTTTGGGCAACGCAGCTAAAACGCCATATTAGGTAAGAATGCTATAGCACCTTCATCATGATTCCTAAAGCACTCTGGGCGTGATACCAATGGTAAAAAACTAGTATTGTATGCGCCCATTATTTCTACCGGTCTCGGCAAGCGTCCCACCACCTCTAAAACCACGAAAGAAGCAACAATGTCTGACTTTTTATTGGAACATTATCTATACATTTCACCTGATGTCAACGCCATAGTTCTTCTTCTTAATTTAAAAAGTAACATAGCAGCCCCTGCACATGATAAAAATCTTGTTAGTCCCAGTAAAAAGTTTCCCAAGCTACCATCTACAGACGATCTGGAATGCTGCAATGCAACAACCGAATGAATATCTTATATTTCTATATAAATATCTCAGATATTACGACGTGCGGTTTGTGTCTTAAAATTGAGTCTTAGATAGAGTTCTGTTAACATATTGAACAACAGCCTATGGCTGCTTGAAAAAATACATGTTATTTATTTATTTATTTTATTTATTTATTTATTTAGTAACTAATACAAACATATTACAAGTATTCTGATGATGTAATCATAAACTCAATTGAGTTTTACCGCACATCATAGTCATCGACAACATTGTGAGAAGACATACTTAATAACATTACATTACAATAACATTTCAAGTATACGAGTATATAATTTTAAAAATAATGTTTAGGGTAGCAAGCAATTAATGGAATATCGGTCACCGCGCTGGCTGCAGATACGAATATAACAGAGTGGTGGCCGTGGAATTTTTATTCATTATTAATTTTAATATTACGATTTCTTCAAACGTTAATAAAATATCATAGTAAAAAAGCTAAATTTTATAATAAATGTTGTATAGACAACTATCAAAATGTGTTTGGTAGTCAGACACATTTGATGGTTGTTTCATCTTGCCAGACAAATAATCTCTTGGTCTATTCTATTAGGAAGTTTAAGGTATTATGCCCCGAGAGATCAGTGCAATAATGTTCTTTCATTAAACCTATTTAAAATGACCGATCTATGAAAAATATTACACAAATTGTAATGGTTATATAAGGATTACAACCTTCAATATGACGACCGACCACATGACAACCACATAGTTTCCGCTCAGCATTGTGAACGCGAAGTAAGTGATCACTATCCCAAATGGCTTGAGTGCAGACGGTTTTAGAAGGTGAGTAATCGTCTCTCTCCAGTTTAACCTGAAAACATTATAACGTACTCGTAATTTAATATTAAAATTGCAAACAGTGGTTGACAAATAACAAGCAGTCATAATGAGCTAATAATATGGTGGAAGGTCTCTCATATGTAAGAGGTCACCTGGGTATGTACTATCGCAATGTCTATTTCTCCTACCAAACAGCAGTATAATTCCGGTTTGATGGACATTGTAGCCAGACTAACTATGGACATAATGAGACTTAACATCGTAAGCCTCAGGATGGCGAGCGCAATGGAATGTCAAGCATTGTCCATAAGTATTCGTATTGCTATTCATCAGGCTAATGGCATGCTCGTGTCGTCATACATTACAATAACAAAAGGCATGCAAGATAAAAATACAACTAATGAGAGATGGGTGTCGTCGATTGATGCTCTGTTTTGGTTGCACTACAGAAAAATTACTAAACATATTAATTAGTAAGCAGGTAAAGTGAAATCATTACTTATAAATCTTGTGTTCTTTTTTGAACTTCAACAAATCAGCCATCTCAGCCTCGAGATCGTGTTTCTTAGACCTGAATTTCTTGAGTATTTTTCTAGCATTTTCTTCGGTGTCCTTTAGAAGTGTGTAGTATGGAGTCTCCGGAAGAAAATAATTGGCAAGAAACAGAAATATCGAGTAAGTGCCACAGATGTGGCACAATATTTGCCACTTGAGTAAAACTCCTAAGCCAGCCTGAAAATTATTCTTACAATTAAAACTATATAAATGTTTATATCAAATAATAGAGACTCTTTAGTCCATACAATGACCATTGCAACTCGAGTTACAAAGCATAAACTGTACACGCAAGACAATCGGTACCGCACACTAAAGAACTACTAACAAATTTAGCCAGCAATTAGAATGAAAATAAATGGTTGAATGTATTCTCTTAAAATATGTTCCCGAGTATTATTCTACAAAAGGAGGGCTGCTAGTAAAACAAAACAATGAGCGTAGGAACAAGTGCAAGGCTGTGTAAATTGTCAAGTCGCTCACTTTAACAACGTATGAAATGAGGAAACCAGCATACCTGAGATTTTTCATAAGACTTTCAAAGATATGTGAACTCCTTCAACCCGCACTACGCCTGCGCTGTGTAATAAGGTCTAAACCCCTCTCAATCATAGTCGAGGCCCATGCCCTGCAATCAAATGTATATGGGCTTTTATTATTTGAGAGATTATTTTTAAAAAACTTATCTGAAACTTCTGCTTAGTGTCATCAAATATGTGACGGCTTACTACTGATTTTCCATCTTCCAAATAAATGGAGTAAAGAGGGATAAAGTTCAAAATGCGAAAGAAAATTAGTCAAATCACGCTGGTCTAGTGTAATTTGATGGAGGTCACCTATGGATAAGTAATAAATGTTGCCCATGAACATCCATACCGATTGGATCATAGATGTGTTGCCAGCCCATCATATCAGGAGAGGCGTGGGAAGGAAAATGGATAGGAAGGAGTAAGGTGTATTGATCATCCGGCAATCTTCACATACCTTTGAAATTCTTAAGAAGATCTCTAATGCAGGTTTCCTCACGTTTTCTTTTACCATTCAATCTCTGTTCCAAGCTTTAAACATGAATGACCTGTAGAGAGATACCAGCTGCTACTCCTAAGCTAGGAAAAGTTCCAGTGACCCCTCGTATATTCGGCAGGGAAATCTCAATGCAATAGATTCTGGGTCCACTCATAGCCATGCCACATCCCACGCCTGTTATCAGTCGACCTACAGATAAAAATAAAAATATAATATGTGACGAAGGTACTTGATGACGTATAATCTTGTAATATGTATTTAGTATCTTCATAGCAATCTATGTGTTGGAAATCTACTTAAGTGTGTGCTAGCCTTTTGGTAACCGACGTGCTTACCAACATTGTTCACGGTAGTCGTAGGTTCAAATCTAAGGGCTCACCTCCGACTTTTCGGAGTCATGTGTGTAATGATGGTCAATTACCACGCACTATAACGGTGAAGGAAAGCGTCGTGAGAAAACCTCACGTATACATACCACAGAGATTTATGAAATGTCTATGGTCTTTAAAGTCTGCCAAACCGAATTAGGTTAGTGTAGTGGACTATACGGCCTAACCTCTCTCAATTTCTCGATCTTAGTAAGGGCCCGTGCAATAGGCCCTATATTGGCTGACTAACGAACTCATAGAGTGACACGTCATAAAAAACTGTTGTACCTACGTAGTAGCTTTGAAATTCCCATTACACGATTATGGTTAACTCTATCTCTTTAGAAGTTATTTACTCACCAATTACTATTTCAATTGGAGTTTTCGCAAAAGCTGTAGCAAACCAGCCGAGAGCCATGGGCCCTTCACTCAGGAACAAGACCCAGCTTCTTCCAAGCTTATCCGCCAACATACCGCTAATGAGGCAACCAAATGGAGCTGATAGAGACATGACACTCGCTGAAAACATATAATAAGCCAACAATTTATTAATGAATTTTAAGATGTGGTTTCACTACGCACTACTGACCGGTGTGAAAGAAAAACCGGATGATCAATACCCCTTTCCTCTTCCCATCCATTATCCTTCGCTCTTCTCCATGTCTGATAGGCCGGCAACACATCCATGATCGAAACATTTTGGATGTTCATGGGTGGTAGTGATCACTAACAATCAGGTGACCTGTTTGCTCCTTTGCCGAATCTATAAAATAAATTTAAAAAAATAATTATCTGCATAATGGTTAAAAGAGCGATTAAATTACACTGTAGGTGCTGTGGCTACCCTCATTGGAAACATTGTAAAACGTATGTCTACCGATTAACTTCACTGAATATGAGTCTATGACTAGAATTGATACAATAAACAAAGTAAGTAAATTGATGAAAGTCCAACCAATCCAAGATTCTTCTACCAATGAAGGATGTATTCCTGACTCCGGATCAAATAGTTGGGGCACCATTACAGCAGGTAATGCTAAAGCCAGACCTATTCCCAATGCAGCCAGGTTCACCCACAACGCGTATCCTATCTGGATAAAGGTGGTTTTACACCAAAACCCTGGGTCTTTGTACGATCTCGGTTGTTCACTCATTTTTAATACAAGCAAGATTTTATATCATCTGAATTTTGTCTTTAAATTCAATCACAAATAATGCAGTTTACAATTTCACAGGTGTGCTATTTTATGACATGTTTCTTTGACGTAATTCAAACGACAAAGACAACAAAAAGTTGGAATATTTACAAAACTAATCGTAATATAATTTTCAGTGGAGTGAGAGTGGGTAGGACGTCCTACAAGATAGTCAGACGACCTGATAAAGGTCGCAGGACGTTGCTGGATGCAGGCTGCCTCCAACTGGTCACTGTGGAAATCATTGAGGGAGGTCTATGTTCAGCAGTGGACTTCCTTTGGCTGATGGATGGATGGATGGGAAGCGTGGGTAGAATAAGAATCGTCTTGGATAATTTCCTTTAACGCAATACTCATTTACTCACTTAATAGACCCTCTTTTTATAAACCTGAGGATATATAAAAGGTCGAGTATGTTTATTGTTGGCGAACTGTGCCGTGAAAATAGGTATCACTTTCTTTCCCCCTAGTTTCGCATTGATGTTCTCTTCAAACGCCGACAATATCTTCAGCAAGGTGCCACGAGATATGTCCTTGAATTCCAAGCCGTTTGTGAATTTCACTGCTGAAATTAGTTAATTTACTAAAGGAATTCACTGATATTTAGATATTTTTTCAAGACATTAGCCCCTGTAGGCACATAACATCTCAGTTTGTATATTGCTTAATTATATTCCGACCTGATTACGTACCTGTATCTCTGAAGTGTTGATAAGTTTGTTTGCGTCTTTAGATTATATGGAAATAAGGAGTTTAATCGTACAGAAGCTAACACTTGGTGAATTGCTCTACTTGGGAATTGAACTCAGATCCTCAAGCATCACAGCCTATTACTGCTGCCACGATAACTAATACGACAAATTAAACAATAACATCTTGTCAAATATAAGAAATGGTGCACAAATTGATATAAAATGTTTCGATACTTCCACAACTCCGTTATTTAATTTAGGTATAAACAGGTATACAGATAAATATTTTATACTCGAATTAAATTTGTGTTTTATATCTTTCTATCCTAGTATGTTCTTGTACCTACCTTTCTTTTTCTTATTAAGGTTATTGTAAAAAGCGTGAGTTAAAACAAACAATACCAAGAGAACGTATAAACTCGACTTCATAGTTAGTGCAAAACTGAGTTTGGTATCGTTCAATGGCTAAATGGTTTATCAGTGTGTAAACAAATTTTAAGGTTCCTTCGGTTAAATATTTCTTTTTTTACACTTATTTCAGCTCTCTGAAAGAAAGTATTTTTTTTTTGTATGCCCTATTGAAACTGTTACATATTTTAATTGTATTGTAGCAGTAGAATTAAAGCAGAAATTATGACAATACAATTGATTATTAAATGTAATGAGTGTGTGTAGCCTTTGCAAATATTAAATTGATTTTTAAATATAATAAATATTAAATTGTTTTTTTTTATAAGCAACGAGCTAAATTCCAAGGATCGTTAAGTAATAATAACGACAATTTTTATTTGTATATTTTTATTAATTGGATATATCCAACAGCTTATATTTATATACAACACTATCACAAATGCTTAATTTTACACATAAATTAATTATAACTTAAAATGCATTGCATGCTACGGTAACTTTAATATTTCTAACTTTACCAATTTACTTTACATTGGTCAATTTGAACTCAATAATTTAAACTCGCTTTTTAAGCGTCTTTGGATATCTTATGAAACTTTTGGTTCTGTACAATTTGTATTATATAATTATTACAATATCTACTACATCATAAAAATGGCACATATTGTAAAATACAATCCTAATATATAATATATTAATACTTTTCACAAAATATACAACATCACAATAATGTGTTATTGAACACAGTGTTAAAATATCTTATTTAAAAATAATTTAACATAAAATACAACGATCAAGTGACTTAAGTTATTGTATAAATATTTATAAAAAGGAACATATCCCAAATATACAATATTATCAAAATACGAGGCAATAGAAAGGCACACGATTTATTATGTATATTTTATACTTATATAAATAAATAATAAAAATACACCCAACAATCACATACATAGTCGGAACCCCACACTAAGATCGAGTCTTGTGTCGTGGGTATCAAAAACTACGAACTCTTTTCGGTTTAACAAACACCCAGACCCGACACAAATATATGTGGTTCACACAAACATTTGTCTCGGTGCAGGAATCAATATCTTCTGTTGGTCTTATCCCTCGCTTACATGGGATCAGCGCAAGATTGCAGCTTAACCGCATTTAAGAATAATTTTAGTTTTAATTTTATAGCTACCGATACAACGCCGGTCTAATGCCATCGATAGAATCGTATACTTTCGAAATTATTGTAGAAAAGTCTCGGGTGCGCAGATTTCCTGGCTTTTCCTATGCCATTATAGCAAGAACATAAGAGTAGTAAAGGTTGAAGTAGTTGTGAAGAGCTTAATAATTTTTGAGCAATAGTAGTTTAATATTGTGAACATATGAATAAATATACAACGTATTTTCTCAATGATGTATCGGGTACAAATTTATGTTATCCAAAATACAAAATCCAAGATATTTAATCCATTTCAAAATATTTGTAGCAAACAAAACCTAATATTTTGGGAAAAACAAAACTAAATTTGGTATGTTTAACATACATTCCATATTTTTACTAAATTTTCATTGAGCCTGTTGCAAAAGGTACGCGCTAGGACTTATTTAATCATTAATATGATATGATCTTCCAAGTCACTTTGGTATTTACGATCCTATTACAAACGCTATGATTTCATGCTGGTCCACTTTGGATACTGTTTTTCTTGGTAAGCGATTTTGTTCTTCCGGAGAAATAGTCCTCGATTTCTTGAAGAGTCTTTCCTTTAGTCTCAGGCAGGAAGAAGTAGAAGAAGATTGTACCTAAAAAGAATATAAATGTAAAAAATTAATAAAACTTGAAGCAAATTTTAATAGAATTAAAATTTGCTTCAAGTTTTACACAATATTTTTATAAGTTCTAAAAATAATGCTATACTTATATAATATTGCCATCATTATATTTTTGTCAACATATCCATCAATTTGTTGGTGCAATTTACGAAACTTGTAAAGTAGCAGCACAGGCGTAAATTCAAAGGAGAACCAGTTAGTAGTACCTAATTAACGATGTAAAAGATCTTGTGAAAGACCAATTGAATATAGAATATTTTGATTTTAACCAATGCCCTACGAACATTCACTAAATAAATCCATGTACTTACTAGTAAGCGACATGGCTCCGTATAGACCGAACACTCCGTAGTCGTTCAGCTGGGACTTCAGGAAGGGAAAAGTCTTCACCACCGAGAAGACCGACAGGTGAGCCGCACACGTAGTCATGCCACCGATGATGCCTCGCACCTATATCGAAAATTGTAAAAATCATTATTATTCAGAAATCAGGAATAATCTTAAGATGACGATTAGAAAGAGCTCTAATTTTTTTTGTTTCGCAATCCTGTTTCCTGTTGCAAAGTAAAAGCAATGTTGCCATTACCAATCAATTATTTCTTGTGTTTAAAAATGTTGATATAATTGCTCATAAACTTGTCTATTTTCCTTATTTTTAAAAGATGCTGGTACCGATCGATTCAATTTATTAACGCTTTCCTTTTTTGGCCATATCGCGAACCTTCTGCTTGTTAACTAAGTAGACCATGCTTCCCTATACCAAAACACTAAATAAAATTCGTATTTACCTGCGTAGGATAGACTTCTCCAATCATAACCCACGGCACGATCAGGTAGCCGAGGGTGCAGAATATGATGAAGATGTAAATGCTGGCGACAGGAATCCAGGAGTACTGCGGCTGCATATTGTTGGTGCGCCAGTAGTCCACAAAGTACATATACACTGCTAGTATTACCATTGTGGATCCGCAGCCGATAGCTGTAGATAAAGACAGGTATGATAGCAACAGTATAAAGAAGAATTTGTAAGAGATGGATAAAAATGGATGTAGCGAAAGTAATATATGAGGATCGAGTAAACGGCGATCTATAGTCCCTGCCTACCCCTGTGGGATACAGGTGTGACGATTAAGTAGGTATGTATCTATGTATAAATAATGAATTTAAAGAGGATTGTAATGACTGTGATGATTTCGCGATGATCTATCAGCGTTTTAGATGATACAGACGTTATTAGTACCTCGGACCTGCTACAATTTCGAAAGGATAATGCCTCACTTAATCATGTACTACACTCTGAACTTACTATAGTGGCAAATACTTTTATAGATATATTCGTAAATACTTTAATATACTGATAACCAAAACTGGTTAACTAAAGTTCTATAGGTGATATTTTCATCATCCACGTCTTCAACCATAGGAAAGAGATTGAACACCTCATCCAAAGAATTTTACAGATATCAATTACATTGGACGTCATCATGTATCAGCCCATATACGTCCCACTGCAGGACACGGGTCTACTCTACAATCGACAGTACGATTGGTGTGTTAGGCCATATAGTCCACCACGCTGGCCTAGTGCGAGTTGGCGGACTTACATACCATAGAAATTCATATAAACTGCTATGGTATGCAGGTTTTCTCATGATGTTTTCCTTCACCGTTTTAGTGCGTGGTGATTGACTATCAATACACACATGACTCCGAAAAGTCAGAGGCTTGCCCTGGGATTTGAACACGCGACCACCGTGAACATGTTGGCATCCGCGTTTTGGACGTCATACTCTATTCTTTCATCAAGCCGAGTATAAGTTTATTTCTTTGAACTATTCATTTGTGTTCCGCTACATCAATGACATTGACACCGTATTTAATTTGCCCGTGGTGTCCATTACCCATTAAATTAGCATATAGCTATTCTCTTCATTATTTGGTCACACTTGCAACGCATGCTAATCTCTTTAGCTAATTTGGAAGCTTACGTTTTGGGATTCTCCGAATAATTTGCGTCGCTTAGAAAGATTATTTGGACTGTTTTGGTAGCATAATTAAACAGAGTTTAACTTTCTGCCATAAAACCGAGATATTATAAAGCATGGATTATATACAAATAATACAATTAATAATTATTTTGGATGGTGCTATGGACTTGTCATCTAAAACATATTCAGTTAAAAAATAAAATACAAAATAATCATCTAAATCTGTAGGAGTTATCCTATGTTAATTTACTGATGAAAATCGGAAGAGTCTAGCAATATAGTTACCAGAGAGGAATGTAAGAGGTCGTCTTCCACACCGTCTGCATAATATACAGCCGATCACAGTAAATATCACACGAAGAATGCCTAGCGAGATCGTCAGCCAATATTTATCGCTCTTTGCTCCCGATGCCTGCAAAAACGACACAGATATTATAATTGTGGAAAAAAATATCGTGCTATAAAGACGGCAACAGGATATTTCTGTTTAATTTCTTAATTACGCTGTTATTTGAATAAATCTACAATAAGTTATTATGAATAAGAAATAGTTACTATTACAAATTAAGCAATAATCATAGAACTAAAAATAGTAGTTCCAACACAATATTTGCGGTAAATATTGATATTATGGTATTGTATATATGCGATCTGGATATTTGAATATGAATACAACTATAAGGACCAGTTTCAAAAGTTGTTGATAAAGTCCCTAATAGCTATCTGACACTCATCTGTCAGATAAAATACAATATTCAGTACTTTTGTGACCGAATTTCGTATTTCATCTTATAGATTAGTGCCAGATAGTTATTAATTTATCAGGATTTATCAGGATCTGGTGAATCTGGCCCTTAATAATGTAACTTCGTCACTGCAAAACCTTGTATGATAATTTACCCTCAAATGCACTTGATTTTAGAATTTAACTCTTTATCGTACCTATGCATATTCCAAAACAAATTCTGTATAGCAAGCATTCTAAATCATAATATAAAACTCATTAATTACCTCGAAGACCTCAACAGCATAGAAGGTAATGGTGTTGACACCGCACCACTGGTATACGAAGAAGTAGATGGCAAGGATGCTGAACGGTTTCAGAGCAGAAGGAGACAGTAGGGCTTTGATTATCTCTTTAGGACCTCTTAACCTGTAAAAAACAAAGAAGTGTGCATTACAAAATTGATCTACGATTCATAAAACTACAGATCACCTTTGAAGGACTTCTTAATGCAGATGATTAAAAAGTCGATAGAAAAAGCAATTAAACAACAAGAAATATTATTATATTATCTATGGACAAGAACACATTTACTTTGATTGGCTCCACGTATTTTGAACTCTATTGGAGTTATAACTGATATAATTAAAACATAGAAAGTTAGTTATCGAATGTTTGTTCCTTTCTATCGACATTTGAATTCAGTTTGAACGAAGAAAACAAAACTCAAAACAATCGATAACTAAATTCAGTGTGAAAACTGTCTATGAATAAGGCCTCAGCTGCTTTACGTTCCGGCTAAATTAAAAAGAAATGCTAGAACAATACCATAATTAATCAATAACAATACTTACGGCTCAACATGATTCTTCTCTTTGAAGGCAATCATCTTCTGAATCTCCTCGTCGACGTCACACGTGGATCCTCTGAGCTTGAGGAGGCACTTTTGGGCCTTCTCCCTCTTGTCTTGCGTCAGTAGGTAGTTGGGAGTCTCCGGGATGAGGATCATGCCGAGGAGGGATACCATTGGGACTATAGCGCTCACTCCCGCTAGTATGTTCCATGACGTCGCGCTGCCTATCACGTACTGAAAAGAAATTCATATTTTACTAGGTTTTGTGTAAAGTCAATGTCCTCGATGGGGCAGAATGATGGAATTAATGTCACATGCAGTTCGCAATCGTTATCCATCCAATATATACGCGTCGATCGACAAACTAGTCAGAAATCTAATTCCGAACAAGTCAAAAGCGATTTTTTTAAGTTCGCGGTAAGTGTTATTTTTTTCAATAACTTTCCCATTGTATTTTCTTTCTGCTCTAACATATTTTTTAAAATGTCTATGAGAACACGTAAGAATCAAAGTCATTGTAGTCATATCTGCACCATCCCGAATTATCCTTTTGACCTTCACGTATTTTTGGTCTTATAAACAAAGTATATTAATATCTTAGCTATCTATTCATGCTATAGATAAAAAAATACCATCAATTAACGCCACATAAAAAATCCGATCATCAAGTATCAAAATTTGATCTTGGTAAATTTGCAAAGGCCACGCCCACATTCCCCATCGAAATCAATCATACACATAACGAGATAGTCGTGACGGAACACAAAGCATGTTTGCACCTACGATCTAATTTTACCTGAACAAACAAATCTGCGACAATTACGTCGTGATTGCTGAATTACCATCTGTATAGCAGATAATATTTTAAAGCAACAAAGACTACTTCCGCCCATATACGTCCCATTGCAGGGCATGAGCCTTCTCTACAACCAAGAGTACAATTGAGAGTAGTTAGGCCGTATCCACCACGCTGATCTAGTGCGGGTTGGTGGCCTTTAGATACCATAGAAATTCTTACAAATCGTTATGGTATGCGGATTTCCTCACGATATTCTCCTTCGCCTCTATCGTGCGTGGTGATTGACTATCAATACACACACGACTTCGAAAATTCAGAGGTGTGCCCTGGGATTTGAACCCGCGACCACCAGCAAGCATATAGTAAGCATGACAACACAACAGAGAAACTACAATACATCAGTCTAGATATCCACAGATGAAAGATTGTCGTTTCTTGTTGGTCAACACAATTCTGCCCGTCTGCTTCTAACTGGATGTATACTGACTGACTGAATCCGAGTGCGACAACCTTGTATCAATTTCTACGACAGGCTCTTCAACGTTGTTATTATCCTAATAATTAGTACGTTTATTAAGATAATATCGTATCATCAGCTTTAGGGTGCAGGATATCGAAGAAACTCAATCACTATTTGAATCGCATCAGCTAAGCTGATAAATACTTCACGTTTTGTTCAGTGAGACTTGATACCAACAAGAGAAATTTAGGTGAAGGTGCTACCGTAACGAGCTACACCGAGGTTCTATTGCCTACAGTTATGAACAATTAAACAGCTGACAATTAGTACCTATATTCGATTCTATTGTAATTTAAATTCAGAATACTGCCTCGGTGGCGTAGTTGTTCTACGGTTTGATTACAAAACTAATGTCTCGGGTTAGTTTCGGATTCCAGGGCCAAGTAAAGTGTTAGTGAATTTTTCAATTCAATATCAGCCCCGGAGTCAGGTATTTGTGCCCGATATTGCAATAGGCTCCTTGTCACATTGTAGAACGGAATACACAAGATGAAATGTGGGTGTCCAGATTGCTACAAGCACCCCAGCCTACCCCGTTTTGGAAAAAAGTCGTGAGTTTATGTATATATGTAATTAAGAAAACAATGAAACAACTTATATAAAACGGTCACGATTTATATTATGTTTACTCTAAAATCACGTGATGCCTCTTTCGTATTAACATAATTGTATGGCTGTCAAGTTTTATCGCGTCACGTGAGATATCTTAAAGTATGAAATAAAACGATCCGGAACAAAAATTTCAATTATTACTATATAGTTATACTATATTTAAGCGTGAAGATTTTTATCGAGCGGAGAAATTGCTCGTAGTTTAGTCACAGGCAATTCGATTTCACAAATTAGTCCAGAAGCTTTAAAAATTGTTGAATGATTATTGACGCAAGATAAAGATCTTGCTTTGTGATTTAAATCTTAAATAATCACGAACGTCATTCACTGCATTAATTATACGTAATTATGTATCAAGCAGAATTATATATAAAACACCCAATTAAGTATACTAGTATACTTCACACTGTTGAGAGTCAAAGGGTTGCATGATCGTCGGTTTTATTAGGTAGTAAAGGAAAAATATTATATTTCCGGTTAAATCCAGTACATTTAGTCAAGCATGTCTTTTTGATTATCGCGGGTGTAAATCATAACATTGTTATTTATTTTCAACCGTCAACCTTCTCTGATTTCATAGATTTTTCATACCATTCTACTTAGAACTATTTAGCACACATTAGAACATATTTGCGCAAAATGAAATGGATTTGCACATACCAAAATATATTTCATAAAGAAATTGTTGCGAATATGCTTTAATTTTTACCATTAACACATTTAGTTGAATCACGTGCTTGAGTTTTTGAAATTATCAGACTTTTAATAATTGATGGATAATTGCATCGTTAGCTAAATATCGCGATATTTGGTTACGCATCATACTTCCCCATTTATACATACATACATTAACTCACGCCTTATTCCCAGAAGGGGTTGGTAGAGGTGCAACCGGGACACCGACAACTCGACTTGTTTTTTTCCGTCCCACGATGTGATAGCGGGTGAGCCTATCGCCATATCGGACACAAGTTCCTGACTTCGGGCTGATAATTAATAGGAAAATCCAATATCACTTTGCTCGATACGGATTCCAACCCTAGACCTCAGCTTTGCAGCCATACCTTATTACAACTGCAAGACCGAAGTAGTCCAAACTTATTGTTGTTAAATCATGCACACCTTACAAACAGCTAACTAAGAAACAGAGTTATAGTCAAACATAGGTCTAATCATAAAAATAGATCAGAATGGTGGTCCTTGTATATTAACATACAATCTACGCGTGTCACCAAAGAAAAGTCTAATAATAGGTAGTTACTGCGGCGAAAGACAATCTAGATTCAGGTAATACTTTTGAAATTTTCTTCATGGCGATATCAAGTATAATTGTGACTAACATACTTTAAAACTAAGTACTATAGCTTATGGTATCAATTGATTCGCTAAATAAAATTTGTATAACGTGGTAATAATAATATACCTAAATGCAAACTGTACTATTATATTAATTATTAGGATGAGAATAAAATAGCAAATGCATGTGATATTGCAATGGATAATGATGATAATTATGAAAAGAAGATTGTTCACGTTATACAACAGTCGATGCTGATAAATTAACAAAAGAACAGTATTGCAGTCATAGAGCATCACAAAGCCAGAGTATTGCGATTTCAAGGAAACTAATTCTCATATTGGGTTTCTTTCATTAGCGTATGTTGTAGATATACATACATATGTACATATTTGTATGCCACTAAAAGTGACGAGCCTGGAGCTCAAATAATATTACAAATACGGGAACATAAAAGTACAAAATCGTTTCATCGTATCAATGCACTGAATTTTATCTAAATTCTGACATTTAACAATTTTTTCCATGATTAAAGCTATTATACAATATATGAAATACACAACTTATAACGAAAAGCGTGAAATATTGAGTTAAAATTATGTAAGAAACTGGTTTCTGACACTAACTGTAATGACGCCAAATAGTATCATTATCTAACCGTACACCTGCAGGAACAAACTCCTTGGCGCAGTTGGTTAGACGCCGGCTGTGAAAGGAGAGGTCATGGGTTCGCTTCCCCGCACCAAAACAAATATTTTTTTGAACTACAAGTATGTATTTCGGGTCTGGGTGTTTGTGAGACCGAAAATTCTATCGTAGTTCCTGATAATCACGACACAAAACTCGATCTTAGTGTGGGGTCAGAACTATGTATGTTGGGTGTATTTATTTACGAGTATTTACCTCCAACTTTTACCCATAAACCTCGTCTAAATACTAAAACTAAATTATTCTATCCATCAATAGAATATACACCAATAAATTTCGAAATAAATAGTCTTACTTGTATGAGAACTCCCGTAGAAACACCGACAGATGCCAAAGCGCCGAGCATTCCTCGCAGATGCGGCTGTGACACTTCGCACGTGTACACCCGGGCAGGCGCTCCCACCATGCCCGATCCGAAGCCGATCAGCAACCTGCCTGGGATAGACAACAATCGTTCTCAGGCTACGCAAAAAGGGGTTAGGTCAATTTACAAAGAAGGTGACAAACGCGGCTACCATCTATTTTTTTGTTTCAATAGGGTATTTTTAAAATGCCTGGTAAAATTGGTTTTCCCATCTCAAATTTCGACCATGTGCCGCCAAGTTCATTTATTTCTTAAAACAATTAGGTGGATATATCATATTTTCGCTTAATTAATATTAACGTCCTGGTAAATATTTTGCCTACCCAAAATCCATTTAACTATTGATGTGGGCTTATAGTCACGTAAGCGATTTGCTTACACAATTCACAACACGCCTCAGAGAGCCGCAATTAATAAATAAACAGTAGGTGAACATACCTATATAAAGCATGGTAACATTTTGAGCTGTGGCGACGAGTAGCCAGCCGAGAATGAGCGGTATTTCCGTCACAATGAGGGTGAGACGACGGCCGATGGCGTCCATGAGGTAGCCACTAAGGATGCATCCCATTGGCGTACCAGCTGCACTCAGACTGGCTGTAAACAAAAAAAATATTGCAACGTTCAAAAACAAGGCATTACGCGTCGTAACCTATATGGGTTCCATTTTTCTCTCGTTAGGCATGCAAAATCCTCAAAAAGTACATGAAAATATTCAAAGTAGAAGGCTAGTAAAACCGGCATACGTCTTTGGGTTTCCCGCAAGGCTTAACAAAACAGGGACATTATTGCCTTCAATAGAGTAAGGCAAATGTTACCCATATCTGTATCATTATCAGCCTATGTATAGTAGCCTGTTTACTGGTGGTAGGTCTCTCATATGTGAGAGGCTATTGTAAACGTACTGTTGTGTTCCGATTTGTAGAACAGTAGCCAGAGTGACTACTGGACATACTAAGACTTAAAATCTTATGTCTCAGGAGGATCCAGCGCAGTGGAATGCCAAACATTGCTACTGTCAAAGAGCGGTCGTTTCGCTTACCATGAAGCGAATGGCATGCTAGTCTCGCCATTCACAGCAATAAAAAAAGAAGCCTAGTGCAGGGTACGGGCCTTCCTACAATCGAGAGAACGATTATGTATGCGTGTGTTAATGCTCAATAAGGACTGGACTCCTCTTACCATCCATTGCAACTTTTACTAAAAAAAAAACAATTAAGATCAATTTTTCTTTTTTGTTGCAATGAATAACGAGACGAGCATACCGTTTACCTGATATTAAGCGATACGACCGCTCATAAGCAATAGCAAAACCAAACAACACCTTGAATTACAAAGCAATGCTCGGCACTCCACTGCGCTCGCCATCCTGAGACACAAGATGTTAAGTCTCAATATCTTCAGTAGTTACTCTCGCTACAATGCCCTTCAATCCGAAACACAACAGTGCATTTACGCTGCTGTTTGACGGGAGAAGTAGACATTGCAGTGGTACAGATGGAAAGAAATCAATTACCTAAAACGTTATGAAATTTCGCAGCATGTTTCATGAATGACATAATTGATGACCCTAATTAATCTTATAGCGGAATACTTTGTGTGGGTTCATTATTTGCCAACGTTATCAACAATGATGTATAGTCTTTGATAACAGAAACTGCGTAGTGGAAAGAGAATAACGGTAGAATTTCGTCTAGTGAATTTTAAATAAAGCGTTCGCTAATTTTAATATTCTATAAGTAACCAGCGAAGTATGATCAAATTTCAAATTACTTACTTATTACTTAGATTAAGCAACGAACTTCATTCCCTGGTGGTAGTAATCATCATCAGTTTACTTTAAATTTAATTTAATACTAGTATGGTGAAACAGTTGTATCTTTTTAAAAGAAAGAAGAAACAAAAATAAAAGTAAGAAGAAGACAGTTTGTGTCCTACAAAAAAAAAACCCGTTTTCTTCTACACAGCTTCAACCCGTTCGGAACTCGTGGTACCTACCTAGTATTATTTAATGAATTAACGATACAAAGCTATTAAATACTTTTAATATGAATATATATAAGGTACTGGCATCTGAAACTTACCAACCCAACTGGCCTGGCTTTCAGTGATATGCAAAGTCGAATCTGGACTCTTCAGTTGCGGTAAGGCCGTGGCAGAGAAACCAAAGGCCATACCAGTGTTGATGGTCCCTAGGTTGGCCACAAAGGAGGCCACCACCTGCCGCAGGGCTTTTCCCCTGCCTTCTTTACCAGGCTTCTGTTTTTGAGGCACTGCCGTCTTCGTGACGGTAATAGGTGTGCCATTCTTAATGAATGGCACTGCGTCATTCCTGGGAACAAAAAATATTAAATTGAAGCGTGTCTTTTAAATAAAGCCCCCATTAAAACAATAACAACAACCTATCTATATGAATATATGAAAAAAACACATGATGGTATGATTTACAACACATAATCAACAGACATTTATCCAATAGAAATATTAAAGAACCGATTCCTAATATTCTCTATTACATTTCAAATGTTTAGACATGAATAATTTAATTGATAGACAAGTGACAACACAACATTAGCACGTCAACAGACAGTTCATTGTTTCCACGACCTGTCGGTTATCACAGGTCTGTTCGACCCATAGTTAACCCTTTGCAACTACATCTTAAACTTATTTAAACATATTCAATATTTATACAAGTTCATGGAACACTTTTTAGAAGCTATTTTATTTAAACAGCTACTGTTAAAATATATACCAATATTGCAATGGGAATTACAGAATGTAATTTAACATATTATATCTAATTTTGGTTCCAATGCCTAAATGTAGCGTTAAAAATAGCCGAATCCTAAAATGTGAAGTATTGTAACAAATTTTATTCTCTCTGAGCAAAATCATTAGAACTCACACCATTGTATACAACTACACCGATTTTTATGAATATGATGCGTGGATCGAACTTACACCCTCTTATATCACGGCCCGCTTTCTACCTACCGCGCCACGAAGCCACTCACAATGGCATTGAAATTCCGTTGCTAATATAAGAATGAAGGTTTCGCGGAGGAAATTCTAGTTTTCCATTACAAATAAGGTCGCGAAAAGGACCTTCTTCGTGTATATTTTAGCGTCACGTTCCGATTTTATCGGCAGTTGGTGATTGAAACTGGGGTCGAACCTGAGACGAATTAATAACAAATACTATTTAATGAAATTGCCACATTCTCAGGCGTGACATATCAAGCAGAATCGATTCGCATTGAAAATAGTTATTTGGTATGAAGATACACGCATCGATTGTCGGTTCCGCATGCTTACGTATTTTCATACAAAGTAACTATTTCCGATGGATAAAATGCCAATCGATGCTGATTGATGAAATTCATTACGCATAATACATACTAAGAAACGAATTTTATGGTTTACCAAACCATCTTCACATTCATTTTTCAATTCAATACTTTCCTATAGCCCATTAAGACGAAGAGAGTTCCTCGCTAGTTTTCGAGGCGAAAATCATATCGAGATACATTATCGCATACGATCATCTCTATAAAATTGACGTGTTCAAAAGTGTACACGATGCAACGTTTTTTATAGAGAAGAAGACAAAACATTTGATAGCGAAATAGATTTTAAACCTGTCTATGGATAGTGCTGTTTATAATGAGCTAACCGTTAGATTTTCCTCTGTAATTTTATAGCGTCAATATAAAAAGACATAAATACGGTTTGATCAAATATACATATACTCGAAGGTATAACACCTAATTATCTTGTGTTTTTATTATACTCTACACACGTGGTTAAGCTAATGATAATAAGACAAACATGACCCAGCTGATAGCGCGGACCATTATGCAATTATAGTGTCAAAGACATTGTAACATTAATTATTAACATTTATTGGTGTCTTAATTGATTCATAAAAAGTATCATTAATATCAGACTGATGACCTCGATGACGCAGAAGAAGATAAAACAGAGAATTCTGACATATTATATTTTGATTTTAAGGAACTGTAACTTAAGAGTATTTTTAACATTTTTTTCGGAAAACCTTGATGAGTAACGGTAAAGGTCTAGAAATCGAATCCAAGACCACACGGTTTTTAGCTCTCATATGTTACTTAGAGGTGGATCTATGAACTTTGAAAATGTGTTTGTTGAATCTAAAAAAAACAATGACTATTAAGAATTACTGAATATAATTTACTACACCACGGGAAAACTCTACCAATAATACACCAACAATTGCCAAAATAATAAAATGGTGATAAATGGAGCGTGTCTGATGTTATTACCACAGGTTATTAACCCCCCGCTGTGAAATAAACTATAAAGAGTTATTTGCCGTCATAGCATCTCATCAGGATTAGTCTGTACTTTAGATACATCTATGATATATTATTTAATGACCGAAATTTCAAGCTAATTCTCTGTCTGTGACATAGTCTAAGACTGGTGCGTATAATAAAAGCCAAGTATAAACTACGTGCACCCAAATAGATAAAAATCTCAAGTTGGTCTGTCTGGACTGAATCAGGCGAATTGAAGAAATACTTTGTTGTAGGTACCAGTAAATTAGTTACTTCAATACAATAAGTCTAGTCATTAAAAATACTTGAATCGATAAAAACACAATAAAAAATTCTGGTAACTATCTATATGTACCTAATATATCTTCGAGTGTGAAATGATCCCCAACACAATAAAATGCTTCACAATGCGCCATTCGATTTGTAGCTTTCTCGAGATCAAACACTGTATATTTAATCGACTACATAATGGAAACAACTGGAAACTGTCTTTAAATCTTTTTGATCATATTGGACACTGAATCATTCATTTTGGTAATTTCGCTTAGTTTAGAAAGACTGGCGTTCAATTGTGATTCGTTTTGAATTCTGCTTGCGTTGACCGATTCTAGAGAAATCGAATGTGTATGTAATATGTATACTGTACTACACAATATTATGTTTTCTTTGTGCCTTTTACCCAAACTAATGTAGAGCAGAAGAAGTCAATATTTTTCATGTTGCTAACATTTGCTTAAAATTTTACAATATTTGTAATAAATACACCCAACAATTATTTACGTAGTCCTGACCCCATACCAAGATTGAGTCTTGTGTCGTGAGTATCAGACACTACGAGAGATTTTCTAGCCTCACTAAAACCCAAACCTGAAACAAATACCTGTGTATATGAATACAAATATTTGTTTAGGTGCGGGAATCGAACCCGCGGCCTCTCATCAGCAGCCAGCGTCTAACCAAGTGCGTCTCGAAAGCTGACAAAAATTTGGAAATTGACGAGAAATTATAAAATATTAGGTCGTATTTTTGAAAATCAAAAATCTTACTAAACACATGGGACAAATATTAAATGAAAATTAAATCAAAGCTTAAATTGTGTATTGGGCGAATAGTAACGAACCAGACATGCAATGCGGGCAAAGTGCTCGTGAGTTTGAATCCAAAGGTACAACAGATCTGACTTTTCACAGAGTGCGTCTGGATAACCAATCAACAATCAATCGCCAATATTTCAAGCCTTTTATTGCCCTTTTGCCGTGAGTTACTGTATGCTTTAGAGATCCCTACAAGAATTTACATAGTAGTTAAGTCTTTTAAATCAAATTCTCGAATTAAGAGTAACCGTGTTCTCAATATTGGGGTAGGAATGTGCACTGACATGTTATACTGCAAGCAACCTAGGCAATCGTATCTTTAGAGTTTATAAAAAATATCGTATAATGATTTCGATTTTTTGTCATTTTTTACTCTACAGTTTTCGTTTCAAAAATAGTTTTATTTGAAAGCTCATCTGGTACCCGCTCAGGGTTTTGAGCTAAATGACATCTATGTATGCGTACTCACTGATTTTAAACGCTTAGATTTTCCTCAATATTAATAAATAAATTATTACTGACCTGTTCCGATAACACATAAAATAGTATTTATATAACAATAATCCTTGGTAATTGACGCAAAAGTATTTTATTGCTAATAATTTGTTTTAACAGCGCCATTAAACTTTACCAATCATTTTCATTTAATTCAATAAGATAGTTAAAAGGGACACTAACATAAGTTACAAAAAAATATTATTTTTAAGGATATATATAATAGTACATATATTTTTCCGTGAGAAATTATGTCAAAGTTTCAAATTGCATCAATTTTGAAAGCCTCCGAGGCCTAATTCTTTTAAATCCGACTAACAAACGAGATGCCGCTGGTTCTATCCGCGAACCGAGTTAGATCTCCAGTTGATTCCTATTTATTTCTTTAGGTTATTAGATG
Organism: Hyles lineata; assembly: GCA_030180105.1. Lineage (NCBI taxonomy): Eukaryota > Metazoa > Arthropoda > Insecta > Lepidoptera > Sphingidae > Hyles > Hyles lineata. The sequence goes on along the minus strand of JARJEE010000002.1, from coordinate 3,975,785 downwards.
TAGTTTTATATACCTATGACATAAAACTTGGCAATTCAATGTAGAGTCGCTATGTGTGTGGGATAGCTGTGTCTGTTTACTATGTATTTACATAGAAACTTATTTACAATGATTTCCACATAAAGACTGAAGGTTTATGACTTGTAATGGCACTGGTTGGCCCTAATTGTTATGTCGTATTCATTATGTCAATTCATAAACAATTGATTTTAAATTAATGTCACTAACACAATAGTTCAGTAGACACACGATGACTTCCGTGATATTTTCGAAATTGTCATATTAACGGCCATATTTTGCAGAAAAATATTTTTATGATAATTAAGTACTTCACTATGTAAATGCAGGGATTTCTAACATGTATTTTCACAATTCATTCATTATATGTACAAGCGTTCTCTGTTATGGTTTTAACAACTTTAACTTCGCAATTAGAAACATTCTAAATAATTTAGCACTGTCCACTTTCCTGATAAGAATAGTGATCAAAATACATGAACATAATATATAAATATACTGGCCCATGTCGCTGACACCGAATCAAGATATAATTCTAAGTACAAACACTAAATCAAGCATAAACAATATATAGCCAATAGATAATAAAGTAGTGGATATGTCAATCATTCATTTTCTCATAAACATCAGTAAGTACGGCGGAAAAGTCCAAAACTGCTGCCAATTGTCCCAATTACTCGCAGCCGTGGCATCGAATTCGGTATACGTCGTATTTGACCTGAATTACTCGATCATACTACCCATTATTATTTTACTAGTATTCGAAAATACTTTACGATAATAACAATAAATATTCAACATTATAGCGTGTCTAAAATAAATTCTCTTAAAGTTGCTTATAATTTAAAATAATAAGCAATATGCACAAAACGACATAAATACCCACTTCATTGGGGATAAAATGGTGATTAAATATGAAACAAGTAAAAAATAACCTTCACCCGAAAACCCATTTTTCCATATGCATAAATAATAATAAAACGCCACAAAACGAGCCATGTACCACAGATAATAAAATAAATCCGGCGCCCAAAAATTTAAAGGACTTACATAGAACCATAGTAAGACATGTTTGGTTGATTGCAACTAAATTGCAACAGATAATACCACAGATAATAAAATAAAACCGGCGCCCAAAAATTGAAAGGACTTACATAGAACCATAGTAAGACATGTTTGGTTGATTGCAAAGTTGCCAACTCGGGTCTAGAAGTCCTCCTGTTAGCACAAAATAAATACAATGAAAAAGTTTACTTTTACTTTTCTTAATTTGTTTACATTTTAAAATTAAATTTCCCTTTATTTATATTGCAGGAGTACTATGCCTTATGCGTAAAATTTATCTATAAAGTATTGTGGTCATTGTAATAAAACAATTTCAAATATGTTGATTAAATGATAAAACTTTAAATAAATTAATTAAATTTTTATTCAAAACAATGATGGAATAAATAACATTAACATACCTGCCAGAATATATAACAATATAACAGTTTTAACCAATTAATTTATAGGTACAGACGGTAAATATAATTTACTGGTTTATTCAATTACAAACAATTTCAACGTAAATATACACGCGTGACGAAATGAACAGGAACTACTTTGAATTTATGGCTGATAAGCAATCACGCAACGGTGCATTGGTACTGCAGATAACACGTAATGTAAATAGCTGGATAATTCCCCTTCCACACAGTCTTACAACTTCTCAACTCCCCAACTTGTCATCCAATCACTGATATAGCTTTTTTAAAAGATAGATCCGACAAGGAAACGAGCAAAAATTATGAAAAAAATCATTACTCTACATGAATGCTTTAAAAATTAAATAATCCTAGAGTTAAAGCATTACCAGGGTCGAAGGATAAGAAATAAAGAGGAAAGCACTTGAATATTGAGTCGTTTGCTATCTGATTGAAACGCGCTATTCATATAGTAGTTATGAGACACGACTGTAGAACGGGGCGAATAGAAAAAGCAGGGCGAATGGAAATATTTTTATGAATTATATGAAATACAAGTGCTCCACTGAAAACTCCTTTAATTTTAATTTTTTAGGCCTTAATTGGCGTTAGTATTGGATTTGTCTTCAGCTTTTTACTGTCTAGGAAAGCAAAAGAAGTAACAAATTTTACCACTAAAATCTGAGTGATATTTATTTGTAATATGAAATTCATTCGTAAGCTTCGCACGAATTTATGTTCCCTTAATTTAGCGACTGGTTGCATAAAGAAGGCTGGTCGTACCCTGGGTGAGGCATATGTCCAGCAGTGGACTGCAACGGGCTGATGATGATGATGAGGCCTTTTTTCTCTTTCATCAAAAGTCTTTAAATAGCATTAACAGTAGAGCTACAACTCTCTTTGCATTATGGCCGCTTTCAGTCACTTAATCTGGTGATCTACTAAAACTAATAGTACGCATTCCTATCTATTGATTGTCCACGTTGCCAAGATAAATTGATGTAATGTTTTGCCTATAAATATCTTAATTGCTTTATCGTTACGTCATTAGCTAAGTATCCGTCTCCGTATCGCAATTCAAATACTATTTTTAAGAAGAGAGTAATTTACATAAGACCTACGGACCTTATAAGAGCTACCTTATCACGGTGATTGTATAAACTATAATTTTGTACGACATCGGTAATTCCATTTAGTACTGCTAACTGATCATTTACTCAACAGTGGGTAAATTTTATCAATATATGATTACAACGTTTTCACACCTCATAAAAATGAAAAACTGAGATTTAAGACGAGTATTTGTAAACCACACAAACATTTCCCTAAGTGCGGAACCGAACTTGTGGCCTCTGATATCACAGATGGCATCTTTTACTACCCTTCGTAGACATCATCATGAAATACAACTATATCATCATCTTCTATACCACTTAGATTCATTTATCCTAACATCCTATAAATAGTTGAACAGTGTAATAATGAAATAGGAGCTAAAACCACACGTATCCATGAAAGTAAAACAAAATGTTATATTGGCGGACGCTATTGAGTGTATATCGGGTATATCAAGCCTGCTACCGAAAACGAAGCCTGGTGGTAGTTTTAGTGACTACAAACACAATGCAACTAAACTTTTTGCAAAGAAACGCGATATTTGTTTTTTATTTTTTTAAATATCGTCATATTTGGGTGGTAAGTCCATAGTTATAGCTAAAATAATAATTTAAACTCTATTATACCTTAGAGTCTTTATATATAAAAGGGTATACACTAACATTTTTGGAAAAAAAATATTTACCACCCAAATACGACCATATAAAAAAAATTACGAAAAAAATTGTCGCTTTTTTTTCTAACATTTTCTGTTGCATTGTGTCTGAAGTCGCTTAAACTACCAACCGGCTTCGTTTTCGGTAGCAGTCTTGATATACCCTGTATATCTGACAAACCACATAATCTATATATATAAAAGAGGAACCTGACTGACTGACTGACGTATCAACGCACAGCCGAAACTACTGGAGCTAGGAACGAGAAAATTTTCACAGGGGTTCCTATTATGACGTAGGTGAGCACTAAGAAGGGATTTTTGAAAATTCAACCCCTAAGGGGGTGAAAAGGGCAAAAAACTGTTGTATGGAAAATCGAAACCGTTAAAGTTACAATTGTCAAACTTAGCACTTTAGTTAGTCATTTAAAGAGAAAACTAACTGTATACTTTGTTTGTCTAAAATTAGCCATAAAGTGGTTAAAATAAGGGTTGAAGTGTTACGAGACTGGGGTGATTTAATGACTATCTAATTAACGCACAGCTGAAACTACTGGAGCTAGGAACGAGAAATTTTCCACAGGGGTTCCTATTATGACGTAGGTGAGCACTAAGAAGGGATTTTTGAAAATTCAACCCCTAAGGGGGTGAAAAGGGCAAAAAACTGTTGTATGGAAAATCGAAACCGTTAAAGTTACAATTGTCAAACTTAGCACCTTGGTTAGTCATTTAAAAAGGAAACTAACTGTATACTTTGTTTGTCTAAAATTTGTCATAAAGGGGTTAAAATTAGGGTTGAAGTGTTGCGAGTCTAGGGTGATTTAATGACTGTCAAATCCACGCACAGCCGATACTACTGAAGCTAGAAACGTGAAATTTTCCACAAAGATGTCTATTGTGACGTAGGTGAGCACTAAGAAGAGATTTTCAGAAATTCAATCCCTAAGAGGATGAAAAGGGTAAAAAACGTTTGTATGGAAAATCGAAACCGTTAGAGTTACAATTGTCAAACTTGGCACTTTAGTTAGTCATTTAAAAAAGAATTTAACTGTATACTTTGTTTTGATAAAATTAGCCCTAAAAGGGTTAAAATAGGAGTTGAAGTGTTGCGAGACTAGAGCGATTTAATGACTATCTAATTAACGCACAGCCGAAACTACTGGAGCTAGAAACGTGAAATTTTACACAGGGATTCCTATTGTGACGTATGATAGCACTAAGAAGGGATTTTTGGAAATTCGACCTCTAAGGGGGTGAAAAGGGTAAAAAACGGTTGTATGGAAATCGAAACCGTTAAAGCCACAGTTGTCAAACATTGCACTTTCGTTAATCAATCAAAAACCAAAATAACTGCATACTGTATTTTTTTTAAGTTAACCCTAAAGTGGTTAAATAAGGGTTGAAATTTTGTAGAACCGAACTGTCTAATCAACGCACAGCCGAAACTGCTGGAGCTAGGAACGTGAAATTTTACACAGGGATTCCTATTGTGACGTAGGGTCGCACTAAGAAGGGATTTTAAGATATTCCTCCCCCAAGGGGGTGAAAAGGATAAAAACGGTTGTATGGAAAATCGAAACCGTTAAAGCCACAGTTAGCAAACTTTGCACTTTTGTAAATAAATCAAAAACAAACATAGCTGCATACTTTATTGTTCTAAAACTAACCTTAAAGTGGTAAGGGTTGAAATTTTGTAGAACCGAACTGTCGCATCAATGTACAGCTGAAACTACTGAAGTTAGGAACTTGAAATTTTACACGGGGCTTCTTATCATAATATAGAGCAGCGCTAATGAAGGATTTACTGAAATTCAATCCCTAAAAGAGTGAAAAGGGCTGATATTGTGTAGTATGGAAAAACGAACCGTGAAAGGTACAGATTTCAAACTTGGCAGTTTAGGTAGCCAATCAAAAACAAAAATAACTTCTTACTTTTTTGTCTTAAATTAGCCTCAAAGGGCTTAAAATTAGAGTTGTAATTTTATATGCAAAATCGAAACCGCTGTTATTGGTACGAAAATTCGTATTTTAGCTACCTATTATAAACAAGAAATTGGCGTGCACTAATTTTGGAAAAATGACATGAAGGGGATGAAATTTTATAAAAAGTATTTAGGGTTCCGTGGGTGCACAATAACCCTTAAAAATTGAGCTTGATGGTATAATTCAAGAACTGGATAAAGAAAGCAATATTTTAATTTTTACTAATTTTGTACGTTCTTCATGAGTAAGAGTAAGAGTTTAACATTTAGGGGAGGGGTCAGGGAACAAGAAGGAATGGACGGAAGGTTGTGTTGGAATATCGGGCATAAGCAACTTTCATTTTAAATATCCATAAATGGGTTTCGCACAAATAATACTCATAAGTAAAATTGTGCGTAGCTCTGAGATTATAAATTTTAGAGGGAGGAATTTATTATGTTTAATAGTATTTACTTATTATAGATAAATAATGACCAATTGTAAGGTTTTGGATTTTTATGTTTAAAGTTAAAGCGGGAAATCGTTGTTGATAAAGTAAGAAATATATATAGCCACATAATTTGCCCAACAGGATGCTCACTAATAAATAGTGATGTAAATCGGAGTTTTAGAATTTTATCAGTGTTAGGGGAGAAATGAGGTCGTAATATAAAACATATTGTAAATAAAGTTAATAACGCAGACGAAGTTGCGGGCAAAAGCTAGTATATCATATAATAGTATAAACAGCGGTATTATCGCCTAGTAAAGTTTTAATTCAGTACGAAACTATTATAATCACGCGTGCAAATGCGGATAACAATTGTCTCGTTAATAATAACGTGCCCTGAGCATGACCGACAGCCGACACACTATCTGTCTGTCATATGACTGCTATCTGCATTGTTTGTGTAGATAAAAATGGGTAAACTTTAATGAGAATAATATGATACGAAACTAAGGCTTTAAATAACTGGCAAATGCCTTTGCAAGGTTACCACGATTTGTGTAAATATCTGAGATGTGTTTAGAGGTATTGTTTTAGCATTATTATTGCTGTTATTTTAAATGGCTTTGTAATATATGGTAATAAGTTTTGGATCAACGACTTTCTGGAAGACAATGATACTACCTAAGTTTAGCCGATCTATTCCTACAATCGGTAGTGGTAGAGCCACGCTGTTGTCATTCATGACTCAGCATAAATGGACAAGCTCGTAAGGGGAGGTAGAACTGTCTCACAGAAAATCGAAACGAAGCGACAGATTTGCATTCGAGTTTCGTTCGGTGAGTGAGATTTCCGGATACCCAATACACCTTTCCTCTTCCCATCCTTTTTCCTATCCGCTCTCCCCAAGATTTGATATGCCGGCAATACAAAATCCATGAGTTGTGGATGTTCATGGGCGGCAGTGATCACTTATCATCACGTGGCTTGTTTGCTTGTTTGCCGAACCTATGCAATATAAAAAAATATAACTTTAGTGCAATTCTACTACTTCAATACGATCGTATTTGAATAAGATTATTCGTTTCAGATGTAAACAATAAAGGACCGTAAATTTACTACATCTGAATACCCATGACACCAATTTCTATTGATAATTCAGGACTTTGTTAGTCTATATAACTGCCACCCGGTTCGGAAAGCGGTTTTCACTAGATAAGAATGAGTAAGAAACTGTAGTGTTGCTCTTTTCAAAACCAGTTTACAATTTAGTGATTATTATTATCATATTGTTATCTTATATATGTTTACCATTTTAACCATGTACAGATGTTTACCATACTTATAAAAATAATGCAGAGACAGAATCTATATGGCCGTGAACTTTCTTGCAGCAAACAGACACACATACTTTCATGTGTCAATGAACGAGGCGATAACGCAAAATAAACACGATAATACCGACATTGATTTCTCCGCAATTGTTCTATACTAAAAATAACAATCTGTTAGTGCGAAATCAATTTTGAGAACTATTGTTAAGTTAGTAAGCTTCATTGTCCAGTGGCAGTATTTATGTGTATCCAGCTACATATCCAGCATATGTGAGGTCCTGGGTTTTGATCCCGGCTCTATTCACTTTGAATAATCTCTTGTAGGTTCCCCGGGACTTCATTTCACGACCAGGGGGGGTTACTCTATAAAACGATAAGAACTTCGAATGTTTGTACGCCGTACGTAAAACTTCACTAATGTGCCTAGATACTCCACAAAATGTTGAAATCCTCAATTTTATTTCGTAACCATAGACTAAGTTCGGAGAAAATGATAAGTATAATAGAGAATAGTATTGGTTTTTAGAAGTTGAAAACGTATATGTATCTTACTTCGGACGTCAACTATCCGAACATTCGAAGATCGTATCGTTTTTATAAAGTAACCCCACTAAGATAAACTTGGCTGGTGGAACAAATATTTCCTTGTAATTAATAGCCCATGGTTTCGAACCTCAATTATTTCAAAGTACCAAGCAATCAGCTATACGGGTGGATTATGATAATTACTGTCCTTTTGGAACATTTTTCCAGCCCACATGTCGCCAATGCGTTCCGCGTAGATTATGCAAAGTATTCTAAGCGACTGTTAGTATAATTTCATTCTAATTAGTGTATACATAATATGATGCCTATATATACTTCTCTTAGAACAGAAGACCACGAGATAAATTGCACTATACTTTATTTATGATAATTGGAATTCTTAGATATTCCTTTAGGGCCAATGGTTGCAACTCGTTATTAAGGGAAGCGTTGAATAGTACTATTTTCTTCTAGAAGTTATCTTTGTACGCCTCTCAGGTTTTGACGAATAAATTAGCTAATAAGGTGATTTAGAACCAGCCGCCTGCCTGACATGAATTTCTAATAGAGACTATTCGCTTATTAACTTTCATTTGACATAAGCTCAATAGTGTATTATCTATGCATAGGCTGAAGCTTGAGAATGACCCGTAATTTCAAATCTTAACCCTAAATAAAATAACACTAAAATTAATCTTATTTAATTAACTATCGACTCTTTATTATCTATAACAGTATCTATGTAATAGCTTGGAACAACACTTCATGACGGTGTAGTTTATGAACTGACATTCACGTAAATTTTATCGCCAGCAGACCGATTTATCTTATCTCCAAAGTCCTGAGAGTCCTATTAATATTAGCCGTTACCCATTGTACTATAGTATAGTACACATTACACCGCGCTTGCAAAAACAATCTATCAGCCTTTGTGTATAACTTGACAATAAATAGTACGTTGCGGTGACAATTGACATTAAGGAAAAACAAATGAGGCAACACTACGAGCATTAAAAATGTCATTATGTTCATTGAATAATTTTATACGTAGGTATTTCTATACGTTTTCGTACAATTTTAGTTTGTTTTGTGATTTAAAATAAACAAAGAGGCTATTAACAACAATGAATAAAAATAAAAAGTATCAACATTTCTCGTTATAGTATATCGGGTTGCCATATTAATATTAAGTTCAATCTTAGCGCCCTTATCAAAAGCAGATATACACTAAAGATGCTCTCCACAGTAAGCAGTATTTAGATATTAATTAATTAAGAACAATACAAAGAAAATTACAAAGGAATTTCAAGCAGGCTAGCAGCTACATATAAACTGATTTGTGACCACCGCTTACCGAATACACACGCAAACATTTTTTAGGAAATGTAAAATGGCAGATGGTAGCAATGAAGAAAAAGACTGAGAAAACGCAGGGATTATTGCAGCTCTCGCAATAAGTATAGAACAAAAGGCAACCAGTAAACTACTTCACATCAATTATTATCTGTTAGTCCCACACCAATCGAACAAGTTCTTACAAAGCAAGGCATATTTATAAAAAAAAAATTAATTCTAACATCATAATCTCAATATCTAATACAAATGTGGATAAATTAACATACCTTATTTAATTTCAAAGTCCATATTGTATTTTTTCACTAGAGTAAGTCCAACAATGTTGCCGGGCAGCGGCGACGTTCTTAAAGACTTGTACTTGTATTATCGCGGTTATCGGCGATTGTTTATATACTGAACTTAAGATAACTGTAGGCTGGTCAGTCATCTGCCACGTGTTGCCCTACTTAGACTCATCGTGAATGAAGAGTTTCTACTTACGATTTGCTATTCAAAACGAAAGGTATATTTTAGTAAAACTCATGTCTATAACAAGAACGCTGAAGAAAAACAGTTAAGAAATGTAGTACAAGGCGCATTAAGAAGGATTGATGAACTGAAAAGCTAAAGCCACGGAGAGTTTATCGCCTCAAAGATACGATTATCGTAAGAACATAAAAAAGTTGCATCGTGTAAACATTTGTCAAACAAGATAATCCTATGGTGGCTATGTCATGCGAAAATGGTATAAGGTTCAAAAACCTAGTAGCACATTAAGGGGTATAAAGTAAGGCTGTATTTACAGTCTAAAATTATTTTAATTTTTGTACGGAAGTTGAATTCTGAGCTTCATATTTTTTTAAAAGAACGTTTATGTAAACAAGAATGTGTTTTCTCGTGCTAATTATTTTAGACTTTTGGCAATGCCTATGATTTCTCATTACCACTTCCCGCACGTCGTTCGTCATTTAAATATGTATTTTCAAATATTTAAAACCGAAATAAAACTGACACACCCACCCGCCCTCGGATTGGCTGAAAGCATATCATATTACTGAACAAAAAAACATCCAGAAATATGGCAAAAAACAATGTTTCCCGCCCACGGAAAACCTGTCATTTGGCGCCAAGGATGTTTTGGGTAATGCAGAACATGTAATGAAGCGTACTTTGCTTTTAACATACTACTTCCGGCTATGATAGATTTGTTTATGAAAAACATTTTACCTACTATAAATAATAAATAATAAGTCGAAAACTATTTTTTTTTATTTATTATTTAAGTACTATATATTGACTTCTTAAAAAGCTATTTAATTGCCTACGTAACCAATAAACCAAATTTATTTCATTTTATTTCAAAGTTGTACGGAGGAAACATTTGATTGGGTGATTGGCGTTGCACACAATCGTTTACTTACATCTGAATAATATATCTAAGTTCTAATATCTAGATGTTGTTGAGTGAAAATTTCATCGCCCAAATGTATGTCCAATCAGTTAACCTATTAATGAATTATTTCATTCAATACAAAATAATATCACATTTTGGCTTGACGCCACAAGAATGAGTAAGTATTTAGTATAGCTATAACTTTTCCGGCGTTTTGCCATAGCTATTACTGCTACCGAGCTTGGCAGTTTGCTTTATTCCCTTATTATTAATGTCGATATTTGGGTTTTTATTTCTCTTACAATAATTCATAACATACTCGTAATATACATTTAACTCGCAATTACTTTAGGACGAAAGAACAAAAGAACTCTTATGACAAGTCAAAACAAATAGCACTTTTATAATTTCCTATAGTATTATTTATATTAATTTCTTGTTTTAATTTATTTATTAATTTTATTTATAATTATTTATTTATTTATAATTTCAAAGTTAGGGAAGATGTAGTGTCTGATAGAAACTATGTTCGATTGTAGTTTGCCATGTATCATTATAGGAATTGCATTAATATTTGGCATCTATAGCAGTTTTGAGTATTATGTCCCATTTCTTTGTAGCTAAAACAGAGCTCAGAATGGCGGCCACGTGACGGTCACATGTAAAAACCAGAAATACACATTGTACTGCTCGTTTAGGTATTTGGCAATGCTCACAGGAACCGCTCTGTACTTTAGACTGGAGCTCTTGTTTTGGCTGTGACAGCAGACGTTTGGTTTTGTTTGGGTGCACTTTGTGTAATGACTTTGTTAATATTTTTAAGTGCTTGTTGGTAAACAGACCAGACGTGGCTGCCAACATGTCCACGGTGGTTGCGGGTACGAATTTCGGGGTCTACCTCTGAATTTTCGGAGTCATGTGTGTATTGATAGTCAATCACCACGTCCTATAACGGTGAAGGAAAACATCTTGAGGAAATCTGCATACCATAGCGATTTGTAAGAATTTCTATGGTATGTAAATTCCGCCAACCCGCACTAGGCTAGCGTGGTGGACTATATGGCCTAAAGACTCTCAATCATACTCTCGATTGAACAATGGGACGAATATAAGCTGATAAAAATACAGACAGATAATAATTTCTTTGCCGAGGGGAATGAAAGACATTTTATTATTTATTATCTAAATATTGACTGAGTGTAATTCATCTTGTGATAAGTACAAATAAAGTATTTACCGGCAAGACATGACATGATATCCCTTGTCAATAGAAGTAAGCAGGTCTGGTCAAAACTAGATGTGTAAAAGTTGGGCCTAAAACACAATACACTTGCGTGTATCATAGTAAACGATTTTCTACTACTATTGTCACTTGTCGCTGTCTGGGCAGACACTAATATACTAGCCAGGTTTTCGGTCGCTAACAACTTCATAAACTAGACGTAATATTACTTATTTTTTAATAATCATTCATTCCAAAATACTATTTTACATTTCATACACTTATATAATGCGGAAAATATTTATTAACAATCTCTATTTTATATGCTTATAATATACAGTGAAAAGATTTGAACTTTGAAGTTTGCATTGAATAGGCTCTGAAATCACTGGATCAATTTGTAATATTCTTTGACCCTTAGAGTCTTACATTATCCTTTGTGAACATAGGCTAATGAAAATTTTCAAAAAAAAACAACGTGGGCGGAGCCGGGCCGGGCCGCTGAATATCAGAGTCCATTATTCGACGCCACAGTATATTTTGAAACAGCTGTCATAACATTTCCTATGTCAGTTGAAGGAAATTGAATATTTTACAGGCGACCCTGCCAATTCCCGAAACGTGGAGCACGTGATGGGAGAAAAAATGATGTAAAAAATCACAAGAACTTTGCCAACGGATGGCGCGTCTGACACGGGCAAGGTGAAGGCGATCCGATATGGGAAAGCAGCCAGATCCACCGATAGTTTAGATAAGGTTGCCACTAGAAACAGGATAGAAATGTTGACTGCATGGAAAATAGGCAAAAAAGTAATTACTGTAGTTTCGTGCAATATCACATAGCTTCCACATTTCGTATTGTGACGAAATATGTAAATACATACACAAGAAAATACATCTGTCTGCGATTCCGCCAGTTTGTGTTCCAATGGCCTTTGTCGGTAATTTACTTTCATTATGACGTATGCAATAAGAACATTGCATATAAAATCAGCTTTTCTTTACTGTCATACCATTTTTTTTAAATTATATTACTTATGACAGTCAAAGACAGCCTCCGTGGCGCAGCTGGTTTGACACCAGCTGCGAAACGAGAGACCGCGGGTTCGATTCCCGCACTGAGATAAATGTTTATGAGATCCATAATTATTTGTCTCTGGTCTGGGTGTTTGTGAGACCACAAAGTCTCTCATCCGATTCCAACACAAGACTTGATGTTAGTGATCCTGATCACAATCAGGGGTAGGGGAAGGCCGGGTAAAGTGAATACCCCGGGCAAAGCGAATACTCCCCACTATTCCTAAATTATTATTTTTTCATTCAACACGCCACCACTGTTACGTTTGGCCATCTTGGTTTAATACGCGGCAAACATAAAAGCGAGGGGCCGCGTCGCGTCCCATCCGCGAAGTGGAGATTTGTGTTTTCGTAAATAAAAGATTGATTTTACGCGGTAAGTACATTGATCAATTCTCCTGTATTACTAGTTTTTGATTTATAGGAATGTCTTGATTTGGTAGCATATCAAATTAGTTTTATATGGTATATTTAACAGAAAAGCAGAAATTATTAGTTTCTGTATAAATAGTGTTAACCTCAAAAATGACCTAGTCGGGCAAAGTGAATAGGGCAAAGTGGATATGGTCCACTTTGCTCTATTTACTTTGACTGCCATTTCTCATTGGTGACTTATTATCTAAACATGTATTTTATTTGTGTCAGGTGGTGAATAAATATAAAAAAAATCTAAGCAAGGGATGTGGGATGAAAATGCTATGCAAACTGCTATTGATTTGTGCAGAGTTGGAGAATAAATAAAAAGCACAGCTAAAAAGTATGGTTTAGCTTATGCGACCTTGTATAGGCAAACCTTGTATAGGTAAAGTTTTTTTTGTTTTCAGTTAATCTAAGTTATTTTTATGTTATCAGAGATTGAATATGGGTATTCACTTTGCCCAATAACTGTATCCGCTTTACCCGGGGTACCGGGCAAAGCGAATACTTTCGTACTTTTTTAAATTTTAATTGTAGTTGATTATTGCTTAAATATTAATGGTAACTGATGTCCGTATTTGTACGAGCAATAAATAAAGACTGGTTTCTGGTAATTATTTTGATTTTGTATTATATACCTTTTCTGCTATAACCTTAAAAACCTTAAGGTATCCACTTTGCCCGGCCTTCCCCTATGTATATGACTGTTGGGTGAATTTATTTATTATTTACATATTATTCATATGATATAGTGTGAATTTTAACGATTCGTACAAATAATTACCCTACTTTTTAAACGATTCTGAAATCTTGCTAAAATGTAAGGAAAGCTTACAACCCTACGCAATATGTTAAATGTTCCCAAGTCAGTTCTCGCTACTCGTCCCATCGGTCGCCAACCCGTTGAAATGACATTGAAGGCAGAAAGTCCACGAGTGGGCGATGTAAAAAAAGCAAAAACTCATTGAAAAATTAGTTTCAAAAATAATCTTGACTAAGACAATATTTTTAGCAGTGAGTTAGGTAAGAATTTTTAACTTTAAATATTTCGATCAAAGTCATGTAAAAGTATATTTACCATTATTAAAATGAAGTTTATATTAACTTAAAGTCCATCATAAAATGCACATAATTATTTATGTAATTTACCTCCTCAAATACCTATAAGTTCAGCGGATCAAAAAAGTCGTTGTATATAACAAAATATTAGAGCGGGATGAAGCTATTGTATAAATATTGTTTGCCCCAATCTCACCGTGATAAGAGAATACAAAAAAATATATGCTGGCTAACAAAAAAGTATGTTTACATCAATCAGAAATAATTACTTCTGCTTATTATTTTAGATAATGCCTTGGTGACGCAATTGATTGCAAAGTTGAGGTTTCGGGTCATCACATCATGGGACGGAAAGCACAAGGCGAAACGTGGGTGTCCTGTAAAAGTAAAAAGTAGACAGAGGTACTACTTTGTCTACTTTTTATGAAAACATTCAACCAAAATAAGTTTTTATTGGAATAAACTCCTAAATAACTAATTCACTTCTGAACTCTATCAACAAAGTCTATTTCGCAGATATTTATAGCTGCCCTTATACAATACCTATTTATATGAGGATGATTCAAGTCGAAAGCGTACTATGTGACCTGCAAGGTATGACACCTCTTTCCAAATCTCGTTTTTATGCTAGATTTTGACCATTAAAAAGTATTTTTTTTTCATTTACCAGTTCACAATAGGCTCGCCCCCTATGGGACGGAACACACAAAGCGAAACGTGGGTGTACTGGTAGCATGTGTGCCTACCCTTCCTAGGTAAAAGGTGTGAGTTTTTTCACCACAAAATAATTATTGAAGGACAGCTCATTTTAGTCACGAATTTAATTTTGAATTAATCCAATGACGTATCGATACTTTCTTACGATACATGCGAATATGTTAAACCTTCAACTTCCAACCATACTTGATGAAAATGGCTGAAAATATTCAAGCACGTGGTATAATTTATAACATAAATTATACTCCAATACATATGACGCCCAATTTGTATGGTTATAATTCTCTTAGAATTGGCATAACAAATTATTCTGTAAACAAAATCAATCACACGAACAAACGAAACTATAAATTAGTTATTTACTCAAAATAGTACTTCTGTGTTATGTTATTGTGTTTCTTGGCTCCAGAGAAATGCTTATAAGCAGTTTCTATACTATAATAAGCACCTAATATGGCTGCAGGCAGCTTCCAAGAGGTAGGTACAAATAATATTTCTTGGGCAAGAATTCAATATTAAATACAGGAATTCCTGTGACTGAAAAAAATATGAGAGCAAGGAAGTGCTTGTATACTGACGTCTTTAATACAATTATTAAGTAATACTCTGCAAGAGGAAATGTCACGCAATTTTTTCCTGTAAAGTTATTTCCGACTGGTTAGTGTTTTGTTACGTAAAAATTACCTAGCATGAGTTTGTCTGTGTAAAAATCACAATAAGTTGCCGCGAACTAGCATTTGAGCCTGCAAATATGAATGATCCCCTAGGACATCTAGTGATGGAAATAACCTAATGAAATAAATTATCCCAAACAGTTGAACTGGGTGACTAATGATCATCAGTGGAGACCAAAAACCACATGGACAAATGTGCTGCAACAAGACATGATAACGTGCAATGTTTCTGATGACGACGTCATGAATAAGGCGAAACGGAAGAAGAATGTGTCCCCCATCCCATATGGATGGGATTAATAGTCGGGAAGAAAGAAAGTTTTCAGTGCTCGCTTTAGGGGTGGATACGCCAACAGCAACGACAGGATCTTCGACAATTTCAGTCATCAACGAAAATCTACATAACATTGGCTTTTATGAGGCAACGGTACCAGCCCTATCGAGGCGACTTATTGTAGAGTTTACCACATTATAAATTTGTCAAAGTACAGACATGGGCCAGATACATATTATATACCGCAGATATAGCACATTGGTTATCTTTTGTTTATAGTTCGGGCTTAATTATTACAACAAAGTATGACTAATAAGTTTTGCAGATACAGTCACGACATTTACCGTCTGCAATAAAAGAAGATTAAATAATTATCTTCTACGCAAATTGGAAAGTATTAAAAAAGTATTCTTAGTGTTCATTTTCATTGAGCCTTTGGGCTTAATGAATTTTAGCGATCGATATCAATCGATTGTTAGGATAAAATAAAGGATTTTGGAAAGGAAGTAGATTGGCAAGGCGCGGCGCGGCGTAAAGATGATTGTTTTTATTTTTATGAATATAAAATTCATATGCATAAAAATAAAAACAGTCATCTTTCGACCTGGCAAAGGTTGCAGGAAGTCGCTGGATGCAGGCCGCTTCCAACAGGTCATTGTGGAGATCTGATATGATGATGATGATATAAAATTCAAATTATTTTACGTGCCTTAGTAACAAGTATTAGTCCTTAGTAGCAATGGCTATTTTCACTTGGCATTGAAAATATATTCTTAAGATTATAAATAATGAATTATTGAAATGTTAATTTGATTGTTCAGTTGTTACGCTCAACTTCCCGGGTACTATGTCAACATTCATACAATTACTTATATATAACGTAATTTTTATATTGTGTGACTATTACGTGTACAAAATACATTTAAAAGAATCTTCATTGAGTAAAAAATATGACGAATCGAATTGTCACATACGTTTAGTTATTATCATCAATATGTGTTCTATTTACTGTTTACACACGTTGTTTATTCATTTGAATAATATAAATTAAAAAAAAAGGTATCATTAGTCTAGTGAAAGTATGCCTAGATTGTTAATCATTTAGTCTTGGGTTCGATTACCAAGCGTGAGATATAAGTTTCAAAATAATCATTTTAAACTCAAGCAAAAGTCGGGAGGTTTACTTAATTTACAGGTGAAACATTCAACCATTTCATAAGAAAAACCGTACGGCATAAATATAATATATGTCGTATCATAAACTTAGTTAAAATATCATAAACTTAGTTAAAATAAAATGTGCAAACATGACAAAAATACGTCCTTAAACCTGTAAATATTATTTCAACGTTTTCCACTCGTCCATATATAAAAAAACTAAAAAATAAATTACATTTTTAAAACAAACCTAATGATCCATTTTTGAAATCAAAAATAGAATGATTTCTAATTAATAAAATGAATAATGAAAATAATAATTACATGAAAATTCAAAAAAAGAACTCACTTCTCGTCTGCCATAATTATCACAACACTAATCAAAGACCGTGCACAGTATCACAGGAAGTTCACTAATTCACAAATCACGCATTTCGTACAGCGTGCAGTGCGTTCATCGTACGCGCGCCGCTGTAGCTGCCTAGCGACTGGCCGCTCTGCGCATTTCCGCGCAATATATTTTCTACGCGCGGTCTTAAAGCTCGGATTTTCGCGGTCCTAGTAGAGCGGTGTAAGTTAAGTATTGTTTTGTGAAAAGTTGTGCGGATTTATTTTCAATATTTATTTACCGGATATTTTATCGGAGGTCTTCATATGACAAGGGTCCCTGATTACAACATACTATCAAGTATATATTATTACCTAGCTTAAGCTTATAACAGTTTATTTTGTTATTAGCATAGATATGTATACACGTTATGTAAATTATGTAACAGGAATAAATTAAGGCTTATAAATAAAATAAATATTTTATCGTGAATTTGTAAAAAGTGAAGCTGAAAATTTGGGAAAAAATATATTAACTTAAAATGAGAAGAGGAACCTTTGCTAGAGAAACAGGATTCGGATTTACAAGAGTGTTGACTACTTTTTTTGGTAATAAAGGGCTCAAACTTTTCCGGAACGTCCGTCTATTATTTTCGCAGAGGCTCGACTGGTTAAAGTAGATTATTGCTATCTATTGAATCATACCGATATACAAAAAGATTCCCTTCTGGTCGAAACTAGATTGCCTCGACATCAAAACTGGTTAATCTTGGATACCTATAGATTTACCTAGATCACTACAGGTTTTGCAACTCATAAACGGTAGCCGGTATCATCGATAAAAATATTCTAGCATTGGTAATCAAAATCAATGAAAGCAAAAGGCTTTAATCACAGAAAACAGCCTCCGCATAAAACGTTATTATTTTAAAACTGACAATTACTGAGTTACACAGCTTTGGCTCTAACACATAGATTTTTAGGACGATTGTCAATATTACGTTTAGTTTATGCAAGCGCACGTGACGTCATTCACGGAATGTCATAAAACTTGTATGTTGTTTATAGAAAAGCATAACAATTTATTCAATCAACGCCTGTTTGCAAAGGCGAACCAATTAATTCTAAATGTAAATTGTTATTTAAAATATCATTCATAAAGTGAAGCGGAGATCGGTCTCCTCACATTTTTTAAGAAATTAGTGATCAATATATCTAAAGATTGAAAGCATAAGTAATGTATGCTATATATCAGCATTCTACGGGCCCGAAACCGCGACGGCTGTGGGTACAAACCGCTTCGTGAGAATCCTCCCTAAGGTGGAAAATCAACCCAAAACATAGATACATAAACTTACGCCTTTTTGCCAAAGGGGTAGGCAGAGGTGTCATGACACCCACATTTCGCCTTGTAAGTTCCGTCCCACGATGTGATAGGGGGCGCGCCTATCGCCATATCGGGCACAAATTCCTGACTCCGGACTGATAATGAATAGAAAAATAATATATCCCTTTGCCCGACCCGGGATACGAACCCGAGACCTTAGCTTTGTAACCGTACAACTACGCCACTGAGGCATTCAACCCAAAACAGGTTGCAAGAAATCGCTGGATGTAGGGCGCTACAGTAAGAACTGTTTGAAAATAATTATGAAAGGCATATTATGATAAGTGGTGTTGAATATTAATTTGTATACAAATATATCTATAAATGTATATATATATATAGCTTCATAAAAGTGTACACTATTCAACCACATTGAGAGAACGTAGAGCCTTGCAGTGAAACGAAACTTTAATATCATGTCTCAAATATATTTTTGTACTATCAAGATTTTGGTTGTGATATTGCGATGATGTTGAATTAGAAGGGTTTTTTTTTAATTTCTGATACCTTTTATGTTACACACTTATTTTACTATGAATTTAAGACGTGTAAAGCTTTGCATTAGAATTGAGCAAACAACAACTGCCGCTAACTCACGGTTCAACAGTAAACAGACTTCGCCATTTTAAGTAGCTTTAAACTTTAAAATATAACTACAATTGTTTTAATAAAAACTGAGACATTATAATACGTTTCCTGTGTCTTTGTACAGTGGTCCCGTATACGGAGGGATCCGAATATATAGTCACAAGCAAAAATCAATGAACACAATCGACAATTAACCAGCAAATCTATCTGTGAATAATGTGACTATCGAGAACTGCTCTGCTCTGCTGAAAATGTAGATATCAGTACACAGATTATGCACGTTTTTCGTCTTATATCACCACTAAAAATATTTTTAGACCAATTAAATTTATATAAAAAAAATCATATGCATATAAATGTATTATATGCTTATAATTTTATTGAACATTTTATTGATAAAGTGAGAAAGAAAGACGGCTATAGGCAAAGAGAAAAATAATAATTAAGAAACGAGATAACTTAAAAGTTTTTCCAAGGAGAGATAATTACTTAACCACCCCGACAAGCGGAATTCAAGTACGTAAAGGTTCACTACATTCTACGCTTCCTCACTTTCGATGTGAGACTCCGTCTGATCTATTTCTGGACTTCATCAGTCATTCGTGATGCCTTGTTTAACAGAACAGATCTACGACACGAGCACGTCAGCAAATTAGCTGACGTCGTGAACAATGATTTAACTGACGCTTTATTTAGCGCTATTATATCTACTTAGTAAAATTCTTGCAACTGACAGATATACAACGCACTACCGTAACCTAAATGCAATTTTGAACAGAACTTTAATATAACTAAGTTAAATGTAATATTTTATAAATTCTATTTTAAGCCTATTAAATTGTGGTTAAGACTGATGTATAAGGTTCTACGATAAAGAAAAAAAAATCAAAGAGAAAGCCTGTCAAGCACACAATAACGTAAACTCAAAACTAATTGCTGAAATAGGTTCAAAAAATTATACTTATTTATTTCTTTTTTGATTATTTGGCCTAGCAATTTTGATTTTATAAATAAAGACCGAACTCTATTTTTTTTATAATTTTACTTTTTTTTGTAAAAAAATCTGTAGCAGATACTACAGGCAAAGCTGCGTCCAAACAGAAGTTTTAAATATTAACGTGGGTTTGACAAATCGTGATGTGGCGGGGCGGGGGTGTGCGTGCGTTGTCATGTGACAAATGCGTTGTTTACCATACGACGATTATCGACAACGCCACAATCATTTAGGAAAACATTTGACGCTCATTTATTAATGTATTAGGAATTATAGTAAATTAGTTATTGATTTGTATGTATGAATAAATTAGGTTTAAGAGACAAAAATACATTCTATTGATTGTTGTTTCTTTGCTCCAAACAATAATTTTGCTTAGTATGTATTCATAGCTCATAAACTCCAGTTGTGACAATGAAAAAAACTATGAAAGGAACTTGCCTAATTCAGATCACTACATGGAAATTACGGAGCGTGCGATATTTTACAACCGTTTTCAGTCACATAATGTTAAATAATAATTACAGGACCGATATTTCATATTACAGCAAATAGCGGCCAAATTAACATTTACGCTTCAGTACACGCAATCTATCTCCTAATATTTACGCAAACGACACAAGTACCTACCGAATATGAACTGAAAATACAAATATTCCACTTGTTTTGTACAGTGTCTAATTTATTTGCTCGGCTACACAAACATGGTACTTGTAATGCCGCATAATAATTAGACCTAGCTATAGAAGGAGGCTTACTTCGCATAAATGAAAATTAAAATTTCCCAACGTAAAAGATCAACTATTATAAGATAACAATAACTTGTTTCTTATGCTTTAAATATATTTTGGTTTTAAAGCTACGTATTAGTAGTAAGAGAAATGTTTTGATACTCGTACGTACTCGGACAAAACACATAATTTTAAATCAATTATTATTTATTATTGAGCACACAATTCTAGACAAGTTTTTTCAATTGCTATGAATAGCGATACGAGTATATCATTCGCTTGCTGGTAAGCGATACGACTGCTCATGGAAAGTAGCAAAACTAAACAACGACAACACTATAAACTACAAAGCAATGCTTGGCCTTCCACTGCACTGGCCATCCTGAGACATAAGATGTTATGTCTCAATACTAGCTATTGCAATAGATAACAATGTCCTTAAAACCGGAACAAGACAGTGCATTCACACTGCGGTTTGGCGGCAGAAATACACATTGCGGTGGTACCTACCCAGCTGGCCTCTCACATATGAGACCTACCACAAGTTGTCGAACCCGCTATCTCTCGTTCCAAAGCTGGCATTGTGCTCGCTATGTTAATGTGCCTGTGTTTTATGTGCATGGCGCGCGCAGCGGGCGTAACGTAAGTAGGTGGATGAAATAAATATTTGCAATTAAGTTATTAGGATATAGAAGTTAATATAATATTAATAATTAGAATACGTTTTTAGAAACTTGAACAGCATTTTCACTGCTGCGTTAATATTTAAAAAAATGCTTACCTTAATATACGCTTATTTCATATCATGGGATTAAGTGCAGAATATGATAACTCTAAAGTCACAGTGCTTTTGATTATAGAACATATTTTTTTGAATAAGAAAAACTAGTCTCATTATGAAGACATACTTTCATTTTTCAAACATGAAGCTTAGATACGTCCTCCTGTTTTATTGGCAATTTTGACGCAATTGCACTATCCCTTGTGGTTAAGAATTATTGTTTTCTTCGTATAAAGACACGTGTTTTTGGCCCACTCACAGGAGGTCGAAAACATTACTCAATCATTCATGTCATACATCGTAAATTCCACACAACACGACACAATGGCGGGAAACTAAAACCAAGGATTGGGGAAATGCGTGGTTTTGTCACCACTTTCCTTCAATAAATATTATTTGCATCCGATTTAAACTGAGGAACCTTGGTCCGCAGCATCTTCCTTATTTTAATTTGAATACTATTTGGACGATTTGCAACACAATCAATGCTTGAGGGCACAGTAAGAAGACTTTGTAAAGAAAGGAAGAGGGGTCTATTACCACATTGGATCTCAATAAGCCCAAATGCAGTGGCTGAGCGCAGAGTATGCAGAGGCGCCACTAGTACCACCAAAAAGTTTGCTGATAATATTTATATCCTAAATTATGATAGAAAGCCGCTCTAACGCTATATTGAACTCAAAATGAAACTGGTGGAGTCGTGAAGACCTCATAAGATTTTTTTTAAACCAAGCACTAGTGCGACTTGGGTTGCTTATTGTATTGTACTCAAGACCTCACGGTTCCCAACACATATGCTACCACAGAATACTAAATGGTACTACTAGACCAATCAAGCGGCAAAATCTTATGTGACCAACAAGTAATTATGTCAGAGATGGCAACGCGATTACAAACTCCAAGGCGTGGGTAGCAATGACTTGTCATAAGCAGTAGTGACCACCAACCACAAAGCAGAGTCGATCATTCGCTCTATAAGCGTCTATATACGATATATGATGCTTTAGCTATATAGGTATATTTAACCCATAAAGCGCCATTTACAGAGAGTCTTGATCGAGAATCGTATGACATTATTGCATGTCATAACTCATAACTACCATAAGATTGTCGTGTTTAACAAAAGTTTACAGCAACTTTTTTATATGCTTACGATAATCGCAACTTCAAGGCGAGAAACTCCTGAAAACCTGTAAATGGGGTTTAAGTCCTCAACTTACCTGCTAGTATCAACATTGCGTTGCATAAAGAGATCAGTACTCAATAAAGCACGATATATTTGATATTATAAGCTGGAATATTGCCAACCATTTGGTTCACGTGTCTAGTCGTACTATTATAGACCAGATGTTAATACGTAACCGAGCAGTGTGTCTGTTTATAATTAATATTTCTGTAAAAATTGAATAGAGAAAAATATTAAACTAATTATGTTAACGAAGCTGAAAATTGATGTGCAAGATCGGCTAAGCAGTTGCGATCGTTCCAATCAGAGAATCCACAGGTCAACTATCGAAGTCTTTCCCTAAAGATTTCGACAGGAACCTATTATCAGCAGCTTATATCCGGGGCCTTCCTGCAAGATTGGTAAGGTCATCTATACACATTATGGATGTCTGGGTTGCTGTGTTTGTGGGCAGGGTACAAAGAGCTGGAAACTAACGATGAGGCCAAAAAGTTGCACAGTAGAGTCCACATACCAACAAGAGTAGCGTTGGCTGTCTAAAAAATATAGAATGGTGGATTCATAGAAACATAGAATTTAAAATAATTTAAATAAGAATCTAGGTCACTGCGTGGTGTATCATCATATGGGAGATAAAGTCGCCTGAAATAACTAGTGGGCATTGTGAAAGAGTTCGTCGCTCCGATTATGTTTGTTTACAAAACAGAATAGTTACGTCTAGCGTGCTTTTCACAAGGCTAGGACCTCGTTTTGTTTTATTATAGTAAGCAAACGCATTAACTAAAGACAATAAACAATAAAATAATAGTTTTGTAAACCACCATGGCAATGACTTAAAAATAACAAATTGTCTAGTCCTTTTACTCATAGAATCTATATAAAAATAAGAGATTTTTATGTGAAGAAATTTATTGATTTAGATATTTTTAATACGTCGCTGTGTCGCTGTGGAGATCACTGGTCCACAAAGAATAAATAAAAAGTACAAATGGCGGTCTTATGGCTTAAAGAAATGTCTTACAGACAACCATGGGATGGATTTAAAAGGATATATACAGGGTAGTGTAAATAAAGAAAATAAACAATAGAAACCAAATAGTCCATTGAAATGTTACAATTTAAGGACCGAATATTGCATTTCTTAGAGGACGCAATTTCATTTTTGGGACATGTTTGGGGGGTCAATAGAAGCTTAACCTTAAGTTTGTGGGGTTGCCACCCTTGTCCCCCGGCCGCCATCTTGGAAAAAGGGGTGAAAATACTTTTTTCGCGATAATTCGGAAACTATGCGTCTTACAAAAAATTTGTAAAAATATAATTTGTAACTAATAATTGTATTGCTTACAAATATGTTTATATAACTTTTTGCCCTAAATTAAAAATTAAAAAGTTATAAGCAAAAAAGTGAGTAAATATTTATAAAAAAACTAACTAAACATATTGAATTTTTTTTAATACCCATGCCACTTTTTTAGGACAAAATGTTTATAAAGGTAATTTATAGCTTTGGAGCTGAATAATGTTGTTGATGCTTTTGAGTAGCTCTGTGGGTATCACATACAAGGGGTTTCTCAGTCGCCCAATCAGACTGCAAATAGGCTGCAACCAAATATTTGTTGGTCACACAAATATATTGTGTCTTCTACGCCTCGGAGACGATCAGATAATTATGTTTGCGCAGATACTGTTTTTTGTTTTTCTATTTATATGTAACTTGTATAATAAACAATGTGACAAGCTGTAGTAGATGAAAAGTTATATAGGTACGTTCGTGATCAGCGAATTAAATTATTGTTACGCAGTAAACAGTCGCCACAGGTAAACATATTTTTCAAGTTACTTGTGGACAAGCATTGACAATCTTGAATAGATAAATAAATCATCCAACAGTTTTATAAAAACCCTGACTGCATGGAAAGATTTGTTATGTAACTAATTATGTATGTGAGTTTTTTTTAGTAGTATAAATGGCGAGATAAGTATGTCATTCGCCTGATCGTAAGCAATAAGACCGGTCATGGACCGTAACACCGTAAACTATAAAAAATTGCTTGGGGTTCCACTGCGCCGGCCATTCTGAAACATAAAATGTTGAGTCTCATTATGTCAAGTACTCACTATGGCTACAATATCATTCACACCCAAACATAACAGTGCATTCGCACTGCTGTTTGGCGGGGGAAATAGATTAGTGGTGGTGAATAGGTCTCTCATAAGTGACAAGGTATCAGAATTAATTACTATGACAGAGTTTTCGGTTATACACCCAGAGGTGAAATTAATATTTATTAAACTCACAATATCAAAGGTCCCATTCGGAAGCTGCAACCGCGGTTTATCGTTTTAAAACTTGTATCTCACTTAAAATGACAAGCTAATATTCGCGTTCAAAGCAAGCTTTAGCTAAAATCAATCTAACTGCGATTATTGAATAAATATACCCAATATGTACAGGCACTAACCTGTTAATAAACCCTCAGTCAATAAGTTATTTTGAATTATTTGCAATTCAGGGGGCTTACTCAATACTCCGACACGAAGGTCGAATGTTCGGACGATGAACGTCAATATTTAATATAAAACAATGATATATTATACAAATACGACGATATAAAAGTGTTCCATTTCTAAAAATCAATACTTTTCTCTATGAAACTTATTATTCACTTCGAACTTGGTCTAAGATTACGACGTACGAATATACATAGGATTCGAAGATTTTGTAATGTATTTAGGCATATTCGAACCGTTTTACGTGTGATGTTCGAACAGACGTCGTCGTGACGGAGTACAGAGTAACCCCCCTAGGCCATGATAGGACTAATAAGTCGTAGTTTATATTAATAAGTATAAACAAAATTATTCATGTCGGGCCAAGGGCTATAATTAGCTACTATCAGATATATGCTTTCCTGACAGGGACTGACTCACAAAATATGGGAGACATAATCATAATTCTATTCAAGTATGTTTATAGTGACAGATTGGGAATGTAAATAATAAATATATCTTAATATGACGACCGCTAGGAATTAGTTTTCCGCGCCAAAAAGATTACTTATCACTGCGGCAGGTATTCAAATGCCGAGAGTAAATACCCCAATAGGAAAATTATGCTTGTGGCTGTAAAATTGAGTTTGTATGAAAAAGTGCCTACGATAGAGGAGAAACAAATTTAAATATGAGCTTGTTTTACCGCTATCTATAAGGACACATACTTTTAACACACGTTGACTGCGGCCCGGGCGCATTATACATATATGGAAAT
This sequence comes from Hyles lineata, assembly GCA_030180105.1. Taxonomy (NCBI): domain Eukaryota; kingdom Metazoa; phylum Arthropoda; class Insecta; order Lepidoptera; family Sphingidae; genus Hyles; species Hyles lineata. The sequence continues at coordinate 3,949,673 of JARJEE010000002.1, read as the reverse complement.
AACACACCAGGCGTGTGATAGCCGCAGTTTTAGTGTTTTAAAAATATATGTTATTAAAACACATCGGTAGAACCTGCCCTTTTTTGAAGTAAATTTGTTCTTTCACATTTACCTTGTTATCAGCCATGATCTATTTTAATATAGACATGCTGTCCAAAAAATTCTTCATACAAATTGACAATATCTCACATGACCGCGTGTGGAATCATTATCATTTAGTTGTTTGAACACGAGCAGATGCTTTCGTGATGATAATGTAAATGAAGTTATAATTAACAATACATAGCCTTGAATTATATAATGATTCGCAATTTTAAAAGAATATTGTACTGTCTTTATTTAGGTCAACACCTGGTATAATTTAATTAATGGAACAGACATACATACATAAACTCACGCCTTTTTACCAGAATGGGTAGGCAGGGGTCCTACCGGAACAATCACGTTTCGTCTTGTGATAAGGGACAAGCCTATCGCGATATCGGGCACAAATTCCTAACTCCGGAGTGATTATGAATAGAAAATCCAACATCACTGGTCGACCCGTGATTCGAATCCGAGACCTCAGCTTTTTAATCATGCCGTAGTACAACTGCGCCACCGAAGCAGTCAATTTAGTGAAAAGTGTTTTGGGCAGGTGTACCTTCGAGCCATCTAATGGTAGGTGATAACCGTAGGCCCTAAACATCCGACACAACCAGGGATATCGTCAGTACATTACTGACAAAAGAAAAGTGTGTGTCTCACATTTTAAGTACAAGGAATAATCTAATAGACACGTATCGGCAAATGCATTTGACATCCAGGCCAACGCAATAATATATATATTTTTTTTTTTCACTTGAAGCTTTCTATCAAATTTATTCTACGAGTTGATACAGGGTCCGGAACAAAATCACAGGCCATACGTGGCCGAGGTTGCTTATACTTATACATTTGAATTTCAAACTGTTAGAGCACCCACTTATTTATGCCCATCACCTTCACTTGCCGTTTTTCAGGCCTTTACTTATATAACCCAGTGTATATTTGATCTAAGCTTGAAGCCCCATGCCATTTTGAATACGTACTTTTGCAAATTATTGACGGAGACCTAGAGTCAGCAAGAATGTTGAACCATGTTCATCTTGCGGTCGATTATGACGACGGTGATAATTCGTCGCTTGATATTTTTATAAGTCTTTGTATTTCCACGAGATGTTTTTAATCCTTCGTGACGTAAATATCATACTAAATATTTATCGAATCACTGATAACTGCATCACGACCCATTAGTATTTACTTGCAATATTGATACACAAATATGACAATGTTGTTATAACACCTAGCTATAGTCTTATCGTATATCTTATTATCTACCTTTGATTTGAAAGATAAATAAATCCCGATTTTCTAATAAAGTTATTTAATATAAAATTGAGTGGCATGGCCGTTACATGAATTTTCCTGGAGCGAAATATACTGCCATAAATATAAGAATTTAATGATCATCGGATATCTCCGATATTCGGACTTAGCCGAATAAATCATCTGCTTTATTCATAGATAGTTTTAAAACCTATTTTACCAATCGATAGTTTTGTCCCTTTCTAACGACTTTTGAATTCAATTTGAGGAAAGAAGACTAAACACTTGATAACTTAAAAAAGTTTCAAAACTCTATGAATGAGGCCACAAATATTTAAATCTAATTATACGTAACCATTACTTCAAACCTATACATATAGACAAATTAGGTAAATTTTATATGGATGGTTATTTGTTTATGCCTGCCTACCTCTTCGGAGATATATTGTACTGTTCAAGGCCATAATATGCCATTGCTCAGCACGTGACTCCTCTACATGCTAGTTTGGTAGAGAGGGGTTAGGCCATAGTATACGCTGGCCTAGTGCGTGTTGGAGGAATGCACATACCACAGACAATCTTGTTAACATCTCTATAACATGCAGCTATCTTCATGATGTTCTCCTTCACCATTAAAGCATGTGGCAATTGACTATAAAAAACTCACACGTGATTTTTAAGTCAGAGCAATGCCCTGGGATTAGAACCCACTACCATCACGTCGGCAGGTCTGTATGTCTGGTTGGTACGTCTGGTCTGTTAACAACAAGCCACAACGCATTTCGGGGAAATAGGTGTTAACTTAAATAAGTCTCTTTTTCTTTAAAAATTCGTGCAAAGCTTATCTATGCGCAATGCGGGTAACTAAAGGATTAATAAACTCTCCAAGCAAATACTTCAATATGACGTTTATTAAGTATACAAAACGCATGATTTCATATTTATATTATAAATCATATTCATTACATTCATATATTAGTACAGTTAATTAAGGAACTAGCTTAATGCTTAAGTTAAATTTGTATAGATATTAAAATTATACACATGCGTAAATGCGTGCGAAGTAGGTACAAAAACATGATAACTGACAAAAGTATTATAAATGCAATCAATGGTTATAAACGCCTTTTATTATAGGTATATATTTATTTATATTCCTTGGGTGTTATCAATAAACTCTGGTGAGCGTGGGATTAACTTTAGACCAAGACTTTAGAATTGACTCGATTATTTGAATAGCGATGGATTCACGACTTTATTATTAAACAGGGATGTACTTCGGCCTAACAACCCTGTTATGGCAAGTGCCAACCTTTTGATTTAAAAAGTAAAAAGAATGAACAAAATAATCGAGTTGATTCTAAAACTTTATCTGTATCGGCCCATAAACGATCCACTGCAGGGCATGGGCCTCCTCTACAATCGACAGTACGATTGAGAGTAGTTAGGCCATATAGTCCACCACGCTGGCGTAGTGCGGGTTGGCGGACTTTACATACCATAGAAGTTTATACAAGTCACTACGGTATGCAGGTTTCCTCACGATATTTTCCTTCACCGTTATAGTGCGTGGTAATCGACTATCGATACACAAATAACTCCTACAAGTCAGAGGTGTGCCCTGGGATTCGAACACGCGACCACCGTTTACATGTTTGCAGCCGCGTCCGTTTACCAACACACCACCACGCACTAAAGCCTTGGGCTAAAGTTAATCCCTCGCTAATCCGTGGTTATTAATAAAGCTCTTTATTGTACATCACAAGTTAAATAGTAATATTAATCGGAAAATAAGAGGGACATTATGAGGATACGAAAACCCAAACTCGAAACAAATAATTCCTTGAACGTGTAAACATTTGTCTCGGTGCTGTAGTCGAATTGTAATTGACATTATTGGCAGTTCTTACTGTTTATTGGAATGCGCGATTGTTTCCTTGTGTCCTAATGGACCTTCACACATTAAAATATACGGCCTTTTGGAAATTAGCAATTTAAATGTTCTTTTTCTGTTAACGACGGGTATATGTGTGTGATTGGCGCACGTATCGGACTTCAACATTGATACTGTAACTTTCATACTATTTGATACTTGCCTATTCTTAGTACATAAATAATGATAATGCTAATATACTCATGTTTATTACATTACTGGTTACAAATAAAAAAAAATCAAAAGCATATCACGTGACAGGCCTTGCCTAGTGTGGGAGGTCTTACAATATTTAATACAAGCGGTTCTTTAAAACAATTGATAATTTAATTTAATTTGTAATTTAATGAACTTATAAACAATATCAGTTAATTAATTTACTGTTATTTTCCTTCTATTTTATGCTGTTGGTTCACCTATTAAATTAATAAATCTACAAACATAATTCACGTTATATATTATTTATTTATTTATTTATATACCTCCACCTTAAAATAAATAGAAAACTGGTATAAGGAATTGGCTTTCACTACAATTGAGATTTAGGCCTTAATCCAACACGCTTGTCAACCACGGGGTGGTAAACTACTCCCCCCTGTAGGTAAATTAATACAAATAGTGGATGAATCCAATAAATAACTTGAATTTTGAGTTAATTCTTTTATACCGACCCATATTCCACCACTTAAACTAAGGATTAGAGAAAACAAGTGGAAGTGACGCGAGTCGCGACTGCACACGTGCCCTATGCTAATATTATGCGCTGTCGATTGATCGCTGAAGATTAAAATTTCAACTTTATATTTTGACACAGGATAGTTTTTCGTTTATCTTTTTTAATAAAACATTCGGTGAAACATCTGTATTTTAGGCAAAATAAATAAAAATTGCTCTAACTCGTGGTATGATAACCCACCGTTATGTCCCCTCTACATGATGGGCCATCGCTATGGTCCACTATGAGGGCCCATCGTGTAGAGGGCGTAGTGGCATATAATGGATTATGGCGCGTACGATGGTCTTGGAACGGCGTCGGTATCGGTTTTTCCGGCACACATCAAAGGGAGTGGGTGCTCACAACTGATTGTTACGATAGAGTAATTGCGTTTCCTTCTTTTACATGGCCATTAATCGCCAACTCGCTGACCCATCGTGTAGAGGAGCTTTTAGACATATTTATATTCGCGTTGCCGGACTTGGAGTACCAGGGCGAAATGTTGAGTGACAACGCATAATACTGCCACAGGCCGCATCCAGTAGCATAATTTCCACTTGATTTCCCTCTTCCGTGACTTAAGCAATACATATGTCCCAACATGATTTCTACCCTACCCGCAAAAGATTTCAATAACTTTTGATACTAGCATCTGATTAAAGATTAAACTACTTACCATAAAAATTTTATGCACCAGCAAAATGATCATACTAGCACATATATTTAACCTATAAATTAATAATATTGATGATTGAATATTTAGCAAATATTAAATTGACATTTCGTTATACAGTATAAGAACAAAAACACCTTATATTAATACTTATTGCTTATTTTCACACATTTTATCAAGGAAAAATTTAATATTTTCTTATTAAGCCTATGATTATACAAAAGTGCCAAGAGAGCTCCATTAAAGTTATGTATGTAAATTCTCTTTAATAATCTACTATTCTCATAACTAAATTATCAACTATATCTTCTATACGTAATATAATCCAGCCACATAATACAGATTTCTATATGCACAAGATGATTACAGAAGGATGTTGAAGTCAAGCATAATTCTTAGTAAATATTTGTCTCAGAACTTCATTTTTTTGCTGGCAGTTTTCTAGCATACTTCAAACCGCAACATATAAATTACCCACAAAGTAAATTCAAAAGATTGCTTATTATCGGCCATTTTTCCTTTCCCGCTATAGGCTGAGGGCTAGTTTTACAATTAATAGGAATCAGATTTTAGTCTTTTTAATTTCTTTAGGAAAAATTGACAAGTGTGCTGGTAAAGTTAAATGAGTGATATTACCTCAAGATTTGAATGTCCGAGAATAAAAAAAGAGCTTTTCCTAGACATTTACATACCCAATTAGGCTAACTTAATATTTATACATGCCTGATGAAGATCTTACACTGAATCTTATGATCAATGTCGCCCAGACAAATTATAAACAGGCGACAAACAATTATCTCTTACCATTCAACACAATGTTTGCTTCTTAATAAATTAATATACAAATAAAACAATAAAAAACATACACAATAACATCAGAGTACACATAATCACTTAAGCGTTTTATGATGCACATTTAAATCACAATGTTCACGGTATCTCACATTACTATTGTTTGTATTCACGTCTTATCACGCTGCTTTCGTTGTCACGTGACATTACACTTTAGTCTGCTCTACGTTTTTATGATGCACTTTAGAGTCCTTTATTATTTGATCACAATCATCCATATATGTAGGCCTGCTCCTTTTCGTTGGTTAACTACCCTCCATTTAAGACGATCGGATTAATCATCTTGCTACATTTATTTTTCCTCGTTCGATGTATTGAATTTTCTCTCTATAGTAACCCATATTTGCTAAGAACCATCAGTTCACAAATCCACATAAGCTCGGAGGGAATGATGCTCACTTAGATTAATTGTTATCCATATAATCGATATCCTTTAGTAATATACATCGATTTATTGAAACAATTGCTGATTAAAACGACAACACTTCGTGTTTTTGATCTAGTTATGGATCTTCTGGTTTTATTGCATGTATTTGTAAAATCAACAGAGAATTTTAGTTGTTTCCTTCTTATTTCACTATCAGTTGTCGAACTGATATAAGCGTTTCCTCTACAGATACTCAGAGAAATAAAAAAGTACAATAATGTTGCTAATAGACTTAATACTGAGATTATAAATTATCACTTTTTTGTGGAATGCTTTTCCTTATGCTAAAACTCACGAGTTTTTATCAAGACGTCATAACGCTTGCAAACTGGAACCATTTATAGGGAATCATAGCAGATATCACCTATATCTCTCCTTCTGAATACCAAAGTATTAGGTTTTAGATAGTACGGAAATAAATGCAAAAATCTATAAAGGTATTTCTTCTATAGTAGTTTGACATTGCATTTATCATAGTACATATTTCCAAAAAGGAATTGTTTTATTACGCCGTTGTTTTATTCTTTCTGTATTGCTCCCTTCAAATCATTACATTTTCCTAACCGATTGCTCTATTTCTTCACGATGTTTCCTTCCAGTCGAAATATTTTTATTCACCATTGATTTTATAAAATGCATTTAATTGGTGTAGTTATTTACTTTTTTATCTTCTCTCGTTTTGAGATTATTAAATTTCGGATCCACCTTATTCTATTTCTCCATAATATTCCCTCAATTCTATATATTTCTTTCTTAAAACCAATATATTATAAATTGCTTTCATTATTATCTTTGTTGCCCAAACATTTCTTAGTTCAACTAAGCCGGAACACCTTGATAAGGTGTCTCTGATTGCTGCCCTGTTTCAGGATCCGCACATTCTTCATTTTCATTGATCGGAACTGTTGTACCAGGCAGAAGGATGTACCGGGCTTCCCTGTGAAATGAAATAATAGCCCGTTAATGATGATCTAATAATAATGCGAAATTATTGGTGGTGAAACCTGGATTTTAAGCAGTATTTTTTGTGTCGTATGCCTTTACTACCCAATTTATAATAAAATTATCAAGTAAAGATAAATATTGGGATGCCTATAAACGTTTCAAAGAAAAAACCAAATCAACCACATCAAATTCAAGGTGTAACGCACCTATAATCAGTTATGAGGACGTAAATCGGGGCGCTCCTCACCCTAAGATGTCCAGTGTCGCCTATAATGCGTGTGACGGCCACTGAGGGGTTTTTAGTCAGTATGCTGGTGTAGGTTTTGTAAGGGACCTGGCTTCCACAACATTCGCGGCGTGACAGGCTAGAAGACCACAATGACATACCCTTTTCGGCCTCCCCCGGGTTACAGAGAGGGTAATAGCTTTTCCTCTCGTAAAAACCAAACATGTAACGCATGCGCAACGTTGTTACGTTATTATAGTTATTGATGCATATATTCCACGTTCACACATTCACATGTTAGCTATGGTTCAAAGAATATTTTATTGGTTTATTGCAATAAATGTTGAGACGAGCAGGCCATTTGCCTGATGGTAAGCAAGACGACCGCTCATGGACAGTAGCAAAACCAAACAACACTGCGAACTACAAAGAAATGCTTAGCATTTCACTGCGCTCGCCATCCTAAGACCTAAGATGTTAAGTCATAATATTATGTCCAATAGTTGTGTCTTTTGGGTGCTTAAGCGTTTCCGGCAATCATGCCAGGTGTAATAGTTTCATTTGATTTTTGAAGGTGTTGTCACAATGAATAATTCGTAGTTTTGCATCCTAGTCAATCAGAAACAAATACATTTATTTGGTAAAGTCTTATGTGCAACATTGTAATTTTGCAGACAAAGGTACAATAGTTTCATAGAAAACCGGTTATGAAAACAACAATACATTAATAAACGTTATCTCTTCCCATTCTCATTCTCTTATTTATATTTCATGTGACGTTATTGACTTTTCAACTTAGTTTTTAAAGGTCAATATCATAACTACACATTCTCAGCTGCCAGAGCACAAGTGTTAAGTATGCAAGCAGGTTGTTTGTTTACAGTACATGATGGAATGCCAGATAGTCTCTTACCCAAGTGTATCGTGTTCAGCTTACGTATGTATGTCAAGTTTCGAGAATACCAGCAGTCAGGTGATTTTGTTTATAGTCCTGACCCCGCTTAACGTTATTAAGTCTTGTGTCTTGTTTATCGGAAACTACGAGAGACTTTGTCTCACAAACACCAAGATCCGAGATAAACATTTGTGGGCCTCCCAAACATTTACTCGGTGCGGGGATAGAACCCGCAGGCTCTCGTTTCACAGCCGGCGTCTAATCAACTGTGCCACGGATGCTGTCAATTATATTAATTATCAATCGCCGGCGTATATCGACTTTGTCTGGACTGCCTTACCATCACGTGAATTACAGTTAGTTTATGCATACATACATATATCACGCCTTTTCTGATGGGATAGGCAGAGGCGCTACCAGGACAACCACGCCTTGTGTTCCATCCCACGAAGTCATAAAGAGCAAGCCTACCGCCATATCGGGCACAAAATCCTGACTCCGAGCTGATAATGAATAGTGAAATTTAATATTACTTTGCCCGGGATTCGAACCCGGTACCTCAAGGTCGTAGTCGTAGTACAACAGCGCCACCGGGCAGTCAGTTAGTTTATAGAACCAGTAAAAGTCGTTAATCACCGGTTTGTAGCCAAAATGTAGATACGAACATATCTCTGCATAGCTTCAGCTGATAGCATTCGTTGAAATTAACGCATCGGTAATTTAACATGAAACAAGGCCAGGTTTCAGACTGGGAATATGATAATTGATCATTAAATAGGTACTAGATTCTTCGCATACATCATTGTTTTTACTTCATTGAATGGCGGGACGAGCTTGCCATTCGCTTGATGGTAAGCAATATGGCCGCTTATGTACAGTAGCAAAACCAAACCACACCATGAATTAAAAAGCAATGCTTGGCATTCTACTGCTCTCGCCATCCTGAGTCATACGATGCTGTCACAATATTTCCCGTAGTTACTCTGGCTGCAATATCCTTCAAACCGGAACACAACAGTGTATTTACACTGCTGTTTGGCGGGAGAAATAGACATTGCGCTGGTATCTACCCAAGCACATCACATATGAGAGACCTACCACGAGTGAAATGTAATTTAATTTTAGTTTCCATTGATATCTGTTACATAGATCTGTTAATGGTATAAGTTGTTTCAGGTAGCAATCAGTATTTCTTGCAAAACAAAAAGGCAACATTATTATCGATCGTAAATTCATAAGCCTTTTGCTATTATATGTAAAGCGACTATTATGCCTACCTAATAGGCTCTTTCTACATTTTATGGATTTTGCTACATTTGAGTTGAGTAAAATAGTCAAATTACTGCATTTTCAAATAGAGAAAGTAATAAAAATATTTGTGATTCCACTACAGTTTGAATTTAAATACGTGATTCTACCATTTTATCCATTGATTATATGTTTATATGTAAAATATGTTAGATAAATTGTATCTTATATAAAAGGAAATAGAAAGAAAACACAGCAAAATCACAATCAATTTATTGTAGAAATACCACTCACAAAAAAACTTATCTAAATTCTTAACAAATTGCAATATTCTAACAAACATTGTATGAGATTGTATAAAAACTAATTAAAATGTATTGCATTATTATTTATTTTAATAATTTATATTAAACTTTAATAATGGGATAGAGGAAGGGATTGTTTGTCGACACCAAATAAATAAATGCGTTTCAGAGTTTTTTAGGATATAGAAATCAAAACTGCAGCGATAATTTACGCACATTTTAATATAAAATGTGTCAATTCATCACAGATTATTCGAAACATTAACTATTCCATTCAACAACAATAACAAATTTAATTATTTTAATATTTTTTTTCCATTCATTTATATATTAACAACTTATTCACTTCTTATTCTGCTCTATTTCCTTTGTAAATGCTCAAGAGACGATGTTACAATACTGACAATATTTGAAAATAGTAAACCACGCGACATATATTCATCTCTTTTACACGCGGTATTAACATATTCGCTATCCTTTTTTAATCACGATTTGTCTTACTTAGATGAACAAACGAATATGTGTCACATAGTTTTACCCTTTTCACTCATATATCAGGCAAATTGCATATAAACATATTGTCATTTCATTCTAGCATACTATTTTCTACATTATCGTTTGCAGGTAGAGATTATAAGACTGCGTGGATTTTTTTACATCAGTCATATCATATAAGGCAACAAATATATTATTTTAAGAAATGTTCATATTAAATAATTGACCTATTCATCGACAACTAGATTAATTAATACTATAATAATAAAAAAAAACAAAGGAACTTATGTAAAAAATAGGCATTCCGAATCAACGTTAAAAAACTTTCAAGAAACATATCAACTAAAATATGGCATTGAGATAAAGGAATATAAAAACTATTGCATTTTGAAACAAATCATTACAGAAACCCTATTGTAATTAATAGATTAAATTTTATCGATAACTTAATCGATATTTTTGTCGATTTTCATATCATGAGTTTCTTAGCTAGTCTTGTCGTAATATATCCAAGTCATATTGCTTTAATCATATGGTCCCTAATTTTATATTATTATATTTCCAATTGAGATGTATTTCAAGGCAGGGCAATAGTTTGGATACTGCTTAGTGTTACGGCAAAGATGTGCATCACGCCTTCACGTCCAAATTATATTTCTTTTCGTCGGCGTTCCTAAAAATATAAACACTTTATTATAGATAAAATGAATTATAAAATTCAAATTAGATGTGGCGAATCCATATTTACATCGAATTATTTAAGAAAAAACTATGGGCAAAACAATGCGCTATTACACAAAACGATGCAAAACTATTATTTTAAATCTATACAACATGCTATGAAATGAATTATTAATATGATAAAACAGTGTTGAAATAAAATGGTGATTGGCTAATATCTATCGACTTTAGTTTCGCCACACCTCACTCACATTATTATCGATAAATACAGCTACACTACAGACTAGCGACTTTATTACACAGCCTTGTTAATAGTAGCCTTATACATACCAACTGTCCATTAATAAAAAGTACTCTCGCCCTTCCCCACTGCTCGTCATATCCGAACCTTCATCACTACTGTTTACCATCACAAAATCCTTGTCCTCTCTGAAATAATTAATCACACGAATCCTTAGCCATGGGCAATTTTTTGCTTCGGAAAATAACAAAAAGCTTTCGGCTTCGATTTCCGAATTTCGAATCCGGTTTTCGGGTTCGTTGCGTGCTTATAAGCGAAAGCGTCGTGCTCCCAAAAAATGGTCGAATGATACCCAAAAATATTTTTTGTAAGTTTTCTATGAATGCGTGGAAATTACAAAAAATATTTTTTTCTGTGTGTGTTGTATCTGTGGCGTGTGTTTTGTTTTTCTTGAGAATTGTGTGTTGTTTATCAATTTTTCATCAATTTAGATCTCATGGTTTCCTAATTTTCTCCTCAATTCTTGACTTCAGAACGTTCCGTTTTCGGAATATTTCTGTAACAATTTTCTTGATTCAGATACTTTAGATGCCATATTCAGAACGTTCCATTCGCGGAATATTCTTGTTGCAATTTCCTTGATTCAGATCCTTTAGATGTTAGATTCAGATCCTTTAGATGCTAGATTCAGATCCTTTAGATGCCACATTCACATCACTTTTCTTTCAATCCATCAGTCATCCTATTACAGTTGATTTCTCCTCTTCAAGTCAATGCAGCCGTTTCTATTTATAATTAGGTGAAATACTTCCTGTAGATAATAGCACGATTTCATCCACATCATACTAATGAGTGTTTTTTATTATCCTCATAAGTGGATTCCACGGATCTTTTCTGTAAATCCTTTTACGTTGGCTACATAGCCAAATATTTATTAGTTAGCTTCAGCTGTTGTTTCTTGGTATCTTTTCAATTTTAGCAATTCCTTTGAATAATATTTTCTTTTGTCTGAAGGAGTGGTACTCTTTTTGTGGCAATTTCCTTTAATTCTGATCTTCTGCTTTCCTTTTTATTTTTTTCTTGACATAATTTCGTATTTTGTTAGGTATAGACAGTGAGTGTAGGTATGTTAATGGAACCCTGCTTACAGCTATGTTAGTAGCACCGTCACCCGTTCAATGAAATGTGAAACAGAATAAAAAAATATTCACATTTCATTGTTGTTTTAGCACCCTTTAGTAATAGGAGTTGTCATGTCAAAAGTTATGATTTGTATTTTTAATATCTAATTGGATTTTTGAATTAATTTTATATCCGATATTATTTACGATACCCAAATGAATGATGTATGTGACTTATCAATGAATTATTTAATTAAAACAAGCGATTTAATCTCCCGACTTATCTTTTGAATCAAATCCGTGTGTCACAAGATTTTGGAAAAGTCGCCAGGAATTTTACTGATTTAAGCATTGATAAAAATGATTGGATATAACTACTTCGCAAAAAGTATGATAAATGCATAAATTCCGCGATCTAGATGACTAATGACATGCTTGGTGCATTAATCAAAATTTCCAGAAAATTCACTAAAATAAATGAATTTCCGATAAACGATAAGTATGATTAATGATGCACTAAAATATTCTAGATTTTTCAGACATGACAACACCTAAACACCGCATAATGAACTTTATGTACATACCTATAGAACACATAGTGCTGGAGCATGAAGAATATATCGAAGACGAGACTGAACAGCCCAAGGCCGAACTTGGTAGCGTCTCCGAAGAATGAGATCCAGTCGTTGTAATTATAGGCGTTGAGCGCCATCTGGAAGACTGAGAGGAAACCACCGACGAAGTCAAGGAAGATGTTGCCGATACTCCAGCCCACAGTCGATTTGCGCTTGTAGTTCATGTAGGCCTGAAAGAAGGAGATATCGGTTTAAATTTTAATATCCCTAGATTCTGACTGGCGGTTTGAAAAATATATCACGACTAAATGCACTATCATACGTGGGAGAGCCATATCATAGCTACATTGGACCACAAAAACCTTATTTGAAGCAACGGCTTCGTTGTTGGGTTTCATTCACTGAGTGAAATTGGCAGAGAGCTATTTTTTTGCTATTATCCTATTCCCTTGCCTCTTACTAGACAATAGACTCACATTTTCTGTGTTCATGCGGTAATCTCATACCATCACGTGATCAGTTTGATCTACAATTCACAAGTTTCTTACCATCCTCTTACTTTAATAGAGAATGAGCCCATCACCTTGCAACAAATTTCAAACCGAAAACCTTAGGCAAAGTGCACTAAATCGACATCTCCGAACCTCATATTATGTTCGCATCCCAATTCCTAAAATAAAACAAAATAAAGAAGGCATTGCAAACGAACCTGCGGCACATATTTAATGAGCGTGATGCACAGTTTGATGTAGCTGCAGGCGTAGAGCATGTCGAGCCAGGCCATCTGCCCAGCGGCCGCCACGCTGGCTGTCACGATCACCACTGCCGTGAACACGCCCAGGATACCGCGACCCACTGTTGAAACACGCTGCTCCTCTTTCTAGAGGAAGAATGGGAAGGACATAAAAATAGTTGTTGCCACGGATTTAAAATATTGCGCCGAATTTACAAATTTTATTGATGCAAATTATAAAATAATAGATACAGTTTATACGCCGCAGTTAGGCGCCTTGTCTAAGATTGAAGAAAACTTAGGAAGAAAGAATAATAAACTGACGTAGAATCGAATCCAGAGCTACCAAATTAGACATTTTGTTCCTCAATAATTTAATATCAGTAACATAGGTATTATGGCATAACATTTGGGAAGCACGATGTAAATCCTCGGGAGAGGGCTTCAGCACTAGATTTATTTTCTCAAATAAGGATCAAAATGATGCTAGTAAAGGAGACACGCATATTTAAACCATAAACAAATAATAATGCATAAAAATGTAAGAAGAAAAATAAAATAAATAATGCATTGTTGTATTTCGAATTGAAGGACATTGTAGCCAGAGTAACTTCTAGACATATTGAGACTTTACATCTTATGTCTCATGATGGCGAGTACAGTGGAATACCAAGCTTTGTAATTCAAGGTGTTGTTTGGTTTTGCTACTGTTCATGAGTGGTCGTATCGCTTACCATTAGGCGAACGGCATACTCGTCTCGCCAATTATTACAATAAAAAAAACAATAACTATAATTACATACCTCGTATATGAAGCACTGTCCGATGGTAATGAGAGTGGCGAAGGCGGCGTGCAGTGAGAAGAAAACGTCGTTCAACTGTACCGGGTTCAAACCACGCGGATGGCGGTTGAAGTATTCAGACTGGAAATTAAAATTTTCAAAATGGTAGTTTCTTATTCTTTAAATTGTTTTCAAGTTGGTACAATTAATTGAATCTGCTGTACAGCATGATTTGGTTTTTAATTTTACGAGTTTCCTGATTTCAACATGACTGAAACTGATGTAGTGTCCAACATTTTAATTGCGTTCATATTCACAATAATAAAGATGAACGACATCTATGATTTTTTTTAAATCATTAAAATTTTGAAGTCACATTTAAGAAAAGAACTTAAAACAAGTCATGATCACATCTTAAATTTTTCAACTATTCAGAAATTCATTTAGCAAACTACAACTACCAATAACGGATAACATCACATATTAAATTATTAATCACCTGAACTTCCTTAGAGAAATACAGAGCGCAGTTGAACAGCGAGTACATGGTGAAGCCCATGATGTTGAGGGCCAGAAAGTCGAAGTTAAGACCGACGACGCTTTTCCTCTTGAAGTTGATGTATATTTGCGGGTAGAAGGAGACGGACCAGGCCGCGAAGTAGATCCAGCCCATAATATAGGAGATCACGTTGATCGCGTTGGAATGCATCACTGTAATGCGCAGATAGATCGAGTCCATACTGGAAAATATGAAAAAAAAATTGAATTAAACTATTGGTATCCAGCAAAGGAGCATTTTACATAGGAGTGCGTGCTGATAATTGTTATAATTTATCACAAGTCAATGTTCAAACTTAAATTTATGCAATAAGCAGTTCGAGTAATATATTCAAAACCTTATAGCTAATTAGGCACGGCCATCTACATTCTTGATGTCGACTGTCAGTATTTCACAAACCGAGATTTGCGAACCAAGCACCCAACCATTTATTTCCTAAAGTAATGAACCCAGATCCTCAAGAATAAAGGCAAATCTAAATAATAATTCGACAATCCGAAGAAGACAGGTTAAAATTACGCAATTTGGAGGAGACCTACGTCCAACAGTGAACATTAAAGACAGATGATGATAACGAAATAATAATTCCAATAAATGAAATTCACTCACTTGACAAATCCAGTGGGTGTGACGTTAAATGTGACTTCAGAATGTCCGGGACTCTTGCCGTACGCGCAGATATCGTAGGTGTTCTCTACAGTCGCGTTGGGTTCTTTAGACCCTGGGATCTCGACCGTAGGCGGTACTAGCTGCACTATATCCGGGTGTTGCACGTGTGACGTCACTTGTAGGGTTTCGTTGTATTGACCACTGGAATTGAAAAGGCTATTATTAGATTCTGTCATGAAGCTTTTGATAGTGATCGATTAAAAGATTGTGTAAGAGACATTGTTAATTCAAATGTATTTATTTCTAGGATATGCTAGTGTGCATTACATTTCAAACGGGATGACCTATACATGAATTATGGCGATCAACAAAATCTCACAATCTAAAACTAGCCTTACAGGTCTGAATCCAAAAAATACTAACATTTCCAAACTACTGAGTTCGATGTAATATGAATTAAACTACTAGTGAATTTTTCAAAATACTCACATTTGTACGAGTTTGAGCAGATGTGTTTCGTCCACTAAAATATTCAGATCCGTTGCGTCGATATACATTTTATCTAATTGGGAATGTACACTTGGAATACCTGAAAGAGAATTCACATTCATTATAAAAACCTTACGCCTAAATAAGAAGTCCTAATAGATAACACAAGCTTAAAAGACTAATAGGGATCATAAGAGTAGGATCGGTCCAGTTGCCTCCTACAGGGAAATGTAGAAATCTTTATGTTCCCAACAACCAAATGAAGATCATTTTTATAAATATAACTATATGTATAAACAGGTAAATTATATGTAAACCACTTTGCAAGTATACGATGTCGCTAGTTGAAGTAGTTATAAAATATTATTATATTATTTATACAGGCTAGGCCTAGTTTAGATACTAGAGACAACATGAAAAGAATTATATACACTAGATCTATTATTTTTCTATTTTAAATTGTAACAACAAACCATATACATGTTACACATTATAATTTTAAGTACGCTGATAAGTTCGCAGTCTTAGTGGTATAATTCAACGCATTGTTTTTGTCATCAAATTTATTTAGTACTACCGGCGTTTTATAAATTATTGTTAAGTACAATTATAAGTTAACATGTTTAGTTTGTAAATTGTATATTTGAGCTAAAAACAATAAAGATTATTATTATTATATGTACAATGTAGAAAAAACGAGATGAGGCCCAAAGATAGACGCATAGACTTCAATAAATTTACACCATGACATCACTGCCACATAAAACACATTTATTTAGACGGCAACAAAAGAATTGTTCTGTTTACTGATGGTACAAAAACTGCCAACAATGAAAAGGCAATTTTTTTACATGCTATGACATAATTATCGTCTGAATAGTTTTTTATTCAATGGCCATACAAGCACTGATTTATCTTGGGCATCATTTCGCATCCGTTGGCTTTGATCAAGAACAGACACATCGCTGCTTTAATTTGATAGTGGCACATAACTAAATGTCATTTTTATGATAATGTTACCATTTAACCCAAATTAATCTAAAATATCATGTGAATAAAACTCATATTTTTGATAGATTATACGTTCATTTAAGCAACTTTCAAAGAGTTGTCATTATTAAAATAAAATATATAAATAATTGCTGCTTTTGTTTTATTTAAACTGCTCTCCTGAAAAAAATTCATTTTTGAGATATGTCGTTATCAAATTAAAGCAGCGACATATCCTTTCTGATACATTTTCCGAGAAGTAAGACGGTGGCTTATGGAGCATTCCATCGAAAAATGGCATATATGTACAGGTACAGGCGAAAGTAGGTCTACTTTCGCCCTATTTAGTAGCACGACGCTTAGCCATGGCTGTCAGGTATATTCGTGCAAGACCGTGTTTATATGACTGAATACTTATAAACCTTACCTAAAAAAAATGCCTAAATACTTTATATTTAATAGTTTTAAAAGTGTACTCACCTACTAATAACATAAAAACTAAACACACGCTTATCCTATGACTAGACTCGGCACCCGCGACCCCGCGCGGCGTCAATACTGTTCTAATACTCGCCATCTTGCCTCTTTATCTGTGGACAAAGGAAAAGAAGAATTAATAATTTACTCAGGTGATATATTTATATCAGACAGAATAGCAACCGTCGAACGTAAGGAAAATCCCGTCATAGCAACACCGACGCAAGCGTATAAAATATAATGCTTGGGTCTCATGATCGAAACGTACAATACATAGTTTTAAATGAAAATCATCTAGATTCTAGAACGATTTTTTGTTCCGTCGGTGATAAGAGGCATGTATGATACAGTGTGTGCTATAAATTAAAAAGACATGCATTACAATGGATAAAGTAATTTGACTACTGTATCCAGTAATATTGAAGGAAGGAACTGAAGGAAATTCCGAATACACATAGCAGTCACACTCACGCAATAGAGACGCTTTAGACTTTAGTCATACCCATATAAGAATAAAATACCACAGTAATGACATACATACAAAGAAATGACGTGAACGACCCTTTTTGCGATTTTACCGTGTCATTAGCAAAACTTGTTTTGTATGTGAATTTACTACTGTCGAGTCATTAGGTACTGCCTTTTCTCGCTCACCGAATTTACTCAAAAAACCTCTTTTTGTTTGTGCAAAAATATTACTTATATTTCTGGCCAGAAGTATAATTCAGTATTTATAATGACATTTGTTAAAAAATAAGGAAATATCACAGGTTTATTTTAATACCATTAATTCATGTCATAATATGGACTAACATGTTTTTGATTTAAGAGTATTAACATAGTTTCAACATGGATGTCATTGGTATTGAATACAGACGTGTTGGCAGAAGATGCAAAATACATGCACAACACTCACGTAAACTGAAGGTTAGCGAGATCGTGCCTCGGCTCCTTATGTTAGGAGGCTTAATTATAATAATTAAATATCAATAAACACTATTTTATACGTAAACATATTATTCAACATGTACTTAATAGATATATTTTTTATTACAATAAAAGGTATAAAAGGTACATATTTATGCGTTAGTCTGTAAATATTTCTGTTATCAAAAATGTAAGTATGTTCGACTAGTTTTACTTTTTTGAGTTAGAAAATCAAATCGATCTAAACCCCATAGTTGGCCGATACACTTCAGTTATGAGTATAAATAATATCTATAGTTCCAATTTATTAGTGCTACTTAGTGCGAGTTATCGAACTTAAACTGATTTATATTTCTACATCTTTATCTTGTGGCAGAATCATGAATTACTCAACTTTTTAGCCTCAGAGGCAATAACCAAGTAGGTAAGCCTATATAAGCCCGCACGAATACTTCTTTATGAAAAGGAAAGTATTAGATAAGGTTGAACAATTGCTCTGCGCATTCACCGTAGAAAAGCTTGTTGACTTTTTGTAATAGCGGTGCTTAGTTCCAGTCAGTCTATATGTATTATCTATTATATATGTATCGTTCCAGTATAGTAAACCAAACAAAAAGACGAACACGTCATTAGACTTATTATTAAAAATAAATCACGAGGCATTCTATAAAAGTGACACAGAAGTCATTTACATATATTATTCGCTATAAAATATAATATTATCTATTAGATATTATAATCTATTAATATCCAGATTTTTATCATATTCACGATATTTACAATACGAGGGACATCAGATCTATTCAATGATTATAATTATTGTATCTATCACATAATGATTAGATATTTATTAGATATTAAAAACTGTATAAATAACTGATAGCTTGTCTACGAATAACGATAAATTATAGAATTAGGGATGAACGCATCAAATGTTAATCTTACACATTAATTAAATAAAATAACATTCAACGGCAGTTCTGGAGATCGAAACGATATCAACACGCGAAGGGCCACAAGAAAAAAAATTCAAGAAATATAGAAATTACCCAATATAATGAGCATGTAACATAAGGCTTTATTTAAACCGGTTGAGTTGATATTCCCAATGGGCGGAATTTTTGCTAATAATAGGTAAAACTTGTACTTGCAACTTTTAGAATATTCAATATCAATCATCAGTGATACAGGATTCGCCTATTTCAGAACATCAAAATGTAAACAGTTTAAATCGTAAAAAAAACTAAAAAGACAGTTAAAATTAACCTTAATTGTATGTACACGTTTTTGTGAAAATACTGACACTCAATTAAAATGGAAATAGAACGATGTACCGAAGACGATAGACGATATACCGAATGAAATGAATAACAAAAATAGAAATGATTAAAAAACACCTGAGCCTAGTTAATTCTAAATACATATATAATTTCGGCTGTAGTGAAGAATATCAATAAAAACATTGAAAACCTACCTACTTTTCACCTTATCTTAATTCGTGTACCGATATTTCCACATAGGAAATAAAATTGAACTAACACAAGAGCTCGAAATGTTCTCAAGTAACAACGGTACAATCGCGAAATAAATTGAAGGAATCGATTAAGTTTTTTATTGCTACATTTTAATGTTCCGTGAATACATGCGATGAAAACACATGTGTTCGGAAAATTGTATTATTACCGTCGAGAGTCACTTGAGTACTTTAACCATTATATCATAAAACAAGTAAAAAAATTTAAACTACTACAAAATCATGTCCGAAACTACTTTTGCTAACTATAAAAAAATACCCGTGACAAATTCCTTTGAATAAAATAAAATCAATTACCAATTCTGCGGGTATTCAAAAATGCACGGATATTTTAAAACTAAATTATTTTTAAACAACTAAAACCACGTGGTTCTGTTGATCGCGGTAACCTTTCAATGCCAAACAAAAATGTTGCAACGACCTTGCGCTATAGAATGGCAAGTGATTCGATCGACAACTGAACGTTACACCGATACATCCTTGCTTCATGCTTCGCTTCACGAGTTCACAATTAGTTCCGTGTGTAATTTGTTAGATTTATAGACTTGTGCAAAGATCTGCTGTTGGAATGTGATGCGTTTTGTAAAAACACTGATTTAGCAGCCATAAGAACGGCGAGCAAGTGGTAAAGTATGTAATAGCCCTACAATATGCAATAGCGTGTAAAGACACGGTGGGTCAGCGGGACCAACGAGTCTGCCATCAATGGCCATATGAATGATGGAAATGCAACTACATGATAGCGACATTCAGTTGTGATCACCCACTCCCTTTGATGTTCGCTGGAAAAACCGACACTGACACCATTCCAAGACCATCGCACGCATAAGACATAAGCCATTAGACGCCACTACGCTCTCTACACGATGGGCCATCATAGTGGACCATCGCGATGGTCCATCGTGTAGAGGGGACATAAAAGGCTACCAAAAATCATGAATAGCGTAGAAATAGAACAGACTATAGATATAAAGATAGGCAGAAGGCATACTGGATCTTCGGCAATATCACTGATGTAACAAATCGCCACACTAAGACAATTGGTGTAGTTACTTGCGCTGTTGTTTTACTCGCTGAATAAATTTTTCTCAATATCTTGTCATTTGTTGCATTTCTGATTAATTATGTTGCAAGGTAAAGATTAGATAGTGTCCATATGAGATTTTCTGATTTGCACTGTTTGTGTATAGATTCATGTTTTTTTCTTCATTACTGACCTAATTGCAATTCGCAGCGCTATTTGAATAATATAGACTAAATAGGCTCTTAGATGTAAAGTAGTGACTTTAGATCCGGGAAGTCGTTTGTCTGCCGTCACTTATGTTTTAGCACGATAGATTTGCCGTGTGTGTTAACGCAACACAATATAGTTGTTAGCTCCTTGGGGATAAATAACAGCATGCGAAAACAATAGCACATAACAACACGTCATCACGATTCACGACAGAGCGGTCTCTAACTATATACAAAGTTGATGTGACCGATAGGCATTAAATTACACTACGTATACTATACGTCCTTGGTATTTATTCGACACGGCAAAAAAATTAATAATACCAAAAATGAGATTTTGTTTGTTTCAAACAAACTAAATAGCTTATAAATATGAGTAAAACGTAACCACCCTGTGTAAATACATTTCACTGACCTGTAGATACGAATAGATAACAAATTGGCAACGTCGCGCGCGGCATGTGTTATTGTCGCGCCGCGCCGCGCCGCCAAGGCCACGCCGCCGGCGCGGCGCAGCGTGGCTGTGTGTACCGCGCGTAGTTAGGTACTTTTGAAGTACGCGCACAACATACTTTCCTTAGGTACACTAGATTTTTAAATTTTCGATATGTCCTCCATTTACATGAACGTACAAGTTATAGCGACGGACAATATTATTATTGTTTAAATTGTTATTAAGTCAGTGTTCGAGGCTAGGCACTTAAGTTTTTCAAATGCTTAATAACCCTATTTCTAGTTCTTTAATAAGCCCCGCAAAAAGAAATCCAAGGGATTAGGTCCGGAGATCGCGGGTGGCCACCGTACAGGTCCTAATCGACCAATTCATTGTTGGCTAACAGTCAATAACACAGAAACACTAACACTAAATAATAATTATCCGAAGTTACATGTCCTGTCACAATAAAAAAAAATGTCAAACTTATTTACGAGTAGTGTCAATAACAAGACAAAATTAAAATTATCGGCGCGAGATCGGCAAGATCAAAGCGGCGCGGCGCGGCGGCGCAGGAGCTTCCGTGTTACACGCGTTCTGAAAGGATACCGGCGGCAGACTAAAAACTATTTTTTAGAGGTCAATTGTACGTGTCACACACACACACATACTGACCTATTTCTATTTCTTTTACGCACAGGATGTTTTGCTATGTCGCTCTCGTAATGAAAGTGTAAGTGTGTGTGTATTTATTGCTTTCTTATTTGCATCGCCAACTTTTAAAGTAATTTAGTTGTACTTATTTATGTGACTTGTGTCAGGCCGGCAACAGCGCATAGATTTTAGTAAGATTTGTCGTTTTAAGGTGAATGACCTATGCGTTGGACGTAATCAGCTGTTAGAAAAGCCACAGCGTGTTCAAAGAGCGCAAAAACTTAAAAAATCATTTATGACTAAACTATTGTTCCTATTTAATTGATTTTTAGTACAGAGCTTGAAAATTGTGCCTAGTATATGCAGTTTAAAGAAAAGTCGCTCGGTTGTATCAATGTTGTATTTTACTACTTGGCTAATATCTATGAAAGACACAATTTCTCTGCAAACTTATACCAAGTTAGTAAAAAACAAACGAGAATGCATGAAGAGATTTACGAAAGTAAACGAAGTAAAAGTTTTATGCCAGGAACGACAAAAGCGCATAATATTTTGAGAGTGGCGATGCAACGGCGAAAATAAAATTTATTTATGCGGGACCCCTAGAAGTGAAAGGAATTTTTATTCATAGCTCGGTACTTCTTGGTCTTTGAGAGCGTGTCGGTCGCTCATACAGTCTGCCTATCCATCTCTATACGATACAATATGTAAGTTGGTATAACTTTCATGAATTGCATGAAAATCTCATATTTACAGAATTATTTATGTGTCCTATTTGAAACACAGCATGCGCTGAATGAAACTAGATTAGCGTGAAATAGTTTACTAGATTCCAAAGATATTCTCAGTCGGAGCATATGACTCAGCGCGCAGTATTATTCGCCGAAACAAACATAGTTTCTAAACATATACAAATCAAACTGATCAAACACTAATATTGATATTCGAAACAGAACATAATTTAATTTAAAATAGCTTACTGTAACACACAGTAATATTGAGAACCAGAATATAATCTTTTGGTGATTCAATTTGTAAGTTCCGCTTGTCAATTTTTGTTACAACACATTGCTTGAATGGTATCATTATTATTCTAGAATGGTAAGCGATCGCCTTGCGATGCTACATTATATGTATACATAATATGTATACTCATAGAAAATAGCTATAAAAACATAGTGACAATTAGGACTATGAACTTGCAATTTGCATCATAAAATACATGTTGTATTGAGCCAACACTGACCAGTGTTGATGGCAACATGATGGATGACAGTTGTAAACACCAAGATTTATTTACAAAAGAGTCTTGGATTGAAATTGACGTAAGTCAACGCAATTTTACAGCTCAATTGTGCTTTAATTTGAAACTTGTGTAAAATAAACAACCAAAAGTATGGAAATTCGGAGTCATTTAGTGGCGTAGAATCTCTTCATACATAGTTACAACTCAGCACAATTGTAAAGAGAACCTCTGGATTATCAACATTTCAAATAACTTGAAGTCGTTTTTGAACGGTGACATTGACAATTCTTAATAAACGGATGATCAATTAGTGATGATATGTGTTATCGTGAACTTGAATAATTGTATTATTTAAGAAGATTAGTCTATTAGTCGCGAATTAATAAATCCAATAAGAAGGATTGCTTACGATGTCCCATTTGTCTCACCTTAAGTTACACATGACCAATTCAGATTTTAATTTGAGGAAATGTATTTTAGATGTTCATAGTTACAAAACTTATTTTATCTGCGGTATTAGATATTTTAACTCTATTTACATTGATTTCTACCTAGATACTCATACGACCTGTATAATATTCTACGAAAGTGTCGATTATTAAATGCATTGCCATTAACATCGAAGTAATGCATGCACACCTGTAATTAAAGAGCAACTATGTTTGCAATCAATATTTTCACTTTTATTGCTGATGCAAAAACTCAAACACTCGAAGTCATGCAGCTCTCTAAAGCTAATTGCCACTTGAACAAATATTTTTACATTCTAATAGCAAATGGAGAGAAACATGCAGAAACATTGCATTTTACCTTATAGGAAGTATGGCTTAAATTGTCATTTCAATAGGTATTTCCCATAGTAAGAATTGACCCAGGCAAATCTTTTGTCGTGTAAAGGAAAATGCTATGCTCCTTGAACATCCTTCAATGACGTAGGTGGAAGCTAGAACTAGGTAAACTCATTATGAATACCTACTTGAGACAACCGAATAAAGAATTTTCTATTCATTCAAATCAACTAAGAATTACTTATTCTATCAATAATAATTTCTTCCGTCCACTATTTTTATTTTAAATTATCTAGCATAGGCTTTTGTGTTTGCATATGTAATTTAATTATTTAAAGAGAACCACGCAACGAGATTATCACACAGACAAAAATAAACACACAACTATTTATTACATTTTTCGTATAATGAACAAAGTATGCACAAACTTTATCTTTGCATCACCAACAATTCTTTACCAAATTGCATAAAATCATTGCCGACAATGCGAACCACATACTTAAAAAAAACACTAGATCGCAATCAAAACAATTTACCATGACAATTGCAAGTCGTCAGTCGACACAGATAATCCGTAAAGACCTTGAAATGCATGTTGCGATCATTGCAGTTTCATGAGGAGTAATCAATCCGAACCTGTTTAGAAACTGGTTGTGAGCGGGCTGTCTTTATACAAGGGTACAAAAAGTGGCCATCCGTCATTAGCAGTCAACGGTAGCTTTTGAGCCACGAGGCCATTGACAGAAGCGCACTCGGACGTTTTAATTTACCAAATGTTTTGGGAACTTTTACCCACTCTGTTATGGAAGTTATGGAACGAGTACATCCGGGGCATCTTGTCATTTACAATATAGTGCTAATATCTGGAATTACGCGTACGGTGGTTTCAAAAGCACAAAAGTACGTCAATACAAGCCTGAATACCAACATAGCAATGCTTAGATCATTAGAGGTTGATTATAAAGAAAATAGGAAAGCCTACGATGGGTCAGTCGAAAGGGCCATCAGTAACTTGTCAACACCTGACCACTTATAGAATCGTCAGCTAAGTGATTAACTAACTAATATTAAGAGCCTTTAACTCAAATCTTTTTTGTCCAAACCCATCATAGAGCGAATACATTCCATAATAATGCCAAGACATATAAAACCAGTCAACAGAATCTCAATACGGCCCCAACGTCTCTCACGAGGACAATCACCACTATGCCACTTGCATTTACAATTTGATTTGTTTTGAAAGTTCACGATGTTTACCGAGAAGAATATTTGGTGTCTTAATAAGGGGAACAAAATTAGTAAACACTTGATGTATTGTCTTGCCAAAACATGAACGGAATTTTCAGTGCTACAATAACCATAACCTAAAGTAATATTTATGACTCGATTGTTCCAAGAGTAGAATGTATAGTTTGTGACTTTCTAGCGCCAAAACACTTATCCCTTGCCATATGTA
Organism: Hyles lineata; assembly: GCA_030180105.1. Classification (NCBI taxonomy): domain Eukaryota; kingdom Metazoa; phylum Arthropoda; class Insecta; order Lepidoptera; family Sphingidae; genus Hyles; species Hyles lineata. The sequence continues at coordinate 3,924,084 of JARJEE010000002.1, read as the reverse complement.
AGAATTTCATTATTATACAATTTAATGAGGCTAGCATTCGTAAAGTGGAGACTATTGAATGGATTGAAAACGAATCCTGTCCGAGTTATTACATCCAGCAACCCCGTAAAGGGCTCAGGACTTCCCACCTATCCAATTAGTTCAGCAGTTCACAATGTCACTTTGCGGTTTCTGCAGCCTGTTAGAACAGCATAATTACAAACTAAACGTAACGAATGACTAAAATAATAAACCGTGAATCACATGATATAAGAACAATGGGGAAAAATATAAAGTCTCATAAAATGAAAAGGAAAATGTACATGGGACCTGTGTCAAATCGTACATCGGCCTTTGGCACAATACAAGAATTGTTACTATCAATTTACCTTGAAATTTTATTCATAGCCAGTGTATTCACAATATTCTAACACTAATAAAAGATTAACATGATGATTAAATGATAATTGAAACGATATAAAGATAGAACATCTATATTACACGTTGTGTACAACACACAAAACCTATGATCATATAAAACAATTACACTTTCTAAACAATTTATTAAAACAAAACACATTAATAATAAAATGTAATTAATTATAACAAGAGAGATAATAACAAAAGCTTGAAGGTCAATTATAACACACATTTTTTTTAAACAACTGCACTAATTGGGTAAAGGCATAATATGAATGGACGCAGATGTCGAATGCATCAACGAATGATGAAATAAATTAATTGGAATCCCATTGAGACCACAATTGAGAGTTACTCGCTCTTGTCTTCAATTCGTTCCGTTTGGGTAAGTCAAGCACAATGTGTTACATTAATTACATTGATGGAAATGAAAAAAATAATTAAAAATGCAGGGGCTAGTACAAACCAGATTTTTAAAAAATCTTTAAACCTAACTTCATGTTAACAAACCATCAAAAATAAACACCATATATCCATTATCAATATACTTATCGAACTGATATAGAAAATTAGCAAAAAGAACACAATCAGATTGTGTTAATCGAATGATATTTGACGATCACAAATAAGTGCAATAATAACATAAAAAACGTAGGCTTATAACTTATAATACACCGTATTTTTTCTAATCATGCCCATGGTTATGGTTTAATAAACAAAGTTACAAGCATATATACTAAAAAGATTACGCTCCTATTTTGGCTCATTATGCTATATAGGGTATATCAAGACTGCTACCGAAAACGAAGCCGGGTGGTAGTTTTAGTGGCTATAAACACAATATAAACAAAAATGTCGCTACGCCAAAAACGCGTCAATTTTTTGTGGTGTTTTAAATATCATCGTGTTTGGGTGTCAAATCGATAGTTTTTCATAAAATAATAATTTTAACTCTTGCGTACCATAAAGTCTTTAAAAAATAAAAGGGTGTAAACTATTATTTTAGAAAAAAAACTATCTCTTTACCACCCAAATACGACGATCAACGTGTCGCGCTTTTTTGCAAAATTTTAAGTTACATTGCGTCTGAAGTCACAAAATTTACCACTCGGCTTCGTTTTCGGCAGTAGTCTGAATATACTCTGTATAATAATGTTCGTAAATATTCATAATACCACTAATGTAGAAATAAAACACATACCATACAATAAATAATAACAAATACACAAAATATCCACCAACATAGAGCGTAATGTTGAAAATCACCGGATCCATTTCACACTGAGCTTTCACAATCAACCGTAACCCTATTTATATGAGGAACTCATTACGTATTGATATATTTAAATAGAGATTAAAGTAATCACGCTATAATTGTGATTTATTTGCGATATGCGTTTACGTATACAAGTTTATCAATCCTTATCGGGAGATAGCGTGATCGATTGTAAAAAATGAAGGAGATTCTTTAACAAAATCTACTGATAGTCATTGGCTATCACTGTTTACTTGATAAGAGGTTTTATGTCATGACTAAGGTGCATTTTTGTCCTTCAAACTTTTAATAGTAATGCAACATGCATGTAGAAATAAATGAAGAAGGAATATGACTTGAAGATAGAAGTTTAATGATGCCACATTATATTATATTTTGTGTTATTAGGACGGCAAGCGACGAACCCAGTCACCCAATGAAAAGTAAATTACAATCTGAGAACTTCCACATAGAATTGGCGATACGTTTTTCAGGTTTTAAATTAGAATATGGAGATGTAAGAAGAAGCATACCTAGCTATCTCTTCCAATAAAATAATATTCGAAATTTTCTTCAAAACAAGTTATTGCAATATTTTTACAAATTAAAAATAATATTACATCACACGAAATGGCAAGTTTATCAGCACTTCCTAGCAATATTTAGAAAACATAGAATTATTTACGGCCGTATCACAATCTACGCGTGACCCGTCAAAGTTAATCAAACGTTATGAAAATATGCCTTGAGGCAGGCCGTGCAGTCAATATTTGCTGTAAATATTATTGTTTACGTTGCAACAATTTAGTGCACTGATTATTGATATGTCCGCGGCCTTATGTCACATTGAAAACTGGTTTAGGTGATACATTTTAATCCATTTCGAGGTGGGTGTGATCGGAGGCCTAAAATAACCCCTAAATTTCTCCTTTTCTCTTCAATGATGCAAAGATCCACGGACTTCACGGACGTCCGCCTGTTCATTTGCTTATTCAGTGCTAAAATTAGCAATATGAACTAATAAAAGCTCAACCATGGCACACCACGTGACACCGCCTGTGAAACGAGAGGCCGCGGGTTCGATCCCCGCACCGAGACAAATATTTGTGTGAACCACAGGCATTTGTTTCGGGTCTGGGTGTTTGTGAGACCGAAACGTCTCTCGTAGTTCCTGATACCCACGACACAAGACTCGATCTTGTGGGGTCAGGACTATGTACGTGACTGTTGGGTGCATTTATTTATTTTTAAAAAATACACGAGCTTTACTCACAGCAAAACGTATCACAAGCAATTCTAGTTTAAGGTCGAGGTACACCTGACAAGCAACAGAGGCTTACATAGTACACAATGTCGTCGAGTCCGCGTGCCCAGACCGGCTCAGTTAATTAAATATTACCGTACGCGCATTATTCATGTATTAATACAATTCACTTCCGCGCATAGACATGTTTTATTACTGTGACAATATTGCATTGGATTATAAACACGAGGATTTTCTGTTTTCATTTCGTGGACAAATTGTTCAGTTAATCGCCTCTAAAGACAATTATTTACTGTTAAATACAATTGTCATATAAGCCAATTCCAGCCTAATACTAAGCAAGGATTTCCTGTTCCATTAACATTTCGTATGGTGATTTGGGTCTTAGGTCATCACGAGTACTAAATACGAATGAATAATTTTTATTAAACTACTGAGTATTCGGCCATAATTATTAAGCGAGGGTTATCGAAAATCACTGCTCAAGTATTTGTTATTCTAATAAAATAGCGTACAATTCCTTTAGTAAGTCAAGAACTAAAAATAAATAAGCGAAAACCCCGTCTCGTGTAAAAGGAATACACAGTCACACCACGTCTGGTCGCTCCGAGTAATAACTCGTTAACAGTACGGATTGCACAGACGAGAATTAAATTACATTGCAATACTGTTCACTGTGTGATAATAGAGGCTTTGTACCATATAAAGGTAATTTAAAAAGGTATAAAAGCATTGAACCGTTTCGGAATTTGAAAGTACATAATTTTAGTTATGTTGCACTGTTGCTGAACTGGTTCAAAATAAATATTAAATTGTATCAGCATATTGTTTAATAAGTGACAGACTTCAGTGACTCTATAAGGAAACTAAGTACTTATTTTTGGTTCAACAAAAAGAATGAAGGAACACGCAAGCAAAAAATAAAAACCAGCTTCACAACATCTGCCGGTGTTGTATGTAGGTACCTATAGAACACTCATACAAACGTACAATCGGACCCAATACAGGTTATTAAATGCTTAGTCAAAATATCTACTATATTTATAAATATTCACAAAAGCTTCAAAGTCATATTTTATTGAACAACTAAATTATTGAATTAAATATCCATCCAAATTTTTTTATATTATATTTTAAATCATGACGTTTTTAAAACTGCGGAGCTTGTAGATGCGGAGAAAAATAGACTAAACGAAATTAAAAGAAAAAACAAAACATAAAAAAAATATGTGTATTTAAAACTAGACCGTGTCCACTGTCCACAATATTAGTTCACATGCCAGTTGCCACAGACTATATCAATAACGCAACAATGTAGTCAATTGACATTAAAACTGATTCCCTTAGTTTGCGATCGATACACTTTCATTGGTAACTGTATCGAAGGAAGTGAATGACACGGTCATCTGGCGTGAAGAAAGCGGGCTCTCGACACATTAACACCACAAGGCAGGCATGTGGATGTATTGAGATTTCAAGGCTTTCCCCGAGACGCGGTTTTAATACCAGATCCTCTTCGATATAGCCATTACAATGTAGCATACGTACCATGACTACGCTATAAACCGACCAGGGAAAAAAGTACTCGTATTGATTACTATGGAACCTCACAGACTAGTGCTGAAAGAGTCTAATAGATAGGTTTTATGGAATATATGGGAATCTTACCCCGTACCGCCGTATTCATAGACAAATTTTAAACCTATTTTAACTATCAAATGTTTTGTCGCCTTCGAACGACTTTTGAATTCAGTGGGAGCGCAAAGCCAACACATTCTATAACTAGAAAAGTTTTAAAACTATCTATGAATGAGGCCGTTAATCTTAATAAGTTATTTTTTTTTATTTATGAATGGCGAGACGAGATTCCATTCACCTGATGGCTAGTGATACGGCCGTTCATGGGCAGCAACAACACCAAACAACACCTTGAACTACAAAGCCTTGCTTGGAACCACTGTGCCCGCCATCCTGAGACATATGATATTAAGTCTCATTATGTACTCGTATAGTCTCGTATACGGGTACAATGTCCTTCAACCCCTTCTACAGTGCATTTACACTGCTGTTTGCCGGGAGAAATAGACATTGCGTTGGTACATATCAAGGCGGCCTCTCATGATATATGAGTGTACCACCAGTGTAAGTCAATATATCATAATATAAAATATATTACTTACAACGTCGAGTATTCACTCTGCCTATTCTAAATTTATTATATTAGCTGTAACTACTTGTTCTAGTTTTGTCGGACGGCGGTCGGATTAAGTTACTCGCAAACAAGGAGTTCACACTCCGTGTTGCAATGCACAATATTAACAAGAACGGGAAATACAATACTTACTATTTAGACTATATTATTGAGTTAAACATAGGAAACTTTAAAATATGTTCGTAATGAAGATGAAGGATTAATTTCCTTTATTTTTGCTCGACATTCACGAGGAGGTTATTCTTAAATCAAAAGGCATAACCCGTAACATATGAAAAAATCATAACAGAACACGATCTGGTGCCCGCTACGGTTCGCTGCTCCTTTATAACGTTTAAAGAATACAATTGATCATTCCAATAATTAGTAATCCATCTAATTACACAATTACATGTAAATAATTTGATTGTAAGCTTGTTTTTCAAAAGCCTTATCTGTAGGAGTGATAGTATAATTATTTTAATTATGTTATCGTTCTATAATAATTTGTCAAAGCACTAAATAGCAAAATTTTAAACCTCTGTTAAGACTACTAGATGTTAAAATAATCTAAAACAGTCAAAACAGCATCATAACACACGGATTCAGATCAACAAACTCGCTTGTATTATGACGCGTATACCGGCAAACACGGTATCATCATTATCATTCAATAACAATGACAATACGACATGCAATGATATTTTATTTTCTTTTATAATAATACTTCACAATGATGACACATGTCACGTCAAAATAACCGACTTTTGCAACTTGTTTACAATGTTTACTTCGACAGTGGTTATATTATATAGTATGTATTGTATCATCTATGTAATGACGTAATAAAGTATTTTATTATTTGAAATTGACAGTAACTATGAATTATTGATGTTTGGCTGCATAATGTCTTTGAGCAGTTAAGACATACTATGAGATCAAATTATCCATTGTTTGTGTCCATTTTTAATAAGAAAATATGATAAATGATATATTTGAATGAACGATATTATTGAAGTAGAAAGTAATTACTTGTAATTTCACCTAACGCTAAGATATACCTACACATGGTATATGAGAACATATATGTGATTTATAACCTATAAAATAAAATGTATCATACTGAGAGAAAAAAGCAGTAATCGTAATACCACAATTTATACTAAAACGTAAAAGTTACTTAAATACAATTAATTCTAACTTTTATTGCGTCGTATTAAAATTGTGTTAAATGTGGGTAATTATATTCAAATATTACAATTCATGTTAATGTATGTTAATGGAGAACTTTCGACGGAACGTCTGCGAGTACCTACATATTACTACATGTATTAGAAAAAAACATTAGAAACTAAAAAAAAACTTCAATTAAACTGTATTTGTGTATGTTCAAGATACGCATCATTAATCCTATTATAAAAACAATGTGCAAAAATAAAAAGGAAATAAAATAAAAAAAGACCTTGAGACTAAACAAACGACGAAGTTCCTTCAACTCGACTAGTAATTTTCATCAGGACGTACGCAAGTTAGGCGATGCTGGGAAGGTAAGGGCCCTACAAAGGAATTCGCGAGTCTGTAGATAAACGGCCCCGTGACACGGCCAGCTTTGAAACTGGTACCGAACTGGTTTGCCGCACATATCCTTGATTTACTACCAAACGCTAAATCTATAATAGAACATATTGAACGGACAAGTTTATTTTTAGTTATAATAGGTTGTATAGATTGCATGATCAATTTTAATTGAGTGTCTTGTTATCGAGTGAAAATGTAGTGATTTAAAGGCTCGTTGATTTAGAATTCCAAAACTAATAAAGTATAATACTACTAGCGGCCCGACCCAGCTTCGCCTGGGTGCATATATTTTTTGATTCCACTCCACACCAAATACATGTTGTTTTTCGTATAAACTCTTGTATGCCTAAACTTGACGTATAATCCCATCTCATCCGCCTGTTCAGTCTCTTCCCAATCCGTCCCGTCCCTTCTCTTTATTATCCATCCCGTTTTATAACGTGCATTTAAATTTCGTCCTAACAAATCTGTGATCTATCCCAGCCTTCTCCCGTACCTTCGATTCTATTTTACTTTATGTCCCTTCTCTCCACAAATATCCATATTTATCTTATACAACGGGCCGTGCAGCAGAAATCGTAATATTTTAATTTTACCACAACTTTAAAACCAAACGTCCAATTTTAATCATTCAAAGACCAAATATTATCAACATAAACTGTACTTATTGACGAAATAATTTATTTTGATAAGGATTAATAACATGAGTAAAATAAACGCGTTTAAATGTAGTCCAAAAAAAAATTCAAGATTTTTAAATAAAAATGTGGTTGTTGTGCCTCACTCGACATAGATAGGTATAGTGTGTCGCGGACTTTTTTGTAGATATTTATAAGATCTACAATTAATTATAACATTTTATGGTTCTATCTTTTGTAGTTTAGGCAGCGTACGCAAAATAAGTAACTTCTTTGGTTGATTTTTTTCAGTTTGTGTCCGAAAAATCCAAATATCTTACGGAACCCTATTTTTATTTTTCAAAATAAAATATAGTCTATGTTACTCGTGGATAATGTAGCTTTCGAATGGTGAAAGAATTTTTAAAATCGGTCCAGTAGTTTTTGAGCCTATTCATTACAACCAAACAAACAAACAAAGTTTTCCTCTTTATAATATTAGTGTAGACAACGGGCCGTGCAGCAGAAATCGTAATATTTTAATTTCACCACAACTTCAAAACCAAACGTCCAATTTTAATCATTCAAAGACCAAATATTATCAACATAAACTGTACTTATTGATAAAATAATTTATTTTGATAAGGATTAATAGCATGAGTAAAATAAACGCGTTTAAATGTAGTCAAAAAAAAAATTCAAGATTTTTAAATAAAAATGTGGTTGTTGTGCCTCACTCGACATAGATAGGTATAGTGTGTCGCGGACTATTTTGTAGATATTTATAAGATCTACAATTAATTATAACATTTTATGGTTCTATCTTTTGTAGTTTAGGCAGCGTACGCAAAATAAGTAACTTCTTTGGTTGATTTTTTTCAGTTTGTGTCCGAAAAATCCAAATATCTTACGGAACCCTATTTTTTTTCAAAATAAAATATAGTCTATGTTACTCGTGGATAATGTAGCTTTCGAATGGTGAAAGAATTTTTAAAATCGGCCCAGTAGTTTTTGAGCCTATTCATTACAACCAAACAAACAAACAAAGTTTTCCTCTTTATAATATTAGTGTAGACAAGGAAAACCACAGCTAGATGCTGATATATTTTACAGATTTTATAACAATTTTAATTAAAAACATAACCAATAATCACGTCCTATATACGTAAGTCTTACTGATGAAAAGTAAACACATTTCTTGTTGGAGGTGTTAGGAGCTACGAGAAGTTTTTCGGTCACACCAATCTAGATAAAAATATTTGTTAGTCACCCAATGATTTGCGCAATATATAAATTATAATACTATCAAAAGTAGTTACATGTTGAGCAATTGATGATAATCACGCTCATCTTTAAATAAACTCATACATCCGGACATGACAATAAAAAATGAAGCACGCAAATTACGTATGAAATGCACATGTTTTATTATGATAAGTCTTATTCTTATCAGCGTATATTACGTCTTGAGCGTACGCGAAGATATTTTAAACACTAGAATAAGATCGTACAGGTCACAAGGGCACTCGCTGCGTATTACTGAGAAAAAATACAATGGCAGCTAAATATAGGCCTTAATCAGATCAAGATATGGAAATTGGGTCGATAAAAAATATTTCATGCCTTACATGAGTTCAAGTTCTAGTGATAGGTTTCTAGTTAGGGAATGGAAATTTCAGTGGTTTTTCATATAATACTATAAAATACCATAAGATTTTCTCCGTATAGATAGCTCCAAAAACGATTTGCATCAGACTCTAAAATTTAAATCAGAGAAAACTAAACACTTTTGCATTACGAATAAAAGTTGTTTTGTGCTATACAAAATCTAATAAAAAACTTCATATTTACAAACATAGAAAATCAAATTTGCATAGATAATTCCACACTGGTTTCATTCACGTGTTACGTAAACATCCGCAAACAAATAAAAAACCGCAACTAGCTAATACAACGCGATGAACACTTGTCATAACTACATAGTATACAACAAAGTCGCTTTCTCTGTCCCTATGTCCCTTTGTATGCTTAAATCTTTAAAACTACGCAACGGATTTTGATGCGGTTTTTTTTAATAGATAGAGTGATTCAAGAGGAAGGTTTATATGTATAATACGTACATATTATTGTACAGAAATCTATTTGTACCCGGGCGAAGCTGGGCCGAGCCGCTAGTAACTCATAAATGAGATAGTTGGTTTACTTTTAATTTATTTTATACTGGCAAATCAATGATAGGTACCTCGTACGATCTTACTTTAAATATTGAGATGTTTAAATATGATATGTTAATAAAGTGTTATAATTAGGTTATGTTTATGTCAAATTCAAATATTTGCTACGGTTCTGGGTGTACCGAAGTTCTCCTCAACGTTTCTCTCTAATAGTAGCACGTACATGTAGTGAGCTGTGATACCCTAAGTTCGATTCCCAAAAGAAATATCCATATCTCATCAATGGAGAAAATTATGTCGGCCAACTCATAACCGGATGCATCACCCTTAAGATAAACATGTCATATTTATCAACTTTTTCCGATATCAATTATTTTCCTCATACGTCGATTGTTTTCGCCATTATATTCCCATTAAAGAACGATGTTAATTACACAAGTTGATTAACTGTTACCTTCGATCGTGATGAAATGACCAGTCAAGTCGCCCGATACGAATCAAAATCGCCACCGGAATACTCATTACGAGGTCTTACTTTTTAAATTTCTTTTTTCTACACGCAGGTACAGTCGTGTGCAGAAATGTTGAACATGTTTTATGATATTATACGTTCATAAAATGACCACTGGAATCATGATCATGATCATCAATCATGTCAGAGGTTAACAATGATAACTCAAACTGTAAATTACAGATTCGATTCCTGCTAATGTAATTTTTCTTTATTAAATGTTATCTTTATAGGTATTTCTTAATAAAAAAATATTTAACTTTGGTAAAATGTTTATTACCACTGATTAACAAAGTAACCGCATCTTTTATCTGCGGTTGTTAATTAAGGAAATGTCTATTTACCTAACTGAATTTTTTACTATAACGGTTTGTAATATCATCATTGTTAATTAACTTAGACATTAAACCGGCGCTCTCTTTAAATCGATAAAGACAATAGGTGTCCCAAAAACAACGAATTAAACAATCATTAGAATGCACGTGTTGTCCAATTTTCACGTGCACACTTCGTGCGTGCTGGTTACTGTCAATTTATAATTGGAGGATAAAGGTTATTCCGGATTTTTTTTTCCTTGATTTGTATTTTAATTTTTTGACTTTTTTAATAAAATGAATATAGGAAAGCGATACCTATATGTTGCCATTCGACACAATTAATTAGGTCTACTCGGAACCAGATTTTGACCGACTGATAGTCGCGCCGGTAATGCTACATTATTTAAAATGCACTCGTTATTGATTTAACTCTATACAAATAAACCTGTGAATAAACTTCCTTTCTATCCGACACCACTTGATAATGAATGACCTTGAATTCTCAAGGTTTCCTCTAAAAATAATAATGTAAACACAACTAAATTAGCGGATATTTATGATAATTATTGAATCTATCGTTCATCGCTGCGAAAGTGACGTATGTCTATGGGTCATTGAACTCGATCATCTACTATCGGCATCCAGTCAAAGTTAGCCACCAACTATAGACATACCGTACTAAATTTACACTGAGGCGTTTATTGAAACTAACGGTAATATTTTGACATTAAGCTATTATGTTTTTGATATGCGATATTCAGACGATTGCGTTGACCGACAAGAGATAAGCAGCTTCAGATTTATCAGATGCATAACAGCTATTTTGGCATGTATAAAAAAAAACCACAATACTAAACATTTATGTGTTCAAATGTACTCACTGGACGGGGACAGCTTTCGATCGTTTTCCGAGTAAATTGGCGGTGTCACACAAACCCAACCTGCGCATGTGCCATCACCGATAGCAAACATACTGACGCACATCAAAATAATACTCTCAGCCGCAAGGATAAATTGTATGTCATAAAATAATCAATGCAGTAATTAAACACACAATGGTCAATGGGGCGAAATCATTGCGGGGAACATTCAAACTGCACCGAATTACGTAACCCAAGGGAAACCTTGAATGAGATCATGGCTACTCAAATTTGTTGCATAATATTCTAGTCGTGCAACGTAATTATATTTGATTGTTCCTTATCAAGTTGAAAACCGGTATAGTCCAGCAGTAAATGGAACATATTAAACATATCAGCCCGTGTAGGCCCCACTGCCTTAACCCGCATTACGTCATACGTTGAAGGCCCTTAATTAAAATTAATATACTTTCTTTTTTCTTCTTTCACTTTCTATATCTTATCTCTCTTTCTCTTTTTAAACTATACATGATTTTTCTTGAATGTAATTATGATGTACAAATAAAATGAGGTTACACCATATATATTCCTGGTTGGATCTAATCAGTAGCACAAAAAGTTAATTGCTCGTCCGCAGCGCCAATCGGTCATGTGTAGTACTACAATGAATGCAAGTTACTATGCAAATTAATACACATTATAAAATACTACGCATATTGTAAGAATACTTGTAATAACGCCATAAAACAAAACCGCATATAAATTGCGATTATGAACTATATTCACTTAGAGGAAAAGAAGAGCCGAGATGTTATCTCATAATGCCTCACAATGCTTAAGAAAATATAACCAAGAAAGAAAAAGACGATATGCAATTTAAGATACAATATGGCTTACTACGAAAGCCGCATTATGACTGTGACTGTTGCGTATATTTCCATAACAAAAATCGCCGCTCAATTCCGAAAACAAACCAAATTCCCATCACAAAATGTTTTCAAACAATAATAATCGATATCGCGTTCCGTATTTCCCAAAGCAGTGTCTGTATATTGTAGGTATGGAAAGCTACGCCTAGTAATAAAGATACGAAATTATTTTCATTGTCATTTACTGTCGGCGGATTCGCCAACCGCGTTTCGAGACTGCGTATTATTTACAAATGAAGTAATAAACTTGATGGAAGAATCTAAACGATAATTATAATAAATTACAAGCATTATATACATATATCGAGCCTCTATCCCACGCGGGTAGAGATTTTTGGATCGAATGTTTTATATTTTAGAAATCCGCAAAGTATATCAAGAGCAGCTTGTGTGCCGTTCATCGCTACCAAGAACCTTTTTCTAATATCCTATCATAATTGACTAAGTATAAAAGGATAAGAGTAACTAAAAATCCATTGTATTTATGTACTCCAATTCTAGCAGAAAGTATGAAGAAATAAAATGTACTACAAACTCAGTCATTTAAAAAATGTATGATTGTCACCACTGGTAAAAGCGTAAACTGGTGATTTGAAGCGACTTGCATCCAGCAGCTTTTCGCGACTTTACTACATTTTGCCAAATTCAGAGCCAATACATAGAAAAAGACAAGTGCTCAAAAACACTACTATCCAACTAAACTAATAGGTACCGTTTGACGTTTCATATTTTTCATTTTTAAACATATTTAGACAGGCGTAACCCTCACAATTATAATTTCGCTTACCGTAAAGCCACAATTACACGGTTATAGGCAAAATGTTATTGAAATTGTGTAAGTTACGCCTGTACAAAGTTGAAAAATATGAAACGTCAAACGGTAACAATTAGTTTAGATGAATTATAGCGTTCTTAATTGCCAGAGCTACACAAAACCCGAAGGTAAAGTTAACAATGTCGCAACGCTCTTTGCAAAGAATTTGGCATAAATAGTGACATTGGATGAAGCTCTACTGTTTAATGTTTATGTGTTTGTCAATGCACGTAAACCTCCCACATAACCAAATTACACAGCTGCTCTATGTAGTGTAAAATATAATTTTATTGTTTTCCAAATTACTGAAATATTTCCGTATTTAATGATATCTGGCAATGTTGTGTAAAATGTAATATCTGTAACAACTCGCAGGTTCTGAAATAATGTACACAATACGATTTAGGACAAATATTTCAACAGTACTAAGTACCAAAAGGAAAGATTAAGCTGACTCATATTAATCATATCAGTCGCTTCAAATATTCGGATGGTATTCTCAATTTATACCTTGAGCCAATAATCTGGAGTTGCTCTTGACATCGTTTTTAAACTGGTAATTGTAAAATTGTTGTAATTCAGACTCCGTGTGAAGCTCCACCAATTGTAACAGCTTTAAAATGTACCACTTTGGTATGGATCAAAGGCATTATTGCATTCAGATACTCAGTATATAACAAAGCCAAAAATATTTTCACATATATACATAAATTGTTTGTAAAAATGTTTTATTGTTTGCTAAGGTCGTCAAGCGCTTTTTCTCAAGTCGTAAAATGAATTGAAGCTATTATAATAAAATAAAACTCTTTTTTCTTAACCACATATTTTTATGACAATATGAGGTTAAGGAAAATAAACTTATTCTAAAAGCATCATCTGATTGATATTTGATAACATATCATGCAATCAGTTACTTACAAAACAATAATATTAAAAACGAATCAAAATGTAATTAAGAAACGCAAAACCACAAAACATTGAACCCTATAACCATAATACTAGACAGATAACGGTGGTGACACTGGTGGTAGGTCTCTCATATGTGAGAAGCCATCTGGGTGGGTACCACCGCAGTGTCTATTTCTCCCGTCAAACAGCAGTGTAAACGCACTGTTGTGTTTCGGGTTGAAGGGCATTGTAGCCAGAGTAACTACTAGACATATTGAGACTTAACATCTTATGTCTCAGGATGGCGAGCGCAGTGGAATGCCAAACATTGCTTTGTAATTCAAGGTGTTGTTTGGTTTTTCTACTGTTCATGAGCGGTCGTATCGCTTACCATCAGGCGAACGGCATGCTCGTCTCGCCATTTATAGCAATAAAAAAAAAAAAAAAAAAAGATAACGGTTTTTAGACTGATCGTCTATCGCTTTACTGATAGTCAATAAATCGTGGTCGAGACGTGACAATATTAAATAAAAACACATACATCTTGTCAGTTCGTACAAAAAATATTATTACATGATAGTTTATGATACTCGTATAGTTAGGGAGGTGGCGAAACGAATTGGCCGCCTATTGGAAAGTTTGATCATATAAAGCACGTATCAGAGATGTAATAGGAAGAGATCTTTGCCATGCAGTGGGACGTTACGGTTTCATAATAATAATAATAGTTACAAGATATCATTTTTACTAAAGACATCAATACAGGATTCACTCATGTATTTGTGATGTAAACCATACATTTTATTATTTTTTGTGTCATACGTGGTTGCATAATTTTTTAATGTTTTGACTGACTCGAAACGATCATGTCGTAATTTGTCGACATGTGGAGACAACTGCATAAAATACTATAATTAATTTTATGCATTTTCATATAGCAGTAGAAAGTGGCAAATCTACACAAAGATAAATGGGGGCAGAAACATGAAGGTGCAGTGTCTAGTTCTACAAAATTAACACCTTCTCAACGAACTCACAACAAATAAAACTTTCTACTTTGACATGTTGTAAATTTTCTTTGCAAATGACAGAAAATAAAGCGTTGCATTGTGAGGTGTAAAATTTTCCTCTGACAAAACATTTCTATTTTACAACACCCCATTTTAAGGGGAATAAATGTGTACAAGAAGATGAAGGGTGATGAATACCAATATATAAATCAAATAATAACTTGCTATTGCCTAACCTACTTCAACTGAGAACTATAGAAGATTAAAAAATCCACGATTTAAAGATTACGAATTCTCAAAATAACATAATTTTATATTGTTATCCAATAATTCAAAATGAGCCAAATAATCAACTAATCACAATGAAATATGGGAGAAATCCTGTAGCTAGCAATTCGGATAAAAATTCTAAACATAAAAATGTAAAAGGCAACAATCATTATAATTAACACCTTAATCAATATAAGTTGTGAGCAAGCTATTAATATCCAAATCATTAAAATGAATTCCTGACGCAACTGCACAAATAATTTGTAATATAATTAATTACAAATATGTAGAAATTTCAGTAAGGCGATGCACACGCGACAACGCTCGGCCAACCACTGATTTATAGCGTGTCGTAACATTTGTTGTGCAAATGCCATGTTTGTGGACATTGTTGGCGGTCTACACTTCCTTCACGACGTGTTATGAATTTATTAATCCTAAGTTAAAAGTTTACGATACATACGCATGCAACGACTTTGTTTTGAAAATCGCGAAATGCATTCTTGCATTATCAATAATGTATAGGGGTCATATTTAAAAAAAAACCTTCAAATATTAGGCAGTAGTGGCGATTGTGCTGCCGAAGTTAAAACTGAATACTCCTGCATAAATTAAGGGCAAGTGTTTAATTGAATATCATAATAAATCCTAAACAATATATTAAAATTTCCCTCGACATAAATCGCTCAACATGCCACAAGAGTTCCACTATAAAAATCATTTCTCTACCTTTAATACTCAGGATGTTCTCAAATCCTACATTAGTCCAATTCAAGCCGAACAAAACCTGCGCTGTTAGGACACAATTCTTCAATTCATAGATGGGTCAGTGGAAGCTCCGTGCTAGATAAACGCCCACTCGAATATTAGGCAACAGTATATGTCGGCCAACCTTGAGATACATTCCAGCACGTGTTTATGTATGTTACATTTTAAATCCACTGTCAATCATACGGCTCTTAACATTATCCACATCTTCACGGCTTTTACGCATCATTGATACTCATACTTCATATCAGAGTAAAAAAAAAATACATACTCACATTAAATAATTAGTTAGTCCAGAGAGTTTGATTAAAATATATAAGATCATAGTCCACCACACACTTACACATAAAGTTTTACTTATTAACACTATTTTTTTATTAATAATACAAAAGGCCTCAGGCATGCGTGACTATACATTTTTTCTGCGATAAGAAATTAGTTTACATAATAAAATTACTTTATTGAAGTCAAAAGATTAACGTTCATAACTAATTAAAGAATGACAACACAAAGCTCATGAAGTTAAAAAATAAATCCTCAAACGATGTAGACTTGTGGCAAGATGTGATGGGAAAATCCTTAAATAGATCGAAATGGGAATAGTACGATAGTTATATGTTAGATAATAACTATTTAGCTGTAAAACAGAAGGAAATTCTATTTAGCAATGAGGATAATATTTGACTAAGAAACTTGAGCAATTATAACAATTTAATATTACAGTTGTTGCCAGGCGAAGCCAAGTAGCTAGTACTTAATATTTCTAAATTTACGACAATCATGCGAGGTCAATTGCTTAAGACCTCTTGAAATACTAAATAGAGTAAATTAATACTGGCACTAAATTACCTGTCGGGTCTGGATTCCATTTTAGAATTGCCCGAATCTCGTTGTAACTTTTAGTGGTATTTTGTCCACAAATTATATTTTTTATAGTCACAATATAGTCTTTCAAGTGACCTAACACGTCATAAGTATTGCCGACAAACGTCTTAGAGAATTTCATAAGAACACGATAGGTTATCTATTGCCTTCAAATATATAAACAAAATATTATGACATATTCATATATATGCGATAGAGTGCACCGACTTAAAATGATCCGATACAAAATTAAAATAATACATAAATATTATTACTATTGAAATATAATTTAAACGGCTTGGTTCATTACACCTCACCTACAAGCTATCTTATCTTGGAATTTTTGAAAAATAGATCAATTTAATTATACTGGAAAATAGTCTTGTATTAGAATTTTTAAATTGACCTTAGAACGCTGAAGCAGTGACTTCGAATAGGAGAAAATACGAATTTCTAAATATATACCGATTTCGCTTTGGCTCTACGTCCAATCCGCCAATTATCCAATATGTATTCCTTGTGCGTTGTAGATTAGAAAATACTATCCATGTTATTTGCTTTTCTGCTTAAAGTATTTAAGAAGACATCAACGTTAGGCTGTTTTAGTGTGTCTTTTGAATCAATTAGTAGCATAATCCGAAAATAAATAATACATGGAAACAATGGACACAACAATTGACAGCCTCCGTGGCGCAGTCGGGTTGGACGCCGCCTGTGAAACGGGAGGCCGCGGGATCGATCCCCGCACCGAGAGAAATGTTTGTGCGGCCCACAAATATTTCTTTCGGGTCTGGGTGTTTGTGAGACCGAAATATCTCTCGTAGTTCCTGATACCCACGACATAAGACTCGATCTTAGTGTGGGATCAGGACTATGTATGTGACTGTTGGGTGGTATTTATTATTTATTTTAATGACATATTTTATTATGCACGAAACTATTCCCTCTCAATCGTATTCTCGATTATAAAGGAGGCCCGTGGAGTCCTGCGACGTTCCCGTCCTCCTGGACGTGTATGGGCTGATACTTTTTTTATTTGATGGCCAATAAAAGAAAATCGTCAATATGCCAATTTACTGTAAAACAAAGTTTCTGCAAAGATTCAGAGAAGATTAGCCGTGGTTAGTGCTTCGTCCACTGCCAAAAATCTATTGTCAAGAAAGTGTAATTGTCGAGATGAAAATGACGAATACTTAGTAAGATAATTGTATTCTGCATTGCCCAATACTTTTTCACGTATTGAATGCACGTAATTAATAATATTCAATTAATTCTTCCTATAATTAAGGGCCGACTGACTTCACTACAATGAAAGTCATTCCTCGTAGGCCGGTATATATTATATAAGTATTTTAGTGCTTTCAGATTTCAGTGAAGTTTGGTAAATATCTAATTCTCAGCCAAATCGTTTGTCATAAACACCGAAATATTCCATCTGGAGATAAGGAAACCACTTCGACGAAAATAATTGTAACTGCAACCATCTGTGCATATAACCCTAAATAATTACGTGTTTATTTTGTAAAAGCCGACAGGTTTATTGGGATTTTAACGCTTCGATCTAGGTCTCCGGCGCTAATCTAAATTGGTCTAGGTTTAGCAGTTTTTGTCTGGACAATTACCGTTATATTTTCAGGCAGTGCAATCCACATTTCACTGTCACCACTATCTTTCTTCCTTTCATTCTAAGTAGCATTATCCGAAAAACTCAATAAAAAGCTCTTGCTATTCACTAGATTTTTAAAGTGTTTGACAGTAAGACTATCAATATCATTTTTAAACACACCATTAAAAATCATCGCAAGGAATTAAAACGTACATACTAATTTCCACATCAATGCCACACAAGCCGTACCAACCAGAACCCATTAAATTTAATTCATCTACAAAACCGACCGTAATGAATAGTAAATTGGAACATATCTCAGGTTACATGTCATAAGGCTGCCGAAGCAAATAATCGACAATATGTTTCAAAATACTAATCAATCCAATAACAAGCCAACAAACCCTTTGAAGCCAACGAACCTTTAATTAATCCTAACAGAAGTCTTAATCGCGAAGGCCGAGTCGATTAAAGCCGTATTTTAAATTGGGGCAGGCTGGACGTACAGAAAGAAGATCAATTAGTCTGTGATCTACTTTATATTTTGCTTTAAGTACAGGTCACTTATATACAGAATAGAATTTTAATAAATGTGAAAGAAAATATCCTAATAAATATACAAAAATAGCTAAAAACTTTCTTTGAAAAAAATATTCTTCTACTATTCAGTAAAAAAGAAACTATTATTATTTAAGTTCCGTGGGAAAAATAACAATAACTTGTTCAGTAGCCGATATTTGTGCACTTTTCCAGGATAATTTGTCATAATAATTACAACCTCTAACGTCAATCGCCAATCCTTTCGGGATACAATTAAACATTTGCCATGTGAACAAAACATCTGAACAATACAACATAATATATACAATTGCATTGAACATGAAACCGCAACAAGATACTCGGCGTAATTAGAGTATGAAAGAGTCTCGAGATTTTCTCTCTTGCCGCTTCGAGTGAGGTTTTCCCGCTAATTAATGAATGATTCATGCATCCCTTACATGAGGATAATGACCAGGAAGGAAATTTAACATGAGTGGCATTGAATATTTTAATGAGAACGCGTGTACCCCAAGTACACGTACATTTTGTACTGTTCAAATGAAACTTTCTTATTAAGTAAAGTTGAGATTAACCGCTTGATAAAATAATGTGTGATTTAACTAGTGGGGAATGCAGAAGTCCATAGAAGGATAATGTCTCCGAAGACTATAAAAAATATTTTTGAAGTTTTGGACTCTAGAAACCTTATTAGAGAAACGACAGAGAGGTACGACGACTTAACGGCATTTTCCTCCATAAGCGAAACCACTTAAGTTCAAAGCAATCCATTTGAATCAAAGTCGAATTGAGTACATATCTCAACCTCCAAAAAAAAAAAGATTCTATACGCTCTCTTGTGTCACATTAATGGCACTCTGATCAAACCAGTCGATTTCTACGCCAGGCGAAGTTGTGGTAAATCTCACCCGAAACAAACGCAAAGTTTTCTCATACAAAAGCAACACGTGAACGCACCGTAACAGAAGCAACGTGAAACCGATATTACTTAGCGTCTAGCGCCGGTATTAATTACCCAACGCTCTGTTTTCTTTTGCAACACATACATACATACATCTCTACGCAATGAAATTGTACACTCGTTTGAAAAATAATCGCTTTACTTCGAACAAGTCATTATGAAAAGTGCGTCAAGGTTGCACGCAAGAATGCACACCATATGTATTAAAATCTAACTGATGCTGATGTTTGACCGTGAATTTACCATTTTATTGGTATAACAAGTTCTGGATATTTCAAAATCCAATAATCAATTTCTAATTCATCAGGTATTGTATTATTATAGCTTACCTGGTATAATATAGTTTCTACTTTTACGGTATATTGTACATTTATGAATTAAATTTAACTTTAACGCTTGGATAGCTGTAGAATAAACATAAACTGAATTACTAGAGCAATATAAAGAATAGTTAAAGTATAATCGTAATCACCCCATCGATAAAAAGGATCGGATCGAAGAAAAAAGATTTGAATCCTTAGTGTACTTGTAATAATTCACGGAACAAGAATATAGAAACCATAATAAATTTAAACAAAATAGCGGTTGCAAGGATATTACATCCACACATTTGGAACGGAACCAATGCGTTTATTTTACGTAATTTATATTTCTCTCAGCAACAGTAAATAATTACTAATTAATGGTAATTCCGATATCCGGGATTTACATTAGCATGAACAACAAAACGTTTCTAAACTAATATGTATATTACACCATAAACAATAATATACATATTATTTACAACGCCTCTTATATCATTATGAAAATCCAAATAAATATCTCAAAGGGTAATAAATATCTCATAATTATCCGTATATTTTCCAATTTATGTGTCATTAACACTCTCGTGCACATTTTCATGAAACATTACGTGTATGTAATGACTGCTTATAGACTACAGTTCATAATTAATATTACTCGTTACATCTGTGATTCCAAATTCGCACCGTCACTCTGTGTAGCTCGAACCCAACTTGTGATCTAAAGATCCCAAAACAACGTGGTGCTGGATGCCGGATAAGAATTAAGAAATGTATTTGTTATGGATTTTATAAAAGGATGTTTGGCTTTAAAAAATGTATCCGATATCAAAATCGTGTTTGAAATATCTGTAAATATCGAATCACGATCACGACCCTTAGTACTGCTACGAAACTAGTCCAATATCATGGTATACAAGACCTTATCTATCCAGCGTGGTATATAAATAAATAATATCGTATATAAATGACTTCTGTGAAGAAATAATTCATGGATAGACGTGTAATTTTCTTTGGTTTCATTACTTGTACTCAACACGGATAAAATCGTAAATGACCTTTTTTTTAAAATAATACTGCAATACTACCTACGAAAAGCTACGATGCCTAAATATTTATGGCGAATCGGACGAGTCTACTCGACGGTCAATAAACTAAGGAAAGGTCGCAAGTAAACGGCAAGCCGAGGCTGGATGAAGCCAGTTTTCACAGACATATTAAAAAATAGACCTACAACTTATTTATATGAACTTCAAGATTTACAAAAATATATATAAAAAAAGTAAATGTGGTGGAAGTATATCATTGGAAAGATAAATAATTAATGGCGCCTCTGTATAGAAAATATACATTAATTAAACAGTTTGAAGATATTGTTAAACATAATGTAAACATGTGCTTTATGCAAATTTAACCAAATTTATGAGTATATTTAAAAAAATACTCATTTCGGTATATTAAACGTACATTGTGAATATTGTATAAGTGAGCAAATGTTAACGAACTCCTCTCCTCACATAGAGCTCTTGTTATTCGTAATTTATGGCGAACATTATAATTAAAATATAATCAACCTCTTTATAGATTTCAATTACTTCAAGTTATATTCATATGAAAACATAAATATCAAGGTTTAAAACAATTACAACTGTTTAAAGTTTACGGATTTTATTCGCGAGTTTATACACAGCACATCTGATAATATTATATTTGCACTGTGATAATGATAATACATGTTACGAGATAATCTTGCGACAATGCATTCAAGAGATTTAATCTAATATTTATTAACAGATACGACATGTAAAAATTGTTCCTTATTTATTTTAAATAAAACTGTGTACATACTTGTAAACTATTTAAATAAGGTTTAAGTACAGTCTCGACAAAATTCATAAATCGATAGAAATAAAATTGCACAGTTCTTAAAGTAATAAAAAAGTTGAGAACACAGTAACCACATCAAATTCAGTAATGAATAAAATACCCACAATTAAAAAAAATACTTACAATTTAAAAATAAACAATCAACCGAAGACACTGACACTAACACTAATAAGTATTTTTCCTTTTTTAAATTTTTGTCTAAGTATTTTTTTTTTCGAACGATAAATATTTAAAGTCGATGTATTTGAATTTTGCGAAGCGTGCGTCCGCACCGGTGGCAAGTCGCGGAATGATAACACGCTGCGTCGGCTGGAACGTAATTATATCATTGGCCGAGTTGAGTACATTTTTAACAGGTGTAGGAGTAATGCTGTCTCATGTTGGTTGCAACTTGCAACTATTTACTAATATTGTCATAATGACGAACATAAAACGGCGCTTAAGAGGCGTATATCTTGTATAAAGGGTCTACTGTATTTAAATGTTAACCTTTATCTAACCAGTCAATACAAAATATTTTGATGTTTATGTATAAACGTATGTAAAAGAATGTATCAACTTATATACGTCCCACTTCAGGGCACGAGCCTGCTCTACAAGTACAAGAGTACAATTGAAAGGGGTTAGATAACTATATTGCAATTTCCAAAAGAGTTATTGACAATATTTTGCCTTCATTAAATTCATTTGTACATCAGTGGAACTTATTATGTTGTTGTCATTAGCTTGTTAATGACTTAGAAATATTTAAATACTAATGTATTTTTCTATTTCTTAAAAAAAACATTCAAATACAAAATACAAATGTACAAAATAACTATAACGCCAAAAACACATGCAGTCTAAGACAAATGAATTAAATAAAAAAATATAGACAAACAATTTACTACTATCACGCTATTTTATATCTCTCTCACTGTAATTTAACTTTTATAATGAACCTAATGCAAAAAGAACCATTGGAATCCTATTAAATTTTGAAGAGTTCTACTCTCCAGGTCCGAACATAAACATCAGATCTTCATGTTGTATTCCTGCGATCAACCTGTCAATACGTTTTTTCCAATAAAAAAGAAATCACTAAAATCGGTTAAAAACTACCGAAGATATTAGAATCTACGTGTATTTTAATTTTATATATATTCCCATTAATTCATGCACAACACAACAATGTCTTGAAAAAATGCTAAATCATGCTATGAGAGGTTAGTATGAAAACGCCATATGACGTCATGGCTCACAGAAAACAATTCTCAATCAACGATGACATTACAGTTTCAAGTAGATTTATTTCACTCGCATTGTGCAACGCGTGTGACGTGCCTACACCATATATAGAGCACGTTTTGTTAAGAAACTAACTTTTTTGTATAAAAACCTTACCCCTGGGCTCGTGAAAACCTCATTGGTACTTGCATCAGTCATGTTGCAACTCGCAACTGAACGGGTAAAACATATGAGGAAAAATTTAATAATAATTGAGTCACCAATTAAGCGGGATAGCCCATAGGTATGACGTATGCAATAAAAGACCTGAAATAAAACAACTAATACAATCTGTGGCTAATATAAGACGATACCCATTTTCAAAAAAGGAACATTATTGTAGCTTTTATTCAAATCTTTGATAAGAACTGGCTGACACAAATGCAGAAGTATCTTGTAAATACCTGAAGGACTCTTTTATAGGAAAGTAAAAATACAAACTCCGGCTGTTTTAAGTAATCTAAGTAAAGACGACACCACAACTGTAATTTCATATCAATTTTATTTATCATGTCATCAAATCACTCTAGTAATTATACTCGTAGTTCCAACACTGAAAAACTAATTCTTGTTTCTCCATCCGAGAGTACCTACAATATGGTCACCAATAGTTGAGCGTTTCAGTCGATTCCGAGTACGCATTGTCGACAATTATAGCAATCATTTAATCGCTCAATTGCACAGTTAACTGTGCTTGGATAAGATCTTGTTTCCTGTAATACGATTGTATTGTGTTTACACATGATTTAAACCCCATGATTTTAGAAGCGTTAGTTTACTGTTTTGAATAGGTAAGTAAACATAATAATCAACTGAAGTAACAGCAAATAAGTGTTATGATTATAGCAAGACATATGTTAATCTCTTCTCATCCTCATAGCTTCTAAACTAGATACATATGTAAACACTCACAAACTCACTCCTCTTTCCCAGTACATATATGTTTATTTGTAAATACTGTGTCATCACGTGCACCTTAGCGTAACACTCCTCATTTCTATAGAATGTAGACTATATTAAGATTGCTATATAAATGCAAAATAACAGATTTTATATTACATATTTTACAAGGTGGACAGACGGCTAAGGTTGCAGGAAATCGCTGGATGCAGGCCGCTCTCAACAAGTCAATGTGGAGATCCTTGGGGGAGGCCTAGTATGTTAAGCATTGGACTTCCTGTGGCTAAAATGATGATGATGATGATGATATTTTACAATTCGAAAGTCACGAAAAGATTTTTGTTACGTTTGACCAACTCGTATTGGGCAAGTGTGACGGACTAAGGTTATGGTCCGCGCCCCTTCACATATCGACCCAAGTTCGGCTCTGACATGTACAGGCTGATTTAAGTTATCATAACATATAAAAAATATTTATTTTCAAAAAATATTTTTAACTACTAAATGAAAAATAGTAAAAAAGCATTTGTTGCTAAATTCACAATTGCTTTCTACACGCACACCGCATGTTTAAAAAAAGTGAAACGTTGATGGATGCGTTATAAAACAAACCGCGGATTGGCCATGCCCGGTGACGCCACGTGCGCACGCGCCGCAGTTCACGCAAAATTCTTCGCAGTTACATCATGCGGTGCAACAAGTGCGTTACCATTGGCATCTATAATTAGTAATGCTAGAAATAGCTTCTGTGTGATTTTTATGAACGATTAACACGGCGTCCTACCTGGCCGTGCGCCAAATAATCATGATGATTTCGATGGGTAGTTTGAACATAATCTATAGTAAAAATATTAATTGCATAAAAATGCAAAAGGGCATTTGGTACACATTTTTTAAAAACCTTTTTTCATTTATCAGTAGCGTGATAAATAAACAGATATCGTATAAACTACTTATTTAATATTAAATACCGAGGCGAGCATGCCATTCGCCTGATGGTAAGCGATACGACCGCTCATGTATAGAAGAAAAACCAAACTACACTATGGATTTCAAGGCAATACTTGGTATTCCCCTGCGCTCGCCATCCTGAGACATAAGATGTTAAGCATCAATTCGGCTCTTTTATTAATTATCATATCTACAGATATAGTGTTAAACGTTAAAAATTAAAAGTTGGTTGTTTTTTTTTTTCGATTTTGTAAGCAAACTATGTGACTCATTTTTTAGTGTATAAAATGATTTATTTTTATTTATTTATTTATTACTTTCTGTTTCACTTTTCTCCATTTACACGGAGACAGCGTAACATAGGTAAGTATTCAACTTAGAGAATATTTTAATTTATAATTTTACGAACTCCTGCTTCCTGACCTTAGCAATCAAATTATCCTTTCAAGATAAGTTTTGGTAGTGCGAGTTGGCGAAATTCGTACAACTTTGAAATTATTCTAGGATTTTTTTGGCCTTTATAGTGAGAGATAATTCGGTGTGATAACATCCGTGATATCATAAATTAAGATGTGTGCGGGCCTTGATATCGTACCAGCGTTTGTTTTTGCGTAATATATTACATGTATTAATGTATATTATCTATTTGAAACAACCTAACGCATACCCGTTACAAATAAAACTAAATACTTAGCATTAGCGATAAGTCTTGTTATCGGGAAGGGTGTGCTCATTAACTCGTTGAAAAAGGTCAATACACCCAAATGTCAAGAACGTGCTAAATGATAACAAAACGCTTAATCATTGTGTATAAAGTTCGCTACAGACACAATCATTTTTAATAAAGTCACCTAAAAGTTATATAATTGTATGGTTTTGATTTAAATCAGTCATACGGCCTGATAAAGGTCGCGGGACGTCGTTGGATGCAGGCTGCCTCCAACAGATCACTGTGGAAATCATTGGAAGAGGCCTATGTTCAGCGGTGGAATTCCTTTGGCTGATGGATGCAAGTTATAGTCGTCTCTTAGGTGAAGTGGCAGTATGTACTCTTTATTTAACCATAGGTAACCACAGATATATTAGACAGAAATTTAAATAGTACAATATGCGATAAGGAGCGATATTAGTGACAAATTTCAAGTAACTAATTTGCGATTTTTAACCGAAAAACAAAAAGTAGATTGTTATAACTCAGAATCGAACCCAAGACAGTTCACGCTCACAGCCCCAAATTCACAGCAAATCAACCACCGGGTCAATGAGACAACTACAATGTATTGATCATTCTGCAACTTATAATTATTATTCTATAAACTTCATTTATTAAGTTATTATTATTTAACTTATTATTCTGTATGTTTCCAAAATACATATAAAATAAAATAAATAAACTTTTATACAAAATCATGCTGTGCACCTACTTCAATGTGGTATAAGAATATAATAGATGTATGTGACGAGCCCTAATGGTAATTTACCACTAATTATATATACCGTTTTGTTATTACGACTTACTGATGAGATGCGATCGTTCAAGTCCCGAGACCTTGATAGCGTTCCGAAATCATATTTTATCTAAACCAACGTTTTTTATAACACTATCTAATACAATTCATTCATTAAAAATTAGCGTGAAGAATACTGGTTTAAATAAAACATATTGATAGTATACAGGGTATATCAAGAATTCTACCAAAAATTAAGCCAGCTGGTACTTTTCAAAAATTTAATTTTTATTTTTAAAATTCATAAACATCTAACATTACATTATGTATTCACATAGCCGAATATTTTTCATAACATTAGCGTCTACAAATATACTTTTGAATGAGCCATAAAAAGAGTTAAGAATGAATGTAAACAAACAATGAGAAAGATACGATATCTTCGTAAACCGCAATATAGGTCAACACGGTTGGATTTGCTGATACTAAGGTCTTAAAGTAGATAGTATTATCAAAAATAAACTACGACTTAAGTCTTTTGAGTGCCTCGATCGAAATAAGTATTGGATGTAACATCGACCACAAGGCGTTATTTATCAATTATAACCAAGTGTTTGTAATTGGTATATTGAGATTGCCGATGCCCAATACTCCTTTCCTCTTCCCATCATTTTTCCTTCCTGTTCTCCTCCTGATGTAATGGGCCGGCAACACATCCATGATCACTTACCATCGGCAGCAGTGAACACTACCATAAGGTGACGTGCTTGATCTTTTGCCGGAACTGTACAATAAAAAAAAGTCGTACGTCTACGTCACCTTCAGTCTTAAGCCGTGGAGCCCTCCATATCCACCCACCCACACCATGTACATATGTATGTTGTCGCAATCCGGAATCCCCTAGACTACATTCTATTTTAATTAAGACGGAAAAAAACATGCCATCTTGCCACATACATCTATCTAAACAGGACTGCACTTACACATTATTTTTCAGTAATCATCTAAGTTAGTGAAATAAGGTCGACGACCTTTAAATAACGGGGCAAAATTAATTCATTACAATCTACAACAATCTATATGTATATAAAAATTTAAATAGAAGTGGTAACTTACCATTTCCTGCTGTTCATGATGACATCCCGACGTATTCCTATGCAAGGAATTATTTTTCCGTTACTATCACGTATGCAAGAATAACTGGAACAAAGAAAAAAATACAGTCACGGATAATCCAGTAAGATATAAAAACAGCGAACTCATTCTTAGCCCAAAGGATATTTCGTGGAAATCATTCAATTAATATGAAAATAATGTGAACATTGAATTTGTACCTATAATACGCAGCCTATCAAGTCGTGGTTGATAAAACAATCTGCTATCCGACACCTTCATGATGAGTTCGAAACATGATTACAATTTAGAGTTTAGGAAAGTTTTTAGCTTATGTTTTTAGAACCTAGTGTCTGGAAATCCGAAAGGAAATTCGAAACTTAGGACGATCGAATAATGTATGACGATACGAATGGCCCCTGACGTTATTTGGTAAAACGGATAGACTTAATTCCAGCCCGCCGGCCAAACAAACCACATTAGGCAAGCGTGGACTCAAACTAATGCAGTCTGGTAAACATACAAACCTTTAAATTCTTGTAAGTAAATCTTATATTTCTTGGTTTCTCAATATAAATCCTTCACAGTTAAAGGAAGCTAGAACTTCGAAATTATAATTTAAAACAACTTTCACGATAGGATAGATTGTAGTGCTATGTTAGAATGGTCTGGACTATCTGAATCACATTCAAGTAGATAGAAAGCAGTCAATCAAGATCTAACATAACTGACCACTGTCACAGAGGAAGTAATTTGCGGACGCCTCTTATCCTGTCATCTATAGAAATGAATTCGACTCCTAAGTCTTAACAGGGATGGAGGCAGGGAGATACACGTGGTAGAAATAGGTAATTATTACAAACTTATTATATGTAAAATAACAGGTCGATATGAAGGTTCTTGGGGGAGGCCTATGTTAAGCAGTGGACTTCCTGTGTCAGGATATGTAGTATGATAGTAAAGCTTTTTAAGGTACAATACTTACAACATACCCTTGAAGTAATTAAAGTGAAATCACAGTCAAAACATCTGAGGTTAAATGTCAAAAAGTAAATGTTAAAAGATGGCATTTATTTTAATAGCATATTACGTAACATCTTAAGGGCGTGTCCCCATGGCTGCAGCCTGCATTTATTTGCAAAATTCGAATAACTTTAATCCACAACCATATATTGACTGACGGGCATTTAACCCCAAAACTTTACTCTGAATACATATCTGTGCATCACAATTGGACAATTGTACGGTAGTTGAAGAAGTACTGTTTAGTATTTGACACCAGAAGTCGAGTCACTCAATTTAATGAGTTAATTTAAGCCGTTCAGAGTACCGCGAAAACTTAAATAAAACTAAAATATACGAAATAGCCAAAATTGATAAAATTGAATGACGTCAAATCAGGGTAGATTTGTTTATTATACTTTTATTGTAATTAAGTTGTTGTTGTTATTAGAGCACCTGATTGAAGATTTGAGTAAAGATCTGTCGTTTAACACAATATTAAACAATATTTCTTTCTAAAGAATATTTCATCGGTCGGGGTTATGTTAACAAATATAAAATGAATGGAACAATCCTCAGTAAAGTTTAGTTTAATTTTAAATATCAATATGAACTGAACTTTTTAAGTCAATATTAATTAATGACTTTTCGAATATAATGTGCGTTCTCAATGAAACTAAAATTTCACAACTGATAGAATAAAAATAGAAAATTGACCCCTAGGCCGCCAATATTGGTAATTTATTCCGCGCCATGTAAATTCAATGGTCTTTTAACATATTTCGTGGCCTTTGAAATGTAGTCCACTTTGTTTGGAATAATTATTTTGTGGGTTTATGCGTCGTAGTAATTCCCGGTTGATTTAACATACACAGTCGTATGATTTTTAAATTAAGTCTATTAAAATATTTTTTATCACCTCTTTCATAAAGAAGAAAAGCAATCGACTATATTCAAGAAGGCGAAGAGCATATAGTAATCAGCCGGCAAACACATCAATCACATATTCTGCGATTATTAAATTTTTCTATTATTGACTTATTCGACGCAGATATGTTGTGACATAAATGCTTCGAAGAGTCATAATCACGACACCCAGTTGATTCTTTATTTGGCCATCGCTGGATTTTCTATCAGTTGCTATACATGTATATTGTCACCTTTCATTAAATAAGGATGGAGGCTAATGATACTACCCTAACCCTAACCTAATGATACTTAACAATCCATTCGCCGTTTCCGTACTCTTTTCATCTCCAAAGAAAAATACGCTCATAATTCCTATTAGCTGCAGCTTCTTATAGATGACAATAACTCCTTATCATCAGATTGACTTTCTCATTAATAGGATATAATATTACAAATTTATTATTATATTGTATAGCCTTTTTTGCCATAACTTTCGCCAAAACAAAAGATCGTGTTAAAACAAGCTTGAAATCGCTAACATGCATCGTGTCAACACACGTGACTCAGTATTCATTTTAACCCCTTTCCAAATTGTTAGTAAATATGCACGATATATTATCAGTATTATCACCTGCTACAAAAACGTGAATGCAATGACCACACACTACAGTCGGTCAGAATAACGGTCATTAACGCCGTCCAGCCACCGAAAATATTTATATTTACTAAAACGGTAAATCACAATATCAGTTCATATACTTTATTTTTGCAAGACCCACTTGTGCTTGTTTTTCCATTCAATTATATTAGTATGTCAGTTAAGTACATAGATAAAATATGGTCAAGCAGAACTATACCGATTCACAATGTTGTATTATGTATTGTTGTTTATACACTTACATAGACATTTCTTGTTAAGCAATTGTCTTCCAACATGACATTGGATGATCAATTGACAGCTTAGTTTGTGACTTGTGAGAGAAGATAGTGAGGCTATTCATCATCATGTATTTACTCTTCTAACTCTTGCTTCACTGATTAATCTATATGTATAAATTTTAGCACAGTATTTTTTAAAGCTAACAGCCCTTTTTGTAACACGAGAAAGACTGGTAACCCTCTCGTCCAGGTTTTATTTTAATGCAAACAAAGTTGAAATATTTATTTTTCACTACCTACCTGCCACTTCGTCCGCATGGAATTTAACAAAAACTTTATTTATCTACAATAAAACATTTTTTCTAAAATAAATGTTGCCTAAGTTACGCCTTGTTATATCAGCTATCTGACAATAAAAGTCCCGTCAAAATCGGTCCAGCCATTTCAGAGATTAGCCGGAACAAACAGACAGGCAGACAAAAAAAATCTAAAGTCATTTTCGTTATAGGTATCGTGTATATAAGTAATGATATGTACGTAGTTGGACTTTTTTTTATTTTCACTTTACAAACAGACACTTCAGTATGTATAGGTTAATGAAATATTTGTTTTTTGTTTGAGTTGAAATTTTTATATTACTTAATGTTATTAATATTTTGGGTATATTTCAGAAATATTATGCACTTATTACATTTTCATATTATGTATCAATTATATTATAATAAGTAATGTAAAATGTGTGAGTATAACTCATCTTCTCATAGATTATTTTCTTTACATTAAATCTCTTGTTCCTTTCTATTTTTGAATGATAGGCAAGCTGTTGAGTTTTTCTTCTGGTACAAATACGGATATGAAATTGTTTAAGATGGCTTTTACAATTGGCTTGAGTACAAATAATTGTCCCTTTAAAGGGAGTAGTATTATTATATCTAAAAAAAATATTATTATTTAATGTATCAATCAACCAAACTACACATAAAGTTTTAAACATTTTGAAACAGTAATTGTAGTTGTAGTAAGTACCAAAAGTTTTATGAACAAAAATGTGTGAAATAATCTAACCCTATATCTACAAATAATTTTTGATACGCCTTTGGAAAGGGTTAACATAGACAACATTATTGATAGCCTAGTAGGATGCTGAATAAAATGCAAAGAGTAGACAGAGAAGTTTTACTTTCATCCTATTCATTTGAAAACTAATGGAATGTGTATAATAAAAAATTTAATCATTGAGTGTATTTCAAATCCCTGTTTGTGGTTTCATTTCATGTTGTCATGTTATATATAAACATACTTAAATATAAACATTGTTTGCATCTAAAAATATATTAATAGCCAATATTGATAAATGGTTTGTGCCTGACCTAACAAATGCAATGAAATAATCCATTGACTAAGTTCATACTGCTGATAAGAGCCTTACATTATGCTATCATATCTATTTGCACTTGGCATGTTCAATAAATTGATAAATTAATTTACACTTCATAAAGCAAACATTTAAAAACATCAAATTGTGGTTGTTGATTTATTTATTGCTGGACGGGGTATAGTAAGCAAATATGCGTATAGGAATGTTTATAGCAAGGATATAAGAATACTATTAGCAGAAAGTATGTAAGTGTGACTGCGTAGCAGTGACAGCAACCAAAAATGTGGTACGGGACTACTATTGCCATTACAATAATTTGTTTGTATTGTCCACTTTGGTCTCATTTGTCAACCGCAGAATGCCTTTTCATCTCCAAGATATTGATACCTTCTTGACAGCCTATAATTAGGATTGTAAGATTATGTTTTTATGAATTGTAATCTCAGAGGTTCATGATAAGTGAACCAAATAGTTAATTGTGATGTTTGAGTACAACAATAATACATCTCTTTTGAACTTAGTGAGATTTCTAGCCGGTGACCAACGGCAAAATGTAACGTATTACTATACATTTTAAAATAACGAATAATGTAAAATTGAAGGGGGCGTTACAAGCCTCGAATTGAAGAAACTACGATGTGTATGAATAACCCAATATTATGTAAGTTTGCGTGGAACATACACAATGAGTTAACAAAGCATATTGCACATAAACAGAACAAAGACCCATGCAATTAAATAAAAAGTTCCCATTAGAAAAATTGAAATGTTACGAATAACTTACCATTGTGGATTGATTTCCAACCACACTACACATTCAATACCACGGTTTTAACACAAAGTAGACCACTAAATTCTTCACATTGTTGTATTATTTTTGTGAATACGAAATTTTTAAATTAGCAAAAGTTTTTAACGAAATGACACTGCCAATGACAGCTGATTACTGACAGTGACAGATATGAATATTCTCGTTTAGTTATTGCTCTTAGTTATTGAATAATACATTCATATTAGAATCTAATAAGAAGGTGCATAAAATATGAAGTTGGACTATAAATTGGTAAATAAATTATAACCAACATGTATCAATAGATTTAACGCAATCGTAACTCGTAACAGTTACGGTGCGAAATGCTGTCGCTTCTCGTACTCAATTATAGAATATTCTGTATGATAGCAAATGCTCTGAACAATATTGTTCAGCCCCACGTCCTTCTCTATTATTCTTCTGAGATTTACGTATGTCAAGCAACATCTTTATGGCACAGTCCATCTCTGCTTGTAACAATACATTCTCTCATTATTGTTTTACCGTATCATCAGGCTGTGAAACAGTTGGCTGGTCAAGGAGTTTCCTCCCTCCAATATTCTCGAATCCTTCCGCCGCGGCGCGCCGGCCGCCGCGTAAAACGCAATGACGTGAGACCATATTAGTCGTACTTCAATGACGTGGTGGTTACTTTCTCGATATCAATAGGTACTAGATAGGTAAGTATTCTTTCTGGAAAACAACACACTAACTATTGTTTACATACGTTCAGGAAAAAAAAAATTAATATGATCAAAAATATTTAATCCAATGTAAATTCAACAGTAAACAATTCTTTATTATTGCACTTACACATCTAAATTTTTATAAATCTTATGTTGGTCTGGGTCTTTTTATTGCTTTCTTTTCTTTATTGAGCTTATAGGCTGTATTCATTTTTTGCATATTTTCTTTATGAATTTTGTCATGATCCACAATTCTTTTTGGGTAATCCACTCCTATTATACATCCAGCATTAGTTTGTACTGATTTTGGGGCTTTCCAAGGCTCATAAATAAAACTGGTTGGAAACTTCTTCAGCTCAGGGACATACTTCCTTATATACAGTCCTTCTTTATCAGTCTTCTTACCAAACGCAACTGGACTGTAAACTCTAAAATATTTATAAAAGAAAGCTGAAGCAGAAAGCCACATCCAATTACCAGCATTGAGGGACCAGTCATAATCAAGGAGGAGGTCTTCAAATACTTTTGCTCCCTCTTCCCATGATATCCACAAATCTCCTCTGGTAAGAAAGCAAGCTACCATGTGTCTCGCCAAATGGTGTATCCAACCCTCTTGTTTTAATTGCCTCATTATGGCATCCACAAAAGGATACCCTGTTCTTCCTTCAGCCCAAGCTTTTAAATGTTCATCATTTTTACCCCATGGTATTTGTGTACATATGGGATTGCCAATCATTTTATCAAAATTGGCTGTCCCTGCTCCTGCAGTGTAGTAAAATTCTCTCCACATCAACTGTCCTAATAGAGATACCGGTGGCAAAGTGTGTTTAGAGCCTCTCTCCACTTCCTTCAGCTTATGATAAAATAGTTTTGCTGATAGGCATCCATGACTCAAGTAAGGACTGAGAACTGTGGTGCTTGGTTCAATACTATTTGGTGAAGAATTTGGCTTTTCAAATTGGCACACCCATTGTTTCTTTGACATGTAAAGATTAAGTCTTTTAATAGCTTCCGTTTCACCTCCAGGGTATTTTAAAGGCTCTAGATTTGTATCATCTATTTGTAATTCAGTTAGACTTGGTACATTATAAATATCTGCCTCATCTGGTGGTTGGCATTCATCAGGGATTTTCTTAGTTATTTCAATGCATTCTTTAACTTGTATGTCATTAACTAGTGACAGAAATTTCTGATAAGTTAAAGGGACTGCACCATTATTTTTCTTCAAAACACTGTGCACATCATAAACAGTGTGTTGCACCCTTTTGTTAATGAAAATATCATTTTTCTCAGCAATATTCTCAATGAATTCATCTTGTTGTACTAGTTCTGGGTCTATGTCAACTTGGCAAGAAACATACTTCACATGCCATTTCTTAAATAATTTGGGAAGTTGTTCTATGGCATTGCCTTTTACAACATACAGGCGAGTATTTATGTTTCTCAAGTTGGTGTCTAAATCTTCTAAACTCTGCAACAAAAATCTTAGCCTGTTTATTCCAACTTTATTCTTAATATTTGGGTCTATAACGAAGACGGGTCTGAGGTAGTATTTTCGATTTTCTGCCTGCAACAAAAATTATGATAATGTAATCCGTTCCGCATTATGGTAATGCATAATAACGACCTTGAATTATATGGCCAGTTTGTCCATTATAAAAGGCTTTATTACTAAAGTATAATTAAATTTCTAGTACGTTTGGTAATAATGAACAAGCAACTAAATACTAATTATTGTTTATTTTGTCGTTTAATATGCATTAATAAAAATATTCTTACTTCGTTAATAGCATTTCGTAGAGCAAGATTGTCATGGATGCGTAAATCCAATCGGAACCAGTGGATTGCTGTTGGAACTTTTGTCATTTCGATTACTATAATGTATCACAGTGTAATTAGCAGTAATTAGATAATTTATAGATAAAAATTAAAGCTATATTGTGAACGTTTAAACAATTTACAATTATTATACCCGCCAATATTGACACCTATTTGACAGCTTCTTTAAAGTTCGGAAATAAAACTAAGTGCAGTTCAGTAATATTTCTACTCAGAGCAAAAAAGATATACTATCATCATATTATTAATGCATAGCTTAAACGCATGATATTGTATTATTTTAATATAACGCTTTATTACTTTAAACTTCTAAACTTTTTTAAAAATTTCCGCAATTTTTGTCTGCCTCCACTGTAACTATGGCAACGGAGACGCTTGCACTTTGCACCAATCATAGTAAAGTGCAGCAACTGTTGTCAAATTTCCAATTGGCGTAAATTTTTGATACTACGTTTCTTGTTGGTTTGTGATACTACGTCTATGGCGTAAATATTTTGTAACTAAAATTAGTAAACATTGTCAATCATATTCAACAAATATAAAATGTTTTTATATTCGACGTAAATGTTCAAAATTAATGATTTCTTCATTAAATATGAACTAGTAACAAAGAGAAAGAAAGCAGCAATATAATAATGCTGCATAATGCCGAAGATCATCGAACTTACAGTTGAAATAGAAGTGCAAAAAGTAAGTGTTTTATAAACATTTGAAGCATTTATTTTCAAAAGCGCTGTTTGTATTATTTTTATTTACAAAACATAAAGTATTAATAAGGGTCTTGCAGTTTCTACATCGAAAACTTAAACTCTAAACGTCCATAGCTTTCGGTAACACTTTTCATTCCAACACCCTCATTGTAAATTGTATAATTTTAAGGCATCGATGCAACCCCTCAGGCCCACACATATTTTATTTAATATTCAATTCAGATTTCGGAATGTCTACAGACTCAATAAACAAACCAGTGGACTACATTTAGGTACATACCAGTATAAACTATAAATCTCGTTCGAACTTATTTTTTGCCCAAAATTATATTGTCCCACATCTTATGGCTCTAGCACATACCCTATGCTATATAGGCACCAACCATCTTATCCGTTTATAATATTAAGATAAATCTATAAAAAAAGAAGAGAATCAATATAATAATAATACTCTCATAAAATACTTATTCTGTTTTCAGGTGTCATGTCCGGGGGTGTGGCTGTGTCAGGATGGCCGTGTTTCCCTCAATGTCTTTGCACTCGGCACAAGCTATCAAACTTGCCTACTACCTCCACTGTTTCCACTCACATTTAAAGATGTATTCTACTTTCGCAAAAGATTTCAGGAAACCTGTGCCCTTAATAACATCTGCTGCCTGTTGAGTAAGTTATGAATTGTCCTTTTTATTTGATTAAAGAAATAATTTCATTATATTTATAATGATTAATCTCAGTCTAGAGACAACACATGAACTGTGTAAAGTGCATTGTAAATGCACTCATAGGCCGTAGTTCAGCAAGATCTTGAATTTTTATCCCAGGTTGGGCAATACAATTTCTATGAATAATTAATTTTTAAAAAAATACTCATATGGTCTGGGAGTCTAAAACTGACATTTTGGTATGGAAATATGCTCGGCAAACTATGTGTGACAGTAGTAAAACCTCTGGCTTCTTTGGGGATATTAGACATCAGCTTATGTATCTATAATTCTATACCACTATATTATTTATTTCCAGAGGATGAGACAATATACTGTGAACTTATTCAATGGAGTGAAGATTGCTCATCTGGTGAATGCACAATCCTGGCTCAATACCTGGGCGCGCTCAACGATGTCCTGTTCCCGCCTAACATGTGTTCCAATGATGGAGTAGACCTACTCATGAGGAGGTCTAAAAACTTTCCAGTAATACAGTTTTACTATATTCCTTATCTTTATAAATTGTTAATGTTAAAGCTGTGTGTAATTGCAGCTTCTTTTTGACTATGAAAATAATACCTAGATTCTAACTGTTTTATAAAAATGATTCAAAAGTTAAAAGATTATTAATTAGTCAATTTAAAGAAATGTAGATTACTACATTAGCACTTTGAATAGCCATGATATTACAATGGACAATAATTTTTTACTGATATAATTTAAAAATCCCATATGAAAGGTTTGGTATTCACTAATTTAATACTGAAATAAAACTATTATATACGGATTTTACCGCAGATTTGGTTATTTTTTTTATTTTTTAACTTCCCGACGTTTCGATTACTTTACAGCTTTCGTGCTCAAACCGCCGTATGACCAAATCCACGATAAAATCCGCAATTAATAGTTATATTTCAATGCGTAACATTCGCGTAAATCTAATAAATAATGAATTTGATACTTTTAAACATAATTTATGTAATAGTTATTAATTTATAGGTACATTTGATTTCAGGGCATTTTATCCCCCAAGATCGAAATAGGGACTAAAGTGCGAATTGACGAAGTGTGGAACCAACGTTGCAGTAACTTGCCCAAACCCGTGGCGTGTCACTGCGGCGCTCACGACAATGATGCCGCCCGACAGAGACAAGTCTGCCATACTGCCAAATATCACAGGTTGTATTTTTTTTAATTAATTAATTTAATTCTTTATTATACACATTAACATGGAATATTAGAGACAATACAAAACAGCAAAGTAAAAATGGCGGTCTTATCGCTCTAAGCCTTTATTCTTGTATATTTTATGGCTTCCATGCAACACCTCAGAGGCCCAAACATATTTTTTTTATATTCATTTCAGATTTTTGAATTTCTACAAACTCAATAAACCAGTGAACTACATTTACGTATATACCAGTATAAACTGCAAATCTCGTTTAGACATATTTTTTGCCCAAAATTATATTGTCCCACATCTCGTGACTAGCATATAATATATTGCAGTTAATAGCGAGACGAGCTTGCCGTTCGCCTGATGGTAAGCGACACAACCGCTTATCTTAAATCTGAATGTGTTTTCATCGTTGGAGATTCAAATAAATTAAATAAAATAAATCCCTCATTTTCATTCTTTATTAGGGAATATGTATGTAATTTTTTTATTTTTTCGTCGATTCTGTATGTTATTACATAAAAAAGTACAAAAAATATATAAAAACTGCTATCAGTTTCGAAGAATTTAAACACCATTTCAGCGCGAACTTTCTGTGAGGTCAGCGTACTCGATATCAACAACGTAGTGTTTGGATTAAGTTTCTTTCATTGATTGCTGCAGAACTGTATTTCTTCACAAAATAATCCATTTCTATTAATATTTAAAAAAAATTGAAAGTTTATGGGAAAAAGTGGCAAAAAAGAGGAGAATAATGTAAAACTATTTTAATACAATATTTTTACCAGAGCATTTTTATTCCAGGAACAAATGCAACACATCCAAGAGGCCTCAATCGCGATCGGCGTCCCATTCAAGATCGGACGGATCTAGATCGTGTTGCAGTCTCAATGCGGAGCCCGAAGTCGTCACTTGCAAGTGCCCTAAGTAAGTAATTAATTATTGATATTCATCGATATCAATGTTACACTAGATAAGACGTTCTTTGTAAAAAACGTGTCCCACCCAAGTGCGGTGCATGCACCGCACACGAATCAGTCTGCCGCGTGACGGCTACGCAGCAGTACGCCTCTTTGATTATATTTATGAGTAATTTATTTTGACTTTTCCCCGTCAAACCGATAGCGAAATTTTCTAAAATTACAATATAATTAAAGCATACAACTTAAGTGATAAAATATTGCAGTATAATGCCGATAATACAGATATTTTATTTATTATTCGATTAAATATTTGTATAGGTCATTAGAAATACAAGGTGAGCTTCTTAATCGTATGTCTCATTCCCGCGCATAAAAATTGCCCGTCGAGTGAGAGAGACGAACTATATTAGATATAGATTATTCATGGGACATTCATATCAGACGACCAATTAGGTATAAACTATTCGAATACATTACAAATACAGATATGTAGGAAGAATGTAGGTAAAATTGATTTCAGTATTTTATTTTAATTTTATGTTGTTAATTAATAACACAACATATGTGTTTTGTATGTATGTTTTGAAACAGTGGACAGTTTTTAGACCCTATTTCTTTATATGAAATACCTAATGGACTACGTTGAAATTTCGAACCCACTGAATGTTATTAAAGACTAATATCACTTAAAATTGTTTTAGATTCTTGCGCGTCGTTACAAAAGAAGGAGATCTCTATAATATTTGTCTGTTGTTTCATTATCTTATTGTAAAACTGTGATAAACTTGTACACTTATAAGAGTTTTTAGTTTAATTTAGATAACTTTCATGAATTATTCACATAAATAAAAAAATATTACAAAATATATAATTGCTATGACGGCATTCATACTTAGGCAGTATCTTAGGAAAAGCTATTATTGATTTGAACTGTCTCTTCTGTCTAATAATCTTTGATCATAATTTGTAATATTCAAGTAAACGTACTAGATGTCGCTACTGAGCTTTATTGAAATATGGGACAAACAGTTTCTATGACGCGTCGCGTCTATCGGTAGAATATAAGTCAATGTTGATATTACTATTTTACTTTATGAACAGACTTTTCGGTCTCCGAACCAAGATAGTGCCTAACCGAAAAATTAGGTCTTCCATTTTATCCAGGAACAGACTATTGATGCTGCGAATTGAGTAAGACCCGAAACCAGGAGTTAGATTTGATACTAAGGAAAAATAGACTGTAGATTCAAGAAAAATAGACAGAAATATAAACAGATAAACAGGCACAGAAAGCTAAGTACTTATTCAATTTCCGTCACGGTATCTGCCCTACGTAAGAGGCCATCTAAAGGGGTTATTGGAGTAACTGAGAACACTGCGGGGGCGGTACGGCCTTAACCCTCACGTATACCGACTCTGAGGCTTACGACAGAGCCTCGTCTCTGTCATGGACGTCTATCTATATATCCTTCCATATACGTCCCACTGCAGGGCTCTGGCCTACTCTACAATCGGGTATACGATTTTTTTTCCACCACGCTGGCCTAGCGCGGGTTGGCGGACTTTACATACCATAGAAATCGCTATGGCACCAAAAATTCAGAGGTGTGCCCTGGGATTCACCACCGTGAACATGTTGGCAGCCGCGTCTAGTCTGTTTACCAACAGGCCACCACGCACTTATTTGGACGCCTATAGCACCTAAAGGGCGTCCAAAAATAGTCGTAGCTAGGGCTATAATGGAAGGACCAGTAAAGGTTTTGCGCGGGGCGGTATTCAATCTGAGATGTCCGGTGCCGCCCAAAATGCTTGTGACTGTCATCGAGGTGTTTTTAGTAAGTATGCTGGCGTAGGTTTTGTTAGGGGTCGGCTACAACATCGCAGCGCGCCAGGCTGGAAGGCCAGAGACACTAACATACCCCTTTCAACTTCCCCCGCGGTACCGAAAGGAGAGCTTTTCGTCTTGAAACAAAAAAAAAATGCTTATCAAATGCGTCAATGGGTTAACAAATTAAATAGAACATATTCCAGTTTGTGATATAAACAATAGTAAAAAGTTTCCATAATGATAATGTAAGAAACTATGTCTGATTAAGTACCGATTGTTTAATCTCAAGATGTCACGGTCACTATGTCACTAATAATATACAGTTGCTAGCGAAATAGAAAAATGTGATAAAATAATAATCTAAAATTATAATAACTAAATATGTAGGTCAATAATATTAAATCTCTTATCACTTGTTATGTAGAGTAATAGGAATTATTTTATAAGAGATATGTATGACCTTTTTTACAAGCGTAAAACTAATTAAGGGAGGAAGGGAGCCCCTTCCCACAAATTTTCCCAAAACTTTTTTTTTATCCAAGAGGAAAGCTATTATATATTAAATTCCCCTGTCGATAACCCGGGAAGGCCGAAAGGGGTGTGTCAGTGGTTCTGGCCTTCTCGCTGGATACGCTGCGAATTGGGGTCGGGCTGGATCCCTAACCAAAACCTATGCTAGCATACTGATTAAAAACCCCTCGGTGACCGTTACACACGTTATGCGCGGCACCGGACATCCTAGGGCGAGAAGCGCCCCGATTTATCCGCGTAACTGCCCGGCACAAAACCATTGCTAGCCCTTCCATTGTGTGGGGCTTGAAAGCCCCACACTTAGCCACTTTTATGGACGCCCGAGATGTTGTGGATGTCCACTACAGAGTCTAGCAAATGCGGTCTATCGTATAACTCATGGTGCATTTACACGTTGGCTAAGGCTGGGCCAACGTCTACCTACGCCAAGTTATCAACAATGAAAAGTCTAGGGCCAGCCGAGCCAATCAACCCGTTTACACGCTTGCGTTGGGGGAGGTTGGCTGAATTTGGCCTAGCGTGTAAATGCACCATAAGAGTCGTTATAATTCTGAGCGCACTGCCCCCATAGTTTTCCCAACGACTCCGATGGCCCCTTTAAGTCGCCTCCTACGACGGGCAGGGGATACCGTGGCGGAATTCTTGCACCCCAGAACCATAGGGGAATTCCTGCAAGTCCTAGAGTGGGGTAGGAACAATATTTTGAGACCACCTGCCTTCCAGCTCGGCGCGCGGATGTTAATGCCGAGTTGGTCTCTAGCATTGGACTCTACGCCGGCTTAACGACCAAAACTCCTTATGACTGCAGTTCCTACATGCGAGACTACGCAGACATTCTATGCGGTTAGGTCATGATGAGAAGAAATAGGTATTATCTTCACTATCCATTGTCCATCATTCAGTCTCACCGGGATCCCGACTACAGCGTGTACAACGTCAAACAACACGTGCCGTGGCGACAGCGCACATAATCCACGCTCTAGTATAGACTACAGCGAATATGATGTGCCACGTAGTTACATCATAAGGGGTAGAAATATATTCCTCACTATCCACTGTCCAACACTCAGTCCCACCAAGTCCCGCGCGTCGCTGGTGCGTGGTGCGGCGAGCGCGTCGCGGCGGCGCCGGAGTCGCGACTACAGCGTGTACAACGTCAAACAACACTTGCAGTGGCCACAACGCAACACTACACCCACTAGCATAGACTACAGCGAATGCGACGTTCCTACGAGGTGATTTAGCGCATCATCGTAGGGATAGTTGTTAGTTGGATTGTCGTTGTATAAACGAAAATATTTTTTTTAGGTTTTCGGTAGCGTTGTTTTAAAGTAGTGTAATTTTAGTGGGTATGTTTGTGTACATAAAATAAAGCAGGTATATTTGTAAGTTAATATTTTATAGTCGTTTCTAACTCGCCAATCACAAATATTACTAACGCAAAATCATTTTCGGATTGTCATAAGCTTGTTGATATTTTCAAGTAATAAGTACACATCGTATTCTCCACTCATAGTTATAAGTTTCATTCCATTGTATACTAATATATGGAAAAAACACGTAGGTATCATGACTCATGACATACAGACTTATAATAATTGAAATTGAAAGGAGTAGTAGATCAATAGTAGTTTATTTAACGTATTCATTATCTAATAAGTATTTCAAAATGTCTGTCTAGCGTCATAATGTATTATCGTTTCGGAATATATTGTAACAATAATTATTGAAATATAACCTTGAAAGTAATAGTAAAATAACTTTCACGTTTTTTTCTTACTTTCAGACAAAACCACGAAACTGAAGACATCAACATGACCCCAGTTGCAGAACGTTTGCAGAAAATCATACTGGAAAGTCGCTACATAGATAATGATGTGTGTGGTTACAAGCCCAGGGAGAGTTCGAGCAAAGCCACTAGAAGTAAACTAGTCCCGTGCGTTTGCGAAATATGTAGGAGATATCACGAGTTATTTCATGCAAATTTAAACTTAAATAGTTGATGAAAGATAATCATAGCTTAATTTGTTCAATCAAATTAATCGAATCAATCGATTAGAATATCGAATAAATGTAAAAGTCAATTTATTGGAGCAAATAGATATCTATTTATGTAAAATATATTGCTGAAGAGTCTATTACATTGCATTTATTTCCCGTACATAATTTTTCATATTTTCGTTGTATTTTTGATGAAATATACCTAGAGTCGTTTATAAGATGTTGATTTTATATTATGTTCATGTTCGTTAATTTTATTCAATCATATCATAAAATCATTGTTGTATTTATTAAAGATAAATTAGAGGAGGTGAAAACGGCGCTAATGGTAGTTTTATTTTACATCTGATGCCTGATTTTTCGGAAACACTTTAGATTTTAAAAGTGTGCAAGTTAATTATTGAAGAGAACTTTTACTAGATTATTTTTTATTTTTATTGCGAT
Source organism: Hyles lineata (assembly GCA_030180105.1). Classification (NCBI taxonomy): domain Eukaryota; kingdom Metazoa; phylum Arthropoda; class Insecta; order Lepidoptera; family Sphingidae; genus Hyles; species Hyles lineata. Next base: position 3,880,561 of record JARJEE010000002.1, on the reverse strand, counting down.
GAATAGCGAGACGAGCATGCCGTTCGCCTGATGGTAAGCGATACGACCGCTCATAAACAGCAGCAAAACCAAACAACACCTTGAATTACAAAGCAATACTTGGCATTCCACTGCGATACAAGATCCAAAATATCCAATTTCAGACGGTTAAGCCTAAAGATAACTTCCGCTATCACTAAATACTATAATGGTATTAACGTAAGGACAGAGGTAAAGTATTTAATTTTGGGGGTCATAATATTTAAAAATTTAAAATACACTTGCTAGATATTTGCGACTAGCAAGGTTATGCAATCATTTACGAAGAAAGTCTTTAAAATTATTGAAAGACAACTGTAAACCGTACCATAAAGTTAAAAAGGTGAGACTCGCGTTACATAGGTGGCGGCGTCTTACTTGCTCTTTTGTCATCGGTTTCAAACAAGACTGGGCTAACCTGGCAGTTATTGATTGATGCTTTGACGGAGTATTTATAAAATAAAGGCGTTGCAATGGTCCAAACCTCAACAGTGCTGGACTACGCACGATGACGTAAGTATCCATGGTTTGGTGTCGGAACAGTCACCGCAGTGATCGCTGCGACGGTAAAACGTCTTGGGCGAGAACTGTCAATATAGGAAGCCACGCACGGCGATAAAATGAGAAGAGAAGCTGGCGGGTATACTCCGATACGAACTTCGAATGTTCAGACGCCGTACGTAAAACTTCACTAATGTGCCTAGATACTCTACAAAACGTAGGAATCCTCTATCGTACGTCGTAACCATAGACTAAGTTCGGTGAAAATGATAAGTATAACAGAGAATAGTATTGATTTTTAGAAGTGGAAACATTCGAACTTCTTGTCGGATCATAGAGTAACCACCCTGCTTCGCGAGTCATCGGCGGGCGATTGATCGACTCCGGATTATCGTCCGGCAACGCGTGGCTCTGCCCAGAGCCTGATCCTCGGCCTACACGCCATCAACTGACTTGCAGCATTTGCGCGGCGGTGACGTCACTAGCACCTCGGAGCCTCGTAGTCCGGGCTAGGGTCGACTTGGCCACCAGGCCAGGACTGTACGCACTAACACGGACCAGAACACATTCAAATATCAAGTTATTTACATGCGCCACAGCCACTCCCGACAGTCCGTTCGCTCGGCTACGCATGTCTTCTCGCTAGCGGGCTAAAGGTTTAATGAAGGACACCAATGAACAAAACAAATGAATAACATTTTCAATTTTTAAAGTAGGTTATTATAAAACAATAAAATTATATTTATCTGAAAATAAAAACTACTATTCATTATCAGTTGTTTTACTTAATTTTGTAAAAGTCCTATCCTTGATAACACACACATTACTCACTACTTTTCTTAAAGGGCATATCAATGTAGTAGTATGTACATATTTTATCTAGGTAAAATTGGTAGCGATACTTTGTTAATGTATCTGTATCTATATCAGCTCATATATGCTCCCCTACAGGGCACCAGCCTCCTCTAGGAACGAGAGCGCGATTTAGAGGTAAAGCTTTAGTCCACCACGCTGCGTGGCTAAGTACGGTGATTATATGAAAGTATGATACAAAATACATGGTATATCTAGACTGCGTCCGAAAAAGAAGACGGGTGGTAGTTTTACTGACTACAGTCTACAGACACGATGCAACGAAGATTGATAGCAAGTAGATTTAAAGTGCACTCAAAGTGGTCTTATCGCATAAAGATGGAATTTGTAAGGTCAGATAGCAATTTGAAAATGACATGGCAGTCTGCTTGTACCTATATAGGATAATGCTTGAATGATTTGAAATGACAGCTAAGGGTTACAAATTAAAACGAAATTTATATTTCAAATTACTTTAATTTTTTATCATATCAATTGAAAGATACGGGTAACTTAAAAATATATTTCTTATGATTATGTGATATGGCTCCACTTTTAATATCTATTTTAACTTAAATATTAAACCATTAATACAAGTTATAATCGACAAACTTTACTACTGATAGCGCGCGAGTTGAATGCAGAGCTTAGGAATGCGGTAGTGCGGTGATCTAATTATTGGTGGCCATAGTGGGTATATCGATATTTTTAAAATTATTTTAAGTTTGTTACTTGTCACTAGGTAAACATAATTAAAGAAATAAACAAGATATTATATCACACATTTTTAATAAGTAATTGTTTTACACACCAAAATCAAATAAAACAAATTATTCATTCACAATTTTCGCTATTTCTCGTGCTTGGCGACGAAAAAATACTCGTTATTTTTAACAGAGTGTGATGGAAGATCAGTCATAGTGAATTATTGAAAAAACAAATAGTAACACGGGCTATAATATATTGAGTATCGTAACAAGCGTACGATAGCTCGGAAGTACTGCACCAAGCTGCAGGCCCGGGAGGGGACACGTGCGGACGGCGGAGGGAGATGCTCCCGCTCTTCACCTCAGGCCCCGACTGCATTCAACTCGCGCGCTATCAGTAGATGTAACTTCGCAATATGAACTTTATTATGTTACGATTATGTATATTACGTTATGGAGGTACACAAATACAATACAATCTAAAAATCCAATACAATACGACTTGACTGTATGATTTTATAATCGATTTCTGTTTATAAATGCCTTTGAAATGTATTGAGCATTATTTGGCAGTGATACTACAAAATCAGATTTTCCAAATAATTAAAATATATAATTATTACCTTAAACTAAGTTTCACATGTAATATAATAATAATATTTACATGATTTATTACAATTACGGTTTTGTTTTATTTAATAAAGGTAAAAAAAGAAATTTATCACTTAATTAATTGCATTAATGAATTTTACTTCACAAAATATTTTATATAAAAATAGTAAATACAAAGATCGGAAGACAAAGTCAGCCTTTATCGTCTTACTCTACGAGACATTATTATGACCTTTATTATGTTTTGTACATTGAATTTCATTAATGTTCTCTATGGTTCATTTTTTTTACTTCTAAATTCATTATGCTATAAGGCAATGCACGTTACTCCAAATATTTTTGGAAAGCAAATAATATGACAATTGACTATTAATAAACCTAATTTTAGTCGTGGCTTGAATATTTTATCTTATTTGAGCTTATTAGTCCCAGGAAAATATATTTGTAACAATATGTTAAGTTATTTACTATACTAAAATACACTATTGGTATGTTATATTTATGATTTGTAGTTGGAAATATAAAGTATTTGTGCAAATGTACCTCATTTATTTCCGAAATAAATCGTAGAACCGAAAATAAAACATATTATTAGGAAAAAACGATTTATCCTCGCTAGAGGTAGCATCTCGATACGACGAATGCACGAGATGTTATTGATTCCGGGGCAACATTTCGCCAGGTGCGCCACGTTGCCATAGATACAACTTCCTTTGTTGTCTGGACTCTACAACCTACATTCATCTGCTATCTATAGACGCTTATGCTCCCACATATTATGTTATTAAACTATAAGCTCTCGCTAATCGGATCATACTTTCACTTAGTCATATTTCCAACCCCATTTCATGCATACATTTATTATTAAATCAGGCTGCAATATAAACCTATATTCTATACGCAACCATCTTTAACCGTCTTTAGGTCATCAGAGCTTTCTAACTTCTACCTAAAGACCTACTTCAAAATCTTTTCCTATCCCCTGCACGTGATCTTCAAGGCGTGTTGGCGGTGACTTTGTGTCCCTTCATGCTTGTTCTGGCTTTGCCTTTGCTGTATCTGGTACAGTCGGCGACAAAAGACATGATGGCTATGAGAGCAAAGACGCCGTAGAACACCGCCAGGCAAATGAGGAAGGTTTCTTCGCTATTTTCCCAGAAGTTGTCCGAGCGGAGGTACTCGTAGTTGGCCAGGACTTGCGTCCCGTTCGGCGGTGGGCATGAAGACTGCACTATTATGTCTTGGTATGGTCTCTGGAACAAATAATTATATTTTGTTTATTAACAAGATCTTAATTATTAGGTCGGTGGCGGGTTTGAACCCGTCACGTGTGTCACGGAGACCGTCAATTACATAATTATGGTGGTCACTATAAGCGACAAGTGGCTATGATACGAGAGACAACAGGTTCGTATACCCACAAAGAAAAAGGTTTGCATGATCAACAAAAACTTTCAAATTAGATATTTTTAGATAGGAAATAGATAATCATTTCAGTTAACCATGATACAAGAATCTTATGTTATTGAAGGTGTCAGGCCTATAATATGCATTTTGTCAAACTATACAGTTCGGCGATTATTGTACGTATTTTTATTAGAGTCTATTTGATGAGCTTCCAGTGTTGCTTAATATCGACCGCTGCAACCCGGACGCACGTTGCATTTCACTCCCTCTCGTATGCTCTATCCCTGTTGAAGGGTTGTCTGCTTGTGATTGGTAAGCTATTAATATTCTCGAATTTATTGGCTATCCGTTCTTGTGCGTCAATGCAGCTATTGATTTTACCTGTAGCCAGGTCACGTGCAGTCCTTCTGGAACGTTCTTTAGTGATACCAATGTATGTTATGTACTTATTGGTTACTTTTGTCCAATTTTTAAATAAATAAGGACTCCAATCTTTTTAAAAATGGCTTATTTAATTCATGGTTTTACGATAGCGCACCTACCTAAATTCAACTATTTTAAGTATCAATAATGACGGGTATATAATAAACTCAGCAGCTACATTCTTTGATTTAGGAATCAAATTTAGAGTCTTTGCGTTGAACAAACTAATATTAAGCATACTATGTTCATTATAAAGATCTTGCAGTCTTAAATAACTGATAAGCACTTATCTACTTCCAAAATCCGTACACATTTATTTTTAAATAAAGACATATTTCCGCCATGTTATCTCCGCTATTCCTAAAAAAGGGCATCATTGACGCCAAATACGAACCTGTTTATTAGTGCATCTGATCTCTGTGCTGATGCTGGTCCGGAGCGCCACCTCGCTCAGCTCGTGTCGCAACAGCGGCGGCAGGGTCCATGCTGAAGGCGAGACGTATCGCAGCCAGTGAAGATACTGCGGCAGGTCTTCCAGCTGCAACGTCACTCCATTTACCAGGGTACTGGCGAGGAGGCAAAGCCCTGACAGAACGGCTGCCGTCCGCTCCATCGGAACCAGGAACACCAGCGCGCGACATAACATCTGGATGCTGATCAGGTAGACTACCATGTAACCTGCAAGTTTATGGTAATGGGATGTTGTACTTATAATAAAAATCCTAGAATTTAAAATATAGATTTGGATAGTTTTTTAGTTCAGGATATACAATGCCCAAATGTAAGTGTCACGCAAAATGATTGATGGAAGTTTTATTTAAATCGGAGGGTAACCCATAATCATAAATCACATTTTAAAAACGTTTTCTTTGCACACTTCGGTGGACATTTCCGTTTAGACGCAAATAAAACTCGGAATACAACCAAATAGATTTTAATATAAACGATAATAACTCACCTAAATAAATATAGAAACCATCAAACGAGCCCGGTGACTGCGCGTACAGTCCAGACATGGCGTAGCTCGGCACGAGGTAAGCTAACCACGTCAGCACCGCCGACCACAACTCTAGGAATTGCTGAAAACATTACCAACTTCAATCCACGGTATATTTCTTACTGGCTCATTTTTCATTTTTTCATGAGAGATCAAAAATAATGGAAGATGTATGAGACTTCATTCATAACTGCAGTTTTTGAGTTTCTAGGTTAACCACACAAGAACTCCATTATATTAATTGTGATATTAATGGTAGTCCTCAAATTGATAATAATCAAGGTATTTTAGGAAATTTATATCAATTACCAGCATAACACCCAAGTTAGCCGTGTGTACTTATCACAAATAATCACGAATCACAGCGGCGTATAAATTTTTACAATCTCTGATTCTATTGTCAACATTTAACGATGGAACTGACGCACCATAGTTGAAGAGTAATAACTATATTCTCTCTCATTTTGATATCTATAACATTGCTCACATCAAACAGTATGAAGACAGTCCGTGAGTAGAGTCCGACGGCGATGTCTCTCTCGACGTGGTGTCTCATTGAGCTGGCCTCCCGCGCGCCCACCCACACCAGTATAGGCCACACGGTTAGACACATCACTGAGTAGTGGAAACCGATCCTGTCATTCTGTGTCAGCTGTAACAATACACACCTCATTACTGTACTGTATCAGTCCATATATATTCCTCTGTAGGGCATGGGCCTCCTCATGAAGACGTTGATGAAAGTGGTTGAAGCGAAAGTAATATGCCAGAATCGAGCAAACTGGCGGTCTATAGTCTCTGCCTATGGGATATAGGCGTGACGTTTATGTATGTATGTAGTTTCCAAGTATGTCTTTATGATTAGGTAATACTACAAAGTGGTTAATTTGGATTGTATGTTACTTCATGTGACCACTCAAATGCGCCTACTTTTATATTTTATTTTATATTTACTGCAATTAATGGCGAGACGAGCATGCTGTTCGCCTGATGGAAAGCGATACGACAGCTCATAAACAGTAGCAAAACTAGACAAAACCTTGAATCACAAAGCAATGCTTGGCATTCCACAACAACAGTAACAGCATAGCCTCATGCAGATATCGCCACTTAGTTGCGACGGTATGAACGTTGCGAATGCTACAATTTTTTTTTGTATTAAGTATCTTGTAATAAGTATGCTCGGTATTACTCTGCGAGGCCAAATCAGTAATGAGTAGAACATACTGGACAAAACCCAAAGTATTACTACATGGAAGTGGTGATGAGAAGACACGCTGAGAACTAGTGGCTAATGAGGAAACAACTTCCTAGGTGGAGGCCATGCACTGGCAAACGAAGCATTGGACATACATCTACAATGTATACCGACGATCTAGCTATGGCTGAAAGAAGTGGCTGGATGCAGGCTGCTTCTGTCAAGTCTCAATGGAAATCCTAGGGGAGGCCGGCGTCAATGGACTTCCTGTAGCTGAAGGAGGAGGGAGAGTAGTTTTGTGAATAGTCGTTTGTAATAGAGTCTTCCAACTTTAACTTTGAAGTTGGAAGATATCGTAATATTTAATAACATGTAATTTTACCAGCGTTATAGTATAAAAGCTGAATTCCATATATATTATTAAGACAATTATCAGATACTATTGATGGTTCTTTCATCTTGTCAGACACATTAAAGCTGAGAACTCCCAAAGCAACCACGACCGAAACTTCATAATAGCTGATCGTGTGATGCCTATGATAGGGGCATACGCAGACAAATTTTCAGCTTTTATAAATTTACGAAGGTCTGGCGGCCACGGGCTCTAGGTCTATGAAGAGGGCAGCGCGTATTGTATGTACACTTTGAGCACTATACAAAAATAAACAGAATGACCTAGATATTTACTATCTACCAATAGCATCGTGTTGTCTACGATCAATACAGCTCTCACCAATCAGAAACGGAAAAGCATGGAAAATTCCAGAAATATCATGCCACATCCAACCAATAGCAGATTATATCTAGATTCCTGGAACTTTATACATCACGTGGGAGTTAGGAATATTCCAAGCGCACGTGGGATGCCGTTATGAACATCGTAATTTGATTTTGAAAGTAATTTCCTCCGCTACTCCCTACGCGTATTATTATGATGTACCTATCAAATTTTTTTATTGCATATCTAAACTGAATTACACAGGCTGATCCCGGAATGTGACATGCTTTTGAGTTTTGTGTTTCACTATGGCGGGTTTGAAATTCTTGTATCAAGATATAAAAGAAAGTAAGAAATGGTTTCGCCAATTAGCCATACCTGTATACCTTAGTGCATAATACAAAAGGATTTATACAAATACAACAACAATTGTTGTTGATGATACGGAAACCGTGTAATCAAATGCGAAAGTCAAATACCTAAGCAAAATAAATTCAGGCAAATCGTGTTGTATATAAGTACCTAAATATAACACCGGTATGGTTATTTTTAAGCGACTTCAAAAAAGGATTAGGTTCTCAATTCGACCTATGGTTTTTAAATCTGGAATACACTATTAGTATTCTAAGTTATAATATTATTATTAAAACGACAATATTTCAAAGTTACAATAGGACCTTCTAATTAAGCTTTTGAAGCTTTAATTTTGATTCAACTAGTTGCGTTTACGTAATTCCGTTGCGTGCACCCTTTATAACGCGTATAGAAGGTGATTTATTCTTACCTATTATGATTTCTAACTGTGTCATCAACATATGACCTATTCATTGAGACCATTTTAATTTTTTAATGAGCCCTAAACACTATAGTTTTGCTGGAAATTGATGAGGAGTTGGATATGTTGCCGATGATACTCCAGCATCAGTACCAAGAAGACTAAGTTATTGCAGTTTTATTGAATCCATAGATTTTTTTCTAATAAATTAGATTAATTGGATTTATTTAAATCTCTTTAACAATTAGACAAGAGCTTCTAATTGTTATATATTTTAGAACACATTCAAACGGCTGCTGAACAGATTTCTTAAAATGAATTAAATTAAATAATCATAAATATTAAATACATCCAACAGACACATGCTCAGTCCTGACCCCACACTAACATCGAGTCTTGTGTGGTGGGTATCAGAAACTACGACAGACTTTTCGGTCTCACAAAAACCCAGACCAGAAACAATTACATGTGGATCACACAACCTTATGTTTCGGTACAAAGATCGAAACGGTGGCCTCTGGTTTTATAGCTTGTCTTACCAACTGCGCAACGAAGGCTGTCGAATTATGTAAGTATAGAATATAAAACGAAATGGAAAATTATAATTTATATAATCTATAAAAAAATTCAACACTAGGTTGAATCAATCATTATTTCGTTTTACGGCGTCACAATTCGAAGAAATCTTTGATCAAAATCATTTCATTAGTTTAGGAGCTACGATGTTACTAATAGACATACACAATATGCGCAGATATTATTGACTTACGAGTACATATACGCAGAAAGGTACACGCGTCAAACTTATAACTACATAGGGGTGTTATTACGTCGAATTAAACCCCGTCGTAATAACATTAACTACGACGTTAAGCGTTGAACTATTGAACGGCTAAGTTAAGTTGTTTCTGCCATCAAATTTAAGAACATAATGGCATGTTTATATATAAAAATGAAAGGAATGATTGATAAATGTATCACTACTGTGATTAAAAAGTTTTAAAATGTCGTTCGCTTAGTTTACGTTTCATTTCAGTGTAGCATTTATGTATTTCGTAATAAAGTTCATAATCATAGGGTACATTTTACATATATACTGAAATTCACAGCCGCTACAGGCATTGTGTCTCAGAGCTGGTTTTATAGCTACCGGCACTATGGGTGGAATTACTAGGGCGCCCTTGGCGAGATTACTATATTTGCTACTCAAACCCACAGGGAAATTAAAAAAAATTAAGCCTGAGGCGCTATTTCATTTGGGGTGGGCCTTCTTCCAAAGGCACCCTGCTCTAGACTAACGCTGCTATTAGTACAGGAAATGAATAGCGAGTGGTATTTCATCATACACACTGCACTTTGCTTTGCCAGCATGCTGAGCAGTTATATAACACTCAGCTGTACAATGAGAGCACGCTAATATGTGCGACCAAAAAATATCCGTGGTTTTACCCACGGTGTGTTAAGGGTTCGGGTATGAGAAATAAAAAGATCGTTATTATTATTATTGTTTGAAGACCATCATCATTTATTTGAGACCTTTCAAGCAGAGCTACAAGGGCGTTATCCTAAACATTGATGAATACTAATGACTTATCCATAATGTACTATACAATAGTTCTTAAATCTAAATATTTGACGAGGCATGAAACACAAAGCAAGCTATAATTATATTCTTGGTGTTAGTTTTCTATGTGTATATGTTATTTGTTCGTTTAGCGCAGTGACGGCGGCGGGGAGTCGCGAGCCGGGTACGGAGCCCCCAGGTCGCAACTGTCCGGCCGCGTGTTGCTAGATGAGGGTGGTGTTGTCTCGTCCGTGTGGCCGGCGCGATGCTCGATGCATGATGTCGACTGGGCAGACACGGCGCGGCGAGATCGTACTGCGAGCCGGGTACGGAGCTCCCGGTCGCAGCTGAGTCGACGCGCGTGTTGCTTTTGTCTCAATCTTGCAGCCGGCAGCGCAGTCCTGGTCTGATGGCGTAGACACGTGGCGCGACGCCGCGAGGCTGGCCCGGACTGCGAGGCCAGGACTCGGTGCCGAGGTGCAGGTGGCGCCGGAGAGCCGCGCCAGTGTTGCCAAATCAGCTGGTGTTGAGTCGCTCGTAAGTGCACTCACGCCCGAAGATCAGGCGGAGTCGCATGATTTGGAGTGAATTTTCATCTTGTGTTGTAGCTTGCGAATGTTTAGAACCCCGCCAAGACATTTTTCTATCGAATTAACCACCGTGATGGTGGATATTTCGACAGCAAAACGTCTTGGCTGTGTGGTTACCGCCGGCTGCTGGTGCGCCTCGTCGTCGCAGTTAGCTCGGCACAAAGTCTCAGCGCTCACCGCCCAGCCTTATATAGGGCTCCTAGAAGCACTAATCGATAAACTGCGCAGAAAGCTCTCGATACGTAGGCGTCCACCAATGGCTTGCTTTTGCGACTTAACTTTCGACCAATCAGGAACGCAGGAGTCAGAACATTCTAGATTTGTTTTTATATTTTGCTCCAATAGCAGGCTGACACCTGGATCGTTGATAGAACGGGAGAGGCAATACGAGTTAAAATGAGATGCAGCATGTACTCAGGTGCAAGCCCTAAGCTTTTCATAATCTCTTTGTTGTGTAAAAACTAATTTAGATCTGAACTTGAAGTAATGTAATATCAGTAAAGTCATACTCATATCGCTCATCCAATAGAACAATGACGTAATTACTTTTTAGCTGTTTTTCGGAAGAGTGTTTTCAAAGTTTATTAAAAATATAATTTATTTTCAACCATTCTGATGAAATCTTTTATTAGTTTATGTGTGTACTTTACTATGAACCATAATTCATAATAAATTCGTGTAAAGACTTCAGAATTAAAAAAAAAAATATCATATAAAACAATCAAACATTTTCATCATTGTAATTACGTCGTTGTTCTATTGGATGAGCGATATCACTTATTACTTAATAATTTCATAGTATGTGATCATTTATAAAACTAGAATAATTTATATTTGGAGAAAATGTAGTTAGAATTAATTGTACGTAACGTTTTTATTCACTACGTAATAAATAATGAATATGAAATAAACAAATAATTAACACTATAAGAAACTATCAAATGTGCAGGAAAAACGGAAAACACTCCTTTCCCATAAAATGTAAAACGCCTGTATTTCCTATAACACAGCGTCTATAGTGCAGTTGGGTAACTACCGGTTGTGAAACGATAGGTCGGGGGTTTGGTACCCGCACTGATACAAATTTTTGAATGATCCACAAGCGTTTGTTTCGGGTTCGGGTAAGACCGCAATATTATTGTAGTTTTTGATACCCACGATACAATATTTGTATCTAAATGTGGTGTCAGGACTATATTTTTGACTGTTGTGTGTATTTATTTTCAATGACGCGGAACTCTATAACTTATACTTAAATAATTATTTTAATAGGTTGATAACAAATACAGTAGTAACTAAAACAGCCCGTATACGTCTCATTGCAAGGTCTCCTTTACTATCGAAAGAATGATTGAGAGTGGTAAGGCCATATAATCCACCACACTGGTTTAGTGCGAGTTGGCGGACAGTAGTAATTGTTCTGTGGTTAAAGCATTTTTTTAAAAGAGTTTAAAATGACTAGAATTATTTTGTGCTTCTTATCTGTTTCTTCACTAATTTAAAAGAAAAAAATTTCGTTCTTTAGGCTTGTAGCTTAGAGTAAGTTTATAATATAGAGGGAGCGCTCTCATACATTTGCGTCTTCAAAAACGTAGATATTTTCTTGATCGTAATTATTTAACAACAAATTGTTATAAAATCCTTTTATAACCAAAAGTATATTTCGATATTATCCTTTTAAAACGACTTTAAGTGGTATTCAACAGTTCTAAACAAGTTATTTTTATTTATCTTTTTAAATAATTCGTGCATGTTGGACAACCTGTCAAATAAAAGCCAATAGGAGAGCAGCAAAAGGTGGCCCGGCACCACTATTTAATCTACGTTACTGAAGTACCAGCGCTCCCTCTATATTATAAAATTATAAATACTTTAAGGCTTGTAGGAAAGAATTATAGAGAAAATCAATAATCATAATTGTATAATTGTAACAAATCTTATATCACGTTGTTTTACAATGTTTTACCCACACTCTTTATTTTGTGATGTAGTCAAGTGTAGCTACTGTCTGGCTTTATCTGTATTTATAATAAGTAATGTTGTGGAACCCCTCATAAACAAATACCGAAAAGCAAAAAAAAATATTCCAACCTAAACCAAAATCAAAGTTTCGAATGATATCGATTGAGGTGAAATTTTAATGAACCACATCTCTCATTTATGCACAGTAACTTTTAAATGCGTTAATTCTTTAATAGTTCTTTAAAATTTCCGTAATACCATCCGTAGCTTAAACCATCTGAAATTATAATATTGAATAATCTGCTATAATTTCACATTCGTTTTCAAACATAATGGAAATTATTATTCGCATATCCGTATAGAAATCCAAATAGGTACTAAAAATATTAATTTCACTTCTGCTTACTGTTTGACGCAGTAGCTAATATGTGGTTTTTCTTATTACAGGCAAATATTTTTATGGTCTACAGATATATATTTTTAATAATTTATATTATAACGCAGTTGTTGTGTTATGTATTGTATTTTATTCAAAATTTAATAACTTATCTAGTTCATGCAACGTAGCAGAAAATAATAGTTTAGGAAATTATGGCTAAACCTTGAGCCAAAATGAGGCTTAATATAAATATGGAATAAACATAGATCATAATCGCGATTAAATAACTACTGGACATATTCAGACTTAACATCATATGTCTCAGGATGGCGAACGCAGTGGAATGTCATGTATTGCTTTGTAATTCACGGTGTTGTTTGGTTTTGCCACTGTCCATGAGCGGTCGTATCGCTTACCATCAGGTGAATGGAAAACTAGTCTCGCCATTCGTAGCTATAAAAAAGGATTACAAGAGTTATTTGGGCTTCGAGTTGCTCTTTGTAAAACGATACTCGTACAATAAATGACAGGCAGCATTCATGGCGTAATTGGATAGACGCCGGCTGTGAAACGAGGGGCCGCAGGCTCGGTCCCCGCACCGAGAAAAATGTTTGTGGGTACCACAAGTGCTTATTTCGGGTCTGGGTGGTCGTGAGATCGAAAATTCTATCGTAGTTTCCTGATATCTACGACACAACGTACGATCTTAGTGTGGGATTGATTTTTATTTTATTTTATTTTACAAATTTGTTAAAACATACACAGCTCATTTCATTAAATAATGCAAACATAAACTCAGATTTTCCAAAGATTTTCCAAGGATCAGGACTATGTATGTGACTGTTGGGTGATTTTATTTATTTGTTTTTATTAAATATGGTACAAACCTTGGGGTCGGTGGAAGGCAGGTCCCAGAATATGGTGCCGGTGATGATGGACATGATGGCGGCTATCAGCACTCGCGTGATCACGTTCGATAACGTCGTCATCTGCGTGTACACCAGGCTCTTCCTGACAACAACATGCATATTGTTAATATGAGCTTTTTATTTTTATTTATTTGTTTATTTTAGAGAATGCCCATTTTACTATAAAACTTAATATCGTTGCGATGACTTTTGTCCCTCGATGAAACCTACTTTTTTGTGTAGGGAAAAATATATATTTTCAATAAATACATATAAACATAATGGTGAAATAAAAATATTTTTTTGCCTTCGACTCTGTGATAAAGATGTAAAATGTGATAATAATTACTTTATTTTATAAAAATCTGTCGTCCGGAACAAAACAGGAAAACTTTTAAGGATTAACCAAAAAAATGCTATAATACATTTTAATCTACTATATTTTTACCGATACTAAGAATGGGCATTCTCCTTAATGCATAGGTCTCACGAGACCGTATTTCATTTTGACCGTGGAATGTCTACCGATTATAAGTCTCCCTTTAACTTATGTATTTAATAACGAATTAACAATAATTACAGAGTGTATAAAAATAATTTTAAAAAATTAAGCCCACATCAAAATTATAAATAACTAATAAACTTAGTAATTAAGCTTAGTTTATGGTGTGATGGGTTGTTGGTAAAGGACGAATGTGGCTGTAAAAACTTTTCATCAACAATCATGGAAGCATTGATTGTAAGAAGTTTCAATATAAAGAAACTTCAATGTACAAGAATTTCTTTTGGAATGTGAAATATCTACCAATGCAAATATAATTTTTCAATTCAAACTCATGGTTTTTGACAGTAGCGCTGTGAAACAAACAAACAGACTCTTCAGCTTTAAGGTATGCAATTTTTTATTTTTAATGACAAATGGTGGTGGTAGGGCTCATATTATATGAGAAGCTGCCTGGGTTAGTACCACCACAATATCACTTCTTTTAGACATGGAAATAAAATACTAAGTGGTATTATTGATACTGACTCGAGCAGCGCGAAGGCCTGCAGCGGCGCGTGGGGCTTGTGCGTGGGCGCGGGCAGCGGCACGGGCGGCGGCGGCTCCAGCGCGCCGCGCGCCGACACGAACACCCCCGCCAGCGCCTCCACGCGCCCGGACGACTCCAGCAGCGCCGCCGCCGACAGATCGTCCAGGGTTACCAGGTCCACTGCACATGAATAAATAAATAAATAAATAAATATCACCCAACAGTGACACACATAGTCCTGACCCCACACTAAGATCGAGTCTTGTGTCGCGGGTATCAGGAACTACGAGAGACTTTTCGGTCTCACAAACACCTAGACCCGAAAGGAATATTTGTGGGCCGCACAAACATTTCTCTCTTTGCAGGCATCAAACCCGCGGCTTCTCGTTTCACAGGCGGCATCTAACCGCCTGCCACGGAGGCTGTCTACTGAATACTAACTGTTATACTGCCGGCGCTTTAAACGAGTACCATTTATACAGATCCTTCAGATCTACTGCGGAAAGTAGAACTACCGGTGATTAATATCAGTGTCATTTATACAGATCCCTTAGGTCTACTGCAAAAAGTAGAACTACCGGCGATTTATATTACTGTAATTTATACAGGTCCTCCAGGGCTCCCAGGTCCACTGCGAAAAGACCAACGGTTATGGGAGTATTGACTCTACATTAGTAAGATAAAAATGGTGGAAGGAGACTGTCCCGTCCTCACACCACTGTAACTCCTTTGTCGCAGTGGCACGCAATGTATGATACCGAGCATTGAAGCTCGGCGAGTCTCCGGAAATGTCTAACTTGTCTTTAACCCGCAATGAAATTAATCAAAAAGTTAAATTAATGGGAGGAGTTGGAAAGATGGTGGAAGGGTGGGAGCTTTTCTAAATGTTATGTTTAATGTTTATTTTTATAGTGAATGCTATGCTATGCTGGGCTCGTCTAAACTGCATAAGTGCCGTCTAAACTCGAGACAGGATTTATTACCGGGTACTGTACGATGGGTGGTACCAGTTTTTGAGATTCCGGCAAATTTAATATTATCACACAAAACAGCAGTAACACAACCAATAATGAATTATTATTGTTCTGTATAATGCCACCTTTTCTACTACATATTTTCACAAAAGCTATAACGATTTCAGCAAAGCTATATCCCTTAGAAAAACACATATGACAAACAGATGGTCTTTGGAAATACTAAAAGTCCAACTTAAATACCATAATAAAGACAAATTAATATGCTAAATATAACTTACAATAGTAATCCGAGGGGTTCTTGAACGCTGGACAAGGATAGTCTATCGATGAGAAATATGGCAACATGTCTCTCCTGTACCCGCTGAACATGGTGCGCCCCGCGGATATCAACACAACCTACAAACAATACAAATTATTTCATGCAAATTGAGATCTAATGGCAATATTTAAATAATTCGTTTTTAGTATGAAGTAGTGCCCTCGACATGGATCTCATGAACTGCTACACATAAAATAACTAATTATTTTTAATACAAGGTGTTATTATTATGTTGCGATCAAAATCGCTGTAAATAGATTCATAACCAAGTTTTTACATTTTTAAAATGTCGTCAATAATAATAGTAGGTACGTACTACAAATTATCGACGTCTTTGCTAAAAGTATTATTAATTTGAATCAAATCAAATAACATGTGTTTTATCGTCTTTTAATTTGTGAAATTTTGTCTAGCTTAGCTATTTTAGTTTTTCTAATAAAATTAAAGCAATAACAATATGTTATTGTTAAAGAATTTCTATTATATTTGAATCATAAATGACATACCTTAGTGAGCATAGCAAAGATCTCATATGTAGGTGGGTGTAGCGACATAATGACGACGCGTCCCGAACTAGCCCAGTTTCTGAGATACTCCACCAAAAAGAAGGTGTCGAAGATATCCATCTCCTTGGTGGGCTGGTCCAGGATGAGCACTGCCATGTCTAGTAACAGCTGGCATGCGACGTTCAACCGACGGATCTCTGAGCGCGTGAGTCTACCTACGTTTGTGTCTCGCACTTGTTCAAGACCTAGCTCTTCTATTAGTAGGTTTATCTGAAAGAAGTAAGTTATAATGTTGAAACTGGTTTTTGTCATGCAGGAACGATGTCACGTATTTTTACGTTCGAAGAATGAAGTCGGCTTAGTTTTATCTGTGCGAATATACGCTACTACTGCTATGAATCTAGAGGATAATTAAATATAATATCCAGACTCAGTTATGGATGAACTTATGTAAATAGTTTAATATCGTAAACTCCTCTAGACTGATAGTGCTAATAACCTTTAATGTTGTTGTTAATCAATATTTATTAAAGACCTGTTGAAGAAGCTTCAACAAATAATTCTGATGGTGATAATTATTCAGGGTTATATGTGATGGTGTTCTCACCCGATCCCTATCATCCATCTTGACCTGTCCGTGGTTAGTCCTGGGCCTCCGCAGCGCGGCGTGGAAGCGCAGCGTGTGCTCCACCGTCATGGCGGGGCACAGCGACGTATCGTTCCTCACATACGCCGCTACTTTACGAAGAGTTGACGACGCCACCGGCTGTCCGTTCAGGACTATGTCTCCTGATAGTTTCTGCAACAACGTTGATGAACTTTTTTTTACAAAGTTCGGCTTATTTGGTAGGAAAAGACGGAGGTGAAAGGGTGGCTTTAAAACTTGGGCTTCTAGTGATACCATATAAAGCTTATACCCGATGGAACTTTTCAGACCTCGAGCGGATACCACATACTGGCAAGCACACTATCAGGCATTTACCTAGAAGGCGTATGATCTAACAAAGATTGCTGTTTATCGCTGGATGCGGTTTAATAGTAAAATATGTTGAATAAATACTTACTTTCCTAACACCAGCTAAAACATCAAGAAGCCCCGTTGCTTCTTGTTGCGAGGTGGCCAACACAGCCAGTATCTCTCCAGACTTCACTTCGAAACTGAGTCCCGATACCAACAGAGTTGACTTGTTCTCAGGTGACGTTATTTCTAAACTGTTTACCTGCAGGATGGAATCATACATTTAGCACATCTTTAATCATCTGATATAAAACATTTCTGAAATACTAATTATAATAATTGAGAAAGGGCTCTCAACCCTTTTTATTTTTCGATTTGATTATAATTATTGCAAACTTATTTCACTTATTTATTTATTTATATATTCTTTATTGTACACCAAGAGAAGACACAGATATTAAAACTAAATAATAAGTACAATTAGCGGCCTTATTGCACAAGGCAATGTCTTCCAGGCAACCTTTGGATGGATAAGAAAAAAGGGCACTTACAGAACGACTTATAGTCCTTAAAGAATACTACTCGTGATATGTCGTTGGTCATTAATGTGGTTCAAGCACCAACAAGGGTATTTTCTTTCGCAACACTCACATAATAATTAGGATAAATGTAGGCGGAGTGCGCGTAGCCGTCGAGGTGGTCTCCGGGCCTGAGCGTGGAGTGCTTCCTCGACTGCGCGACGGACATGTGGCTGCCAGCCTTCGACATGCGCCCGCCCAGGTGCGAAGACGGCATCAGGTAGCTGCCGAACCAAAACAACAACTACTTTGAAACCGATGATTACAAATTAAATTTATACAAAATTAATACAAAACGTGGGGTGCTTACAACAATTATTTATCCTCAAGCACCCTAGCTTTTTAACATTAAAATGAATGTATTTCACTCCATTTTCTAATCTTAAACTCATTATCAATTATTTTTAATTTTTTGTTGGGTCTTTTATCAAAGAGTATTTTTAGTACTTTAAACTAATATTTATTTGATCTACCACCAGGATCGGAAAGCGGTTTTCACTAGAGAAGAACGGGCAATAAACTCTAGTGTTGCCCTTTTCAAAACCAGTTTGCAAAGTAAAAGTGATTATTACACAATTTAAAAGTTGGTTTAAATTAGAGCAATTCGTTAATAATTTGTTGTTTTACATTAAATAAACGACGATTGGAAAATTTTCATTTTGCTTTCTTCAAAAATATGGATAGAAGACACGACTGATATTCAGACGGAAAAGATTTAAAGTATCGTGACATGACACCGAAGCAGCTATTGGACATCGGCTATACAGTAGTTCTCCCAAATCAAACCGACCCTTTTAGTTAAAATTGGTTACACCACTTGATTCATTCTTTCATCAAATTATTAATGCTCTGCACATATTTTATGAAAACTCCTGGTATAATATTATGAAAAATATATAATTTATTACCAAGCTATTACATTCAAATCATGAGCATGATAATTCACCATTATTTAGTATTCCTCAAGTTCGTATAAAATTCAACCCGTATCCATTGCATCTAATAGCGATAGTGCATACTTATTACGGGCTATTCAATGACACAGAGCATTACCTGAATATACACTGGTAATATTAATTTTCTCTCCTTGACCTATAGTAAAATTGACACAAACAACTTGGAAATGACGTAATGCAACTGCGTGCTTCAAACACGACTTACCAATGAATTGTATACACTTCAGATATATTAGGAATTCACGAATATCACCAATAAAGCATTTTAAATTGAATTTAAAATATAGCACCATTGCTCATTGTAAAAAAAAGCGAAATGCGCGGCCTTCCGTTTTGCACGACAAATTCGAACAATGTAACTGTGGTGCGTAAAGTTTTACATACAAACATACTTTATTGCGATTAGTGGGCTGGTAATTATACCTTTGTTTTGTTACCTTGGGAATCTGTGACGAGCGAAAAAGATTAATTAACTACATGCACTTCCGAACTGAATACATTACCATCGCCGAACCCGGAAGTAATAAAACAAGTGGGTGTAGTACATAGTTCTGTTAGTTTTACTCTAACTCTTATATAAAAATAAAAGATCCTTAATAAATGAAATTACGATGACTGAAAATGTTAATAGAACCATCGTAGGAAACGTACGATAGCTTTATTGCAAGCAGTTCACCAGGGTCATAAAACGTTAGTCTGGTAAACCTAGTATAGGATCGGGGATCCATCATACGAGATTGAATCTATCATGTCTCTGAAACGTTACTTGGAAGGATGACAAACGTCGCAGATTCTTCTCGAAAAATTGGAATTTGATTGCTCAACCAAATGTTTATGGATTATTATTATTATTTTGTTTAACACTAATTATATTTTTTTCTTTCTCTAACTTATAACTAATAAATAATGTGATTATAATAAAATTACACAGTAAATAAACTGTCTCTTACCTATGATGGTCACCATCAGGTACGAAGTCAGCGACGCTGTTTCTTCTGTTGGAGTACTGTGAGCGGTGGGGCCTGGCGTCGATGCCCAGCAGGTTGGCTTCACTCACCGACTTGTGCCTCGAGTTGACCCACTGTGGCTCTCCTCGTATCCCGGCTTGTTGCATAGCTACTAGAGGCACTCCGGTACCGGGCTAACAGAGATACAAGACAATATTACAACTTATGGATATAACGTCCGCTTGACTTAAAAATATGTGGTAGTAAATGTTACTCATCACAAAATTGACACAGGCAAATCATGTGTTTTAGAAAAACTGGAAACCTCGAACAAACAAATTTCTGATAATGCTTCCAACGAAAGACGACAAATTTATACTGTGATATCTTGTTTTCAAGCAAATTTTGTAAGCAATCAAAACATATCATAACTTTAAGCTAAGTTGTTTTTAATCTAATTTAGTTATTTTAAGCTAATTTAATGTAGTGCACATTAAATTCTAAGAAACAAATTCACAGTTAAGTCTCACAAGAGTGGTAATTTCAACATTGTTGAAATGACTATGACAAATGACCAAAATATGTAAGCATTACGTTTTCTAGCAGCATTTCCGTTAGTTGTTGAGTCACCGCACAAAACTGGTGTTTGAGACAGGGTAAGGCACTTAGCTATTTGTTTATTAAATTCAGGCTTAGTAAATTATTTTTTTAAACTGTATTCAATATGCCTACAGAAAAGCATTGTTGAGATTGAAAATTCGGGCATATTTTGTTTTCATCTTTGTAAGTATATTATAATAATCCATATAATAGCCTTGTCGAGATTAATATCGTGGTTTAATAAATTGTTATTATGTACATGTTGTGTTAGTCTACACTCACTTGATATGACGGGTGTAGGTTCTGCATCCTGAAGTCGGGATCGGAGCGATACTTTCTGCTATACTTGTTGTAGTTGGTGGTGGTTTCGTTGTCGGAACTATCATAGCCTGATGATGTTTCACGAACGCCTCGACTATGCCTTTGTATCCTTCAGAAAATAAACTCACAATTATCTCAAATTCTAATGTATTAAATCTTTTGCTAATTATAAACATCACAAGGAGCTTTAAAAACGTATCTATGATTTCTATCCTTGTTCTCTATTACCGTCCACTGAGTCCTCATCCCCTTAGTATCGTTTTTGTTCCGATATATTTAAAAGGCATAGTTCAATTTTAAACTTATATTTAAAAAATGGTAATGTTATACCTTGGTGCAGGTTTCATTCCGCTTCCGATGGAAGTCTTAGGTTTAGGTGTGCCCGATCTCTGCGAGCCGTTGTGGTTCGGTGGAAACACTCGAGGTAGACCAAACTTGAGGTAAGTGTACATGTTGGAACCAAGAGCTGACCTGGAATCAACAACATATAACACTTATAAACAAAGAGATAGATGTTTATTAATAGTTTTCTCATGTTTTAAATTTAAAGGCCAGGAAAGTCTGTCTCAAATACGAGATAATTTAACATTGATTTTAACAATATATTTTGTTCATTGATTTAGTTTTAAAAAACAGCATTAATGCACTAAGTAACAAGTGAAAATAAATTGAGTTTAAAATATTACTTAGGTCCATATCGAGGATGCGACAGTATGGACTGCACGGTGGTATCTCGCAGCTGGAAGTTGCCGTAGGGTAGTGGGCTCTTGTCCGTGCTGCCCAGAGCGCTGTCCGTGAAGTCCGAATTCAGATTTTGCCTTTAAAAAATATAAAATAGCATGTTTAATTTCGACGACCTCCGTGGCGCAGTTGGTTAGACTCCGCCTATGAAAAGAGAAGCTGCGGGGTCTGAAATCCCAGCCTGTAAATCGGGGAATGTTTGTGCGGCCCACAAATATTTCTTTCATGTCTGTGTGTTTCTGAGATCGAAAAGTCTCTCGTAGTTCCTGATACCCAAGACACAAGACTCGATCTTAGTGTGGGGTCAGGACTGGATGCATGTGAGTTTTGAGTGTTATTTATTTATTCCATTAGAGTTAACTACATAATATAATTGTTTGAAAAATGTTAAGGTTATGCTTATTCAATGCCTTTCTTCCTTTATTTCCTTAATAGTGTGATTGTTTATAGAGCAATTAAGTTGGTAATATTTCTGATTGACCTTTATTTTAAGAATTTTATTTCAGCATTCCATTTTTAACGTTTCCTTATAAGGTTGGAAATTAAAAACTAACTGTACGTACGTAGACATACTGTAAAGCGCTTTATGTGTGTAATGACCTCTACAAGAATGTGATATCGATCGTAATCTTTGACTCGGTCACAGTAGTTTCTCTACCAGTTAATTCTTGGAACTTGTCTGTTACAACTGTCTGATGATTTAAAGATTTGGTACTATACCTGTATATGGACCAGGCGTGCAGATCCTCGGAATGCATCCCTCTAGGGTCTTGCATTAGTGGATTAGAGGGAACCGAGTACCGCCGCTCCCCGCCCAGCCCGAGAGCCGATTGTGACATGGTCTGCTTTCACGCCCTCGTCGCCACAACCTGACGTATTGGAATAAGCACCTAAGCATCTTTGTTACTCTACGCCCTTCGATCAAATATACACTAGATTCTGAGTAACAGCCTAAAAACAGCAAGAGAAATCAGAGCACAAATCAGCGTGTGGTCTGATTTGATTTTAGTATGGTCCAAAAACATAATAAATCTTAATTTAAAGAAATAGGGTTTATTGTTACCTGAAGTGAATTATAATTTAAAACTTTTTGCTACATCTCGTAGTTCGAAATTCAAATTTTAAGCAACCTCGGCCACTTTTGGCGTGTGACTTTGCTCCGGACACTGTATCTAGTATATTTGATCCAAAACTACGCTCGTTAAAACTAGTTTTATAGTAAATCGGTTTGTCATCATAAACGTATAAAGTTACAACTTTTAATATTAGTGAAAGTTGAAAATCGCTTGCTCCGTTATTTCCGCTTACCAGTGTCATCCTATTTGATGTATTGTTTTCTTGTGTCTGCACATTATCACTCAATGCTGTTGCATTTTATCTGCAACAAAATAAAAACTAAACTTCACATGGTTGTCTATCAAATATTTGCTCAAGTATTGTATAAACAATCCTCAAATACTTCAATATTATACTGATCAAAGTGTTTATATTATATATAAAATATAAAAACAGATATACTGGGTACCTATATGAAGATTGCGACCGAAAACGAAGCCGAGTGGTAGTTTTAATGATTACAAAAACAATGTACATAGCTAAAAAATCGCAAATTAGCGCGACCATTTTTTATGATTTTTTAAATATCATGGCTTTTTGCTAAAATAATAATTGGAAAAAATACAAAAACAAAACGCTTTTATTTTGGCATAATTTTTAGTTGCATTCTATCTGAAGTCACTAAAACTATCAACCGGGTTCGTTTTAGGTAGCATAGTTATAGATACCCTGAATATAATTACTTTTAAATAGAGAAAATTGAAAATAATCACTTTGCAATTTTAATTTCAATCATATAATCTATTTACAAATTCTAATGATTCATAAGCTTTCCAATCACAATTCGTAAATTCTAAACACGAAGCGATAGATCAGCGATAGCTATTGGTCGACATTGGCCATATCCTGGCGGACTGCACGTCGAATTAAAAAGGTCGTATGGTTGCGTCAACAGTACCGGACGCCACTGCGATGGGCCAGGCACGCCCAATCTCACCATCTCATTGTTACTGTTACGCAAATGTCAAAACTGCACGCCACCGCGCTCGTTCGGCTGAGTTATGAGCTGATACCATCGCTTCAAGCTTTGTATGACCAAGGGGTTACTCTATAAAACGATACGAACTTCGAATTTTCGGACGCCGTACGTAAAACTTCACTAATGTGCTTAGATACTCCACAAAATGTTGAAATCCTCAATCGTACGTCGTAATCATAGACTAAGTTCGGAGAAAATGATGAGTATAATAGAGTATAGTATTGATTGTTGGAAGTGGAAAACTTATATCTTACTCCAGACGTCGAACATCCGAATATTCGAAGTTCGTATCGTTTTTATAGAGTAACTCCCCAGGTGCGCGACGTGACATGCTCATGTCATAACTAACAAGTTTCTTACTTTCGCACGTTGCAAGAAATTTCGTTTCAAGTTTGATGAAACTTTTGTTGTGTTTCTGTTGAAACTTGCTTTCGAAGATATTTAAGTGCCTGACAAGTAACGAAGCTGTAATTGCTCACATCCTAAGTTACTAAGTACCAAACATTATACGAAATAATTGAGTCAGTCAAAGTTCAACCTTCTGGTCGCAGCACCTTGAACTAGACCCTGCTGAACAAAAACGTTCCTATAACCCGTGAGATCTTACTACGTATTGTTCTCCGCATCGAGGAAATGACATTTCTTTTTATAATTCACTAATGAAGATATGTGTGCGACGGGCAGAATATGACAGTTCTAATTGTGTTAATTTCCCTTTGCGTTAATTATACTTTTTTTAAGGTATGTCTAACATCGCTTAAATTAAATTAAATAAACGAAGATTAAATATATTTAGTGAATTTATTAAACAGCATCAATTTATTAAGCAGTCTCAGTATCAAGCCAAAATCAATATTATAAAATTATCACATAACAATTATTGGTCTATAAATTACATTGGAGTCTTTAAAATTAATTCATAACATATACAGTAAATTTATTTTAATAAGATCGGAATACGTTAATATAACATTGGAAATATCAATTCATAAGTAGCGCAGCATTTTTAAAATACTATGCAGTATGTCTAGTCTGTGTGATTATTTTTATATATTTTGATCCTCAAATGTCACTTTTCAATAGAAAGATTACAGAGAAGGATTTGTTATGACCCTAAGGCACTACGCACCCAGCGAATCTGCTCGCCGATAGAACCAGGCGTCCTCTAAGAAAATAATCATGTCGGCAACAAGTGTCTACATATGTTGCCCGCCGACATAAGCCATGTCGACGACATAAGCGCTTTGCTTGGCTGCCCGGCGACACTCAAAAACGTCATAAAAATGTTCCTCATGTCATGTCAAGCTGCAGAGTCGCTTAGAAAGTTTTTCGACTTGCAATGAATGATGTCGCCAACTAGCCCGCCAACGGGGTTGCCGTCATAGCTTTGATGTGTAGTGCGCTTAAGATGTAGAGATCTATTCGTCACGACACTATCTTGTAAGTTGTAAACATTACAAGCACTTAATAACGGCTATTAGAGTGTGACATGTGAGCACTTATTAAGCCTCCAGAAACAACACAGATGTGCTGCATATTTTGTGCAAGAGCAACATATTTTGGACTTTCTTTATCTTATGCCTTCACTAAGTGCGATTGTCCGAATATTTTTAGTAAGCAACCTTGTACGTTCCACTAATTGGGTCTATTTAAGTTCAACTAATTGGGTGTCATCTTTCTGATGGTCCCCTAAAAGACTTTATAGGGACACCATTGTACTCAATATTATGAAGCTACTAAAGTCATTGAGAAGCATTCTACTCCCCATTCAGTTTTGTATTAAGCAACCTTTTAATTCGACAGTTGAAAGGCGACTATGACATGCATAACCACAAGATGTTGCTCACAGTGTAAGTTACCAATAGGCCACATACCAGTAAGCTGTCTCGATTGTGTACATACTACACAGCATTTCGGAAGTGGTTCGCCAACCCTCACCTCGATAGCGTGAGGCAGACTAGCGCTACCGGTTCCTCGGCATCGCGTGTACAAATTAACATAATTGCGCGTGAACATTGTTTTTATTGAGACGTTCAGAATAATACGGTGAGTGTTTGTTTTTTTATTATATTTATTTTTGATCTTAAATTGTAGAGGCAGTGAGATGACATGTGATTTGTTGTTTAGTTAGTGGAGAAGCACAAACGGTTTGTGTGCATTGTTATTGTTTTGTAAGTCATTTAAAAAATATATCCGAAAATTTTGGTCAAGGATATGGATAAGCTATTGGGATCTGTTTAGTCTAAGGTCTACAAAATTTTTTATTAAATAATTAATTTCTTCAAAGAAATTGATTTCTTAAGTGAACTGCACTCCTTCAAGTACTTTAAATTGAAATTATAATTAAATAAGACAAGTTCATAAAGAAGATCCTGCATGCTAACACGATGAGTAAAGATAATTGCGAAACATTTTAATTGCAAACATAAAATATCGTAATATCTCAGACATTATGAATGCATCCCTTCTAAGGAAAGATAACATAAATTTAGCCTTACGTTCACTATCTAATTATACGCTATTACAAAACTGTTGAAATATTGCATCGATTGCATTATTAAATTCGTGGGCGTCATGGTTCTTTGTATGCTAATTATAAATTGATATTACCCACGCATGCCCGCGGTCCGACGAGGAAGCTCTGAAGAATGTATGAGCGGCCGCAATCATTCGTTATGTGTGACATGACACTAATGTCTTTTGAATAATATGTTCACAGACAATCATCATTGTTCTATGCGGGCAATGGCACACTCTCTTTTAGTGGGAAATATTGATAGGCATTTGAAGAATCAATTGTACCTACCATAATACTCGTATGAACATAATAATGTGCGTTTCTTAAAATATGTTGTCTTGTAAATAATACAACGCCGAATATACTACGATCATTCATATAATTAGAGTTTAAGCCTCTTTACTCTTTGCTTGATTATATACTGTGATTTTTTAATATAATATACAATTATTTACATCCCATAGTAATTGCTTGCATTCCAAATGGCTTACGCACGAACAATAGGCATCACTTACGCACGTATTTAAATCAGTCCTCTCGATGCATCCTAGGATAAACGTCGAGAATCGACATATGTGGGTTTTTACATAAAGCACTAAGACTGCTATAAAACCTGGCACGGTTTATTCCAGTTTAATCTAGCTTAGACCAGTTTCAAGAACTGGATAAACCTTTATTTTATCTTCTTGCTTACCTTTCAGATAAAATAATTGTGATTCGTATGCCTAATCCACGTATTGCGAAACTAATAATTTAGCATAAAGGAATGCGCTGGCTCGCCCACCTTACATAACGTGTGTCCTCGAAATGCTATATTTGAGTATATCACTTATAACATTTGCAGAACGAATTAGAGCCTATTTCAAATGCTAACAAAATAAGGCATTTAGACTGGCTGTTGCCAACGAATTAAAGCAAAGATTTATCCGGTTTTCCCTTCGTAGTAAATATACTTCATTAAAGATATCAAAATCTTCGTAAAATTAAGAAAATACTAAATACCTAGAGCGAGTAAGTTGAAAGTTCTAAAAGATAAAAGTTTAGACAATGCACTAAGTCCACGGCAGCCACATACATGAATTAATGTATATGCCTAGTAACTACACTAAACCATATCGCTTCATCATCAACATGATCATTATGATTATATTAAACTAACGTAATATTAAACTAATTTCTAACTAAATAATATATCTATTGTTAAGTCGTATGAAATGTTTCTCATGTGACTTACTAATTGTCACGTCGCAATTCTAGACTTGTATCACTAAAAATAGATCCAAATCTAACCCAAACCTGACCGTTATAAGTATATTTAAAGATATAACATAATACAAACGTCGAATGAAGGAATTTAGCTGTCATAAGGAAGTTTTCTATACTACAAATTATATTAATGCTAAATGCTGGTAACCAGCGTCCAATCTTATTTATTTGTAGTTACTTGCCAATATTACTCATTTACGTACTTATTGTTGAGACAGTAGTTTTATCAAAACATTTTTTGTCATCACTAACAGGAAAGCCACGACAGGAAAAAATCCTTCTTAAAGATTCCGCAGCGATTTTTGAGCCTTTCGTAATGTAAAGTCATGACCTCAGACTAAAAATATCCAGTGGAGACTGAAAATGATACATTGCACAACTTTTGAAAAAGCATTATCAGTATGCAATTAAAATAGTAATAACATAAGGGAGTGCGTGAGCCTGGACGGTCGGGACGCACGCATTTTCCATTACGTGCAATGTTGCACGCAGATTTCTGTATTTGCTGTAAATGGACTATGTGCACTAGACACTAGGGCTATCAGTTCAAGAAGGCTTACTTATTCCAACATCACTGCTGAGAATTTAGAGCACGTTGTAATATTTGTAGAAAAACTATGTATTTAAGATAAATTTAAGAGATATCTTTATAGGTAGTAGAGCTTTTTGGTAGCTTTAAAGTACGTGTACGATTTCACAGAAAGCTGACGTGAAGTGTTCCTAAAATCTGGAAGTAGTATATTCACAATGTGATCGAGATCCCCCAGTGATGCTCCTATTAAAGTGACTCTACCTTATTTCAATTAATTTTAATCATTCCCACAATGCATAGCAGAAACAACTATACATTATATCTATGCTTATTTTGTATTTATATTACACTTAATAACAATGACATAATAATTATGGCGGAATCGTTGCAGGATCTGGAGGAAATGCTGAACAGTCCTGACCGTTCTTTAAGACTAATGGGACTAAAAATGAACATGGACCAAGACCGCGCTTAGGTAAACGTAGTATAGGACGTCTTGCTGCATATATATTAATAATATATTATATATTATAATTATTTATTATATAATTATACTTAATACCTTTTGAATCTTTTCCAAAAACTAGAAAATAATATAATATAGCAAGCTTTCTATTTTCCACGATCAGCCCTAAGCTATGGAATAGTGTCTGTCGGGGTCCAGAGTTATTTTTACCCAAGACGGTATGCGGCCGGCGCCTCTGGTTCGCTGACCCTGCCACTACGATCATTGTACTGGCTTCAAGCCTCGCACAAATGTTAGAATAAGGGCCAAGTACCTACGATATACATACAAATGCACACGCCACTTTAACACGTATTATACGGTCTATGTTGAAGCTTTATTGAGTGGTAAATAATAATAAAATAATCGTGACACAACTGTGTATAACTAATTTTTATTCTTAACTTGTAACAATACTATTTTGCCATCTGTCATAAAGTTGTTAAGATTTTAAATAAGTAATAGCGGACTTTGTGTTATATAAAATGTGTCAAAGTATTACATCATCGTAAGTTCTAATCAATAATATACGAATACATTTATCCCATACATTCATTTATATCCGCATATTCTACTCCACATAATTGTCGCAATTATTACTTACGATATACATCACATACATATATGTGCGTTACGAATTAGATCCGTCTCGCATATTTATTTTATAAAAATTTAATCATACAGTTTTATATATATTTTTAGTATCATGAGGCAAT
This sequence comes from Hyles lineata, assembly GCA_030180105.1. NCBI lineage: Eukaryota > Metazoa > Arthropoda > Insecta > Lepidoptera > Sphingidae > Hyles > Hyles lineata. The sequence continues at coordinate 3,851,384 of JARJEE010000002.1, read as the reverse complement.
TAAGTTGACCGACATTATTATGTCGAATGACAATATGCTACATTAGTCACCTGTCAATAGGTATTCTATACGGTACCGTACTTGTCACGAACTGTATTAAGTCACTTTCCTGAGCCTGGTTTAAAATAATCAAATATTATGTATAACTATGTTATGGGCCAAGTGATTAATGCGGGCAGTATTCATAATGCCCGGGCATTATGAATATGGCTACATGATGATCGGGCAATGTGATTAATAGGTGATTTTTTACGTGTTGCGCTGCCGCATTGTCGCATCTGCAATAGATCTATAAATTAGAAAGGTTGATCTGCTTATGTTTAGTTGTTTTTTAACGTCCGAAACATTATCTTCAGAAGAAAATTAGTGTACCCACTTTATGGATCAGTTAGGTCGACTGTGCCCCAAAACCGACTCGGAACACCCCGACTTCACGTAGTCTTTTGGTTACCGACCCTAGAGTGTATATAAAATGCCGGAGGCGCAGAGGGAGAGCAGCCCCCGCCCGCTGTAACGAAGGATAGGTAACCGTGCGAGCCGTAGCGGCTGAGGCTGGTCGCCTGAGGCGACCAGCAAGCCGAAGCTGCGGAGGTGAGCATGGGTACCTATCTTTTGTTACGCAAGGGCGAAGGGGCTGAACTTCCCGTAGCGCCGGAGACGATGCATAAGCTAATTTGTATTGACAACAAGTGTTTCAAGGGTTAGGTTGCTATAATAGATATTTCTCAGGAATGGTGCGTTACCTTTTCATGGGAGTGTTACCAGGGGTGGCGCGACACTCCCTCTCCCCCTCCACTCCTCCCAACCCACCCCCTCGTGCTGCTCTATTCTAAATTCTACCACCTCGGCTCATTGTTTTGATTTTAATTTGCTTTACATCACTCTGCCCAATAGGCACTTTGCATTATTCATAATGGCCGGGCATTATGAATAATGCTCGATTAATCACTTGGCCCATAACAACTACATTTTTATGTTTTGAGTCATAATATGCCTTATGCCGATTATATATCTGTATCTGTATCTATATCAGCCCATATACGTCCCACTGCCGGACACGGGCCTACTCTACAATCGACGGTACGATTGAGAGTGGTTAGGCCATATAGTCCATATACCATAGCGGTTTATAAGAATTTCTATAGTATGTAAGTCCGCCAACCCGCACTAGGCCATCGATTATATAAAACATGTAAATATGCTATGGTGTAAAAAAACAAAAACTCTATGGCTGAGTCTTTTCGTTCTTGTTTTAACACTAGTAGATAGGGAATTTCTATATCTGCGATGATGGAATCAACTTATTGACATAGAAAAGGGAACAGGTTGATAAAGGGCAGCAGAATCAATCGGCCAGAGAATCTAGTAAGGTTAGGTCTATCAATCATGACGAATTTTGCCAATATCACCAAAATATATTCTATGGGTTAACCTACATGTCGTATAAGACTATAGGAAGAGAAGAATACATAGTGGTATATTTTTTAAAACAAAATAGCAACTCTGCCCTCTTTCTCTCCTTATTTCAAATCCATACCATGGTTGTCTGTAAGACATTGCTGTGAGCCTATAAGACCTTAATTTGTGCTTTTTTAAATTATTATTTCGGTATGGCTATTTCTGTATATTTTAAATATGTGTACAAGAAATATTTAAATAATAATAATAACAAATATGTCAGGTAAAAACTTACAAAACAAAAGGCCGACAGTAGTCATCTAGCCAATTGTCGTACTTGACAAAGACACAATTTAAGGGAGCAGTAAATAACCAGTAGAAACAGGAGACGGCGCACGAGCAAGATCAATGTCGCACCTCGGAAAGGTCTGCACCAGCTGAAGGCTACATGGTCATGTTTACTCTCGTCACGCTAAACGGAATATTCCTTATTCCTTATGCAGTTTCGTAAATCACTAAAGTTTCAGTACAGTTTCATCTAGTTGGGGGCGTGATTATATTTCTTAAATAATATATATTCCTATTTTTGTATTACCTGGGTTAAAATTATGATAGAGCTGGCCCCTAAAAATCAATAGAAAAAGAAAATTATTATTTTTTGTGAAACGTAAATGTTTTTTATCAATTATATAAATAAAATGAAATTATAACACTTTACTGAAGTTTTTCCATAATACTAAAACATACACGGTTCAACGAAGCCTTTAGGGTAATATTTTCAGTTTAGACGACAACAATTATAGGACTGGGAGATATTTTTTGTATGTCTAAGAAAATATTCCAGCACTTTAATATAACAATGTAAACCCCGTTAAAACTACCGTGCCTATTGTAATCTGTAATGCAAATACCTCACGATTATTTAACAATTAATAAACCCGATACAATATGAAACCTCCGCATTCCGCGTTTAAGAAAATTCTCACGCGATCGGGACCAATTATGAATGATTAAAGGGAAATTGTGTCATAGTGTTCACCAAGACAATGTGAAGAGACAATAAGCGGTGATTTCCATTTGCAGTGAAGGTCCCTGCTGTGCCTACGCAACCGTGACTAAACGTGAATTTGATACGCCGAGGTGCCATCCTCGCTCATTCTTTACAAGATTTGTTTCATTGTTAACCGGTGTTGACAGCAACTATGTCACGAAGGTCAAATGCAGCAATGTTAACTGTGCATCTAATAATAGCAATTAAAAAAAGAATGTACATTACATTATCACCATCCAAATCGGTGATACCCTCAACACGGGTCAAGTCAAAAATATCCTGAACCGACGAGAATGCATGAAGAAGTTGATGAAAATGGATGAAGCGAAAGTAATACGTCAGAATCAAGCAAAGTGGCGGTCTGTAGTCTCTCCTATGGGATACAGGCGTGATGATTATGTATGTATGTAAAAAAATTATGTAGATTTTTGCGGAGTTGAAACTTAATTATTATTTTTAAAAAAATCTTTGACTTACAGGATTCTACCTTTATATCCTAACATCTGTATTTAAAAATTATAATTTTTACTTGTTAACCAAGTAAAAAAATGTGACCACACTATATATAACGTCAACGACCGTTGATTCAAAATATTAAAACAAGTATTTTTTTTCTGCATCACGAGCACCAAAACAAATTTATCCTACAATGATCGATTCGTTGCTTCCGCGAATCAGAACCGTGGCAAAAAGTAACTATTCAATCATCCTCATGCGATAGAGATCAATTGCATTATATACATTAAACATTGGAGAGTCGAAACAGTAATACAAATCTGAACATTATTACATTTAACGCTAACTAACGCTAACTATGTGTTGGTCACAATCACAGTGTCACAATGCCTACGTTATAATTAACATATTAGGTTCGGTAAATCTCACATAGGACAGTTTGTTGTTAGAAAAAAATACGTGTAATACTTTTGCATTACGTATGAATTAAAATGTATACTATGTTGTAATAAAGAAATGTACATGGCATACAGGCTTTACAATTCAAAAAAATAAAACTTCCCCAAACATTCCTGTATTTTCAGCAATAAAACTAGTCATAAAATACCGTATTAATCATTCACAAAAAAAGCACCCCATCTTTCAAAAGATTCGTAATGCATGCACAGAATCATCTTAAATACAATTTAATGACGTAAGCACAAAAGCTTAATAACTTCTCGTAAGTCATGTTCCGCAGCTTTAATATATGTTTAGTCATAAGTTTTTGCGGCTGCAGTCAAAAGGCCAACCACCTACTGGTCATAATCCGACGAACCCGTTTAGGTACGAAGCTTATTCATTCAATGACTAACGCCAAGAAAATCCTGTTCATTGTTCTTGGTTATGTGTTCCTACACGCGAGGAGTTTGTAAAATACAAATTGCGTGTAAAATGCTTTTTAGAATTTTTACCGATATACTTGTTTTAGTGAATATAAAGAAATATCTTTAGATTGTACTATACAAGCGACTCGTTTAGTATTTTTCTAGCCTACGCATTTCCTCCTCGTAAATTTATATTTTATCAGATCTATAAATTTCATCGAATACAATAAATTCACGATTCCAATACTAGGTAGTATTAAAAAAGTAAACATGAGTTTAGGTTTTATAAAAAGCAATACGGCTAAGTGAAGACAACTCCAAGCCACTCAAGCCTTTTTCACATGACAATGACACCGAATGTGACACATCATGAAATACTTGCTTCTAGTCTAGGATCTAATATACGCCACTCATGGTAGCAAACAACTACATAACTGACATGAATCAAGACACCTAACATAGCTACAGGGAAAATGCAATGCTATAAAAAAATACAAAAAGAAATAACACGTGCTAGGCCCTAGTCACAGATGACGTCCATTAAAGAGCATTGCCAATGTGACCAGAGCCAAGTGTCGAGTGTCGACGCATTCCTCGGAGCGTGTCTGAGTTGAAGCACGTAGTATAAGGTAAAGGTTGTAAGATACCGTTAAGGTGTACTGCCGGAACGCTCTGCTCACAAGCCGATGTTGATTCATTAATTTTATTAATATCAGAAGCTTTATCTATTTTTATGAACTGCAGGTGTTTAAAACCGGTGTGTAAAAAGTTATTTTTCTTCTCTTATTACTGGATTTGGGTTTTTTATTTAGCATTCGTTGTCGTCAAAAGTACTCAATCGTACACTCGATTGTAGAGTAGGCCAGTGCCCTGCAGTGGGATGTATATGGGCTGATACTGATACTGATACTGTTGTCAAAAGTGAATAAAAATATTTAATTTACGTACGGAGCCATTGCCTTAATGTATTTTATGCTTCATCATAATTATGCAGTCTATCCATTAAAAACCTTGTTTATCAGACAATCTTAATAAAAACATGACATTAAGTGTGCGACTTGCGAGTTGCAACATTTTTTAAATAGTAAACCACACAATCATTAAAAATGTACCACATGAGGAAATGAGGAAAAGATGACAACATTAGAAAAATATTAAATTATAGTGGTGAATCGACATTCGTTTGTAATCAACAGAAAAACCCTTGGTCATAAAGTAGAAATTCATGGAATTATTGTCAATAGTTCTCACGGTCAGCAAATTGTAAACATAGGTAACGTTAATAGGTAAATAATAACACAGCAAGATTATAAACTCTTGTTAGTAATAGCATTTTTATTGCACTGTAATAGTTTCCTCTCTTTAACCACGGACACAATTGGCGCTTATCATAAATCGCAATGCCTATTAGCCGCTTACCGCTTCCTAATATTATTTAACTTGCATCGGTACGTTGCAAAAACAATTTGATTTGCTCATGTTTATACCAACTTTGGAGGTGTGTAATTTAATCAATCTTTATGAATCACGTTATAAACGATGTTATAACCTTTATTTTTATAAATGACTGTATATCTGTATATCGGAAATATCCGAACGCTAATATTATTATCGAAATTGTATTAATGAAAATGTATTATCTAAAATTCTAATAATTATTTGATAGATTTGATGACACTTGGAACTTACATTAAAGACGACTGTAGAAGAAGATAGCTTAAGCAATGAATTCCGCATTAATTAAAATTGAATTCCTTTGCGAAATTGTACATTACAGGGCTACAACAATCCATTGAATGGTTATTTCTATACAAAACCATTCAACATCCCGGGGTGAACACAATGACATCCTCCATCAGTAGAGAAATTACGAGTCAAGTTCCGATAAATCTTGTGCGACGTATATTTTCTCACATTCGCATTAATTCGCTGTTTGAGAGTGGTGCAGAACTGGGCCATTCAACGGCGAACAATCATTGGTGCAATTACGCTTGTTATGCTTTTTATGGGACATTCACAACATTAGACCGCAGGTGTGGAGCCGTGTCAACTACTGTTGCACATGTTCGATATTTTGTTGTGATAAATATTTAATACAAATGACTAGGTGTGACTGTGAGAACTGGGCACCTAGTTTTGATCGTATACTAGTAGTGGTGTAAGCAATAAGCCCAAGGCATTATGTTCTCGCTATTCCTCGGCCGTCGTTTCGTCGAGACTATCGGCTTTATTCATAAACAGTATTTTTTTAATCGAATGTTTTGTTCTCTTCGCTCAAACTGAATTAAAAATCGTACGAAAGGGACAAAACATCCGATACCTAAAAGAGGTTTTAAAACTGTATATAAATAGGGTAGGGCAGTATATATTTATGTATATGCATACGCATGATTTTCACGTGTTATTATCATTATACATGTCCAAATTTACTAATAAGCAGGGTATATTTTATCACCTAGAATCTCTTAACTATCCACAACTCGCTCTTTAAATAATTTAGGCTTAACTATATAAATATTAAACTTATTTTATGTTTTAATTGGTGAGTAGTACAAGTACGAGTTTGTACTATAGATATACGGAAGATGCATTATTTTCCAACAAGTGTAATTTGTGTGAAAATTAACAAACATCTGCGAAATACAATTATGACGTGTTTAATTTTGTGCTTTATCATAGTATATATAATAAATGTTACGTAATGTTTAAGATATATGGAATTAGAGTGATATTACGTTTCCTGGTTGGAATTTATGTAATATGATTCAATTGCTTATAAGTAAAAAAATGCAATAACAATCTTATAAATAATTCCAATACCTATACCTGATAGTTTGCTAATTATTCACAGTTGACATGACATAATATGTTATTAGACTTGATATGTCGTATGAACAATATAACCCAAGGTTTACAATACTCCATGGTTATTCCTTTATCAAAAATTAAACTTTAATGGGTATATCTATATAACTTAAAATGGTACCAAAACGTACCATCATTTTCTTATCTTTCATAGAGATATATCACAATTTTTAGCCACTTGTTTAAGTGCATTTTGTAAAATCATAATTATAGCATTAGTTTACCAATATATTTTTTATATACGAGTATTACTATTTTTTGCTTGACATTACAATAAAATGCACTGTATTAGGCTTTTAAGGCCTATACACGAGATAATTTGATGCAATAAATAATGTTTTGTTGTGCTAAAATTCAATTCAATTCGACGGCAGTGCTTGCAAAGATGTATGATTGTACATCGTTTGGAAATGGTGTTTACCCATACAAACAACTCGATAAGACCATTGAACAGTACAGTTTTTACATATGGACCGTGGACTTATAATGAAATCTATAACTTAAAGTGAAATGATTATACCCAAAATTAATTAATAGTCGACATCTCATACAGTTCAAATTATCCATCTAATACAGTCCTGTGTTTTTATATATCACAACAAACCGGCTACCATGCAGCTTTTCCTACGTGTACTGCTTTCAAGACAGAGTTTCGCGCGTCGCGTCGATCAGGAATAGATCTAAATTATGATCTTACTCGTATATTCGTCAGAATATACCGCATTAAATATACACAGGTATTTTTGTCATGATTCATTAACAAGATTACTGCTTGCTATCCATAATAAGATAAATTATCCTATATCCTGTAGCAGCCCATATACGTCCCACTGCAGGGCACGGACCTCCTCTACAAACGACAGTACGATTGAGAGTGGTTAGGCTTTATAGTCCACCACGCAGGCCTAATGCGGGTTGGTGGACTTACATGTTATAGAAATTCATATACACCGCTATGGTATGCAGGTTTTCTCACGATGTTTCTTTACTGTTTTAGTGAGTGGAGATTGACTATCAATACACACATGACTCCGATAAGTTAGAGGTGTGCCTTGGGATTCGACCACAGTGATGTTGGCATGTTGGCAGCCGCGTCTACTCCGTTTACCAACAGGCCACCACGTACTTATTGACAAATTTAAAGAATTTAAATATACAAACGCTTATATGCAACAGATTGAAAGGCCAGTGTGTCATCGCGAGACGCTGCGAGGCCGGGCGTAAACTATCACTAATTGTTAACTACACAGCCTTCGCATTCTAAACATTAGCACATGATACGCGCGCCCACTGATATTGCGAGGTTTATCATCGTCGACAATACTGTATGTATCAGCCCATATACGTCCCACTGCAGGGCACGGGCCTCCTCTACAATCGAGAATACGATTGAGAGTGGATAGGCCATATATTCCACCACGCTGGCCTAGTGCGGACAATACAGAACACTATTTTTTTCTTTTTTTTATCACCAACTCTTTCATACATATTATATAATAAGTAAGTCCGTCCATAATACTTCATTATACTTCGTCATACTTCTAAAGGTTCTAATAAGTCAGAACTTAAGAATGACATAGACGGAACTTAAGATTACAAGAATTACATAAATAGAGATATAATAAGTCATATTGTATGAATATGACTATCGGCGAACGGAGACCGGAAAGGAAATGTATCACAAATTAGACAGGTTTTAGCAAATGGCCTAGATTGCCATATTCAGCTGTTGGTTTAAAGTTTTAATATATTCGGGATCGATTAACATAAAAATAAATTTAAATATTAATAAGAATAATTAAAATAATGGTAGGTACATATATAGCTTAAATTATGAGTGATACTAACATTTAAAGACAACAGTAGATCTTTTGTCACAAATTAACTATTGCAGCACTTATGTTTTATATTTGCTTGTCATTGTACTCTAAAAACATTATAATAACTACGAATAAAATCAAAAAGTTATAAAGAGGTCCGATTTTTTAAGACTCTCCGTTAGTAAGTCCAAACGGTTACAGATGTTTTTTTACACTGGCCCGGAATTGTGATTACACTGCGCTTGATGGTAAGCGCAAATGCCGTCTAGGCAGAGTATCGAATGGCATAAGACGGAGCTCCCATGCCGTTGATTGGGCGCAGGGGAATGCCAAGCATTGCTTTGTAATTTATGGTGTGAGTTGGTTTTGCTACTGTCCATCAGCGGTCGTATTGCTTACCATCAGGCAAATGGAATTACAGTCTCGCCATTAATTACAAGAAAAAAAAAAGTATTTTTTCCAAGTTTTTGTCCAATCGACACCACGCAATCCATATCACGATTTAATTAAGCAGAGATTAAGTAACGCTTAATGTCAGTTTCACACATTCACCAAAAACATCAAGGCGCGACCACGTTTAATTGCCGCGAATTATCAAATTAAACATTACTTAACCGTGTTCCACCGTTCATAATCCAAGGAATTTATTTGCTAACACAAGTGGGTCAAAATGATATTAGGCTGTTTATAACGTTACGGGTAACAACGTGTAAACGAACATGCATTTAAATTTATATTCTCGACGAAAAAATAATATTTGTCATCGTATTGTTGCTAGTTTTTCAAGTTCAAATACTTGTGTCTGAGTTATCTTACACACATACGTAAAATCACGCCTTTTTCCCATAAGGGATAGACAGTGGTGCTACCAGGATACCCACATTACGCCTTTTGTGTTCCATCCCATGGTGTGATAGGGGGCGAGACTATCGCTATATCGGGTACAAATTCCTGACTACAGACTGATAATGATTAGAAAAATCCAATAGCACTTTGCCCGACCCGGGATTCGAATCCGAGAGCCCAGCTACAAAGAGTTAATTATATGTAATTTTAGCCTTAGCTTTTGACCTTCTGTCTATTGGCTGATATAATATCTATTAAACATACATTTTCTTAGCATAAAAATGATCTTGTCATTTAGTAACGATACAATATTATTATTCCGCAACGATTACGATACAAAACGAACTGCAGAATAAACACTATAGCTGATGCTTCATTCAAGTTTTTACTTCCAGTTCCAAAGTTAAGGCTTGGTGAGACAACAGTGGGTCAACGAGTTTTTGTAAACGAAATGTTAAAATGCATACGAGTTTTAATTCACAACATCATTGATACAACTTTCGCTTTATTGACGATACAAGTTTATGAAACGTCATTGAATCTGATCGATATGTACCTAGTTAAAAAATATATATTTGTTAATTCTAAACCTATCGTTTTCGAAACGTTTAGTTTTACGATTTAAGTCGCGATTTCTGATCGGATTGGCACCGTCTGTTACTTCGCACTTTCACACCTAAATCTCGCATTATTTTAACTGGTAGAGCCTGCAGCAGTACAAATGGAACTTCGCAATATTGAAATAACAAATGGATTTCTTTCGTTGAGTGAAACAAATAGAAACTTAAACGGTTTGTGGTAGCATATTCGCGCCAATAATTATAGAAAACAGATTAAGATATGAGTATAATATCTGTCGTAGGAAATAAGACAACTCATGAAATAAACTGTATAAATAAGCTGCTTAATTTACGTCGTCAACATACCACCATAAAAACGTAATTATCACAAAAATAGATCCATAGAAACGTATTAGAATCGGCATTAATCACTATGCCAAACTTTTTGCTATAATAGGTAATTTATGCTTTGCATCTCAGTTAAATAAATCAATCAATACAGTTTCTCGCTTGTAACTGACCACATACTATCATCGTGTAAGTGATGGAATTAACTTCCTAAACGTAGTAACGTTGCTCGCTTAGCTGAATCGATGCTTATTCCAATCGATTAATGCATCGAACGAGTAATTAATCGATTAGCATTATAGCACTTTTCATAAGATCTGCTTGAGCGGCACACTTAACTGTAAGATCGTTTTACGATATGGAAATAGAAACGGGTTGCCGATTGCGTTTATTTACAGTATACCGAATAAATTGATTTTAAATTCATTTATTCGTGGTCCAGTCGATATGTCCTTAATTTTGAAGCTAGTAGTGCTGCCTATTAATATAGAATAAGTGATAAAAATTGTACATATTTGGATTCATATTAGTCCTTTTAAATTCAAACTAATTCAGCCAAACACCGAATAAAATTAAAAAAAATACGCTGCTAATATATTATATAGTACTTGAAAGTTCGTGACACGTTTGTATTATAGCCATGTTATAGCCATACAAACATATTAGTAAATAAAATATTATTTTACGTTTTATTCGGAAAGACAAGTTCAAAACAACTTACCCTTACGCGTTGTTGTTTTTTTTTTTTGTGTGTTCAGATGCTTATCCCAAACAATTAGAACAATTTCATTAAATCCGGATGAAATCTGAAACAAAAAACGCATTCGGTTAAGACGGTTCATTTTTTCTTTCTTTTTGTGAAAGTGAGCAGTAATACATTCGTAACCGTCGTACTCGTGAACTTGTGCGTGCGATTCTTCCGACGTGACAATTCTACGCATGTCCCGCCATCTTAACCAATTTACAAATTATTTTGGATCGCATTACAAGTGGTTAGAGTTCAGAATTCCGTGTGTATCGCAGGATAAATGTCAACGTAATTTTTACTGCTTCCCGTGGAGAATACTTTCATTTGCTGTGACAGCGACATAAGCAATACAACCGATCTTGTGAAGGTGAAATTCCACACGTGTCTCCAACTTTTCTATTCAAAAATCGTAATTTACATGTTTCACGTGAGGTGCGAGCATCATGTATACTGTGAAAATGCCGTAAAAATGTTACTGCTAATGAAATGGACGCTAGTGAGATTATTAACATGTTGTATCTTAGATAACAATCGCTACGCTTATTAGTTCTTAACACAATCACGCGATCTTTGTGTATAGATTAGGTGTTAGTTTAAGCTCTCCGATTATGTTCTAAGAATCGTTTTTCAAAAGTTATATTTGACCTGTTGTCCCGTTTTCATTAATTTGATATTTTTCCTGTTTTGTTGATTTTGTGACAATTTCTTTACGCACAAAGAAAACATATTTTTTATGAAGCCAACTTCTGACTCACGCCTTCGCTCAGCGCAGTTTTGTAACCGCTGGATAAATACAAGATTAACAACGAGATAAGCTTTGTTTTTAGTTCCATCATTAACAACAAACGATATCAAAGCTAAGTTTTTAATTGAAAAGGTCTCAGAATTACTGGAAGCTTCTCCTAGATCTCTATATTATGTTATGAACACGAAAAGGAAACATTGTGAAAATATATAATAATGATATATAGTATTCAAAATAATATTTAAACAATAAGATTTTTTATACATCAGTTAATCTTATTATGATTTCGTACAATTTAAGCTAAAAATAAAGGTTAATAACCTATAATTATATTATATGCAATAAACTTTATTGTAGTGACTAATTAAATCCATTGCACTGCAATACAGTTTTTGCATAATTGTTCCATTACGCGTTCTATAAATCTACTTTCATAAATTATATTATACACTAAATAAACGAAAAAAAGCATGCATTTTTTTTGAATTTTGAATGTATATGGATTTATTACAAATTATAATGATTTTTGACGTAATAATTAGTATAATATTACGCAATATTTGAGAATTTACACCACTATAGATCCAACAACAAACTGATTACGAATTGACAAACCCCATTAAAGTCAACCCCGATATTGCAATACTGTTAAACCGAGATGTCACAACAATAGCTATCGATATTCATCGGTCAATCTCTCTTAGGGTTGTCAAATGCGCACCAACACACTTACAAAAGAGAATTAGGCAAATATACAAGAATAATGATCCTATTAGTGCTCCTTAAAATAATCTATAATATTATTTTTATAGAAAGTTGATCTAAGTACGAGTTTATCGAGTGAAATCTTGGTAAATGGCAGCCCTGGTGGTTAATGATCGACGAGTTTCACGAGATGGCGACAATCGCGCACGATCTGTAATCGATTAGCATTTAGCATAGTCCGTCGTAGCGGAACGACTACCTACACTCAACAAATTGTTACACAATAGCTATTTCTAGATATTTGTACTGGTTATTTATTAAACCTTTCTTTGACTATTTTTAGGTCTCCACTTCTTTTGAAGTAAATTTTTAATACAATTGTTAGTAATTGATAAACCTTGTATAAGATAGATAGCAGGCGTCCGATCCTTGGATTTCACCGAATCAATGTAAGATTCTACAGATATCTAGATTTTATAAACATGTTTAAAAACAGGCCAATAACATGCGCTTCCGAATGATCTATATCTTATCATAAAAACACATTAAACGCATTAAGTTTTCTGTAATCACCAAAAATATATTTTAAATTCTAAATAACGTGTCACTGCCAGCAGCATTATGACAATATATTTGAATATATTAAATTACTTATTTTATGATTTATGATTACATAACTTTCTAAAATAAAGTGTGTAACGTTATTCATAATGAACTGGAAATTAGAATCATAAACCTAACATTTGAGATCAAACATTATTATTCAATAGCAGACAAGAGGCGAGGATAGATGTCAATCAAAGCAATGAGTATGCCACGACGAGATCCAACTAATGATTATTTACATGCCGCAATTTAAATAATATAAACATACATTGGATGGAAGTGTGTCACTTGTAAAGGAAACAGTTACAAACATTCTTCGACACGAAGAAACATGACATGAAAATTGTAGTTGAAATACTTGTATTTTTTAAAACAATTTATAGACTTTTGGAGGGAAAGCAGAATAAAAAAAACAATTTATTAAACGCATTTGAGTAAAATTAAAATACATAAAGAGTGGTATACTCTTAGAAAATATTGAATCAAAACTTTGTAGGATATAAAATAATAAAAAAACAACGTCTATACTTCCGATAAACCACAATTTCAATTACAAAAGACTTAGAAAAAACGCGCGACTCTCATAATGAAACAATTTTAACACATGAATTATTAGGTGTGGACAATGAACCAATTACAATGTTTTTCAGAGCAATTATGAAATAAATTACCTTATTTGGAGCGTTAAATCGCACTGTACGACTGTGGCGTGAACGCGACAAACGAAATGCTTTATGAACGCTGAAAAAATATGTTCGCGCTTTGTATTAAATCAATATTATCAGTTTCAATTAGTTCTTCTTCTAATTACTATTGCATTTGAATAAGTTTATTCGGTTATGGCTTAAATATGCGAGTATTATCCTAGTTTAACTGGTATACATGATACAGTGATACAATTTACTTAAAAATCGAATTATTTGCTCAGCATGACAATTAAAACGTCTAGTGAATTGATTCCTATTTAAAATTCGTATTCTACAGCTAATATTTTCCATTTTGGAAATTATTAAACCGTTTTCTCAAATTCCTTTCCAATAATTATATTTTAAAGAATTGTTGCAACTCGTTTATATTTCAACCAGTGGCGAACCAACAGGCTTACTGCTCGTGATAAACATATTACTTAATAATTAAATTAAAAAAGTGTGTCACCAATATCATGTGTCAGTGTTATGTAGTTGTTACATATACCTAACTTGTAATTGTATAATTAATACGTCTTATTATATACACAAGAATAACAAATGAGACAGCCAGAATAATATACTACCTACATGTTACTAGCGGAACTAGCAAACATAGATTGATCGAAAGTGAAATCGAAACTTGTTAGGTAGAAAAGTTGATGCATTTTTAATTATGCAAAACAAGTATCTGATTGTATATGCACAGCATGTGCAAGTAAGTGATTTCTTGCATTTGATTAACAATGTTACCGTTGTTTCATTCTGTTCACTGCAGTCATACTAATTTAAAGTTATTCGTCGTCTTTATACTTTCGTGATATAAAGTCTACAGATTACAAGTGGGAAGTTTAATACCGGCTCATGTCATCTACCTGGGAATTTTCATGACGGGAAATGACATTGAGACATATAATTAAACAAAACAAAATAATTACCCACAAGAAATATGGAGATGGAGTTTTTATGGTTTGTGGACTTCTTCAAAGGTATTGTGACATGTGCTAGTCTTGAGGTGAAGACTGTAGGAAACGAAGACGTTCAGAGTTTCTGTATTTCCTTTTGAGGATATAGTATAAACGAAAGCTGAATCCGTCACGCATTTAGTTACATATGCTGTGATGAAACAGTTAGAACAGGAGCCTAATTAACAATAGAAGCTCTTAATCTACTAGTAGTCTATCATGAACTATGTAACGCATTGATTTTTTTTAATCAATAGGCTTATTGACTCCGCGAAATGGTCAGAGAACTCAAAAACCTTGGCGAACAAAAAATAAATAATTTGAGAGATGCGCAATACACCGTGGCACTTGTTCACTGACTGAATTTGCACATAGTTAATAATTAAAATAACACATTTGTTTATGTAGGTCAAGATTACAGATAGAAGCTAAGTTTGTGCAACTGGCGCGGCCGGCCGAGGTGCAATGTACTCGTCTTCACAATTTGCGTTGTCCAATTTATTAAGTATGTCTCGTTTTTTTTTGTTTAGACTTTAAATAATATTCTAATACCAAAACATATAATTCTCTTTTTTACCCTATAAAATGGGGCATGTAACCAGGGAATATTTTTAGAAAATATTCTTAAGTCCTTTTACTTTTTTGCCGAAGATAAAACAATCACATCTGGCTTTCTATCTTAAGTTAATGAAGAACAATAATTAAATAATTTATTGTAACACCATTAAAAGTTATTACGTTGTTCGCCACATCTGCCAATACACTGGACACCACTTGGAATTAACACTGGCTTTCTAAAATATGAAAGGTATAAATTATGAAATATTATAATTAATGCATTTATGCAATTATAGAAGCAATCCGGTTAACAGTCATACTTACGACACTTGTAGAAGTTACTTGGCAGAATGGATACAATTATATAAAATCTTCAAATGCATGCAAATTTATTGTTTACTATTTTGTCTCTAAAGTAGTTTAAATTTATTCCATGCTTTCAAGAGTTTGTTATCCCTAATTTTGATAGCTATGAATAAATTGGCCCACAGCTCCACGGGAAAAATCTGAATGTTATTTGACCCAAATTGAGATCTTACAACGTTTTTGCATTTTTATATATTTCTATTTTAAAACAGTTTAACTTTATATTTTCAATAATTTCAATAATGATTATATTATTTTTACCACGAATTGCGAATTTAGTACAAAGCTTATTCTAATGGAGCTATAATATATCTCTGATGCAAGTATATATGATACATTAAAACAAAAAAAAAAAGATCCATTAGAATTAATTAGTTTTTCAAAGAACGCAAAAAAATATGGTATAACTAGCGGTCGGGCCCGGCTCCGCCCGGGTGCATACACGTTTTAAAATGGCGATCAAAATGTTTAATTCTGACTATCAGTTTAGAATATCGACCAATCGGACCACGAAAAACGAACAAAATTTCCTCGTATTTGCTAGAAATATCACTACTGCTTTCCTCCTATAGGTCATAGCGTGATGATATATAGCCTATAGCCTTCATCGATAAATGGACTACCCAACACTGAAAGAATCATTCAAATCGGACCAGTAGTTCCAGAGATTAGCGCGTTCAAACAAACAAACTCCGCAGCTTTATAATATTAGTATAGATAAATACAACAGAATTAGGTATGCAAATTATTCCAAGAAGGATATTCTTATTTCCTTTGCAATTGAGATTCATTGAGTCACTCATCCGATCAATTGGGTATTCTCAAAGAATACTATGAGTTTGTGATCTAAAATGCGTGTTATCAAAATTCCACACGCGTACAAACTTGACCTTGTTTTCTCCGGATTTAAAGAAATAGAATCAAGATTTTTTTCATCCAACAGGATGTTGTATTACGAGACGAAAGACGAGCCAAGCATAGGAATATTATCCTAAATCTATTTTTGAGCGGCATCTGTGAAGTTCTATATCTAACTGTTTAATATTGGACTAGTTACTTCCAAATTTTTTTATCCTATCTGTATCCCGCCCTTATGTGTGGTTATTGCGTCATTTACGTTTAAGCTTTTTGAATTAAAATGCGTAGTTTCTTAGTACAAAATAAAAATATTTATTAAACTCACAACATTTGAATTTGTTATTAATATTTGTTGCATAATGATGATGGAATCCGGATCATCAGGCGTGACTTGTTCGTAGTTACCTACAGAAAACGACCCCAAAAAAGAACACACGATGACTCAATTTCCAATTCGTCAGAAAATGAAACGTTGATTATTTTATTGCCTTTTATAATCTGTAAATAAGGCTCATGACAAAAACTGCGGACCTACGAATTCTTATTCGTATAATTATTAAATTTAGAAAATTATCGACGAAATAAAAGCTACATTTCTTTTATTGCCTTAAATGGCGAGACGAGTATGCTATTCGCCTGATGGTAACCGATATGACCGCTCATGAATAATAGCAAAACCAACCAACACCTTGAATCACAGAGCAATGCTTGGCATTCCACTACGCTCGCCAGTAGTTACTCTGGCTTACAATGTTCTTCAAACCGAAACACAACAGTGCATTTACACTGCTGTATTGCGGGGCTGTATCCAGGCGGCCTCTCACAAATTAATGAGACACTTACACTTGTTGATGGTAACACCAACATTACTATAAACGTTATAAATTTAAAAAAAAAGTATAACCAAATTTTGTATCAGCACCTAAAATGTATACTGTGATAAACGATATTGGATTAAAAAAGAAATGCACAAAATCTATCACTGTTCTCAATAGAGTTTATGCGTTGTGTTATTAAATACTGCGCCTATTGAGATTGTCCACATTTGATTGATTCGTCTCGGCTCCGATACTCGGTAGATTACTATCATGACGGATACAAATCGTAAACGTATTAGAAACTGCATTCCGAACATACGCGAGGTTCCTTACTACATTACATTCTTCCTTTATATAAGAGTTTTCAACGCTGATCAAGTAAGAATTTCCGCTGTACATTACGTCCGGGAAATAAAAATCGTGACGGCTGACGAGTGATTCCAACCAGCGTTCATGTTTGTGTACTTCCTTACGTACTAATGTTTTCTTTGTTAACGTAATATAAAGTAACATTTCGCACACATTACACTTTCAAATAAGCTACTTTTAAATGTATATGGCCCATATCAATAAAGATAAAAAAATGTGTAATATGTAATGCTATATTAGTATATTTCATATTTCGGTGGCGTAGTTGTACTAGGGTACGCTTACAAAACTGAGGTCGAGGGTTCGAATCATGGGTTGGGCAAAGTGATATTGTATTTTTCTATTCATTATCAGCCCAGAGTCAGGAATTTGTTCCCGATATGGCGATAGGCTCGCCACCTATCACACTGTGGGACGGAACATACAAGGCGAAATGTGGGTGCCTTGGCACCTCTGCTTACCCCTTCTGGGAAAAAGGCGTGAGTTTATGTATGTGTGTATGTATATTAGCATATATACATCTATATATGTATATATGCTGTATATACGGCTCACTGCAGGGCACGGGCCTCTTCCACAATTGAGAGTGGTTAGATCATTTAGTTCACCAAGCTGGCCCAGTGCGGGTTAGTGGACTTCACATATCATAGAAATTCATACAAATCGCTATGGTATAAAGGTTTCTTTACGATGTTTTTCTTCACCGTTATAGTGCGTGGTGGACTGTTGGTAAATATTCACGGTGGTCGCGGGCTCGAATCTTAGGGCACATATCTGACTTTTCGGAGTCATATGTGTATTGATAGGCAATCACCATGCACTATAACGGTGAAGGAATATGTAATAGTAGTTTTAAAATACAACTAAGAAAACTATCGCTCAAAAAATAATGAAATAGAATGTAGAATATTTCTTATAAATGATGATAAACTCAGCCAAAATAATCCAGCAGATGACACAAATACCTTGACCCCGTGTAAACTCGTGAGAGGTTAATTAACATAACAATATGCAAAGAAACGATATGCATCACATTCACACGTTCTGTCTCCTATGTAACGTTCTAATTACGTACCAAATTGGATTTTTCAAGTCTTGTCTGATGCATTATGAATTCTTACGTTAAACATGGCGGTTTACCTTTTTAGGCACGTTTCTTGCTATACGTGTAGCGTTTATTATAATAAAGGTGTGGTTACTATATTTTTTAAGACATTAAATCAGGTCTTTAATTTAAACGATGACGCATAAGTTGGAGTAGAACAGTCAGTACCTAAATACGTATTGCATGTAAATGTAATGTAATGAATGCACCAATTTCTGCTTTATTAATTTGGTGGCTATTTGTGCGGTACATTTTATACGAATATGCGACTTGGATTGATTTGAAAGAGGAAAAAATAAAGAACAACTCATGTACAACATAATGTACATATATGAACGCTATTTGTAGATGATCCCATTAAATACAAATCTAAAATGTTATCAGTTTGATCAATAGCTCCCAATTAGTTGTTCTTCCAATACAAATGTATCAACTTTAAAGGTTAATGACAAAATAGATGTAGTTAATTAAAAAACTTACAATAATAATAAATCACTTTTTGTGCGATCTTAAATCACGTTTCATTTGGTGTGGCTGTCGAATAACCATTAAGAGTTGCATTTGCGGAATGTATAATCAATGTTTAAGAAACCTAATCGAGGCGAACGCTTTACTAACTTCACATCCGGCGCTGAATCGTAAGAAATGAATGAGATAAGGTAATTTGCTATGCACCGTGTGCTGTTCAAGCAAAAAATGACACTGTTCGCAACGCGGCCTCGTGGGACTGTTGCATAAATCTGTGATAGCGTTTTAATTATGGGCCTTGTAAGACAAATGATGGTGAATTATGTGCTATTAAATATTTCGACTCATTTCTATCGACGTTTTTGTCTATTACAACACCAATTTCTTAAAATCGAGATATCACTACATAGTATAAAACAAAGTCGCTTTCTCTGTCCCTAAGTCCCTTTGTTTGCTTAAATCTTTAAAATTACGCAACGGATTTTGATGCGGTTTTTTTACTAAATAGAGTGATTCAAGAGGAAGGTTTATATGTATAATACGTACATATTATTATACAGAAATCTATTTGTACCCGGGCGAAGCTGGGCCGGGCCGCTAGTATAATAATATAATCGTTTAGTAGAGTTTGAATGTGCTCTACTTATCGCTGTTTAATCTTTGCAATACAATGTTTTAAATCTACATTCAATGAAACTAAAGTATTAGCAGAAATCGTGTAGCAATGTGATCCGATGTGCGATTATGATCCACAACTATTAATGGACGAGATTACGAAAACAAAACTGACTAATTGATACAAATTGATGAATAAAGATTCATTGGTCACATAAAGCATTTGTAATTATCTCATTTATATTTATTATTATTTTATGAAAATGAGACTATTGATCTCACCGAGATTTTAACCATTTATGAAATAAAATAAAATTGACTTTGAAATTGAACAACAAAATATTTGTATAAACATTTTAATAAATATTCGACTGGTGTTTTTAGGAAACTACTAACACAGATGCAAAAAGTTTCAGTGTCATATCTGTCTAGCTGACGAAATTTAAAAATTCCAAACATATGTATGTGACTGTTGGGTGTTATTTATTTATTTATAGTTTTAGGAAACTTCTCTTAACAAACCATAGATTCGTTTCGCTCAGTGGGAAATATGAAAAGGTTAAGAATTCGCCCGCTGTAGTAACGGTGTGGAACGGATGTTATTAGTTTGTTACTCCTGCGTTTTAATGGACTTTTGTTGTTGTACTTATCACTCATATCTGACCAAACTTTAATCAGATTTTTACATACGAAAATAGAATAGATTAAGGACAAATAAATTTCCTGATTTGTTTAATAGATATCTTGAAATAACACGCACTTTTGATTTAGATATTTCAATGCCAAAATTGAGAAGTCGTACATATCCATTATCCACAGGGCAATTAAACACAAAGTATTGCAAACGACCAACATTTCATACGATATACTTGTAAATATACCTAACAAATTTAATCAAAACACACAATTATTCCGTCACGTCCTAAACTTTCTATTTTTAAACAAATATACAAAACAAAAACATGAACGATAGGAATCTTCTCGCTCTACAAATACACAAAGGCACACGAACCGCTCAAAGAATATTGCAAATATTTCAACATGCTGCCAATAAGTAACGCATTACCGGCTTCGGTCACACTATTTGGCAGTGATTGGCCCCACAAGTCCAAACCTCTGTGTCTAATCGTTCGTGTAAATAACCTTTACGGTGCTTGGACGCCGCTGGACTGGTAAGTGCTCCCATTGTTAATTAAGGTTAGACGTACCGCTGCTATTGTTAGGTGTACTACAATACAACTAAGTTGATCTCAGAATACTCTGTTGAAGTAACAAACTGCATTAATCTATGATGCAGTAATCGACGCCGTAAATACTATGTTTACTAATTAGGAACAAGCAATCAATCCGTCAATAAACATGCGTCATGATATGATCAGACAATAGTAACAAAACACTGAGATCATTGCAGATACTGCTAACAGTAAACAAAAAAAACTGATCGATTGATAATAATAATTAACCTGAATACCAGCTATAAACGGAAAAAGTGAAACAGAAAGATTATGAAAGTGCAGCGAGAGTTTACCGTATATTTCAATATTCAATAATATCACTTTCTATTAATGAGCCGACGCACCCCAATAAAAAGCTAATGCTCGCTGACGGAGCTGAAACTAGTACGCACATCGCATCGGCACTCTTGGAAACTTAATTACCTAGTAACATACGATGCTAAGGTGAAGGTAAACGTCACCTTAGTATGAAACCTGCACATTACTGGGGTAATTTCTCATAGTTATGTTGTTTACATGGAGCCGCAAATTACCAACCAGTCGAGACGGCTGACCTATAGTATAAAACAAGCGATGTTTACGCTATATTTGTTTATTTAATTACTGTTTGTGAAAAGACAAACGTTATTCCGATTATAGGGCATTTAGAAATCAACGCAACGTGACTCAAATATTAGCGAACTCATTACTATAATCTATGAGCGAACTTATCTTAGAGGTGGCTTGAATATACCGGCTCATTTTAACGGCCATCAGACCAGATCTGTAATAGGACTTGTTTCCAAGTTTGTTAAAACAGCAGCAACTTAAACCATATTACCTAACTTGTAACTAGGCAAGCTGTTATCGGCACCGCTAGTTGCGATAAAACAGACATGCAGAAATCTTTAAATGCAGTTTTGTCGACCCATGCACCACTTAAATGGCTATTGCATTCCTAATGATTTTGAATCATAATGTTATTAACTAACACGGTATGCAACAAAGTTTTAAAGGAGAAAATTTCTTACTATTCTACATAGCTAAGCATGACAACTTATAAAAAGTGCATCAAACGTCACCAAGTAGATATTCAATGCCAATTGAGTAGAAACGGAGCGCCGTCTATCAAATGGCTGCTCGTTTACGTAAGCCTGATACAAGTTCAGTACCACAATTTGCTTGTCATATGGACTGCAACACCGTTTATAACAGTAACGTATAACAGTTTCAAATGTCGCCGCTCTTCAACTGTTCTTGCGTAACCGGTGGTTGATGTAGCGGAGTTAGGGGAGTACTAAGCAATGCATCAATTTTCCACACAAGTTTTAATTTGGGTGTGTTTGAGCCAGGAGAACTAATTTTATATAAAGATTACGGTGTAGTGCTTAAAGTGGTCTTATTAAATGTTGAAGGGACATATTTACCTCAACGAGTTCTTTTTTGGAAATACTACACTGAAACTTACTATCGCTGACTGTGTCTCCACAGTTAGCGAATTCGTAAAGAAGTTATAATTCGATAATGCGGTACATATGACACATTATTTCTATGACGACTAGCTTGCTTTAAAAAGCGGTGGCTCAATTTTTAACCTCATTGGAAAATATTAATGAATCTTCAAAACATTCAAGATGTAGGCCACAACAGGATGATAAAGTTAAACTGCTTTCTACGGATAATTTTACGACTAGCTTACTCCATACGTAAGCTAAATGCCCCTTACAAAGTGGTTGGAAATTAAATGGTCGGTTGCAACTACTGCGTTTAACACATCAAAATGCGAGACCACAAATTACGAGTAATCGAAATGGTTCGTGTGGCTCCTTAAATTCGACACGATAAATGGTTAACCACTGGAATTTGTCGTGGAATGAATAAAAACATACACTGAGGGAAATAATGATTTCCTGATTATTTAAAACAATATTCCATCTATAATAACTTTAAAAAGTTAAATGTTTTATAATTAAACATATTTTCAACTTATGAGTAGGTCGAAATTGTTTGTTTCATTTTATTTCTTTTTTCAATATCTGGCGTTATATTGTTTTTTTTTTTGTGCCATAAATTTATACGCATAATACATAATTAAAAAATATAATTGAAATCATGTTTTTTTTTCAAACCAAGACAATGAAATCAGTCACATGCAGCCTTATAGTGTTACGTTGCATTCGAAAGTTAGAAGGGGGTCTAGTGACGCGCACCATCAAACACAAGAACAGCTGAGCTTAGCACGGGTGAGAGCAAATAACCTTGATGCGACCGAAGAAAGCGCCCGGAAAGATCGGCGAGATGCCAATTAAACGACATACCAATACATTTAAATGTGAAATCATTGTTAACTACAACCTCCTTTGTACGTTGACCTGAATGATTTGTGTTCTTTATTGAAAAATACGTATTCCAATTTTGAATTTTAAAATAAACGTACAAAGGAAGGTCGTAATTAATTAATGTTGTAAAAACTACATTGGTAAATATGAAAAAAGAACGCAGCATTGGTTAATAAATACAAAACTAACTCTATATTTTTTTGGACAACAACAAAGTTAACTATTGTTTGTTATAAAAAAAACCTTTTTCTCGACCCTTACCAACACATTTTTCTCTCTCAGAACAATAGGATAAACACAATGAAAAATCAGAATTTTACAAAACTTATTACTATTTTGCATTTGTCTGTAGTGTCATTGATATTGATGGCGTTACGTGACCTAGGTCAATGTCAGTGGATAAATAATTGTGTAGACAATATAATATACACTTAGTATTCTAAAAGCGCACAATGTCAACATATTTGTATTGCGAGGTCATAATGAAAATCAATTGGAAATAAACAAACGTGTTAAAAATAATTTTTACATTAAAATCCAAAGATACTTTGACATTTGACGACTTTGAACATAATAAATATTTCGTCAGTCAAATAGAGGTAATTATTTTTTACACAATATTGAATGCTAAAAAATCTTGTTAAGCGATAACTTCGTTTTTTAATCTATGCAATATTTACATTCTTGCCAAAGTAACTCAATACACCTATCGCTCACATACATAACTCTGATACCAGTTAGGTACTTCAACTTCGATCGCAAAAACATTCAGACCCGAATTAAATACCTATGGATCGTTCAGTATTTATTTCGGTGCGGGAATCGGACCTGCGGCCACTCTTCACAGCTGGCCAGCAACTTTGCCACGGAAGTTGTCAAATTACCTCAGATTTAGAGAAACGACTTGGTAGCAGGATATTTAATAGACGGTTGCGTAAAGTTAGACCGGTGACCGGCGACTTGCTATGCCTTCACCTACAGGAAAAGCTAAATTACCTGTCAATGAGTCAACACGATTAATTTTCCTCTGGCCTTCGACAGGTAGCCTTCAATAACTCAATTCTAATAACCTCTTAAAATCTGTGAACTAGATCGAAGTGTAACGGTTGGAAATGCATTCTGTCTAACGGTAGGCAATCCTCTGATGATGGTGCACTATCGATTCTAATTTTAAAATATATATTGACTTGGTGTATTTATTAGGGTATCGGTATATGTGAATGTTGGGTGAAAAAATGTTTGATTTACCATGAAGGAATTACGTTTCTCTTCATTTTTCGTGAGCTTAGATTATTTTTGTATGAATCGGACAGAATAATTAATTATAAATTACTATGATAGGTAAAATGTCTGATTAGGCATTTTTAATCGAATAGTAACACCAAAATTCTTACGATAAGCAATGGAAAACGTAATATAAATATATTTTCTTATATTGCCAATACAAAGTGACCACAATCTACCTGATGGTAAGTGCAATGAGATTCAAATAGAACATTCAACGACATGAGATGATTTGTCTCATCAACGGATAAAATTATATTGCTTAGTTCGACACCGGATGTACACATCCTACCACCACTTCCAGTCTCTTTAATCACTACTGTATCATGCCTGAGAACGTCCTTCATAATGATTCATTCATATAATTATCATCTCATTGGTGTCAACGCGATCTTAAACTCTCTGAATTGGACACTAATGTTGGATTAAATAGCGGTGCCATTTGAGTCTTCTTCTACGTAATTATTATAATTGTTTTCGACAATGACATATCCAAAAAAATCGTGTCGCCCACTGACTGACCCAGATCATTAATGGACAAAAAGTATTTTAGTACGCTACTTCCGCACTAGTCAATTTTTTAAAAAGCAATGTTATATTACCAAGTTATCAAATGATGTGCCAACATACGCATTATTACGCTAATGACGCACCAGTTAATCAATCTTTTTATGATAATCCAATTTAAATTTTACATGCCAAACTCCACGCCATAAGACTATGTCTTATAAGAATTTGTCTGAGACACCACGAATTCCTGGAATTAATTAAGAAATTCGGATATCATCGAACTAAGTAGGTAAATTTCAATTACTAATTTCAATATAGTGCTGGTAACCACTTGAATATTCAGTTTAATTCCTAAGACATTGTTCAGCCATATCAGGAGTAATCTGCAGTTTAACGTTAAGAAACCATAAGGCACGTGGTATTTCAATAGCTTGTAATTAAACTACATAAAACTAGACCGCATTCCGAAACACATGCCCTTACCTAATTAGTAACTACAATGGGGTTAAATAGACCGAACAAAACGAAACAAAGGTCGTGGGAAATATATCTTAACAGACATGTTCCAGTTCAATTTTCATTTGTGACAAATCCGATAGATCCATTGAACGGGTAATAGGCACGAAATATGAACAGTTTCGAAGCGGCGATGCGGGCCATATCGAATTATGTTAAACACAAAATTTCAAAATCAAATTATAAACACGGTTAATTGTGGATGTCTCATCGGTTAGCGAGTGCCGTTATGTTTACTGTTAGCTCGGTTTTTGTTGCTCAGACATCACTGAGCTCGAAAAGCAAATTATACGCTTGTCTCTTGTCTCTAATATAAAGATTTCTCAGTAGCTGGTTGGGATTGTTACGTTTTTTATAGCGTAAACGAGCGACCGGATTATCTGATGATAAATGAACTCGGTACTCATAGACACTCAGTAGTTTCCCAACCTTTGGACATAGAAGCCTAGAAGGTAGAAGTCATAAGGTGCTAATATACAATTATTAGGTCGATACTTATCATCGGCTTATTAGCTTCAGATTGATTTTATTTTGGAGGTGTTTTGCCACTTGCCACGTTCAGCTGATGAGTTCACGAGTACAGGGTGTAGCTTTCTTGACTTTTTCACTGCCCAACATCAAAGCTTAGAATTTTACAACCCAATCATGGTTATTCTCACTTATGTCAATCGCTAGAGCCTCGTTCGTAACCAGCATGATGCAATGCCAACGGGTGATCATAATTGCCCTTCTGGAAGATGTTGGAATGGCCCTCTTATAGTCCTCAATCATATAACCATTCGTGCGGATATGGACGTCGTCATCATACGAATTTGAAAAATTAATATATAAGGAACGTTCAAGAAGCATTGCACATGAACCGTGGTGCAGGCAAAATCAATACTTCCATTGACGCACGGGGGTTGATAGCCAATGAATTCGAGTATATTTATAGCTCACCAATCAAAACCTTCAACAGGGATGGAGCACACGAGAGCAAGCGAAATGCAACGTGCATCGGGGATGGGAAGCCTTCAACTTTGTTACCTCATCGATTTTAGCCGGGCTAAATTAGATACAACACGCCATTTTGTTCATGGTTAAAGGTAATGGAAATCATCAAAAATAATACAACAAGCAAACTAAAAACTTAGGTGGTCCTGTCTTTAAAGTTCATTCAACGTAATTCTATCAACAAAAGCTATATAGCTATAGCTATGAGAAAATACATTCTAAAACATAGTGACCATAATAATAAATCAAATATAAGTACTGAAATAAATATCAAGTTAATAAAATAATATGTGGATAATAAAAAAGAAATCGAAAACGGATTTTGAGTTTCATTTTCATCGATCATCATAATTTTTAATAATTGCCAATATTAGCAGCAAAAATTATAAAAGCGAAAGCCAATTCCAATTTACCATGGGCACTAATCCACAGTGGATCGGCACATAGATAAAAATGTAAAACAATGGAGTTTCGTTTCGGTGAGCGACTCTTGCGCATGTTACACACGCGCCTAGGAAACTATCCTGTGTTGCACAATAACACCTATGAATTAATGTTATGCGTTTAAAAGAGCAAGTTGCTTGACCGAGTTTTTCTTGAAACAATATGGTTTGTTAATAGGTGAGGCTGTACTAAAGTTCTGACGTGAAAAAAGCTTTTGACTTCCATACTTCGAAGTAGGATAAATGTCGTAGGGGCGTCTTTTTTAAAAATAAAGTATTTTCTTCGACCCAGATGCTTTTGGCTTGGCACGGGCATTCTCTACGATTGACATTGGTTTTATATTAATTCGAATAAAAAAGAAAAAACTATTTAACGGCTGATCGTAAATAACTGAGTATACATAATATGTTTCAATTGAAAAAACATATTTGTCTTCCAGTAACATATTTAAAGATCCTCTACGATATTTTCGCGTCTGAATACGTTGTTGTCATGCTGTAGTCAAAATATTAGAAACAGTTTTTATCTATTTTTTTATATTGAACATGTTGATACTATCAGATTACTAAAAGCTTTTTATTTATATTATTAAAACATATCTCAAACAATACAATGAATAGATATTTTTTTAAATTTTATTGGTAGCTGCAAATTTTGCCACATCCCAATATGATCTAGTCAGTTAGCACAAACAATTATTCATCATCATCATCATCATTAGCCCATCCGCGTCCACTGCTGCCATGCCTCATTGTCTCCAACCACTAACAACTATCTTTCGAATAAAATACAAATAGAAAAAAATACTGGCAGACAACTATAACCAATCGTATAAGTAATAAAAAAAAAATTTACCAACGACATTTAACAGAATATCATATTGCACCATTCTTACACTAATGCAGCTTCAGAATAGGTAGAAAAAGATTATTCTTCTTACGAAAAATACATTAAATTTCAGTTTATTCTTATTGCTTTAAGAAATGAAAATTAATCACACCTCAATAAATGACTATTTAATATTCAACCAAAAACAATTGCAAAAACATGATAACAAAACAAATGAAGCATCAAGTAACCTTCACACATTCAAGAACAAACTCATTAATGAATGAAAAATCGAATGCAGCACAATGTCATTACACCAACTAGGCTATAACAGTACACGAACATTAATAAATGATATCGAATTACTTAACCAGCCTTATGGGCCATTGTTTGACAAACGGAGTTGCAAATCGTGTGAAAAGTCTTTACAACAAATGGACGCGGCGCGGAGCGTGATGGACCTTGTGTATTGTGAGAACTCGGACTTATTATTTTTGATTTAATCCCGCTAAATGTCCCGTTGGTTTACCTTGGAATTGATGTCATCAAGCACGTCTCTCTTACAGAATCCGAGTACCGTATTATATCATACAATGTTTATCTCCGTTGTTTATAGAGATGAGTGCGTCTAGGAATTTAAAACGTGTTTTCTTCGATGGTAAATGTTGAATAAATAATTTAGGACAGCCTCTGTAGCACAGTTAGTTAGACGCCGACTGTGAAACGAGAGGTCATGGGTTCGATCCCCGCACCGAAACAAAAATTTGTGTAAACCACAGGTATTTGTTTCTGGTCTGGGTGTTTGTGAGACCAAAAAGTCTCTGCTAGTTCCTGATATCTACGACACAAGACTGTATCTTAGTGTGGGGTCAGAATTATGTATGTGACTGTTGGGTGTATTTATTTAGATGTTTGGTCCAGTCGGTTTTACTCGGCATGGCATAGTTATTTAAACCTAATTCGTAAGTAGAATGTGGTAGTAATGTAGGTTTCCATCAGGCAATTTGGAGTTCAGATCTCCGATGAGTTGCGAAGAATACATGAGAATTTTTTTTTTTTTTATAATGGCCCGGCATAATGGCGGCATTGCACCTGATGGTAAGCGCAAATGCCGCCCAGGCAGAGTATCCATTGGCATCGGACGGCAGTCCCATGCCAATGGAAACAATTATGCCGGCCTGCTAAGGTGCCTCTTCACACCACGGCGGAAGGACCCAGGATTGTAGGAAGGAGGGAACACGTGAGATGGCAAACAATTCCACAGCCTGACGGTGCGGCACAAAAAAGAATTATAGAACCGTTTGGTTCGCGCCGGGATGGTTTGGACCGACAAGCTATGGCTTCGCAAGCCAGCCCGCGTGGTTCTGGTAAGGAATGGAGAGGAGGGGATCAAGTTATACAATTCCTCAGAGCATTCCCCGTGATACAGGCGGTAGAACACGCTTAGAGAGGCGACATCCCTCCGGAGTTGTAGCGACTCTAAGTTGCTCGTAACGTCTGCATCATTGACAATGCGGATGGCCCGCCGCTGCAATCCATCCAAGGCATCGAGCAGGTACTGGGCGGATCCATCCCAGAGGTGCGAGCAGTACTCCATACCCGGCCGGACCTGCGCTTTATATAAGCGACAAAGCTGACCGGGCGTGAAAAACCGACGCACCCTGTTCAGGACTCCAACCCTGCGTGATGTGGCAGTTATTACGCCCTCGATGTGGTCCCTTGGATTGAGATCACAGCGGATATCCACACCAAGGATACTTAGGTCATTCCGCATTGAGAGGGGAGCACCCTGAAGAATGGGGAGGGGAGAGAACGGGGATTTTTTGCACGTGAACGCACACACCTGGGTTTTCTTGGCATTGAACTCAACCATATTCCTAGAACCCCATGTAGAAATGAGATCCAAGGTCCGGTTGAGCTCAATGACAAGATCTTCGCGTCCCTTCACAGTTTCGACTCGGCAACCTGGAGGCCCGCAGTGGTATCGCCCATGAACCGTGCTGTCATCTGCATAGCAATGAATGTTGCCAAGCGACAACATGTCATTGATATGCAGAATAAACAAGGTGGGCGACAGCACCGAGCCCTGAGGAACTCCGGCATTTACCGACATGAGCGCCGAAGCGTGTCCGTCAACGACTACACGCATTCTACGCCCATGCAGAAAGCCGGAAATCCACGAACACAGGTTGCCGGGCAGACCGTATGCCGGAAGCTTGGACAGAAGACCTCGGTGCCAGACCCTATCAAACGCCTTGGCAATGTCGAGGCTCACAGCAAGAGCCTCGCCACGCCGGTCAATCGCCTCACCCCAGCGATGCAGGACAAACGCTAGAAGATCACCCGTTGATCGATTTTGACGGAATCCGTATTGTCGGTCACTGATCAACGAGTGATCCTCCAGGTAGCGGACCAATTGAGCGTTTATAATCCGCTCCATGACCTTACACATCACTGAGGTGATAGCGATAGGGCGGTAATTGGTAGGGTCCGACCGATCACCCTTTTTAGGGATTGGTTGCACATTGGCCTCCCTCCAAGATTCCGGCACAGCACCTGTGCGGTAGGACGCTCGGTAGAGGCGAGTCAGTACAGGAGACAACTCGGCTGCACAAGCCCTTAAAACCACCGCTGGTATCCCATCCGGGCCACTGGCTTTCCGCACATCGAGAGACCGTAACTCACGCCGCACATCACACTGCCTGATGCGAATATCCGCCATTGAGAAACCGCAATCAGGCAGTGTGGGCAGCGTCTGGGAACCACGGTCTTCGAGGCGGGAATTAGCCGCAAAGAGATTTGCCAGTAAGGCAGCCTTCTCCTGCGGCTTGTGGGCCAGCGACCCTTCTGGGTACCTCAGCGGTGGCAACGCTGGGCGGCAGAAGTGCCGAGAATGGCGCTCAGTGGAATGTAATTAGATCCAAGATCAGCAATGGTCGTTTATCAGTGACGATTCCTGTGCTTCTAATTATTTTAGAATATATTTTTAATATAGAGAGAGCGCTGGTACTTCAAAAACGTAGATAAAAATGGTGTGCCGGGCCACCTTTTTCTGACCTCCAATTGGCTGCCATTTGACAGGTTTAAGTATAGAAAATAGAAAAATAAAGAAGGAATGGTTTTGGCTTATTAAATTCCACTCGAACCCGTTTGAGGCGAATAATAATTAAATATACTTTCTGCTACCACTTAATTTTATACCAATTTGTTGTTAAATAATTAATTAATTTTTCACTAATATAGTGAGAGTGTTACAAACTTTACGAACAAAAAATATCAAAATTTTTGATGGCGCAAATGTATTACAGCGCTCTTTCTATATTATAAATACTCTTATGTATATACTATTGAAAATGTATATTTTAAAACTCGTCACTATTTTAATGCAAGTTTGTTTAGGCACATTGTTATAATAGATCAATCGAGCGTGACTGTTCCGTTTCACCTAAACTGCAGCGATCACAAATTATTGTCCTCGTAGTGGACGGATACACGAATAAATGGTGCACCCCTTTTTCCGTTCCGAAACATTATCATACTTTAGATATCAATGATGTTTCGGAACAATTTGATACTCGTATTTAAAACAGTCGATATTTTTTTTATTATAATTATAAATATGGCGTAAAGTAGGAAAATAGGTTTTTATCATTAGAGATTTGCTAATAGTTACACAAAATCTACTCCTGATCATACCATCCTTAAATATTTCAAGAGCAAATAAGCGGAAGCACCCTGCATTTATAGAACACAATACAATATTAATATAGGTAAAACGTACTATTATATTTCCGATAGCTACCTCGTAGTCCGAAAAAAAAAAACAATACTCAAATCATTTTACTCGTCACTTACCTTCCTCACGTATAAGCCATAAAAACACAATCAGTGATGTACAGCCCAAACGACCTCCGACGGGAAAATAATAAATTCTCCAAGAACAATAGCGTTTGTAAGACACGGCACGGGACACCTCGTACCGATGACCAACGTCTTCACTATACTCTATAGTCTCGACCGATACGCGACTCTTACGCAACCGACCGTGATGTGTGACAAATTATTACGTATTACTCGGTATTAACACGTTAATTGCACACATATTATTGGAATAGCACGGTCTAGAGGTAACGGGATGTAAGTTGCTTCGAGTATTTGATTGGTGTTATTAACAATGGAAATGTAGGACGAAACGTGAAGATTTCTACTACTGCCGTAGGGTTCATGTTGTTAGGCAATGATTCATGTATAGCAACAGTAAGCAGAAACGTATTTACAAAACACTAGCATTAACTGCTTATTGATTCCTAAACTCTTACAATTCAGTGTGCCCTAGGCTAGGTATATATTTTAAGCCTGCACCCGCAAGAAACAAGTATATCAGCCAGCAGTCTTTCTTTAAACATAGGTTAAGCTCTAGGACACCCTCGCTCACTCTTTCTCTCTCTCTCTCTTCAGCCATAGGAAGTCCACTACTGAACATAGGCCTCCCCGAAGGATTTCCACATTAACCTGTTAGATGTGGCCTGCATGCTTAGATGAACTACATCTATTAAACCAATAGATTAACTAACTCTAACGCTAGTCTCACTTATAAATCATCTTCAGAAGACTACACTTAATAGTGTGTAAACGGTGTCAGTAGACCAATGAGGCGATGGTTAACAAAACGCAGGACAATATCGATGCTATCACATGTTCCATGTTCAGTCACGCCTGGCATGCTCGAACAAACTGTCAAAACACCACATACTCAACTAAGCGGGTCAATGACTCGACTTTATCATATTTCTTTGAAAGTGTAATAGTCGGGCGTAAGTCCTCGCGCACGACTGCGCCTCGTCACGAGAATCGCATCATTTTTAACGACACAGTTCGATTCCAGCCCTTACTTGCACGACTTTCTTCCATATAAAATCTCTTCATGTGTTTTGATTTATAACAGTTCGAAATGAAGAGTTACTTCTAATTTTCTATGTAAGTTAGATAAGCGTCGGTGTTGCGCTAATACGAGTATAACTGGATCGATTCGAACTGTGGCTGTTTCTGACAGAAAAACAAATGCGAAGCAACACAATAGCCGCTGTGTTTCGTTAGCCTATTCAAACTACTATATGTAATTGCCATTCCTTAGCTATAAAAATATAATTTTCACTAGTAATAAGATTTCTATAGTTTTAAATTGTGCCAACAACATGAACTGTTATTATCAGTAGGTAAACAGATTCGTTTACAGTTTTTGTGAAGAAATTTGTCACAATCGAAACCAATTATTTTTTATCACACCTTACATTCGAAGTTTAATTGGAGGCCAACAATGGTAACGTAGAGAATATTGAGAACGTCTCAAAAACATTAAGCTATGTAAAGTAGAACACATATGTTTTGAATGAATAAAAAAGCGAAATACTCTTTATAGAAATAATAGCTCAGATAAATAAGAAAAACTATGAGACAATAGTAAATTACGTGCTAAATTTCTATGATGTCTCATCATGTCACCGTACATCTCAGTAGAATGCCAAGCATTACTTTGTATTGACGTTCCGGCAACGTAAAATAAATTCTAAGAATTGTAAAACAACTAGACCACAACTTATCCTAATTCTCACGTAAATTACCTTCATTACAGCAATAAAAGAACATTACAGTCAAGAGCCTAATTAATGTTCTACCAAATACGTACGATATGTGAGAAACGGTAACTACGAAACATGAGTTATATGTTTATCGACTTTCTAATATAATTTATACTAATATTACACCTGTTTTAATATATATGATGAATATGGATTATAAATTATACTTATAAAAATGCAGAACAGGTATTATAAACCTGCAATCTGTCATCGAATACTATGCGTTAATGTAGCTGTTGAGCTATTTTACGCTATAAGTAAACTCAAGTATTGTTTATGAATTGAAATTGGTGATTTATGCGATGGCCGCTCTCTGCGTCCACATGGTATTGTTTGTGAAAACGGGGGCTAGTACTTTTACATAGAATAATATAACATGCGAATCCTTGGAGAATATGTTTAGCCTATGTTCCGTGCACGGACAGGAGTAGAATATGATGATGTCCTATGATTGAAATCCTGTTTTATCCATCCTATAAAACACTCTTGGACATTTCAGCATCAAAATCTTCTACAAAAAATCCTACAAATTAAGCAGACGTCTTTTGAGTTACTTCTTCCATAATAAAACCCATTTATTACAGTTCAACGTATATCCTTTCATCTCGGCAATATGAAGCATGACGAATACTGTGAGGAAGCTTCGCAAATTGCAAAGTGGTGTGTATTGACGTTTTGCGTAATCTAATATAGGAGTGCGGGTAATGACAGTCGGCTTACGAGCCGGTGATGCGATTGCAAGATCTGCGTAAATAATCATTCACGTAATGTGTTCAGCGTGAAAATTTTGTAATCATAATATAAGCGTTAAATATAATAATGCGATAGTTAGTATAAAATCTGGTGGTAGGTCTCTCATATGTGAGAGGCCATCTGGGTGGGTACCACCGCAGTGTCTATTTCTCCCGTCAAACAGCAGTGTTAACGCACTGTTGTGTTTCGGGTTGAGGGGCATTGTAGCCAGAGTAACTACTGGACATATTGAGACTTAACATCTTATGTTTCAGGGTGGCGAGCGCAGTGGAATGCCAAGTATAAAAAAAAAATCCCCGATTGCTAAGTTATTTACTGAGAGAATTAAAGATATAGATAGCAAGTTCAAACTGAGAACACACACTGTGTACGTAGTCAAGAAACAAGGAAAAGTTCTGACAAAATAAACCTTACATGGCGAAGGCTTTAAATATGTTTTGTACGTTTTCTTTCATCCAGTTGTTAAAGGTCTTCCAGTATTTAAGGAATCTCAACTGCAACGACAGTTTCTGAAATATCCTACGTGTCGCCAGACAACGCAACGGTAAGAATTTGGATAGTTTATTGTGAGCATGCTTATGTATTTTATTCTATCAATGCCACAGCAGCCTGGATAACATTTCCGAATCCACATTTCTGTACCAAAGTCGAAGCACAAATATGCAAATTAAAGTTCCAGGAAACGAAATATGCGTGAATTCTATAAACATTCTAAGTAATTAAAAGTGAATATTTTGTTTTTCGTCTCAAAGACTGTTTCCCATTCGATGTTTATCGCCACATTTCAGTAGTTTTTGTAACAGAACTTTATATTACCCAAATCATAAGCAAGCGAGCCGTTCCACTCCGCTGCCGGGCCAACTTGAGTTAATTGGGTTTTAAAATAAATGCTTATAGATCTAAACAGACCGTACAATGATTTTTTTAGTCTAAATTTGGCTTGTATTCAATTAAATCCAATTTAAGAATAAGAATAAGAATAAATTTTATTGTGAAAAAGCTCCAAGAAAATACAAAATTCAGAGTACACATTTTACAGTTAATGATATATCCAAAGTGTGGGTCCCAAAGTAGGCAATTTTGTTCTGAATATGAGTTGAATCGAATTGAATCTACTCGTGAAGGTCAGATTGAGAAATTTCCCTCATGTTTTAAATGAACTTGATGATTTATGATACTAAAATCATCATTGCATCATAATTATTTTTTTCTAAATACTAATATTTACAATATTTTTTTACGTTTATAACATTTGTGTACGTTAATAACTGCATTAGTTCTAAACTGAGTCGTAGTCGTTATTACTAGAAGTAACAGCATCCTACAAACATTTCTGAAAGTAAATATCCAAAAGTAGTTTTGTATAAAATAATGAGTTGTTTAAAACCTTCAAGACTGTGTTTTAAATAATAATTCGACACAAAGAGTCTTGGAGCGGTTGAAAAATGAAATGGAGGACTACGTTTAATGCTAATCAATTGTGGAAGCGAATTATCAGCTGTGGATGATGACAATCAATATGAATTTATAATAATAAACTAAGTCCGACTTAATGAGCTCGATAAAACACTATCAATACGACTTAGTACTTATTATCAAAAGAATAAGGTAAAAGTATAGAAAATAAACAAACTAGCTTCGAATCTTTTTCCTATCGTTCTAATGCTATGAAATAACTTGTACTCGCTAGGTAACTACCGGTTGGAATGTGAAGTATGAACTAACTAACCCGTACCTTGTAAACTATTTGATGGCGCAATGAACACCCGAGACATCGCAGAAAAAACAGACACCATAAAAAAGACTAGTGATGACTTACAAGATCGCGTTTTTTTCGCCTTCAATTCGATTTTCTACTTATAACACATGTATACATGTATGTGTATAAGCCAAAAGGATGAAATAATTCATATTGTGAGATTTATTAAATTGAGAAAAAAAATTAAAAAGTATTTGAAATTTTTCGGGTATGCGGGTAAGTAATGACTAATGAGTATCTTTGCAAACTCTACATTATCCTTCTAGACCATCATCAATTTTAAACAAAGAATTAGAATTGTGGTGCCGATCCCTTAGAACTACTGCAGACGTGTCAGCATTCTTCACGTGTTACTTCAACGTGGCTTCATCTATTCTATTTGTTTCATCGTATTGTCTCCTCTCAATCGTACTCTAGATTGTATAGGAGAGTCGTAACCTGGGGGGTTATACTCCGAACATCGTACGTAAAACTGTATGAATATGCAAAATACTTGTTCGAATCCTCTATCCTCCGTCGTAAGCATAGACTAAGTTCGGAGTGAATGATAAGTATCATAGAGAATGGTAATAATTTTTAATAGTGGAAAACTCTTATGTTATTGTACATTCGAACTTCGTGTCAAACTATAGAGTACCCCGTTGCAATGGGACGTATGTAAATGGGCTGATACAGATACAGACTAACCGCAAATATTCTGCACCCATAAAAAGTAGTCTGCGATAGAAACTAGTCGTTTGTAAGTTAAGGTCAACATTTGGTTCGGGGACCTCATACGTATGAGCGTCACGCCCCGCTCTGCTGCCTTCCAAGACATTGACTCACCCAGCCCGAGTTTGTTGCCGCTATTGTTTCACCTTTTTCGTAGAATCACTTTAGAAACTAACAACCTATATTGTTTTTCAGCCCACTGGAAGTTGCAAAAACATTAAAATTGTCGAGCTTGGGATTGTATGAATGTCGTTGTCCTGAGTAAATTTTTAAATGATGTCATAATAATGGATCTATTGTTTTATCATGATTTAGCTGTTAGTTGCATTAACTGCAGAATTTAGTATTTTCTGTAATTCACACGCCTATAGCGAATACTACACTTACATTTTATTCTTTAAGCTGTAAAAAAACCGCATTAAAACAATAATTAAGTATCATTTTTTTAATACTGATAACACAAATCTAATCCGTAAAATATGCAATAATGGTGAACATAAAACGTTTAAAAAAAAGGTCAATGAACGTCATTTCGTATTTACACATTTCAATCAACAATCATTAACATAATTATGCGATAGAGCCTGTTTTGCTCGATCGAAGACATCAGTTGATCGTTGCCAGAAACCGGATATTTGATGTAGGTAAATAAATACAATCACTCTTATTGGATAAATTCTATTTAAGGACTTGCTTACTGGAAAAGAATATTGTGTAAGGCACTCCTTGCATAATCTTCTCAAATCGTAGGTAAAATACGGCTGTCCTACTAAACCAAGCTTGTATCTGGTAAAAAGTATTCTATGTATAATGTCCGCAATGAGGTTTGATGATATGCAGCCAGGCAACGGGCTTGCTATGCTGCCAAATGCAATAAGATAATATTATGCACAATTTAGTAACAAGACTAACTAATAAATTATATTGTTGTAAAAATGTTTTACCTAGCAGAAAAATGTTCAAGTCAAAATTCAACCTAACAAAATTAGTATCCATTTACTAGCGATATTAGTGCGAATACGAAAAATAAGATAATGTAATGGAGATAAATGAAGTCTGACACAAAACGGTTAGATTCTCAGAAAGCAATCTAAATGCATTAAAAACTGCCTGAACCCAGGGTCTGGAATGCGGTCAAATGGCCGACCCAAAGGCGCCAGCTTTGGTTTGAGGGCATAAAACAATTTCACAGCAAAGCAAAAACGAATAAAACTCAATCTGGGTTTAATATTGGCTGCGCGAATAACGTGGGTCGTAGACGATATGCAAAGGAATGGGTATTAAAATGGCTATTGTGAATGTTAGAAGGATAGTCAAGCATATTAATATGAATGATGAAGCGAAACTATAAAATACGGCGATTAATTTTATTCCCAACAAAACTTCGTCACTATAGTAGTGCTATTTTTATACTGATAATATACAATGAACCTGAAACTGAGTGCAGTGAAGTTTATAAATAACACATAAATTAAGAGCTCCCTAATTCAGCACAATCTTTTACATATAACACCAAAAGCAGCTAAATGTTAAATATAGCAATATTATTCACCGCTCAAACTTTCGAGGATGACGTCATGCAGCTTAAAAACCCAGACAAGTTTTGTGTAGAGGATGCAAGTCATAATCTTGTTTGATATGAAATTACTACTTTTACTTGATGCGTCATAAGTGTCATCTAGATTTATACTAGAAATACCAGTTTGCAATAATCTCCGTAAAATGACAAGTACCATAGTAATAAATAGATGTTTTTTGTTGACCTTGTGGGTATTTGCCCCGACCTATATAGAATAAAAAACGTTTAATGATTTTTGGTGTACTTAGATTGATATACTAAATTGGAAACACTTAAATAGTTCATATGTTTTGGCATAAAAATTTGAATATAAATAACTAGGTATATCGAGTGAAATTGATAATAGTTGAATACCTCAAGAGAAATAATTATATTAAGGTACAGAAACGTAAAACAGTCATGTTGTATGCGAAGTAACGTGCGATTAAATATCAAAGTCCTTTATAACTTTCCGACTGAACACACACCCTTCCGTACAAACACGTATGTTGAGTGCTCTTAACGTGATGATGGGCAACCTACGGCAATTACACCCTGTACTCATTGCTATGTAACTAATCACTCCTAATCAGAAGTTCAGTTGAATAGATAAAGCTTTGAAGTCACCCAATAGAGAGTTTTCACGAGCGACATTGAAGAATGACGTATAGCATTATACATGTGCTGGCCAACAAACAACGCTTGAACCATCTACAGACTGGTAGATGGTACTGGCAGAATAATCTTTACGGAGATGGCACAGACAAATGACAAGCTGGCGACGCGCAGCAGCTTCGTCAATACTAAAGGTATGTCATGGGTTTGCCAGTCTACCAACTAAGTGTAGCGAGAAATGATATAACATTCGGAGTATTTAGACAATTTGGGGAGACCTATGTTCAGCGTTGGACTTTCTGAAGATAATGATCATAAACTGCAAGAAATACCATATCTACCATATCTGGTATATCTTACATATGTGCATTTTACCAGTTATTAATATAAGGATACATAAAATAGGTAGGGATTTTAAGGTATTGAGCCAAATATTTGTCAGGACTTACAGTGCTTATCAGCAATAAAGGGTTGTACGCCACGAATTTTCTTTCATTTATGTAGGTACCCTAGTGAAGCCAGTGTTCAAATATTCGATTTGGAGGAATTATGATGCTCAAATTTTAAAAGCGCTGTTGTTAAGAGGATCATAAGTTCTTTATGATGGCTTCCAAGCCACAAAACATAAAATTTACATATTACACACAGTTTTTTAACAAGCTTGACAAAATAATCGGTCATATGTTAGATGTGCTTTCTAACAAAATACGGAGAAAGTTGTCAGTTAAAGTTTTAGCGGACAGTATCCGTCACACATACAAAGCAGACGTAATCAATTTGTTCATCGTATTGTTTCATGATGTAAAGACAAACCGGTGAACTTTTCAAAACGTACATTAACATGAAGTGTTTCACAATTAGAGTCAGCGGAGCTCAAATTTAATTCAAATGTAACAGTAAACCGTTCTTATTTCATGCAGTGGGTAGCTGGGCACCAAGAACTTTTATCTTTTAACATAATTTGAACATCTTTGGACATGTCTTATCTCAAATTGAACGTACGATCACGTACAATTAGAATTTTATTATAACTAAGTTTATCTCTATCAGATTTATCGATAACGTGAGGTAATCGGAAGTGAATATGTGAAAATTGGAAGGGTTGTATGTTCTTTGTGTTCCATCTCCTGTTACTACTTACAAGGTACATCCGTTTTGGTTCAAAAGCCACATGTCTAACACGCTACAAATATATGATCGAACATAACAGTGTCAACATACCTGCTGAACCAACCAACGGGACTCCGCATGTACAACACAAACGGACAAACACAAACCACTCAACACTTCAATAACAACGCGTCTCGCACAAAAAACACCAAAACTAATCAAACATGTTATATTTTAATTCAAATTTCGATTATTTTCGTTCGATATTTTTCGATGGATTTGAATGTTACGACGAGACGATTTATGTACAGCGGCTGTGCGACTGCGCGAAGCCTGAGTCAGTGACACTGCGCAGCTATCGCGCGCTCTTTCTGTCTCAAGTCACTTTGACAAGTTAGAAAGAGAAACAAGATGCTGGAATGCAAGATGAATAGTGATGTGTGGGCATTTCATCAGCATACCAAGTTTTCATACGAGTGGAAAAGAGACAGGGGAAATGTTTAGTCTTTTGAGGTTCACGGCGAATGTGTACGCCGACGACGATGCGTTGGAAATATGTGGGAAAATTAGGCTTTCATTGTTAAGGCGAAGCGATTACTTTATTTATTTTGCTTTTACGAATTTATTTTTTATTTTCAATTATTAATAAAATATTAATATGTATTATATTTGATACACTACCATAAGGGGTTCTACTATTATTAGTCTCTCACTACACCATTTTTTTAGTTTTTGTCGTGAAAGTCGATCTAAATTAATTTATTTTAGCTTAAAGTATCTAAAATATAGAAGAGGGGGCACTAGTACTTCATAAATGTAAATAAAAATGGTGGTGCCGGGCTTTTTTCTGCTCTCCTATTGGCATGTGACTGGTTGTCCAACATGGATGAATTATTTGAATGCGACAAAAAAAAAATATAGTTTAGGGCTACTGAAACCCACTCAAACTCTTTTAGACGGATAAATAACTAAATGTACCAAGGGAATTTATAGCAATTTTTGCTGACAACATTATGATCAAAATCTACGTTTTTGAAGACTCTCTCTACATAATAAAATACTCTCTACATAATAAAGTAATTTAGTTACTAATCTGTTACCCGCATAAGGTACGCTTACAAACCATAACGCTAGGGATCACAACTCTTCACCTAATAAAAAAAACTTCTTGTAAGTTCATTGTTATTACACAAAATTGAACTATAACCTGATTTATCTTTGTGTTTGTCTCGATGTACGCTAATACTTATGTTTATTTAATTTTGACAGCCTTGACAACAACACAGGCGGGTAAAAGTTGGCTGTGAAAGAAAAGAGTGAAAAAGAGGCACGGTTTTGATTCTTAAAACGAGCTTAATTCTGGCGTACATATATTTGGTACTGGTCTGAGTCACAGACCAATGTCTGAGTGTTAGGAAACCAAATAGATTATTAACACGTTGACTGCACCGGTGCCTGACAGACATGGCTCCTGTTAAGGCCATGTCAGTCCCGGGTGACTGACGCAACAGTATGTAATTTAGATGATCTCAGGGAGCTGTCCGGCACGTTTAGCTCATTATTATCTATTGAAATTGACAAATAAAAATATTCATTTAATGTGATTTAGTTGCATATACAATCAAAAAACAAACAAAAAAAAACTCGTCCTAAAAATTTTACTATGGCAGTTAACGTTTTAATATTACAAATGGGAGATTATGTCTGTGTAAATCATTTCCAGACAATACCCATTAATAATTTGTAATGAAAAATAATAATGGCGTAGTCTGGTACTTCGAAAAGGACATAGCGGTTTTTATTACCACATTATTTTTTATTTTTGAGGGGAAAAAAATATGTTTGTGGTCAGTTTAATTAAAAATGTAGTTTGAGTAAGAGTGCGTGTGTAAAAATGTGAAATGTGTTGACCTATTGAATGTGTTAGA
This sequence comes from Hyles lineata, assembly GCA_030180105.1. Classification (NCBI taxonomy): domain Eukaryota; kingdom Metazoa; phylum Arthropoda; class Insecta; order Lepidoptera; family Sphingidae; genus Hyles; species Hyles lineata. The sequence continues at coordinate 3,809,361 of JARJEE010000002.1, read as the reverse complement.
CCTAATAGAGGCCAAATAATCATGACTGCGCAAACCCAGACTTGATTCATAGGAATAATACAACTCAATATATTATTATTTTTTATTACATTTGTATTCTTAATACTAAAGACGATTCATTCCATTCCTCACCAAATTACATTGTGTATGTTGCTATTATATGTCTTATGCCTAACACATATGAAGACGCGAAAAACAAAATCAACCTTTTATTCACCATCCTTGAAGCATTAATCAATAACTGCGCGGAAAGCCATAGAAATCTCTAATATCTACCAATCGAATTCTGTGAGAGCTTTCCAAACAATACAGTTTCTACCAATCAGAGATGTTGCCTCGCGGAAACTTCCAGCAATTCATTTAGTTTCGTCCAATAGGAAGGAGACATCTGGACACCTGTTGTGGACGGAGCCACGTGAGAATTGAATACGCGTTTTCTCTTACATGTAAATTCCTTTTTGTCTTTGTTTTAAAGGTGGTAAGTAAGTTTACCGCTGCGCCGTTTGCATATTTATATAACTCTCGAAAAATAATTTGTACAATATATTTTAAAGTATATATTTTGCACTCTTGGCAAACATATTTTGTTGTTTGTTACCGCCATTTTTTGTTTGTTTATTATATACATTATGGCGCGAAAGCATAATTTCGGATCATTTAAAAATCCATTTTAACATTATATAAATAATCATAATTTACACCCACCTCCCATATCATCATCATAATCATCTTTAGCTGTACAAACTCCACTATTGAAACATAGATTTCTTAAGCGACCTATTGGATGTAACCTGGATCGAGCGACCCTTATTAAATCTTATCGTTTTAGATGAATATCTGATGCTGGTGCTGCGCTTGGCAGTGCAAGGCCTCTCCTTTTATATTATTACATATAACATATAATACGAGCTGATACACTAATTCTAGTAATACCATGAATTTTTCTGGGGTTGGACTTTTATAAGTGAAAGGCAATTAGCTATTGCGCGGATATGTATTGAAGGGGCAATCTTGTCTTCCTCGTCAAGTCCTCGTGGTTGAAGATGACGATGAGCTATGTAAATGCCATATTGTTGAAACGGTTCAGTGGCAAGTAGAACTAATGAATTCTCTGAGGTTATTTTAATCAAAACTATCTCTGATTTGCTGATAAACAGTTTTATATTACCAACTACCCTTTTCAAGATTTGCTGAAGGCTGAAGGTATCTTACCAAATTTTAACTAAATTTCGAAAGTAATTAAAAATCATTTACACATTTTTAAAGCGAATTTCGTCATTGAAAATGTCTGGTCCTTACACAGATACCTAATATCTTGACTCGTAAGAGAGTTACTGGAGGAGCACTATTTACCAGGTATTAATATACTACCAGTTTAAATTAAACATGTGAATATAGGCAGGGCATACCCAGGGTGAAATAATTTCGCCAAATTAATGGTCTGATCCGTGATGAAGTGGCCAATAATTTGTCACGTGTTAGGTTTTGTGTTAGTTGTGAGAAATAAAACAACTCAGTTCTTTATCTTTTAATACGGTTTCTTGTCTTATACACCAGGAAGGTATGCTAAGTAACTTAGCCAGGGTTAATAAGGTAGTGTGGAAGGAATAATAAATAAAAGACATTATTTCCTTAAATCTAATTTACTTATCATTAATATCCCTACTAAATGTTGTGAATAAATGTTGTGGAAAAAAAGCTACAATTATATTCTTGGTGTTAGTTTTCAATGTATGTCTGTAGAAGTTGTAGTAGTTTAGCGAGTAGACACGACGCGACGCCGCGAGCCAGGCCGGAGTAATCCGCTGGCAGCGGAGTCCACGCACGTGTTGCTAGGTGGTGGTGGTGTTCTGGTGGTCTTGTCCGTGTGGCCGGCACGGTGCTTGGTGTCGGCAGTGCAGCCCTGGTCTGGTGGCGCGGACACGTGGCGCGGCGCCGCGAGTCTGGCCCGGACTGCGAGGCCAGTGCTCGGCGCCAAGATGCCGGTGGCGCTGGGCCGCCGCGCCAGTGTTGCCAAATCAGCTGGTGGTGTGTAGCCCGTGCGTGCGAGCGTGCCCGAGGGTTAGGCTCTGGGCGGAGCCGCGTGTGCTGCAGTGCGCTGGACGTGAGCCCAACACACCGCTGTGGCTTCAAGGCGATGCACGATGTTCGGCGCCATACTTCGTCGCAGGTTCATCTTGCGTATTCGCCCTCGTACATTCAGTGCATCGCCAAGACGTTTTGCTATTGAATTAACCATCGTTGAGGTGACAGGTCATTTCGACAGCAAAACGTCTTGGCTGTGTGGTCACCGGCTGCTGCTAGAACGCCTCGTCGTCGCAGTTAGCTCGGCACAAAGGCTCAGTGCTTGTTGTCCAGTCTTTTATAGGACTCCTAGGAGCACTAATCAATAACTGCGCAGTACGCCCTAGACATGTTCACTATCCACCAATGAAGCGCTTTTATTACTAAACGATCAATACAGTGCTCACCAATCAGAAGGCCTGCGCCATGGAAATTTCCAGTATTTTTCTAGTTTCACCCAATAAGACCTATATTCGCAGAACAGGATAGACGACGTAAAAAAATAATATGCTTTATTTGTTTTAGCTAACTTCCCTGGTGTATGGATGGGATAAATTGTTTGTCGCCTTGTAGCCAAGTAATACAAGTCATTAATAACAATATGGTAGGAAATTACAAGACATAATATATTATATTCAATTTATTGCCTCGGTGGCGTAGTTGTACTAGAGTACGGTTACAAAGCTGAGGTCTCGGCTTCGAATCCTGGGTTGGGCAAAGTGATATTGGATTTTTCTATTCATTATCAGCCCAGAGTCAGTAATTTGTGCCCGATATGGCGATAGTCTCGCCACCTATCACATCGTGGGACGAAACATGCAAGGCGAAATGTGGATGTCCTGGCACCTCTGTCTACCCCTTCTGGGAAAAAGGCGTGAGTTTATGTATGTATGTATGTCAATTTATTAAGTAAGGCATATAGAACTGTTAGTACCAAAGCTTTGCATGTCCTGGCGGGTGTACTTCCAGTCGACCTGAAGGTGCAACGTCGCGCCGCCATGTATCTCTACTAGGGAGAATATGGATAAAAGACCGCACGTGAACTTTTAAAAATTGAAACTATTAGATGAATGGCAAAATAGATGGGAGGTATCTTTGAAGAGACGTCATTTATACCAATATTTTCCTTGCGTGCGTGATCGTTTGACAAAGACTTGGCTAGATGTCGATTATTGCGTATCACAGTTCCTCACGGGCCATGGTAATTTTGAGTCTAAACTTTAATCTTTTAAGCGTGTTAAATCGCCGAATATTGTAAAGCGTTTGTCTTACCCTAGTTGAATGCTATACATATTTTGAATTTTACTTGTAACGACTCTTGTATTAATTTAATTATTTACTCGGTTACATATTTTTTTCTTGTATCGATCATTTCACTTGACATCTAGTCTATGTCATGACGAGTCAAGTGTACCTAACTGTTATTATCCTTTCTTTTAGAGGAGACCTAGCCTCATTGTGAAACTAACAACAACTCAACTTTATTCAACCAGCCCCTTAACTAATGCTTCCTTTCTGCATCAAAGAAATATAGACTCCAACTCATTGACATAAAACCCAAATTACGACAACAAGAATGAATGTTATAAATGTAGTACAGCCACAAATCTGAAGGTAGCATCGAGTCGAACTGGCAACGTCGCGTGCGCAGGCATTCGAAACGAAGTTGTACACAAATGCGCCAGTTTGAAGTATATTTTGTACGGGGAGGCTGTGTCGAATTCATTTGCGTTTGTTATTATTTTTATGCATTTTAATGAATAATAAAAGTATCTATTGAAGTTAGTTGCTGGTAAATATGATCGGGAGTGACTATACGTTGGAGTTGTGCAATGTTTTCCATTCTGGGCAGGTGAGTTCGATCCTTCGGGCAAGGTTTAAACGAATGAGATGTAGATAGTCGTGAAATAACACATATATCATTTGTTGTGGTGTTTAGAAAGTAATAAACAGTGATTTTATATTCATTTAATATATGAATCGGGATGGTTCTTGATTAAATAAACAACATTTTATTTTGTGAATCATTTTACAATGTGTGTTCGTCCTATTAGATTTGATGTATTGTTGTAAATAAATAAATATCTTTGGCTAAATATGTTATAATAATACAATGTATAAGTCAATTGATGTTACCTGTAATAGAAAATTATACAAAATAGCTGTCTTACCGATACCGATTGAGTTACTTTAATGGCAATTGGTATTTGATGATATTGTTGTATACAATACATGATAAAGATGTACCTATTAAAATTATTCTTAAACGAACACTAGGTTCATAGAATTTTAAAAATAATTTGCATAAATATGGACAAATCTTTTAAATAGATTCAGAAAAACTAAGCCTATATTTAAAATTGTTAAGATTTTTTAATATTATTTTTCAATTAACACTTTAAAACCACGAACTAAAATATATTTTAAATAAAATCTAATAATAAATAAATATGAAATTACCAAAAAACGTTGACAATTCTTGAAGACATTTTTCTTGTAATCGTAGTTTTGGTATCTCGTTGATGTCTTTTACTCTAGTAACTATGTGACAGCTTCTTATAAACGCACTAGCGATCCGACCCGTCTCCGCCCGTGTGTATATTTATGTGGGAATTCCGAGCAACATGCTAGTGTGTAAGGTATGTGTGATGATAAATAATACTAATCCATATGTGGATTCCATAAACCTAACATCAGATACCAACTGTGTGTCGGAAGGAGAGCTTAAATCTTTCCTCTCGTCAAAAAAGCATCTGCTATATAATCAGTGTTCGTGATATATGGGACGGTTTATTTATATTAAGAAACTTTTTATATCAGGTGGAGCCAGGAAGCTTCTTCCAACGTCTCACAGGTGGGGTAAAGACAGGTGTGATCCTAAAGGATGTCTCCTTCATGACGCATAGCGGAGAGGTCACCGCTATACTAGGATCAAAAGGTATACCTGAAATATTTCTTTATATTCCAAGCTTATACATTATTCAATATAAATAATTGTCTTACTAAAATGTAAACTATTCTTGATTATTCAAGTCTACATTAAAAAATAGCGCAAAGATTTTTTACATAGTCCTGACTCCTCACTATGATAGAGTTTAGTCCCATGGGTATCAGAAGCTAGGGGAGATTTTTTGGTCGACACCCAGACTCGAAACAAATACCTGTGGATTACACTAATATTTGTCTCGGTGCGGGGATCGAATCCACGGCCTAACGTTTTACAAAGAAATTGCGCTACGGATGCTGTCAAAGATGTTCTGTTAGATAGACATTTGACTAGACCCATCACCGTACCCATCACCTACTTTTAAATTGTCATACTTAAACCAATTCTCAAAATACAGAGTATATCTAGACTTCAACCGAAAACAAAGTATATAGGGATAATAGTAATAGTTTTAGTACTAAAACAAAATAATAAAAATAAAAAAAAACACTGATTATTTGCAACGTTTTTAGTTGCATTAGGTCTAAAGTTACTAATACTGCCACCTGGCTTCGTTTTCGGTTACAGTCAAGGAGGTTACTCCATGATCAGATACGAAATTCGACTGTTCGAACGTCGTACGTAAAACTTCACTAATGTGCCTAAATACTCCACAAAATATTGGAATCCTCTATCGTACGTCGTAACAATGGACTAAGTTCGGAGAAAATGATTAGTATAATAGAGAATAGTATTGGTTTTTAGAAGTGGAAAACTTATATCTTACTTCGGACGTCGAACATCCGAACATTCGAATTTCGTGTCGGATCATAGAGTAACCCCTGGTAACATCCATCAACTGAAATACAACATTTTTTTTATTTTACATTTAAACGGCAACAACATTTGTTATTTATTATTAACATTCGCAATAAAAATTGCCATCGAATTACAATTGCAAACGATTACAACAAAGAATAAAATTGAAACTAACATCAGTCAGTCGATTTGGGTCAAAATAACGTAAACACATTGGAACAATACGGTGTCGGCGACTGTAAAATGCACCACTACCGCTATTCAATCCACGAGCACTAGGTGAATAGGCCCGAATACTTTGTATCAGAACTTCTGACTCACGCAAGATTGCAAAGCATTCGTGAGAAATTTTAAATGTGAACCAAAAATACATAGAAGATTATTATTGTTTTTATTCAATTAATGTAAGTTTCACCTTAAGCAAGCCATTGTAATGGCACTAATGGCATAATCGAATCATTTGAATTTGACTTCCCTGATAATTCTAAATTAATAAAAATCCTAAGCGTGGCATTTACGACACCCCATACGAGTTTTTGTGCAGACGTAGATTGAACATTTCTTAGTGGTGACTGAGAAGTAATTAGAGATGCCTGTCTGTCTGTGAAATCTATAGTAAACAGATGATAATTTCTACAGGGTCAATTTTAATTACTATTAATGAGACACGTTATATCCAGTTAACCTGGTTCACCCTAACCCTTATAAATTCATAATTCTAAAAATAAACGGCAGCATCTTATAGCCGTTCTCTATAATCTATCTATCTTTAACAACAGATTTCATTAGATATTTCTATGGATTTTATGTTTCAGTTAACAAAGATAGAAAGGTATATGGTGCAAATATTTATAGATAGCTAAGTAAGAGTAGAATAGTGCCGACATAGTATTGCTAACTATTTTAACCTCTTGTTAAAAATAGATAGGTTATAGAGAACGGCCATTAATCGTCTTACTTCTTCAACCAGGTAGCGGCAAGCGCGCCCTCCTCGATGTGATCGCCCGGCGAGTACCTTCCAAGGGCCACATCCTCCTTGAAGGTGTGCCCTTGGAAGAAGAGCAGTTTAACAACACATGCGCTCTCGTTCGTCACTCCACTCGCCTATTACCTGGACTGAGTGTGCAGCAGACTCTGGGCCTGTCTTTGACAAAGGTATTACTATGATTTTTTTTAACATTGCATTGACATAAGATGTCAAGTCTCAATAGGTCTAGTACCTACTCTGACTACAATATCCTTCAATCCAAAACGCAACAGTTCATTTACGCTGCTATTTAGACATGGAAGAAATAGACGTTGCGGTGGTACCTACCCAAGCGCCCTCTCACATATGGTAGACCTGCCACCTGTACTGTACGTATACTAATATTCCTTTATTTCCAGGAATCTAGATAACTTGTAACTATATCATGAACCTTTTCAGATATCGGGCTACTTGAAATCTTCAAAAGTAAAGCAGGTGATGGCCGATTTAGCACTGTCCCAGGTAATGATATACCTACTTCCCCTTTATTTAAAATGACAAAAATAAGAGAAGTTAATAAAATTACTTCATACGTGACAGGTAGCACACAAATGCGTGACAAACTTGACGAAGAGCGAATACAGAAGATTAGTAATAGGCGTTCAACTTATAAGGGACCCAAGTAAGTACTATTCATGAAACAAAACATAAAATTCGACTTTCTTCTAATATTGATATAGAATTCAAAATGTTAAAGAAACATGTAACATCTACGGCAAATAATGATATTATGGTTATTATTTGTGATAAATGTTAAGTTTTACATATTTATTGCAGTCATACTTCTACTTGACGAGCCGACCTGGGATTTGGACCCACTAAACACGTACCTTGTCATATCAATTCTATCGAACGCTGCGAAGAAATACGGAACAGCCATAGTACTCACAATGGAAAAGCCTCGATCTGGTAAATATGACCTGCCTATTCTTATTGCAATGAATGGCGAGATGAGCATGCCATAAGCCTGATGGGAAGCGATACGACCCCTAAAAGCAGTGGCAAAACCAAACAACACCATGAATTATAAAGCAATGCTCGGCATCCCACTGCGCTCGCCATCCTGAGACGTAATGTCTTCATAGACTTTCCATCTGGCTTTTACAAATTTTTACTTTAGTACACTTCATTCCTAGCTAAGCTTATCGTATTTGTTTGATTACTGCAAGGATCTCACGCTTTTATTTCATAATACAACGTACGCGCTCTGAGAAGTTTTTGGCGAGGTCTACTCACATCCTTTCATTAATTACATTGCGTTTCTAATCTAAATAGTTTAAGCGATTTTGTTACAGATGTATTCCCGTTTCTGGATAGAGTGGTCTATTTGTGTCTCGGAGACGTCGTCTATGGTGGACCTACAAGGAATTTGCTGGACTACTTCGGCAGTATCGGCTTTCCATGTCCCCAGTTGGAGAATCCTTTGATGTATTATTGTAAGCTAAATATAAAATAAGCTAAAGAAAAATATTTGTGGAATAATTTTTTTACTTCAAGTCATCGTTTATTCATTTGTTTCAGTATGCCTATCAACTGTGGACAGAAGATCTAGAGAACGCTTTATAGAATCCAACCACCAGATCGCAGCACTTGTAGAAAAGTTCAAGCACGAAGGACAAGGCATAATGCAAGGAAACCTTCACGAAAACAGTCGAATCATAAATCCGAACAAAATACAAATGAACTACGGGAAACCAAATGGTGTGAAAGTTATATGGATGTTGTACATGTAAGTTGAAAGCTCAGGTTGCCAAAAATGAACAAAAAACATAATTAATATGACAATGATTCCACAACGTTAGTTTTCTGATTCGTATAATCAATCTTATAACCGTCCTGATAAGGTTATATGTGGTTGACTATAAATAAATCAAATTCATTAAAATCTATTACAGACGAACCTTGGCGTCAATATTCAACTTGAAGAAACATGGTATAAAGCAAATGTTCATGAGATTATTCTGTCTTCCAATATACTTCTTCATACTTTGGGGATTCTACAATGAAGCCAAGGTAAAATCCTGGAGCATCACGGCTGATTGTTTTTTTTATTTTCGGAATGATCCTTACAATTTTATTGTTACAGGATTTTCAGCGCGCCTTTATAACCAAAAGTGGATTAATATTTAACGCTATAGTTGGAACTTACTTCATCAGCATCATGAATACAATATGTCTTTGTAAGTAGATCATCTTACCTATCTGATATGCAGTTGCATAAGGCTGGACTGTAACTAAAAGACTAACAGAAAAATAAGGGAAATAATAAGCAGTCTCCTTAACATCGAAAAGCGCTACTATACGAGTATTTGCCACAGAATATTAAATGGGAGCACCTTATACCTACAGTTTTGAAATATGCTGTTTGATCTTTCAGACGCGCCGTACCGAACTCGATACTACGAAGAGTCGCAAGAAGGACTTTATAGTGGTGCAAGTTTATTGCTGTCTTGGAATTTGGTATCATTGCCGTTTTCCTTTATAAGCACATTCGCTTCAGCAGCCATTATTTATCCGTAAGTAGTTTTCTAGTAAAAGTCTCGTAAATCCGCTGATTGTGTGGAAATATTTGGGAAAGGTGTATTTTAAGCAATCATCTTGTTAAGTGTGAAGACAATTTTGTATCATACATCTCTTTATACTTCTATTTGATCAGGATCCTCTCAGACATAACGGAGACTTTGGACTACGTGTATTTCTCGCTGGTGCTGTGGTCGTGTTACATCTACGCCGAACAACAAGCTATAGCCGTCATGATGTTTGTGAAGAACGGTCTCATCGCCGCCATGGTCAACATCTATATCACCTGCATCTATGTCATGCTAGCGAGCGGATTCTTGAGGTATCGTTCTATTAACTACAATATCATTTCTTTTCTTATTATTATAATCTCTGTGCTTGAATAGAGCCTAATAGACTGCCTCGGTGGCGTAGTTGTACTAGGGTACGGTTACAAGGTCTGAGGTCACGGGTTCGAATCCCGGGTTGGGCAAAGTGATATTGGATTTTTCTATTCATAATTGCCCGATATGGCGATAGGATCGCCACCTATCACATCGTGGGACGGAACATACAAGGCGAAATGTGGGTGTCCTGGCACCTCTGCCTACCCCTTCTGGGAAAAAGGCGTGAGTTTATGTATTTATGTATCAATAGAGCCTAATACAGCTATAATAAAATTTTATGTTAGTATTACTGATGACAAAATCATTGATGCCATGCTATTAATATTCTAAATTTACATTCTCGTATTTTTCTGTCTTCAAATGTACAGGGAATATATTCGTTTATTTTCCAGATCGTACAAAGGATTCGAAGACTGGCTGTACTACATTACATACATCACGCACACTCGATACGCGTCCATCTTCCTTCACCGAAATATTTTCAAACAACCAACATTCAACATTCTACCCTACAACGAATTCGAGAACTGCACATCTATCACCAATCTCATACAAACAACATCCAATTTGAATACTAACTCAAATTCTAATTGTCGATATGCGAGCGGCAAAGCTTTCTTGACGGAACGTTTTGGCTCCAAACACTTCAACGGCGATATATACCTATCAGGAGATTTCAACTTAAATTTCAATTTGGGATTATCATTCGCTTTCTCTTTGGGAATAATGGTGTTTAACAAATTCTTATATTTGATGCCTCTGCCCAGTTATATCACTGATAAGTTTAGGGAATAGATTATATTTATCAAGTTTTCATAGAATAAATAGGGTAAACTGTATAGTTATAGCCCAGCTGCAGGTATGCTGAAACTTTTGGTTGAAAAATTTACATCAACTTTTAAAATACATATATTTTTAAATACTACCAGCAACCCTGCCTCGTTATATATAAAAAAAAATTACAATAGTTGTCTAATAGTCAAAAAGGCGTCTGTTCTTACGATGGCCAATAAGCAATTGTTTACTGGGAAATTACTATAACGTTTCCCCTCCATAAAGATAAAATTACTAGATAAGCTGTTTTTATAAGTAAATTGGTGATTATTTTACGTTTGCACGATATTTTTACGAAGAAATAATATAACAATATATAATGAATGTAAGAAAACAGCAACGTGTAGATATAAAATAAAAATAATATGATTATTAAAATAAATTTTATTTCTATCAATACTTAATTAATTTTAAACCCTAACAAAACGTTCACCATTGCCGAAAAATACTTATTTGTAAACACAAGCACAAGTTGGTCTTTACGTTCACGTTATTGTAAAATCCTCAATAACTTTTGGATAAGCATAAAGCACTGCGGAGTCCGATTGTTGATCATTGTCTGGTTCAGCGGGAACACACGCGGAACCGTCCTCTGAAACAAAAATGTACACAAAATCTTTGATTCCGAGTAAGAATTATAAGCGACTAGCGGTCCGGCTCACGGTCGGTCGGTGCAGATACAATTTTCAATATTGCGGCAAAATACTGATAATAATAATTAACTGGTGGTAGGTCCCTCATATGTGAGTGATCTGGGTGGGTACCACCGCAATGTCTATATCTCCCGTCAAACAGCAGTGTAAATGCACTGTTGTGTTTCGGATTAAAGGGCATTGTAGCCAGAGTAACTACTGGACATATTGAGACTTAACATCTTATGTCTCAGGATGGCGAGCGCAGTGGAATGCCAAGCATTGCTTTGTTATTCAAGGTGTTGTTTGGTTTTGCTATTGATTATGAGCGGTCGTATCGCTTACCATCAGGCGAACGGCATGTACGTCTCGCCATTAATTGCAATAAAAAAAAAACAATGGGGTATTTGACTATAAGAGAGAAAAAATCTAAAAACACTAAATATATTTATAGTACACCAATAAGCAATGAGTTCAAGTTAATTTCAGTTTATCACTCTAAAGAATAAATGTTATAATCCGTTTTGAAAATTTCAATTTTTTTATCTGCCCCAAAAAGATGCGACACGGCAGCCGCCATGATGGATACCGATCTACGTCATTCCGCGAGTAGAATACCTAGTAAACATTTTAATCTATTTAAGTAAACAGAGAAGTTATAACAGTATTCTTCCCTCCGTTATTTTTTTAACATATTAAAACGCTTTTCAAAAAAGGGTGAAATACCCCATTCCGCATATCAATTTAAAATATCGACCAATCTAGACCACGTAAAACGAATAAAATTTCCTCGTATTTGCTAGATTTTTCACTACTGCTTCCCTCCTATAGGTCCTAGCGTGATGATAATTGATAATAACTAGCCTGTAGCCTTTCTCGATAAATGATCTACCCAACAAAAGAAGGATTTTTCAATTCAAACCAGTAGTTCCTGAGATTAGAGGTAACAAACAAACACAAACATAGGCGCTTTATCATCAAGGCTCGATGTCGCGTTATGTTTAAAGATTATCTGGAAGATTTTATTATGGTACGAGTTATCGCTGTCACCCCACCAGGAGAAGAGGACCACCCCACCATGAAGACGAACCAAAGTTATAATATTTGGGAAGATGTTGCGATCATTAGTAGACCAAATGAATGCCAATTTTTTTGTCAGCCTTCGTGGCGCAGGTTGGACGCCGCCTGTGAAACGAGAGGCCGCGGGTTTGATCCCCGCACCGAGAGAAATGTTTGTGCGGCCCACAAATATTTCTTTCAGGTCTGGGTGTTTGCGAGACCGAAAAGTCTCTCGTAGTTTCCTGATACCCACGACACAAGACTCGATCTTAGTGGGTTAGTGGGGTCAGGACTATGTATGTGACTGTTGGGTGTTATTTATAATTATTCAAAATGGCGTGGCACGGCGTTTAACTAAAGAGTTGAGAAGTGACCCAACAGTGTATCTATATTCATAATGATAGTGGATGTTTACACTTCCATATGCCAATATTAAATTGCACTGCTATACCGTCTTTAGTGTCATAGATTGGAAGTCAATTCACTGACCCAGCTAAGCAGTAGCGGTGCAATCTATAGCAGCCTTGGGCTATGAATGCTGTGTAGTCACGTAGATATATTATCCAAATCTACCACATTCCATGATATATTGTTCACCTATATTTTATTTAGTTTACTCATTCCTGTAAGTCTAAAACAATACCCATAGGGTACCTGTAAGGGTGCCACTAAAACCATCTGGATTTCGTCAATTATTAGACGTGGGCCTATTGTACACCTGGGCATAAATACCAGTTCTGAGTGACATCATTTTTGTTAATTCAAAATATGTATAGAATTTTCTTACCTCCATATAATACAATAGTCTTGTTCAATTTGTTGATTGTGACCTGGAAGGCAATAGACACTTGGCTACATTATAGATATTCTTAGATCTGAATTAATAAGTAGCAATTCTAACCAGCTTGTATAGCAGTTTGAAAAGTAAAACAAATAAGAAAACCATGTATAATTAAACAACTGATTTGCCATGTTTTTAAGGATTACTATACTGTTCTTTAAAAAGCCAAATACATATAAAACTTAACATGTTATGAATAATATATACTTTAACATTATGCAATGTACTAAGTGGAATTCTTAATAATTTATACTTACTGGAGATAAAACTATTTCTCTGTATTTTTTTAAGTATATTCTTAAAGGTTCGACATAATTATCAAATCCCAGTGTATTCATTGCAAAAAGGACATCTTCTCCATTAATTGTTTTTCTTTTTTCCGTTTGACATCGATCACTCGCTTCACTCGTTACAAAAGATATGAACTCTGATATGCATTCCTGCATACACTCTCTTGCATCTTTGGCTATCTGCAAATATTAAGTTGTACTCTAATTTAGGAATAATTAAGATTTAGCAAGTAACAATTCACAGTTAATTATTATAATACTGGAAATAACATTAAATGATTATAGTCAAAACATGAAGTTGTTTACAAAGTGATTATTGTATAAATATAACAATTAAGATAATGTGGTGTAATTATAAGTATAGTACTTGTGCTACTGGAAATCATATATTTGTTGAATGCAGCCATGAAATGTTTGTTACCTTCGCATTTTCCGGTATAGCCCGCTTCATAATTTTGGCAATATTAGCGATTGGTAGGAATCGGTCTTGCTCCCTGAGGGGTGCATTTTTACTTCCGGAGTCCGAATTGTTTTCATCCTCTGTAAAATGTATTAGTTACAGTAATACATTGCATCAACATTGTACGCAATATTATTATATTGTAATGTTAAATACCTAAAACATCATCGGAATTTACGACATAGGTCTCTTCGTCGACTAAAAAACCATTGCCTAGTCTCACCAAATCGTTTCCAATATCATCGCCTTCCATGGTTCCACATCAAATTACCAATTGTTAGGTTAGGTTATATTTTTTAAAGACACTGTCGCTTGGCTATATTTATGATTCGTATGTGTCGAATAAACTGACAGTATTATCAATAATTTTATCTTTAAAATATCTAATATATTACAAGGCAAATGTTTACGATTTAATCATCACAAATCACAATTCACATCACAAAACCAAGAACCACAGATTATCACTCTTTACCAACTCTTTACTCTTTAGTAAACAAATTGACACTAATAATCTACAAGAAGAAAAATCGACTAATTTAAAGTTTTACTTTAAGTGTAATAACTACGTAATAAATATGAACAAAGAATTAATTGCATATTCTCTATTATTTTTAACGCTCATTGGCTACTAAGAAATGTTTAATTGCAAAAGAATTCATTTTATTTATAATTACATATTCTTTAATTTTACTTTTTAGTCGATAGGTTCGCACTGTCATGTTTCCTAATTTGCAATCAATTTTGTTGATTGTCCATCCCTATAAAATCTCCGTTACGCGATGTAGGTTGCAGTAAATTATTTTCCTCTTTCCAATATTTATGCCGTTAAAACAATACAATTTGAGGAATAAAAACATAAAGTAACCTTTATAAAAGCCAACAGTGCCATTAGTGTACTCTTTAATAGTACCCAGTGGCACGTAAAGGTTACTTCTGTTTGGGGTCACTCAACACTACGCAAATTCAGCTATTTTACGAATATATCGCAAAACAATAATCCAAAATGGGAGTACCGAAGTTTTTTAGGTATACAAGTGAGAGATACCCTTGCCTAAATGAGCTAGTAAAGCAATATCAGGTACGTTTTGACAAAGTGTTTTTTTATTGTTGTCTAATCAATTTATCAAGTGATATTTTGCCTCCCAACAAATTACACATATGGATACCTAATAAGCTTATTTAATAATTGGTGTTTAATACTTATGAACCTATTTAATAATGTATGTTTTAAACACTAAGTTACTAAGAGGCTAATGCTTCATAAAATATGTATATATATATATATATATATATATATTTTGAGGCATTAAAATCACATGTGAATACCTACCAGGTGCTAATTATTGCTGATATCTCTGATCATAATGAATATAATGATTATAATCTCATATATATTATTTCAAAATATTTGCATCATCAATAATATTTAATATTGTGCAATTATCTTCCTTTCAGATACCAGAATTTGACAATATGTATTTAGACATGAATGGTATCATTCACAATTGCTCTCACCCTGACGACTCAAATCCTCACTTCCGCATTACAGAGGAAAAAATATTTCAAGATATATTTCATTATATCAGCATACTGTTCCAAATAATCAAGCCTAAGAAATTGTTCTTCATGGCTATCGATGGAGTTGCTCCAAGAGCCAAAATGAACCAACAACGCGGAAGAAGGTGAGCTTTACGGTCATTCATATGATACTTTCTTGTTATCTACTAGGGTTGCCAACTAGCTTTGAAATTGTTGAGGGAACCCTTTGTCTTTTGAGACAATGTAGGTTAAGAAAATGTGTTGAACAAAATAATTCATTTTTACTCTTTTATGTTTGGTATTCTAGAGTATGGAATAGCATTCAAAACTTATTTCTATCCTACATCCATATTACGACTTCACACCAATTATGACCAAGTATCTAAATGGTGGAATTGTTCTAAATATTAGGCTACATTCCAACTGACTTGTTTCTATAAACAACACTTAGACTTATTATTGCTGGCACAGAAACAAGTGCAGTGTTTGACTTGGTATCAAAAATGCTTCTACAATGTTGCTTAGATTTAGTCAATAATGGTTCTTAATTATCTGGATTTACCTACCATAATTATTATCAGCCAGGGAAATGATAGCCTGTGGAGTTTTTGTGTTTTGGTCTCAGAAATGATATTATAGACTCAGGCAGATTACAGCAGTTAAAACAATTATTTGCTTTCATAAGCGTTTTAAACTTGTTGCCTCTCATTTCAAAATTGGCTTTGTTTCTTCTGTAAGAACTATTTATTACCTTAATTGTGAATTTATTAGTAATCATTAGTTCATAGGGTTCTTAAATCTATATAGATACAGAATCTGTGTTG
Source organism: Hyles lineata (assembly GCA_030180105.1). NCBI lineage: Eukaryota > Metazoa > Arthropoda > Insecta > Lepidoptera > Sphingidae > Hyles > Hyles lineata. The sequence continues at coordinate 3,793,137 of JARJEE010000002.1, read as the reverse complement.
GACATTGATTGTGTGCCTGGACTGCACTGACCTTATTACTTTATCAGTTCCATTATAACCCCTTACTGCATGAATTATGAAGGATGTTAATAATAAAAAACACACTGAAATAGTTTTGACCAAATTGCTTAATAAAGCAAAAAAATACACATTGTCTTATGCAAGAACACTTCATATGATAATGCTTATTTAACTTTAATTTAATGATCAGGTAATTGTAAAAAATTAACAAACTGTAGAAGCCATAAATGGCTTGGTATGCAGTAAGGGGTTAATTTGCTCCATCACAAAAATTAACATTCCTGCATATTGGTAACAAAAATACTCAATACAATTAGCCATGTAAGCAGAGGCGGCTCATCCGAAAGAGCGCTGGTGCAGTGCACTCCCACGAAAATTACATACGTAGCTAATTTAATAATTTATATATATTTATAATACATAAGATCCTTACATTACATTGTTTATATTTTACTATGCCTATAAAAATAAATACCTATATAGGTACATGTGGCGTCAATTTGTAACGAGTGGAGCGCCAGCGATTGCGCTCCTATGAAACGAAGTTTAGTACGACTCTTAGTACTATATTCAATGCGTGCGAAAGAGAGCATCGATCCGGGCTGACGCGTGAAACAAAAGATATCGTATGAGAAATAAGCGTAATCTGGAGCGCCGCTCACGCGTCACTCAGGTACGCGAAATACTACTCGTACGGCGCAAGACCGTCTCAATGTATTATCACTACATTTTTTAAATACATAGAGTGATTGAATAGGAAGGTTTACATGTATAATAACATCCATTAAATAGTGGAGAAATATTGTTATTTTTGAGGTTTCTAATGTGATGTCGTTAATTATCAATTTTTTTCCGCTTACATTGCAAACGCAGGCTGAACCCTACGAGATTTATCAAAATAATGTGCTAATTATTTGTACACATTGAAAAGGTCTACAGAAAACTCCGCGATGGTATATGTCTATCTCTTATGGATATACCACAATAACATTTTTTTGTCATTTACTTTTTACGACAAATAATGGCTAATTTTCGAAGCGATTTTAACCAATACAGCATTAATCCTTATCCAATTAAATAGCTTAAATACATTGTTGATTTAATATAGATCTATATGGTCCTTTACAGCACAAGATTTAAATGAATATTTTCGAAGATATTACAGATTTAAAATTGCGGGACGTAGCGCTTGCGGCGGTACTGGCCGGCCGGGGCGGCGGCAGCGTGCCTATATAGGAAGGTTTATATGTATAATAATAATACGTACATATTATTATACAGAAATCTATTTGTACCCGGGCCGCTATTCCATTTCTGATTTTCACAAGAAAGTAATAGATATCTTCGCACGCCAAAAATACCGGCGAATGGATTTTGTATACAAATAAAATATATAGTAAGCCCTAGTTTTCAATTATGTTTTTGTGAACCCCCATCAAAAAATTTCACGAGCCGCCTCTGCATGTAAGTAATATATTACACACAAAGTAAAGTTGTTTACATATTACAGTATTTGGGTCAAGTAAAGTACAATTTAATACTAGTGTTAGTGAAGATCTATTACTATAGAGTTGAATGAACTTTGATATCCCTTTATCTGTTCAAGAGATTAATACAAAGTTTTGAGAGAAAATTGTATGTCAATTGAAAGTTATTATGAAAATTTCATTCACATTCCACCAACTTTATTTCTGGGTTCACATATTTATTAATACAGTGGCTTTCCACTCTAGCAAAAAAATATTGCAAAAATGTTGGAATGCTTTAATAATTAAGGTAAAAGCACCAATAGTAGACAATTTAAGGATAAATCAAACTTAATTCTCAAAATTCAAAAATGTTTTTCAAAAAATTAAAGTTACATTTTCTTTTACTGTTAGAGCAACATTTAGAATTTCACTATTTCATAATAATAAAATTAAGATTGCTTTATATTATATAAAAAAATATATATTTTCTTAGGATTGCCGTAGTCACTAATAGATGACATGTATAAAAAATCAGATGCCCCAATAATAGACAACAATTGGCACTAATAATAGACATGACTATAACATCATTTTAATATTATGTGTTATCAAAAAAATATAATTTAAAATCAAACCGAGCACAGATTGTGCTTTAGAATTAATTAAGTAACAAAATATATATAATATCTTCTTCTTTCTTTCAAGGACTTAAAAATTACATTATTATCAGGTGTGGTCTTATTTTCTTCGTGGTAATTTTCTTCACCTGTATATAAATTTATTATTATTAGTCCTATATCAATTTCTAATTAATTATCTTTCTTATTGATTTTCTTTTTCCCATCTCATCATTCTTAGTTGATCTTAATTCATCTCATCATTTTTAATTGCTCAAACTGTAATCTGAAATTAATGTATACTAGTAGTGGACTACTAGTAGACTCTAATAGTTGACACTGTCTTCTTTTAATTAGCCTAGTGTACAACAAACGAAACTCAGATATGAATGTTGTGTTCACAACATAAATAAAATAAATAAATAAAATTGAGCATCTCCAAAATGTTTGCATAAGATTCATACTTGATTTACGCAAATATGACAATCTTTCTGAGTTTCGTCTTAAGCTCGAGTGGTTATCCATACGGCTTTGTCGGAATGCTCACACTCTTTCAATTTAAAAAATATATTATTTAACCCTATCGCCCCTTCTTATCTCAAAGACCGTTTTATATTTCTTCATGATTCCCATGAAAGATCCCTGAGGTCATCGGAGAACCTGAAACTGAGAATACCCCACACCACGACATTTATGGACAAGTCATTCCCCGTACTCGCTGTTCGATTGTGGAACTCACTTCCAGATGTCGTGAGACAGGTTCGCAAATTGCCATCATTTAAATCACTAGTCAAGGAACACTATCTTTTTCATTGAACTTACACATTGTTGTGCTTTTACTATTAGCATTTTTTATATTTATTTACTATGCATATATTTATTATATTTTATGTCTATTTTGTATATGTATATACATATATATATGTATGTATGTTGTATGTATTTATAGATATGCTTTACTTTTATTTTGTGTTTTAAAATGTTTATTTGTAGATATATTATTTTGTCACTATACATCCTAGACTGCCCTTTCTCTCTCCTGCCTCTTATCTCCATCCAAAGGTTGCCTGGAAGAGATTGCCTAGTGCAGTAAGGCCGCCGATTGTACTTGTTATAAATATTGTTTTAATTTCTGTATATATTTTTTCTGGTGTACAATAAAGTTAAATAAATAAATAAAATAAACTACCAAGTTCACACCTGTCATCTTTTAGATTTTGATCAATTTCTGGAACTAATAGTAGACACCACTAAAATTTTATACAAAAACAAGCCAAAATAACAAGGAAATGGTCCAAATAAATCAATAATGTAATATCCATATAAAATGAAACCCGATATAGCCAAAAGTCATATAATATAAGACAAAACCATACCGTTTAAAAATCAGTTCCTTAAGAAAAACGCTAAGAATTACGCGCATAATGGCGCGATATCACACTGTTTGTGGTTAATTAACAAAAAAATTGAAATTTACTTCTGACAGTGCAAACAAGCTTTTGGGCATGTGTCATAAATGGTACGAGGTGGCTTTAAAATTAGGAGCAATGTCATTAAAATATTTAGTTTTCTTATTAGAAAATATTTTTTCGAAAGTGTCATCTATTGGTTCAGTGCCGGGCATTGGTGCTTTTACCTTATATGTATACATTATTAGGTAAATCAATTCTATTCCATTTATATTTAAAAAAAAATGAGTATCCTGAGAAGTGCACCTGGTGCACTGGTGACCTGTTGGTAACGGACAAGATGCTGGTGCCAAATGATTTACGGTACTCGTGGGCACGTCCCAGACTTTTCATCTGTGTATTGATTGTCAATTACCACATACTACATTTACTCTATTGTAGAGAAAGCCCGTGCCCTGCAGTGGGAAGTATATGGGCTGATTTATACTTATTTTAGGTATATCAAAGCAATTGATTTTTAACATTGCTTAACTGTCAACAGGTTCAGATCTGCCAGGGAAGCTGAGAAATTAGAAGAGGAAGCTAGAAAGAAAGGTAACATTGAATATATTTAAATTGTATACTAGCATATTCCATGAATTCTCGAGAGTCATATCTGGGAGGTGGGATGTATATGAGCCAATACAGATTTTGTTCCTAACATTTAAAAATTGATTGCTATTCAAGCTAAGAAGAATATGTAACCACCAGCAATCTTATGAACTAGCCCAGTATTAACACTTTAAATATGTATTTATTGTCCTACTTATTCTACATTGGCCTGCTATAATTTTGGAAATAGAAATGTAGTATTCTGTTCTGACTTGTCATCATCATCATAAGTCCATCCGCGTCAACTGCAGGACATAGGCACAGAAAACTAACAGAAGTCAAGATACATACAAAGCGCACTAGATCAACGCACACATAGACAGCATTCACCGACACGATATTCGAGACCAATCGCAATTAGTGCGAGCGCGAGTTTCACCCTCTTCCGACACGCATCTTATATTTTTTGTGCAAAGATGGAGCAAATGAATAAAAGTTATTACACTTGTAAATAAAACTCTAGATAATAATAATTGAATATAAATTGCTTAAAAACACATTCTTCAGTTCATCGTCTCCTACCGCTACCAGCATTCTTTCGAATATGGTCACTCCACCTGGTTGGAGGGCGTACTACACTTCGCTTGCCGAGACGCGGTGTTCACTCGAGAACACGTCTACCCCAACGGTTGTCGGTTCTCCGACAAATGTTACCAGTCCACTACCACTTCTACTTGCTGATGCGTTGGGGCTATGTCTTATGACTTGTCATAAGAGTTTTTAAATAGCAAACTTGTTCTACCTGGCGTTATCCCGGCCAACCATTCCATTTAGCCCGATCTTCGGCATCCTCAATAGTAAGGTCATTGACCCTCACATCTTCCTTGGCGACATCTAGCCAGCGCTTCTTTGGCCTACCCCTCGGTCAAGGCCTGGGAATTTTGAGGCTCAGGCATACATTTCCGATGTACTCCTGTGGTTTCCTTAGGACGTGATTATACCTTCCAAAGCAACATTACTGGAGTTTATCTGCCACATCGCGCTCACAAAGACTGCCACATGACCCATAAATGAATTTCGTTTCATTGCTAATTGTGACGTACATATTTGTTGCTCAGGTGAAGTGTTGCCGACGGAGAAACGATTCGACAGCAACTGCATCACGCCCGGGACGGTGTTCATGGCACGTCTCCATGAGCAGCTCAAATACTTCATCAAGCACAAAATATCCACGGACCCGAGGTGGTCCAAAGTTAAAGTTATCCTCTCAGGTCATGAGGTAAGGCAAATAAATAAAATACCTAGAAGAAACAAAAAACGTTTTTACTCTTCTGTAATTATTATTTTGTTAATGACCACATATTTTCATATTTTGATTGCCATTGTAAATGTTATAGCTCCTTTACAATACATACATAATCGTCACGCCTGTATCCCATAGGGGTAGACAGAGACTACAGACCGACACTTGGCTCGATTCTGATATATTACTTTCGCTTCATCCACTTCCATCAATCTCTTCATGCATTCTCGTCGGTTCAGGATACTGTTGACCTGACCCTTGTTGAGGGTATCACCGATTTGGATGGTGTATGTTCGGCGTGGTCGACCCCTACCGACTCTTCCATCTACACTCGCATTGTATATTTGCTTGGTTATTCTCCTTTCATCCTCTCTACATGACCAAACCATCGTAACATTCCTTTACAATGGTTTAAAGAAATCGCTGTATATGTATCGTTTCCAACAGGTGTTTATAGAAATCTTTTAGAGAGGTTATGTAGTTGTTATGTGTATGTGTAATGTGTTGCGCAGACACCCGGCGAGGGCGAGCACAAGATAATGGACTACATCCGTTGGGCGCGCTCGCAGCCCGAGTACGACCCCAACACGCGCCACTGCCTGTACGGCCTCGACGCCGATCTCATCATGCTCGGCATGTGCACGCACGAACCGCACTTCGCGCTGCTCAGGGAAGAGGTACATACATACATAAACTCACGCTTTTTCCCAGAAGAGGTAGGCATAGGTGCTAGGACACCCACATTTCGCCTATGTTTCGTCCCACTATGTGATAGGTGGCGAGCCTATCGCCACATCGGGCACACATTCCTTACTCTGGGCTGATAATAAATAGAAAAATCCAATGTGACTTCGCCCAACCCGAGACCTCTATTTTGTAACCGTACCCTACCGTAGAGAAGAGGTAGTACTAATTATTCTACAATATATACAGGGTGATATTGATGTATGGTATTTAATTTAAACCACATGTTGCTAACCCCCCTAGGTAATATTGCACCAAGTTTGAACAAAAACTGTCTGATAGGTTTTGTAAAAATTATTATAATGAAGTCTCTATGAAATAAGAGTTTCAAATAACCGTAAGATATTTTCCTTTGCTTTCATTCCCAACGCAAAAGTCTAGGATTTCATATAACAGAAAAAAATTAACAATCAAATATTTGTATATAAATACACCAAAGTGCGTGGTGGCCTGTTGGTAAACGGACCAGACGCGGCTGTCCACATGTTCACGGTGGTCGCGGGTTCAAATCCTAGGGCACACCTCTGACTTTTCGGAGTCATGTGTGTATTGATAGTCAATCACCACGCACTAAAACGGTGAAGGAAAACATCGTGAGGAAACCTGCATACCTTAGCGGTTTATAAGAATTTCTATGGTATGTAAGTCCGCCAACCCGCACTAGGCCAGCGTGGTGGACTATATGGCCTAACCACTCTCAATCGTACTGTCGATTGTAGAGTAGGCCCGTGCCCTGCAGTGGGACGTATATGGGCTGATACAGAAATACACCTACTGGGATACGAGACTGAAACTCATCCATACTTTTAACAACTCAAATAAAAACTTTTTTACAGGTAAAATTCGGCAAGACAACACAACGTGCAACAAGTCCTGAGGAGACCAATTTTTTCCTCCTACATTTATCGTTATTAAGAGAATATTTAGAGCAAGAGTTCATAGCGATAAAGGACAAACTGCCCTTCCCTTATGACATAGAGAAGATTGTGGACGACTGGGTGTTAATGGGCTTCCTTGTAGGCAATGACTTTATTCCCAATTTGCCGAACATGCACATAAGCAATGACGCCTTGCCGTTGTTATATAAGACGTATATGACGGTGTTGCCCACTTTAGATGGTAAGTACGACTAACTTGTAGACTTCGTAGTCATTTGTAGTGGAACATTTATATCTGCTCAATAGCGACTATTGTATACTAGAGCGTGGAAGTCTTTTCACCAGTTTTGGCGCCGCAAGCATGACTATCGCACGTATACGTTTTTTCCTTCTTCAAGGCATAGTTCTATTGGAGTGGAACGTTCGGGTTGATTATTTCCCATGATAATTAATTTTGCACAATGTGGGCAGATGAGCCAATGGAGGAAGTCGCCAGATGCAGGCTATTACCATAGGTTTCTGTGCAATTTCAGATGGCCTATTTTCAGCAGTGGGTTCTTATTACTGAACATAGTGATTAAATTAAATAAGGCATGATGTAGTACTTGTTATTCAAGAATTTACCTGTTTTGGATCAGTTCGCTACCAAATTTATTTTTATTTTCTATTATTCAACTACACATTTCGTATATTTTTTCTCATGTAAACAAATATCACCATATATTTTTCTGACCATGGGGATTGAACCCACGCGCTCGCGCGTCACAGGCTGATAGATACAGGCCTGCGCCGTTGTGATCGCTACCATTCAGTCCGAATTTGTTGATCTTGTTATTTTGATACACTAGGTTTCTTGACACACTATATCAATAGTCGGCAACAGGCGGACCGCGAAAGCTCGAAACTCAGACCGCCAAATATTGTTATGAATTGTATACTAAGTATTAATTAATACGTATGGCAGTTAGTAAGGTATAGTAAGAGCTCCTTATTCACGAATTTGACATTTGTGTTTTCAGTAGTCGCAAGTCACAAAAACTGTGACCATTTTCCTCTATTCCGGGCCAAAAACGTCTTTATTCGCGGATGTAATCGGCAATCGTTTTATTCTCTGGACCTTGTAAAAAAACCCACAATATCCGGACTCCACCTTAAACTACTTGCCGACCACTGCACTATATCTTTCGTGAATAATCAATTGAAAATATGTTGTTTCAGGTTATATAAACGAAGCCGGTGATTTAAATCTGGCGAGGTTTGAAATATTCATGCAAGAGTTGGCTAAAATAGACAAGGAGAAGTTTCAAGACACATACGCCGACCTAAAGTATTTCGAGGCTAAAACCGGCAGGCGGCCTAACGCTATGGAGCGGAAAGATGTACGTATTTGATATGGATATACAGCCTTATGCATAGACAGTTTTATTATCGAATGTATTTCTTTTTTCAAATTGAAATCAGGCAAAATATTCAGTAGCTAAAATATATTTTAAAACCGTCTATGAGTAAGGCTTATACAGCCTTGGCTATAAATATTGAGCTCCCTACTAATTGTAAACATGTTCTATATGTGTTGTTAGGCCTCTATTAATAGGCCCTATAATTTGAGAATATTTTATTCCGTATTTTTGAAGCTTTAAAATATTAAGCCATACCAAATAAAAAGTCGGGTGCAACTTAATTTGCGGTTGGAAAACAAAAAGGTACAAGGTTCAATTCTTGTTAAGGATTTTAATTCGCCGAACTACAAATAATAGGGTTGTTGACAAATTTTTGGAAATGCTTTTATTTTATAGATAGAACCTATATAACCAGAAAAATTATAATTTTTATAAAATACAGGACGAATATTAATTAAAAAGTATGTAAACAAAAATAGTTTTTAAAATTCCCGCTAAACGCTCCAAGCTGTCACGTGACCATAATCTACGTCAACGATCGGTATCAGTCTAGTGTCAGTTCGATGTCAGTTTTTCATCTAGCCGCCCGAGCAGTGACGTCAGCGCGCTCCGATCACTGTTTGCAGTCACGTGATAATGAATAATGAATAAAATACTTTAAAATATTTTTATTGAATTTATTATTTTGAAATACTGTCTTAAATATGTAAAAAATAAATTTACTATAATTTGTAACATGAGTCAACATCCCTATTGTCTCGGATCTGGATGTTGTGAAAGCATTAAGTCGTGTAGTTCCCTTGTATTCGTCGTAAAGCCGCCGAACCGGTCGGTCGAAGATTCCAGAAAGCTGGCCTGCGAATTAATAAAACGAAATATAACTCTGTGATAATAATTAAAAAAATCTGATCTAATGGGTTTAAATTACAACATTATACCTAAAAAGCTTGAAGATAAATACAGCGTGGTACGAATGAAACCTTGAGGTAAGTGAATCAATGTTATTTATTGAATTACGAGTATACTGGTGCACCTAAATTAATTTATTTGCCTAATTTTATGTTTCAGTTACACTTGGTGCAGCTGTGTGCTGTTAGAAGAAAAGTTGTAAGCCATGTATTACACCAAATGTAAAACATAGCGAAAATTGCGTAACTTATTTTCTGTACTCTGAACAAATTTAATTTTTTCATTATGCTTGTGTAACATAAGTAAAACATATTAATTTATTTATTCCACATCCATTTGACATTATCCAAACTGTGTATTGTAACGGGTGCTCAATATATTTGGTCAGGGCTTTCAAATTGCGTTTACAAGACTTGTTATAGGCTCCGTGGCGCATTTGCTCAGAAGCAGGCAGGAGCAAGAGGCCGCGGTTTACATCTCAGCACCGAGATTGTGTGAAAGAAAGTAAACAAAGTATCCATCAAATTATGGTAGTTCAATGCAATTTAAAGGATATTGGTCCTTATAAAAGGATATGCAGATGTATGCAGAATGAATCCTAAACGTTACACACTATATCTGATTTTCCATCCTCGTATAGTGTATTTCTCCCGTTAAACAGCAGTGTAAATGCACTGTTGTGTTTCGGATTGAAGGGCATTGTAGCCAGAGTAACTACTGGACATATTGAGACTTAACATCTTATGTCTCATGATGGCGAGCGCAGTGGAATGCCATGCTTGGCATTCCACTGCGCAATGCTTTGCTTTGTAATTCAAGGTGTTGTTTGGTTTTGCTACTGTTTATGAGCGGTCGTATCGCTTACCATCAGGGGAACGGCATGCTCGTCTCGCTATACATCGCAATAAAAATAAAATAAATAAATCGTAATACTTTTATTAAGTTGTGCTTAAATATTATTTGTTACACATTTTTTAAAGTTTTATTATTTTGTTTCTATTTGTAGTAAGTATTGTTTCTGATGCTGTATTGTTTTTATTGGTTAAGTTACAATTTGTTATGCTTTTTAATTGATATTATTTAAGGTAAAAGCACCAATAGTAGACAATTTAAGGATAAATCAAACTTAATTCTCAAAATTCAAAAATGTTTTTCAAAAAAATAAAGTTACATTTTGTTTTACTGTTAGAGCAACATTTGGAATTTAACTATTTCATAATAATGAAATTAAGATTGCTTTATTTTATATAAAAAAAAAAATATTTTCTTAGGATTGCCGTAGTCACTAATAGATGACATGTATAAAAAATCAGATACCCCAATAATAGACATCAATCGGCACTAATAATAGACATGTCTATAACATCATTTTAAAATTATGTGTTATCAAAAAAATATAATTTAAAATCAAACTTAGCACAGATTGTGCTTTAGAATTAATTAAGTAACAAAATATATATAATATCTTCTTCTTTCTTTCAAGGACTTTAAATTACATTATTATCAGGTGTGGTCTTATTTTCTTCGTGGTAATTTTCTTCACCTGTATATAAATTTATTATTATTAGTCCTATATCAATTTCTAATTAATTATCTTTCTTATTGATTTTCTTTTTCCCATCTCATCATTCTTAGTTGATCTTAATTCATCTCATCATTTTTAATTGCTCAAACCGTAATCCGAAATTAATGTATACTAGTAGTGGACATCTAGTAGACTCTAATAGTTGACACTGTCTTCTTTTAATTAGCCTATTGTACAACAAACGAAACTCAGATATGAAATAAAATTGAGCATCTCAAAATGTTTGCATAAGATTCATATTTGATTTACGCAAATATGACAATCTTTCTGAGTTTCGTCTTAAGCTCAAGTGGTTACCCATACGGCTTTGTCGGAATGCTCACACTCTTTCACTTTTATATAATATATTATTTAACCCTCTCGCCCCTTCTTATCTCAAAGACCGTTTTATATTTCTTCATAATTCCCGTGAAAGATCCCTGAGGTCATCGGAGAACCTGAAACTGAGAATACCCGTACACACCACGACATTTATAGACAAGTCATTCCCCGTACTCGCTGTTCGATTGTGGAACTCACTTCCAGATGTCGTGAGACAGGCAAATTGCCATCATTTAAATCACTAGTCAAGGAACACTATCTTTTTCACTGAACTTACACATTGTTGTGCTTTTACTATTACCATTTTTTTATATTTATTTACTATGCATATATTTATTACATTTTATGTCTATTTTGTATATGTATATACATATATATGTATGTATGTTGTATGTATTTATATGTATAATAATGTAGGTGTACAATAAAGTTAAATAAATAAATAAAATAAAATACCAAGTTTACACATGTCATCTTTTAGATTTTGATCAATTTCTGGAACTAATAGTAGACACCACCAAAAATTTATAAAAAAACAAGCCAAAATAACAAGGAAATGGTCCAAATAAATCAATAATGTAATATCCATATAATATCGAAACCCGATATAGCCAAAAGTCATATAATATAAGACAAAATCATACCGTTTGAAAATGAGTTCCTTAAGAAAAACGCTAAGAATTGCGCTCATAATGGCGCGATATCACACTGTTTGTGGTATATTAACAAAAAAATTGAAATTTACTTCTGACAGTGCAAACAAGCTTTTGGGTATGTATCATAAATGGTACGAGGTGGCTTTAAAATTAGGAGCAATGACATTAAAATATTTAGTTTTCTTATTAGAAAATATTTTTTCGAAAGAGTCATCTATTGGTTCAGTGTCGGGCATTGGTGCTTTTACCTTAAATAAATTGTATTTTGTTTGCATTATGCTCACGTGTTTATTTTTCTGATATTGTATTTTTTTGTTAATTAAGTTTTATTTTGATTTATATTTGCTCAATTATACATTGTGATGCAGTTCTACCTATTTTTTTGGTTCAATAAGTTTTATTTTGATTTAATTATTCTAATTAGAATTGTATATTGTTTTTTTTTTCTTTTAAGTCATGTTTATTCATTGGTACCCAAAAGTCAAGCCCGGCATAAATGACCGACTTCTAATTTTTATTACTTATAAGAGTTACAGTGATCGCTATTCGGGCAAGTTCTGTAACAAAAGTTATATCCTACTAATTTGCTCATCACACAGATAATTGTCTCGACGCGGGGATCGAAACGGCAGTCTCTCATACCGATTCTCGATCATAGCGCCACGCAGCTAGTCACTCTAACCTTCCCTAATAAGGTATTTAAATACATGTTTCAGTACAAACCAAACAACGACGACACGTTCAACGTAGATATAGAGGACATCAAGGCGAACAAGCCGGATGATGAACTACAAGCGCTCATCAACGCCACGCAAGATATGGTACGTTCATACTAGTTTTTTATCACTATCTTCAACCACTAAAGTTCCACTGCTGCAGTTTTGTTAAGGCTTATGCCTTCCCGGGGGATTTCCATAGGGATCTATAGTTCGTAGGTTCTCGATCCACCTCGTAGCTGGTCATCCAATACTATCTCTAATATAAATCCGAAACTGTGTTACATACAATGTTGCACTTTTTCGCCTTAACTGTTATACTGGTCCTCATGATGTTTTGCATACACGTTCTCTATGGTACAGAAAAGGACATAGGGTACTTTTCGTCCTGGTAATAAATAAGGTATCTTAGGGATATAAAAAACAATATTAGACGGAAACGGAACGAAATATTGTTTGAAAAATTGCTTTAATCTGTCATATAACTCCACCTGCAGATATTAATATAAATCGCTAAACAAATATAAATCTCCGGGCTAATGAAGTTAAATGTGACGCCATCATAGTATATTTCACATTGTTTTGTTGCAGTTCATGGAAGATATGGACGCTGATGAGGAATACGAAGAGACTAGTGATGGTAATACATAATCTTTATTAGCATAGTTTTTAACCAGATCGCAGAATACAGATATACAATGTATATCAAAAATAATATAGTAAAATGGCAATAAATTCCCTGCTTGTAAAATATACTTGTATTTTTTGTTTCAGAGGAAGCTAATATAGAAATGGAGTTTATTTTACACAAGAAAGACTATTATATGAATAAGTTAGACTACTCTAAAGTTACTGAGTGAGTATTTTACTTTGGATATACATATTGTAGTATGTTCCACAAATTTTCAATATATCCCTAGTATGCCGATAAACTGTCCTTATTATGTTTGATGATGTTGGTGCCATCTGAGCTTACCAGTTTCGACAAAGAGTGAATTTATTTATCCAATTTCTATTCCTCCATTTGGAATTGTCTTAAATCTTTAAATTGTGAATGAACAGTAAATAAAAAAGAAGAATGCCTATTTTACTATTTAACTTAGTATTGGTGCGATTTTTTTTTTTGTGCCTCGGTGCAACCTACTTTTTTCTATATATTTTTTGTGATATAACTGCGGCCCAGGCCCCGAGTTCAAGTCCAATAAAAAATATCTTTTTTGTCTTCGGCTCTGTGAACAAAATATAAAATGTGATGAAAATACTTTATTTTATAAAAATCTGTCGTATGAGTTAAAACCAGGAAAACTTTTAAGGATAAACTATAAAAATGTTATAATGAATTTTAAGCAGTATCAACGATCATCAGTATCAACGATATTTTTATCGACATTACGAACGTGCATACTCCTTTGTGTTATCCAGTGAGGTGTTAGCGGACCAGGCGGAAGGCTACGTGCGAGCGATCCAGTGGAACTTATACTACTACTATAAGGGCTGCCCGTCTTGGTGCTGGTACTACCCCCACCACTACGCGCCCTACATATCCGACATCAAGGGATTCAAGGATCTCAAGATTGAGTTCGAGCTGGGTGATCCTTTCAAGCCTTTTGAACAGGTGAGGTGTTCATTTATAAAGTGTTTTAGTGTATTAGTTCAGCATGACGGTTTAGCATCGTAAAACCAATTTCTTAATTAGTCTGTAGTGCAATTTCTTTGGCCTTTTTGTGCAGAATTAATGACTTGAGGTTTCTGCAAATTGTTTTCCTTTAAGCATTAAAGAGAGCAAGAATATTAATTTAAAATAAGGGATACATAAGGCACGGCTCTTTAAACATTGTTTTGTTAATTTTCTCAGCTGCCTAACTAAGCTATTGCGGGTAGGTAACTGAAAAATGATGTTTCATCTGTTGTTTTTGAAATTAGTCATGAATATGCCTTACTTGTGACTGCGGCACTAACGACTAGTAATGCTAACACACCTTTAGTTGCGTAGTCCCATTACACGTTACGAACGAACAAACACACCGTGTGTGTGCGCCGCAGTGAACGTGTTACTTATGTAATAAATATGTAAATGTAATTGAAATAAAACTATTATTTACGGATTATCGCGGATTTGGTTTGATTTTTATTTATTTATTTCAACAGTATAATATCTTACAGGTAAACCCTAATGCGATATTGACGCTTTAACTTATTATGCTATTTAATACTATCAATAAAATATATATAAAAAAATATATATTTATATTTCAATGTGTAACATTCGCATAAATCACTTCTAAATAAGTTAACTCCGACTGATCGTCCGTACGTCTCTTGCGCCAAAAAATCAGCGTTGTAGTATTGCTTATACAGTGCTGCAGGCTGCAGCAGAAAGCTGAATGAGAGGTTCTATTGCTAGCACAATATTTATAATTTTACTATAGTTATCTTTTATTACTGTAATTCGTTTTTGTGTATTCTTTGACTTTTATTTTTTCGTAATTATTTTTTTTTTTTTGTTATTGTGCTAGCAATAAATATTTCTGTCTTTCTTTCTAAATCTCAGAAAGCATTATGTAGCATTTGCGTGCGCCGCAGTGAAGGCATGTGTGATGTGTGATGTGGTGTTGTGCAGTTGCTGGCGGTGCTGCCGGCGGCCAGCAAGCACCTGCTGCCGGCGCCCTTCCACGACCTCATGACGGACGAGGACTCGCCCATCGTGCACTACTACCCGCTGCACTTCGACACCGACCTCAACGGCAAGCGCAACGACTGGGAGGCCGTCGTGCTCATACCCTTCATCGACGAGGTATGTACTCTAACGTCCCGGCCTCTTTAGAAGCTTCAATGTATTAATGGAAAGTCAACTGGGGCTCAGTTGCACAAATTTACTTGAAAATGTCAATCTCATATATTTTCAAGATGATATTTTCGAAGGCAAAGGTATTGGCAAAGTTAGTTCGTGCAACTCAAACCTAATATTAGTTTTAGTATGGTATATTTTACATTTGGGTAGACGTAGTACATACATATTTGTTATTTCATTCAAGATAATGCAATAGCAAACTAACCTTTATTACCTTGGAGAATGTAAGATAGTGGATTGAAGGCAAAAATGAGGGTAGCAACTATTGGCATTTTCGATATAGTCCATATTCCAATTTTAAAAACTGTCAAATTTTCCGGGCAGATGGAATAATGGAATTTCACTTGTTTTAATTCAACTTTTAATACTAAAGTCAAATCCAATCTGCAATAAAAAAGAGAATTTTCCGACTACCACTTCCAAAAACAAAAACTAATTTTGGTCGCCGATTTGGAGAACACCTTAGGGCACACATATAATTCGGTTTTAAAACATTGCGATCTGAAAACCCTCTCAGTTCCTGAAACAAAATTAACGATATCAAAGTGGCTACAAACACTTGACTATAAAGACACCGAAAATATATTGATAGATATTTGTTAAGGTTTTTAAGGTTTCTAAGATTTATAAAATAAAAATATAAAATTTTAAATTTAGTGTTTATATGGAATAATGTTCGTATTTCAGATTTTTGTGCACTCACCGAAAGTAATATAAATGATTACCAAATACCATAACATTATATACAATTAGTAAGACAAGACAGGATGATGTTGTACTATAAATATATTTTTTGATTTATGTATATTAGAAGATAAGTTTTAAAATTAATCTAACATATAAGAGCAATGCTAAGCAATGTAACAATTACAATAGACATAATATACTGGTCTCCAAGATACAGGCTCAGCCTAGTTTGGGGCCCCCTGCTAAACTGCAGCTGTCATAATTTGTGTAAGCACTAATATATGTATTTGTCAACCTATGCGTTAAAATGTAACCTTTGTAATTTTGTGCCAAATAAAATTTTTTTTAATATTATTATTTGTTTAAAGAAGAAACTCAAATTCTGCATATCATATCTACTTAAAGTTTTATAAAGAAGAATATAAAAATTTCAGACAAATCTGCTGTCTGCGATGGCTCCGTGCTACCAGCGACTCACTGAAGACGAGCTGCAACGCAACAGACATGGACCCATGCTGATGTACACTTGGACCGACGAGAATCTAGGTAAGGGACTATTGATAATTATTTTAAAAATGCATTTCCAGACTTTTCTGTAGTGTTTTTTTAGTTTGATCTACAGATACAAAAATCGGTGTGTATGACATATGTATGAAGCCTAGTAATGGCAATTATTGCTATTTCAAAATAACTTTAGCAACTGGTGAATTTGCAAGTCGTAGCAAGTTAAACATAGCTGCTATTACTAACTACTTAAATACTTATATGATACAAGTTTCATTATGCGACTTAGTGAGCAAACCAGCATTTACTGAACACTCGCTCAGGTAACTTTTTGTTTGTCCAAGTTAGATACATTTTTGATGTTGTAAAACAAATATCTATACATCTATTTCATTGTTTAAGTATGTTTGTCTGGTATTATTTATATGAGGAATGTATTACTAAAACAATACCAGTAATTTCTATTGATTGGTAAAATATAATTTCTTTCAGATATCTGATATGGTTATTTGTTTATGATATCCGTAGGGCGCTAGGCCTGCAGTAGCAAGGCAACGAAATAACTCTAAAATAAGAACTATATAGCAAATAAATCAATTTGCTTAATTTATTACTAATTAATTATCAGTAATGAGCACAACTAACCAAAGAATGTTGCTTGAACTAACAATATTACTTTAGTACATACTTAGTATGAGTTTAACTGCTAAGTTTTAATTCAAAGTAATTAAATTATACCATGTTTATATAGAAAGTTATCTTACATTAACAAAACACTCACGATTGGTATAGCAGGCTTCAAATACTTCCAAGGATTTATGGTCAATTGAATCACCAAAATTATGTCATATTTCACCTTCACACTCACAATTCTTATATCATAATTTAGAATAGACTTTCGTGATGTACAGTAATTCAATACTATTCAAAAGTTCAAAGAAACAAATTGGCGGTATAGAAAACAGATAATAATTTGTTTTGACAACTCTAAACTCATAGCGTTTCATTACTGCACAAATGCATTTAAATTATGAGTTATCAGAATGTCACACAATACACATATTTATTTTAATTTTATTTCCATCGCCCTAAGTTAACCATTGCCACAGTTTGTTGTAAAACTTATAATTTATACTGTTTATATTTGTATTTAAAACTTTTATACAACACTAACAACCACTAAACACTGTAATACACAATTTCATTATATGATTATTCTATTACAAAATAAATCACTTAAATTATTGTTTAACAACGCAAATCGCGAACGCGATTTATTTAGCAGTTAGCAAACATAACCGAACATAATTTGCGAAATGTTATATTTGATTTCACTTGCTTAGCTTGACTGCTACAGCTATCTATTCCATCACTAATGAAGTCTTAAACGGTGATGATTTTTAATGAAATTATTAATCAATCTTCAAATTAGCTACTGACCTACCCACCGACTGCGGTTTGAGTCAACAAATAGATTTGATTGAAAAAAATGTATCATAATATATGTATTTAATAATGAGATGTTATTTTCGATTTGAGATAGCAAATGACGTACGTTACGTTAAGACTTGTAGACTACATTGTGACTACATTCTTGATCGTTTGTCAGGCGTGGTGCAGGCGCCGGAGTACTTCCCCGCGATCCGCGAGTGCCACGCGCACGAGCGGCGCGTGTGGCGGCAGGAGCTGGACGTGCCGGCGGCGGCGCTGCGGCGCGGCGTGCTGCCCAACGCCAACGCAGACCTGCTGTTCCCCGGCTTCCCCACCATGCGACACCTCAACTACAAGGTACTAGATAAACTGACGGGGATAAGACTGGGATAATAAGACTGGGAGAAAATGCCACAGGCATTAAGTCCGCCTTGTATACATTTGTATATGAAGCTTAATAAATAAATAAACGCAGCTTTGTAATTGTAGAGGGCGTACTAAAAAACATTTTTTTTTTTTTGGGAAACGTGCATTGGGGATTTTGTAACGTAAGAATTAGAGACCTAACTAAAAAACATTATTTTTTGGGACTTATGGAAAATACATCGAGAAGACCGAAGTATACTTATTTCTGTATTTCATGCGTCGATATGTCCTTTAATAACGGGTCGATGGAGATTTTTGAGCCAATATATATTATATACTTCGATCATATATACACTAGATACAACATGAGCGCTTAGAAAATGGCACCAAAAAAGAGTGCTTTAAGCACTCTTTAGCCTTCAGTCACGCACCGACCGTTGCTTCTAAAACGTCGCATAACTTTAGACAATATTATGTGAAAAGCTACTTTAAGCTCCAGGAATAAGGTGGAATTTGTGTTAATATATTTGGAATATGTGATCTTTTTGGTTTACTTTTTTATGTCATGCATCGGTGCCACTTTTTAACAGAACTTTTACAGGGAACTGTGTATCTAGTGTATATTTGATCGAAGACTATATATTAAAAGCTTAAATCTATTTTTTTATTAGATCTCTTTAATTCTAAAGGTGCTTATATAAACTGAAGATATTGTTTGTTTGTTACCCCTCATCTCAGAAAACACTGGTCCGAATTGAGAAATATTTTTTGTGTTGAATAGGTCATTTATCGAGGAGTGCTATTAGCATCCAAATAATATTCCGTTTATTTTTTATTTTATTACAGACAAGTTTAAAAAAATGCAAAGTGAAAGTATTCGACCAACCGTCCCGCAACGAAAACATGATAGTAGAAATCATAAGGGATAATAAAGAAGAAGATTATCCCTTGGAGAAAATAGCTCACGACTATTTAGGAAAAGTCATATGGGTTGGTTGGCCCCATCTTACTCAAGCCAAGTAAGTAGAGAATAATTATGACTAATATGGGCTAGAAAAATGCATATTTTTTATGATTACGGTACCATCGAGATATCAGAAAATCCTAGTATACTTGAATATTCTATGAAAATATTATATTCGAGAAAAATCTCAAGTCGTCAATTTATGTTTGAATTTTACCATAATTGTATCTTTTTATTTCATTTAAAATTATTTTATGAATCAAAAGCACAATTTGTTTCTCTGTCATAAAATAACTAAATTAAATAAGAAATAAATATACCCAACAGTCGCATACATTGTCCTGATCCCACACTAAGATCGAGTCTTGTGTCGTGGGTATCAGGAGCTACGAGAGACTATTCGGTCTCACAAACATCCAGACCCGAAACAAATACCTGTGGTTCTCACAAATATTTGTTTAGGTGCACAGATCGAACTCGCAGCCTCTCATTTCAAAACCAGCATGAAATATGTACTTAAAATGAAATTTATACTCTCTTTTGCAGAGTAATATCAGTATCCAATGAGAAAGTTCGCCTTCATCACATTGAGAATCAAAGCAACATTAGCGGTCTGCCCATTTACACCAATGAAGCAAACACTGGCAACCTGTATAAGCAATGGATCTCTGAGAGGAGCACCATCATTGATCAGTAAGTTATTATAGAGACTTTAATATGAAATAAATTACATTCTACATTAATAAATAATCAGTACTGTTTGATATTAGTTGTATTAGGTTGCTATATGAATAGAAATGTTCTTGACTCATGTTCATGTACATTTATTTTTACACATTAAAGACAGTATTTTATAACCTAATAAAATATTTTCTAATGTGTCGTCTAATGAATTAAATAAATATATTTTGAGTTGAATTATTTATTACCTATTACTCATATGCTTTAAAAGTAAAGCCTTAGTTTGGAATATTAATATTGAGGTAATTTATAAGCATTTTTATATTTTCAGCAACAAAAATCGTCTTGGCATCGAATTAGGTGATGTTAATGTCATCATCCATGCTGTTAATTTAAAAGGTAAATGCAATAGTAATGGTATTATTAATTCTAGTAATACCATAAATATTATTGGTTAGTTATTTGTTTATGCCATTTATTAATGTTTAAATGATTGCCTTCCTATTAGTAATTCCTTACATATATACCTACAATTATTTTTGCTGACAAGCTGTGTACTAAAATAATCTGTATTTGTATCAGCCCATATACGTCCCACTGCAGGGCACGGGCCTACTCTACAATCGAGAATATGATTGAGAGTGGTTAGGCCATATAGTCCTAATAATAAATCATATTGATATCACAAGTATGATAACACTATGTCGATATTGCAAATGATAATAATTAGATATTGCAAAAATAAAACAGCATAAATTTCGTGCAATTGGACATATTTTCGGCTGATACAGATACAGACAAATTGCAGGGTGGAGAAAGTCGCAATATATATGTTATGGGCCAAGTGATTAATTTGACGTTATTCATAATGCCCGGGCAATATGATTAATGCCCAATACGGGCGGGCAATGTGATTATAAACAATAAATTTATCACATTGCCCGGGCATTATGAATAACGCTCAGTGCCTATTGGGCACAGTGATGTAAAGCGAATCGAAATCAAAACAATGAGCCGAAGTGGCATCGTGCGGCTATTGCAAGGTCACGCACCTCCTTTGGTACTACTCCCATGAAAAGGTAACGCACCATTCCTGAGAAATATCAATTATAGTAACCTAACTTCAAAACAATTGTTGTCAATACAAATTTGCTTCTGCAACGTCTCCGGCACTACGGGAAGTTCAGCCCCTTCGCCCTTGCGTAACAAAAGATAGGCACCCATGCTCACCTCCGCAGCTTCGGCTTTCTGGTCGCCTCTGGCGACCAGCCTCAGCCGCTACGGCTCGCACGGTTGCCTATCCTTCGTTACAGCGGGCGGGGGCTGCTCTCCCTCCGCGCCTCCGGCTTTTTATATACACTCTAGGGTCAGCAGCCAAAAGACTACGTGAAGTAGGGGTGTCCCGAGTCGGTTTTGGGGCACAGTCGACCTAACTGATCCATAAAGTGGGTACACTAATTTTCTTCTGAAGATAATTTTTCGGACGTTAAAAAACAACTAAACATAAGCAGATCAATTCCACCTTTCTAATTTATGGGTCTATCGCAGATGCGACAATGCGGCAGCGCACCACGTAAAAATTTACCTATTAATCACATTGCCCAATCACCATGTAGCCATGTTCATAATGCCCGAGCAATGTGATAAAAAGGCGAGTTTAGATTGTAATTAATCACTTGGCCCGATATGGCTTGGCATTATTCATACTGCCCGGGCATTATGAATACTGCTCGCATTAATCACTTGGCCCATAACATATATATATAATACAGTATGTTTAATGTGTGTTGCAGGATACAAGACGGTGGTGCAGGAGTCGCTGTCCATGTGCGTGGCGGCGGAGTGGTGCAGCGTGCCGTGCGGCTACGCGCTGCAGGCCGTGCTGCGTGACGTCAGCGCACACGTGCGCGCCCGCCCGCACGCGCTCACGCCGCGCGACGCCTACCCGCCCGCCTCCAGCGTGTTCCTGCTCACTCACGGACAGTACTACGGCTGCCTCGCCACCGTGAGATTATATACTATATACTAATATATACAGCACACGTGCGCGCCCGCACGCGCTCACGCCGCGCGACGCCTACCCGCCCGCCTCCAGCGTGTTCCTGCTCACTCACGGACAGTACTACGGCTGCCTCGCCACCGTGAGATTATATACTATATACTAATATATACAGCACACGTGCGCGCCCGCACGCGCTCACGCCGCGCGACGCCTACCCGCCCGCCTCCAGCGTGTTCCTGCTCACTCACGGACAGTACTACGGCTGCCTCGCCACCGTGAGATTATATACTATATACTAATATATACAGCACACGTGCGCGCCCGCACGCGCTCACGCCGCGCGACGCCTACCCGCCCGCCTCCAGCGTGTTCCTGCTCACTCACGGACAGTACTACGGCTGCCTCGCCACCGTGAGATTATATACTATATACTAATATATACAGCACACGTGCGCGCCCGCACGCGCTCACGCCGCGCGACGCCTACCCGCCCGCCTCCAGCGTGTTCCTGCTCACTCACGGACAGTACTACGGCTGCCTCGCCACCGTGAGATTATATACTATATACTAATATATACAGCACACGTGCGCGCCCGCACGCGCTCACGCCGCGCGACGCCTACCCGCCCGCCTCCAGCGTGTTCCTGCTCACTCACGGACAGTACTACGGCTGCCTCGCCACCGTGAGATTATATACTATATACTAATATATACAGCACACGTGCGCGCCCGCACGCGCTCACGCCGCGCGACGCCTACCCGCCCGCCTCCAGCGTGTTCCTGCTCACTCACGGACAGTACTACGGCTGCCTCGCCACCGTGAGATTATATACTATATACTAATATATACAGCACACGTGCGCGCCCGCACGCGCTCACGCCGCGCGACGCCTACCCGCCCGCCTCCAGCGTGTTCCTGCTCACTCACGGACAGTACTACGGCTGCCTCGCCACCGTGAGATTATATACTATATACTAATATATACAGCACACGTGCGCGCCCGCACGCGCTCACGCCGCGCGACGCCTACCCGCCCGCCTCCAGCGTGTTCCTGCTCACTCACGGACAGTACTACGGCTGCCTCGCCACCGTGAGATTATATACTATATACTAATATATACAGCACACGTGCGCGCCCGCACGCGCTCACGCCGCGCGACGCCTACCCGCCCGCCTCCAGCGTGTTCCTGCTCACTCACGGACAGTACTACGGCTGCCTCGCCACCGTGAGATTATATACTATATACTAATATATACAGCACACGTGCGCGCCCGCACGCGCTCACGCCGCGCGACGCCTACCCGCCCGCCTCCAGCGTGTTCCTGCTCACTCACGGACAGTACTACGGCTGCCTCGCCACCGTGAGATTATATACTATATACTAATATATACAGCACACGTGCGCGCCCGCACGCGCTCACGCCGCGCGACGCCTACCCGCCCGCCTCCAGCGTGTTCCTGCTCACTCACGGACAGTACTACGGCTGCCTCGCCACCGTGAGATTATATACTATATACTAATATATACAGCACACGTGCGCGCCCGCACGCGCTCACGCCGCGCGACGCCTACCCGCCCGCCTCCAGCGTGTTCCTGCTCACTCACGGACAGTACTACGGCTGCCTCGCCACCGTGAGATTATATACTATATACTAATATATACAGCACACGTGCGCGCCCGCACGCGCTCACGCCGCGCGACGCCTACCCGCCCGCCTCCAGCGTGTTCCTGCTCACTCACGGACAGTACTACGGCTGCCTCGCCACCGTGAGATTATATACTATATACTAATATATACAGCACACGTGCGCGCCCGCACGCGCTCACGCCGCGCGACGCCTACCCGCCCGCCTCCAGCGTGTTCCTGCTCACTCACGGACAGTACTACGGCTGCCTCGCCACCGTGAGATTATATACTATATACTAATATATACAGCACACGTGCGCGCCCGCACGCGCTCACGCCGCGCGACGCCTACCCGCCCGCCTCCAGCGTGTTCCTGCTCACTCACGGACAGTACTACGGCTGCCTCGCCACCGTGAGATTATATACTATATACTAATATATACAGCACACGTGCGCGCCCGCACGCGCTCACGCCGCGCGACGCCTACCCGCCCGCCTCCAGCGTGTTCCTGCTCACTCACGGACAGTACTACGGCTGCCTCGCCACCGTGAGATTATATACTATATACTAATATATACAGCACACGTGCGCGCCCGCACGCGCTCACGCCGCGCGACGCCTACCCGCCCGCCTCCAGCGTGTTCCTGCTCACTCACGGACAGTACTACGGCTGCCTCGCCACCGTGAGATTATATACTATATACTAATATATACAGCACACGTGCGCGCCCGCACGCGCTCACGCCGCGCGACGCCTACCCGCCCGCCTCCAGCGTGTTCCTGCTCACTCACGGACAGTACTACGGCTGCCTCGCCACCGTGAGATTATATACTATATACTAATATATACAGCACACGTGCGCGCCCGCACGCGCTCACGCCGCGCGACGCCTACCCGCCCGCCTCCAGCGTGTTCCTGCTCACTCACGGACAGTACTACGGCTGCCTCGCCACCGTGAGATTATATACTATATACTAATATATACAGCACACGTGCGCGCCCGCACGCGCTCACGCCGCGCGACGCCTACCCGCCCGCCTCCAGCGTGTTCCTGCTCACTCACGGACAGTACTACGGCTGCCTCGCCACCGTGAGATTATATACTATATACTAATATATACAGCACACGTGCGCGCCCGCACGCGCTCACGCCGCGCGACGCCTACCCGCCCGCCTCCAGCGTGTTCCTGCTCACTCACGGACAGTACTACGGCTGCCTCGCCACCGTGAGATTATATACTATATACTAATATATACAGCACACGTGCGCGCCCGCACGCGCTCACGCCGCGCGACGCCTACCCGCCCGCCTCCAGCGTGTTCCTGCTCACTCACGGACAGTACTACGGCTGCCTCGCCACCGTGAGATTATATACTATATACTAATATATACAGCACACGTGCGCGCCCGCACGCGCTCACGCCGCGCGACGCCTACCCGCCCGCCTCCAGCGTGTTCCTGCTCACTCACGGACAGTACTACGGCTGCCTCGCCACCGTGAGATTATATACTATATACTAATATATACAGCACACGTGCGCGCCCGCACGCGCTCACGCCGCGCGACGCCTACCCGCCCGCCTCCAGCGTGTTCCTGCTCACTCACGGACAGTACTACGGCTGCCTCGCCACCGTGAGATTATATACTATATACTAATATATACAGCACACGTGCGCGCCCGCACGCGCTCACGCCGCGCGACGCCTACCCGCCCGCCTCCAGCGTGTTCCTGCTCACTCACGGACAGTACTACGGCTGCCTCGCCACCGTGAGATTATATACTATATACTAATATATACAGCACACGTGCGCGCCCGCACGCGCTCACGCCGCGCGACGCCTACCCGCCCGCCTCCAGCGTGTTCCTGCTCACTCACGGACAGTACTACGGCTGCCTCGCCACCGTGAGATTATATACTATATACTAATATATACAGCACACGTGCGCGCCCGCACGCGCTCACGCCGCGCGACGCCTACCCGCCCGCCTCCAGCGTGTTCCTGCTCACTCACGGACAGTACTACGGCTGCCTCGCCACCGTGAGATTATATACTATATACTAATATATACAGCACACGTGCGCGCCCGCACGCGCTCACGCCGCGCGACGCCTACCCGCCCGCCTCCAGCGTGTTCCTGCTCACTCACGGACAGTACTACGGCTGCCTCGCCACCGTGAGATTATATACTATATACTAATATATACAGCACACGTGCGCGCCCGCACGCGCTCACGCCGCGCGACGCCTACCCGCCCGCCTCCAGCGTGTTCCTGCTCACTCACGGACAGTACTACGGCTGCCTCGCCACCGTGAGATTATATACTATATACTAATATATACAGCACACGTGCGCGCCCGCACGCGCTCACGCCGCGCGACGCCTACCCGCCCGCCTCCAGCGTGTTCCTGCTCACTCACGGACAGTACTACGGCTGCCTCGCCACCGTGAGATTATATACTATATACTAATATATACAGCACACGTGCGCGCCCGCACGCGCTCACGCCGCGCGACGCCTACCCGCCCGCCTCCAGCGTGTTCCTGCTCACTCACGGACAGTACTACGGCTGCCTCGCCACCGTGAGATTATACCTATATTTGATGTGTTCTTGTTT
Source organism: Hyles lineata (assembly GCA_030180105.1). NCBI lineage: Eukaryota > Metazoa > Arthropoda > Insecta > Lepidoptera > Sphingidae > Hyles > Hyles lineata. The sequence continues at coordinate 3,766,778 of JARJEE010000002.1, read as the reverse complement.
GAAGGACATTGTGTATTATCTCAGGATGATGAGCGCAGTGGAATGCCAAGCATGGCTTTCGTGGTGTTGTTTGGTTTTGATACTGTCCATGAGCGCTCATATCTCTTACCATCAGACGAATGGCAAGTGCGTTACGCCATTCATTAAAAAAAGACATATATTTTGAGCATCATATTATCAAATATTTGACCTTGTTACCAATACCAAAGTTATTGCCCTGCCTTCAAAATTACACTAATTTAAATTTCTCTATAACATATGAATATGATATCATTACAAGTCTTTTGTATTGTAACAGGTAGTAAATTCGGAAGCTATACGTAGCGGCCGCATCAAAGTGCAAGTAATGGAGAGGCCGGAACCGACGATCTCAGTTAAAGCCACCACTAGCTCTTACCGAAGTGCCAACCATGCAGCCGCCTCTTGTGGTAAGTGTACATTATCTTTTTCTAGCGTCTTCCGCCCGAATACTGGAACGCAACTTAAATATAAATTGCGCTTAACCTCGTTAATTCCGCTCAAATGTACTGGCTAAGTGGGCCGTGCGCTGTTAAGAGCAACTTATTATTTGAATGCCGTTCCAGTATTCGGGCGTTAAATAGTTCTCGTAACGTTATATTCGATTGAGAGTGGTTAGGCCATATAGTTAGACGTTAGACCACACCATTCTCAATCGAACTTTCGACTATACCCTGCAATGTGTCGTATATGGGCTGATACAGTACAGTACGTTATGTGCCAAATAACGTGTTGATGGATGTATAAATATTATAAGACCAGTGATCAATACGAGCAATGTACTGATATTGTATTGTAAATAGTCCACATGCTCTGTTTATAGGCATATCCCCACAATTGCTATCTCGGATCACGGGAACTGTGCTCGTTGTGGACGGAGAAAGGAATGAAATACCTACAGAGATGCAGAACAAAGTCAATATTGGGCTCAATCTGAAGTTTAACAAGAAGGTAATTATTCAATTTTGATGATAAAGATTATTTTTTAATGGGTACATATATTTACGCGAATGTTACACCGTGTTTACGGATTTTACTGAAGATTTAGTTTCATTACAATATTTTTATTAAATATTAGATTATCGATAGATTTGAGGCTTAAATGCACGGCTTATAATAGTAGACGCCGCCGCTTAATGCTAGAATTTTAGAAGCGCCACATAGCTAGTTATTTTTTATCTCTTGCTGTAGTTTAGTAGACACTAGAGGGTAAGGAAACAGGAAAGCTACGTATAACACTTTTATTATTTATATAGTATACACCATACAGTGATACTGTACAATATTATAGTAAGCAGTCGATCTACACCTCCAAGGCACACCTCTGATTTTTCAAAACCATGTTTGTATTCATAGTCAACCACCACGCAGTATAACGACAAAGACAAACATCGTGAGGAAACCTGCGTATCATAGTGTTTTAAATGAATTTCTATGGCGTGTATAGTGAAAACCCGCACTAAACGAGTCTGTTAACCTATAAGGCTTAAGTCCTCTCAATAGGGAATATGTATGCTTTTTTTTATATTTTTAATCGATTCTGTATGTTATTACATTACCAGAAAAAAATATAAGGCTTTATAAATATCAATAAAAAAAGTACAAAAAAATAATAAAAACTGCTATCAGTTTCGAAGCATTTAAACGCCATTATGGCGCGACCTCGCTGTGACGTCAGAGTCTACTATGTCAGCAACGGTAGTATTTGGATTAAGCTTCTTTTATTAATTGCTACAGAACTCTATTTCGTCACAAAATAATCCATTTTTTTTTTATAATACAACGAAAACACAAAATTACTCATAAACAAACGTAAAACAATACACCCAACAAGCTAAAACTTCATAAGATAGTGTACTCTGTCGTCACTTTCCTTTTCAAACGTTTCGAAAAAATTGCGCGGCAATTTTGAAATGTCATTTTTTAAGTATCTTTTTTACCGATTTAGAGTTGATGAATTTAAAAAAATATCTTATTGATATATTTCTGTATCAATAAAGATTACAACAAAAAATATTTGACTTATTTTGGAGTCTCGTGCATATTCCCTATTGTACTCCAGATTGTAGAGGAGGCTCGTGCACTACAGTGGGACGTTTATATACAGGCTGAAATAGGAATGGTTGTGTCGGGGCTACCAATGTAATTCTATATATTTATATATATTCTCGAAACGTCAATATAAATAGTTTATTATATACACTTATACAACATCATACAAATAATATAAATTAATAACACAACATATGAGCAACTTGATCAAAATTCGAATGTCAGTGACATGTATGTAATTTTTGACCGACTTCAAAAGGAGGAGGTAATCAATTCGACTGAATTTTTTTTTTTTTTTTTTTTGTATGTTTGTTACCCGATTTCGGCGGTAATTGCGAACCGATTTTGAAAATTTCTTTTTTGTCGGAATGAATGATATACTGGGTTGGTCCCATAAAAAAATGGTGAAGATCTGATGAATATCTTCGGATCTGCCGACCAGAACTCCTCAAAATTAAACAGTCCAGCATTAATTCTTTTTGCGTTAGATTAAGTATAAGTATATTATTACAAAGGGCGGATGAAAATGGGAAAAGGGTGGGGGTGGGGGTAGAAAATAGGTATAATTTTAATTACTCAATATCTCCGGCAGTACTTAATCGATTTAAAAAATAACTTTTTTGTCGAATAGTATTGTATATTAGGTTGGCCCAAAAAAATATTGTGAAGACCTGATGAATATCTTTGGACCTGAAGGGCGGAATTCCTCAAAATTTAATAGTACAGCAATAATTCTTTTTTTTTACATTAGGTTCAGTATAAGTGTATTACTACAAAGAGGGAATAGAAAGGGGCGTGAGGAAGGGGCGCGGGGAAGGGGGGGAGGATATAAACAAATATCAATACTTAATATCTGCGCCAGTAAAGAACTGATTTAAAATAACTTTTCTGTAATATGTTGATTACATATTTCTGTATAATGTTGATTACATAAAATATGGTGAAGATCTGATGAATAAGTACATATCTGGAGAGCAGAACTCTTCAAACTGGGCAGAAACGCAATGATTTTTCGTCCATTAGGTTCAGTATATGTGTTTTATTAAAAAAAGGAAGTAAAGAAGGCGTAGAGGTGAGAGGGTGACGAATGATTACCACGCATACGCACTCAATATCTCTGGCAGGTTGAGCCGATTTTAGTGATTTTTTTATCATAAAAACGAAATGACAGGTGGCTACATAAAAAGAATCATAAAATCGAATAATTATCTTCGGATCCGAATACCTATTATTAATTTTTGATTGTGAAAATATAAAGGATCACAATGATTCATTTTTATATACATTAATTCCAGTTTTTATTATATGATCGCCTTTGTCATCATTACAATGCTTATGAAAACTAAGAAGTAAAAAATAAAATAATTTAATTAAAAATTAAAAGACCGACTTCAAAGTGCACTACAAAGTAATAAATAATATATATTTCATTGTGCTAGTACACATTGATTAATTTTCTTAGTGACTTGACTAGCCAACAAATCTTAAATACGTAATATTTTGAAGGCGGGTCGCCAAGTGACGAACACGACGACTTACACTTAAATTAAATTTGTGTTAAATATCCTAGCGAAAACACGCAAGTTTTACACGCAATATAATTTGTCTAAACGTATATAAACTCACGCACTTTTTTTCCCAAAGGGGTAGGCAGAGATTCTCCTGGTATCAACCAGGACACCCACGTTACGCCTTGTGTGTTTTGTCCCTCGGTGTGTTTGTGGGCGAGTCAATCGCCATATCGGATAAAAATTCTAGACTCCGTCCTGATAACTAATGGAAAAATCGAATATTACTTTGCCCGTCCTTAATATATCAGCTCTTAATAAACACTGTTGAGCATCGGACTTATCTGCAATCGAGGGAAAGATACAAACTTAACTACTTCCCTTTCTTATATTTTCCTCACCATGATTCCTATCACTGTTAAAGTGCTTAGTAATTGTCTATAAATATAAAAGTGACTCCTATAAGTCAAAGGCGTACCATGGAATTAAAACTCTTGACCACTGTATCTTTTATCGTATCCAATTCATTATAATTAGTCCACACATATGACACATAATATTTCTATTAAAATCTCAACATTGTACACGTAGGATCAATATGTTAAATTAATTTGTTTCTAATTTACATATGGACCTTACTGAGCGCTAACAATACAGGATGTACAAGTAGATAATATCAAATTGTGTTACATTTACTTAAATTTGTTCTTGTTCGGCACTTGGCGACCCGCCTTCAAAATATTACGTATTTAAGATTTGTTGGCTAGTCAAGTCACTAAGAAAATTAATCAATGTGTACTAGCACAATGAAATATATATTATTTATTACTTTGTAGTGCACTTTGAAGTCGGTCTTTTAATTTTTAATTAAATTATTTTATTAGAATGATGCGCACCTACTAATAGTATGATAACGTGCAAGCTCTGAAATGAACTCCCTGCATCGGTGTTTCCTCAGTGCTTTGACCTGTCCTTCTTCAAACGAGGTTTAAAGAAAGTACTCTCCTTAAGGTAGGCAGGGACTTTGTTATGCTTGGTCCTTTGGCACTGCGGAGGTTCATGAGCAGCGGTAGCCGTTTACTACCAGGCGGGCCGCTACCTCGTCTGCTTACAAAGGCAATAAAAAAAACTTCAAATGTATAAGTATTAGCAAACTCGGCCACACACGTGTGATTTTGTTCCGTCCCCTGTATCTAGTATATGATCAAACGATAGTACAATATTCCCAATTAAATGAGTGTTCGTGTGCAACAGAACCAAGAGGTGGCTGGCTACACGCGTCGCTGCACGGTGTCCAACGCGTGGCTGTACTCTGCGCGCTGCATCGAGCTGGTGAAGTGCTACGCGCAGCGCTACCCCGAGCTGTTCGACAGCCTCGCCTACACCGCCGGCAACGACGTGTTCTTCGAGGGCGATCTGTGGCCCGGACAAGTCGGGTCAGTTGACTGTTTTTATTATTGTATGAATGGCGAGTCGAGCATGCCGTTCGCCTGATAGTAAGCGATACGACCGCTCATGAACAGTAGCAAAACCAAACAACACCTTGAATTACAAAGCAATGCTTGGCATTCCACTGCGCTCGCCATCCGGAGACCTAAGATGTAAAGTCTCAATATGTCCAGTAGTTACTCTGGCTACAATGCCCTTCAATCCGTAACACAACAGTGCGTTTACACTGCTGTTGACTGTATTCAGAGTGTGTCAATATAGCTACTGATGAAGCCGGGTGCTAGTTTTAGTGACTACAGACACAATGCAACTACAATACTCGCCAAGACAATTTTCCACGCACAGATTTGATACATGCTGCCATAGAAGAAGTTTTAGAATTTCAGAAGACCTTTCCAATAACGCATCGCTTGTTGTTATTGCTCTCTATTCCGAGGCCCTTTCGCGTGATTTTCGTGCAGTCTTTAAGTAGCTTTATTTTTTTAAATATAGCGATATCAGTTTTATTGCTATAGAAAAAGTTGTAGCATTTAAAAAGACCTTTCCATTGACATATCGCTTGTCGTTATTGGTCGATAAGCTGGAGTCCATACATGTTTGCCACTTCTCCTTTCTTAAGTTATAAATCTTTAATGAAAGTTTGTCAAAAAATATATTTTTTAGTTAGGTCTCTATAATTCTAAAGGTGCGATATATAAAAATATTAAAAAAATATATGTAAAAATACAGTGAGAAGAAGCACCACGAGGTGTCGGCGTGGCTGAAGACGCAGGCGCACGCGGCGGCGGCGCGGCGCGAGTGCGGCTCGCAGGTGCTGGAGCCCGACGAGCTGCGCGCCGCCGCCGCCCAGCTGGCGCCGCAGCTGGCGCGCCTGCAGGGCCAGCTCAACAAGGTCACGCTGCAGGTCAAGTGGAACCTGCTCTACAAGGTACGAGGTTATCTCCTGCCGACATTTTTTTTTATAATGATAACCGCAAATCCGTGCCACGATTAGCATCAAACGGCAGTCCCATGCCAATCGATACAATTATGCCGGCCTGCTAAAATGCCTCTTCACACTACGGCGGAAGGACCCAGAATTATAGGAAGGAGGTTAGGGGCCATTCAAGTATTACGTAAGCAGATTTATTACAATAATATACCCCCCCACCCCCCTTGTCAGCAAAAGTAAGCAAAGCTCTTACCCCCTCCCCCCATGCTTACGTAAACATTTTTGAATTATTAATATATTTTAATTTTTTAATGGCTAATGAAAAAAATTGTCGCATTTTTTTGCACAATTTTTAGTTGCATGGCGTGCGTAATCAATAAAATTACTACCCGGCTTCATTTTCGGTAGCAGTCTTGATATACCCTGTATATAACCTATATCTTATATCTTCTACTTTTCATAACATCCCTGTGTTTTGGGCAACTGCATTTTGAATCTTTCCGTTTAACGATTGTTTTGCTGACGTAATCATCTTCTGGACCCCCCTACCCCCTATGTCATCCAAAATAAGCAAAGCAAAGACCCCCCGCCCCCATATGGTGCACACGTAATACTTGAACGGCCCCTTACACGCGTGACGGAAAACAATTCCACAGCCTGACGGTGCGTCACAAAAAATATTTTGCGAACCTTTTGATTCGTGCCGAAATGTTGTGGTCCATGAAGCCATAGATTAGTATTATATACAGAGATAAATGCGCAACTTCACTTTTTTTATTTTTCGACGTGATTTCCCCATCAGAGGGCGCGCTAGGCAAAAGCGCGAAATTTCATATTTGTTATGTCAATATTTCAAAATGTGTATCTTTTGTAACGTCTTGTAATTTTAACCAATATCCCGTTGAAATTGTTTTTAATATCAAGAAAGTTTATCATATCAGCATAAAAAGCATATTTCCTGGTTTAGTGGCATTTTACCGCGATTTAACAATTCCATTTAAACTACTTAGATGATAATTTCTCGTTCTCATCAGAGCGTGGCGCTAGGATCGAAATAATCGTTTTCAATATTTTTCTTGTATGAAGTCGCACCCCCATGCATCAAGATATGTCTTTGCAAGCCAGCACGAGTAGTTCTGGTAGTATTTATAATAGGGATATAATTTAATTAATTCAGTTTGCGTAAAGAAGACAATATACTACATGGATTTAAACTGTCTATAAATAAAGCCGTAATAATGTACAATTTAGAATTCAAGAATTACTATATATATTTTTTACGTTTCATATAATAAAAGGGTAGATGAAATGAAATATATTTATTACTCATATACGCAATTAAAGAGTTCTTATGACAAGTCTATACATACTCTATACACATATCACTTAATATCTATATATAAAATATTTATATAGTATTATTTATATTAAATTATTACTTTAATGTATTTATTTATAAATACTTCATTGTACACCACACAAATTACACGAAGCGTTTACACATGTATAACGAACAGCGGTTTCACCTTAATTTCTTAATAAACAATTAAGTCTTAATTTATATGTACACGTTTTACAGCCGGAACTAAACTTAGCGGTTTTATCTTATTTTTTTAATAAACAATTAAGTGTTAATTGAATGTAAATGACTTACAGCCGGAGCTGAACGAAGGTAACATAACCCCCGACCCGAAGGCGGACTACAAGCTGTACGACCGCGTGGTGTGCGTGTCGGGCGCGTGCACGGTGCCGCAGGGCGCGCGCGGCACGCTGGTGGGCGTGGCGCCCGCGCGCGCCGCCAACACCGTGCGCCTCTCCGACAAGCTCAACGCCGCGCCCACCTACCTCGTCATGTTCGACCAACCCTTCCCCGGTGGACTCACCGAGGAGGGATTCGATGAACCCCGGTTTTATAAGTAATTACGTTTTGTTTAATCTTTATTAAAATAAAATTTATTATTAGTTTATTATTTGGTAAAAACATTATTAAACTACAGGGAATATATTAAACTAAAATAAAACACTTATGGTAACCAAATTAGACTAAGCTCGTTCTTGAGATACCAAAAATAAATTATTAAAAACAAAAATAATTACTACAAAACATTACATTGGTTTTACTTATTATTCAAGGTTATTGATTCATTTATTACATTGTGTTTAACCCTTATTCAGTTTATAAGAAAATATGTAAAAATGGCAGATGTGTTGTATGATGCAACTGGTGTTTCCGGGAATGTTTAACTTATCTTTAATCCGCAAAGAAATTAATATGAAAGCCAAATTGATATGAGTTGGAAATAAATTCTAGTAATGTGTGTGTGTCAGGATGTCGGGCACGCACCTGCTGAACATATCGTTCGGTCGCAAGCTGCGCGCCACCGTGCCGCCCGCCGCCGCCGCCGCCGCCGCCTTCAACAACACGCCCACGCTGCTGCGCCGCAACGACGGACACCACTCCGCCTTCGCCAGCTACAGGTCACGCTTCACACGTTATCTGTTGACGTTTTACAAATAGACATGTCATACACTCATTTCATGGCACAAAATAAGCCGCCATGTTTATTGCAGTCACCTGTATTCAGACACTTTGGATGATTCTTCTATCTTGCCAGACACATTGAATCTCATAACTTTAAAAGCAACCACAATCGGAACTTCATAATATATGATAATGTGTGTCTGTGTTAGAGGCACGCGCAGACAAACTTTCAGCTTTTATAATATTATGAAAGTCTGGCGGTCATGGACCCCTGCTCTATATAGACGAACTACAACATAGTATAGTCCCCAGCGCATAAGTTAAACTATGACATTAAATGCGCAGTGACTAATTTTCGGGTTCCAACTGAAGTTTTAAATGTTTTAAAATTACCAATCAATTAAGAAGTTGCATTTATTTTTATTTTTTCCGTGTAACAGCAAGGTAACACTTCTCACTACTATTGTACCTGCGCAGACGTCAGCCATTATTGTTCAACTTAGGCGCCGGGGACTATACTTAATTTAAAATAAATGATTTTTCATTGTCTCTAACAGCCCTCCAGGTGACAAGACTACAACACCAACAGAAAACAAGGATACAAATAAAACTGTACCCACACCTGAAGCACCACCACAGGTATGTATTTCCCGTCATGAAGAATATACAATTTTATATTTTTAACCTACGCGTGATATACTAATAAAATTTATTGCAAAGGGCTTTTTAAAACTCAAAAGCTGTTTGGTTCTTCCTTCCTTATTCTACAGAAAGTCCCACAAATCAACTTTCAAGTCGGGAGTTGGGTCTTCGATCAAATATACACTAGATACACAGTTCCCTGTAAAAGTTCTGTTAAAAAGTGGCACCGATGCATGACATTAAAAAAAGTAAACAAAAAGACCACATATTCCAAATATATTAACACAAATTCCACCTTATTCCTGGAGCTTAAAGTAGCTTTTCAAATAATATTGTCTAAAGTTTTACGACGTTTTAGATGCAACGGTCGGTGCGTGACTGAAGGCGAAAGAGTGCTTAAGCACTCTTTTTCGGTGCCATTTTCTAAGCGCTCATGTTGTATCTAGTGTATATTTGATCGAAGAGTTGGGTAGTTAACCACAAAAAAACAAAGATGTCAAGTATATTTAATCGACTTCAAAACAAAAAATATTTTTAAATTTCAAATTGTAATAATAAGAGGGAAATAAACCTACTCTTTTAATAAACCTAAAATACTTAAATATACCAAAAAAAATTGAGGTCGGTGCCAGCGTTTATGTTGATATATTGGTTAGTGTTTACCAGCACTATTTGAGTATGTTAGATTTATAAAAAGATTATGTTTATTTCTACCTTTTTATTGTAGTTTTGAAGTCATTTTTTTTATTGTCATTCGATAAAGTAAATTAATTTTTGTATTTTTATGCATATGAAAATGTTAAAAATACGTAACAGAGATGTTTTATACTTCATTTGTTGGACAACCTCTACACCTAATTATAAACTGATTAGATTTAAATAATTGTGTCAAACTATGAAACTCTTCCAGGATAAGGCTACGCATCTACTACGGAGTTTGTTAAAGATCAGCAAAGATGATGGCCCACCGCCAACTACGGTAAATTTAACATTTATTGTCTATGATAAATATGATGCTTCCTTGATCATAACAGCAATAAATATAATTATAGGCGCGTGCGCAGCATTCCAGTAATTACACATGTCACTGACATTCGAATTTTCTTCAAGTGGCTCATATTTAGTATGATAATTTTGTTTTCTTTTTTTTTTCAATGTATAATGGTTAGTGTATAAAAAGAAATAAATAATTTATTGACGTAATACCGATCAAACCTGTATTATTTTGTAAGTGACAAAATAATTTAAATGTATAGTTAAAATAGGATTGGCAAGTTGAAGTGGCAGTGGGCCGGGCACATAGCTCGTAGAACCGATGGCCGTTGGGGCCAAAAGGTTCTAGAGCGGAGGCCACGTACAGGCAAGCGAAGTGTCGGACGCCCGCCTACAAGGTGGACGGACGATCTGGCTAAGGTTGCAGGAAGTCGCTGGATGCAGGCCGCTTCCAACAGGTCATTGTGGAGATCTTTGGGGGAGGCCTATGTTCAGCAGTGGACTTCCTGTGGCTGATATGATGATGATGATGATGATAGTTAAAATGTACATACCGAGCAACTAATATGTTGATCATATTGTGTAGTAGGACAAAGAAAAATCCCACCAATAGTTTCAAAAATATATGTAATAATTTATTTGTATACAGAATACACAAGAATCGTGGCGATCGAAGAATGACATCACCCAACCGCCGCCACCACAGCCTCAACAGCCCAAGTAAGAATTTCATTCTAGTTATAGTTTATATATAGTTTTATACCAACTGTATGTCTGTATCAACCCCGATACGTCACACTGCAATGCACGGCCTTCTCCACAATCGAGAGAATCAGATGAGTTAGGCCATATAGTCCACCATACTGGCCTAGCGCGGATTACCTGACATTACATACTAGAGGAATTCTTGCGAATCGATATGGTATATCTATATATGTTTCGTTACCGTTTTTTCCTTCATCACTATAGTCAGTGGTGATTTACTATCAATACACGTATGACTACGAAAAGCCAGAGTTGTGCCCTGGGATTTGAACCCGCGACCACCGTGAACATATTCCCGCGGCTGGTCAGTTACCATCAGGCCACACACATTTTTACCAACAGTAATTTTAATATGTTCAAAAATATATGTATGTTGTACTGTATCAGCCCATATACTTCCCACTGCAGGACACTATAATACATTTACTATTGTACACTATATACTATTGAGAAGGGTTAGGCCATATAGTCCATATAGGCCTTACATACCTTGTACATACTTGCATACTAAGCGAAATATTTTCCACACAAGCCATCAGTTACACCCGTTTTGGCAGTTATTCAATGGGTGAGATAATGTACATACTTGCAAGTAACTACATGAAATTTAGCTTGGTCAATGAAGCATCACATTCATAAAAGCTTTACATACAAATTCAGCTCCATTTATGTACCGGCTTTACATATATAAAGCTAATAAAATAGTATTATGATTGCTTCTTAGCTAAGCAGTTATAAAATATGTATCAGCTCATATCAAGCTTCCGAAAGCATAATATATTTCTTGAATTAGAGGGTCATCCATTCATAATGTGTGTTATTAAATCTTATACAGTAGTTTGATCTCAAATGATAAAGTAGTTAGTAATATAGACACCTATTGTTAATATGTTCTTGATACTGAATTAAAATATTCCTATTATCATACATATGTACATATAGTTTGTTGGCTTTATTATAATACAAAATATTTTCTTATTTGCCGTGCCAATATGAATAGCTTGAAACCAGTAACTTCTTGGTTTCAAATTCCAATCTGAGCAACCTATCTGTGGGATTTCTGTCTCACAAAGCTCTTTTTGAAATCAATTCATGCTTTTTTTTTGCATTGGTCCGGCAAGCGAACAAATAGGTCAGCTGAAGGTTAGTGATCACTGCCGCCCATGAACAACCATAAAGTTTGTGTCTTGGATGTTGGCCATCCGACAGCCTCATTCACTCTGGCTCTGCCTCTTTCTTACATAGTAAAAAGAAAAATAATGTTTACCTATTTAAGTTTACGCGATCGGGATTTTATTTAAAAAATATTTATTTAAAAATAATACAATCTTATCTAACTAAGAGCTATTACAAGACTGATCCATTTACAATAAAAATTAATAAATCAGTAATTTATAAATTTTATGGATCGGCAATAGACTGATGACTCGATGAATCGAAGTGGTCTTCAACGTCTGTATAAATTGATATGCCGTGGTAACTACCTCAAGGTAATAATTTGGCAAATCTTACAAGTGTTACATGCATCTTTACCGAGTCCTTCAGATATGCTGTCGCGATGGTATGTTTTATTTTAGGCGAAATGCTTTTGCGAAATATATACAGGGTGTACCTTTACACAACTAGACTAAGACGGTAAAATAATGACTCATATGTGAAATAATGTTGTTAGGATGCAACAGCAGAATTGGCGCAAAGAGCCGCAGCCGTACAACAACGCCAAGCCGCAGCAACAAGCCTTCACCAACGAGTGGGTCAACACTAACTTCAAGGTCAGTACTGCTTTACATTCTACTAGTACTGCTCGCGGCTTCACTCTCGAATATATATATACCGATGGTGCAGTACCAATACCTCCTAACTGTAATTTTTTGAGAATTTTTTTTTCGTTTTAATTATAAAGCTATTATGCCGATGTTTTAGTGAAATCTTCTAAGTGTATTTTTACTATACATTTACATTATTACTATTCCCTTAACTTAACAATATTTTTTTCTATTTGTGTAAATTTATGGCTTTGTCAGTTAGGTGTTATTGGCACTTCGCCGTCGACAAATATATCTTCCTGCTATATATTCTCTCGGGACAAAAATACCTTATACTCTATAGCCTCCCTCGATAAATGGATTATCCAACGCCAAGAATTTATCGACTAGAACCAGTAGTTCTTGAGTTTAGAGTGTTGAAACAAACAAACGCTCCAGCTTCATGTATTAGTATATCGATTGTTAGTGATGTAAATACTTAAAACAACCTTCTTAATATCAAATAGCACTTGCGTTAAGTTGGAAAACTTCCGTACTTAGTGATAAGATGCATTATAACAGCGATATGACTGCATGAATAATGTTCTTGTGTATAGAATATGGATGGTTTTATTTATGTATGCGTTTACAACGAATCCAGTTTATCCCGATCATTTTTAAATTATCTATAGGTGAATGATGATGGTACACCCTCAATGTCTTTGAAACATCACACAGATTTTTTTATGGTGGGCGAACCACAGCTTATACCTACTGCTGACAAAAATAAAAAGGCATTATTTTCAAAGCACCATTCTCACGGCTGCTCTCGTGAAAGGTTCTTTTGTCAAATGAAAACCTATCAGTTTCCTGAAAAGTAGTAAACTGTTTTTATATCCATCCAAAAGTTGTCTGTAAGACATCGCCTAGAGCGATTAGACCACCATATGTACTTCTTTTATAAATTTCAAATATTTCTTAATTTATTTTTTCCTGTTTTTGTGTACAGTAAACATAGATTTTTTATCATAGTTAATGAATTTGCAGGTGTTGCACAATTTAAGGCTTCTCGGTCGATATGTATTACGATATTTTTACAAGTGACGTTATGAAGGTACTGATCAGTGTGTCGATCATTAGGTCCAATCGAAGTCGATCATAATTGATCACAACTCAGAAGATATCGTAGTTCAAACATTTTATTTTACTTTGCCCATTTTGCAACTGTTGTAATAACAAGCATGTTGCATGTATACTAATCAAAATATTAGTTATAGGACTAGCGAATATACAGGATGTATCAAGACTGCTAACGAAGTTCGGTGGTAGGTTAACGGCCGTTCTCTATATCTTATCTATCTTTAACAAGGGGTTAAAACAGCTACCATGACTATGTGGGTACAATTCTAAGCTTCACTAAATAGAAATAGACATATAAATTCATGCTATCTAACTATCTATAAATATATGCACCATATCTATACCTTTCTATCTTTGTTGACTGAAATATAAACTGCATAGAAAAATCTAATGAAATCTCTTGTTAAAGATAGATATATTATAGAGAAAGGCTGTTAGTGACTAAAACAACAAAAAAAATTGCAAAGAAACGCGACGATTTCTATTTTATTTTTTAAATATCATAGCGTTTCGATAGTAGAACCATAGTTTTTGATATAGTAATAATTTAGTT